>CP125975.1:417981318-418633540 GCA_030063025.1 Avena longiglumis | reverse complement strand
TTAAGAATGGATCCTTTCTAGAGAAGGAATTTCTCTCGAAAGAAGTGACTGGAAGGAAAGTAGAACTCGACGAGGTTGTCGAACCTTCTCTCGAAATTGCAGTAGTGCAGACCTTGGAAGAAGTTCCTGTGGTGCCGCACCAATTAGAGAGGAAGCTAATGATGATGATCATGAAACTTCGGTTGAAGTTGCTACAGAACCTCGGAGGTCAACGAGAACTCGTACCACTCCAGATTGGTATGATCCCGTTATGAGTGTCATGTTGGTGGACAACACCGATGACCCTGAGACATATGAGGAAGCGATGATGAGCCCAGATTCCAATAAATGGCAAGAAGCCATGAAATCCGAGATTGGATCCATGTACGAAAACCAAGTATGGACCTTGGTGGACTTACCGGATGGCAAGGATATCGAGAACAAATGGATCTTCAAGAAGAAAACAGATGCTGATGGTAATGTTACTGTCTATAAAGCTCGACTTGTCGCAAAAGGGTTTCGACAAATTCAAGGAGTTGACTACGATGAGACTTTCTCACCAGTAGCGAAGCTAAAGTCTGTGAGGATTATGTTAGCAATCGCTGCATATTATGATTATGAGATATGGCAGATGGATGTCAAAACGGCGTTCCTCAATGGAGACATTGATGAAGAGTTGTATATGATGCAACCCAAAGGTTTTGTCGATCCTAAAGATGCTAAACTTCAACGGTTCATTTATGGATTGAAGCAAGCATCCCGAAGTTGGAATCAACATTTTGATAAGGTGATCAAAAGTTTTGGTTTTATACAAACTTATGGAGAAGCTTGTATTTACAAGAAAGTGAGTGGGAGCTCTGTAGCATTCTTAATACTATATGTGGATGACATATTATTGATTGGGAATGATGTAGACCTTCTTAATAGTGTCAAGGAATATTTGAATAATAGTTTTTCAATGAAGGATCTTGGCGAAGAAGCTTACATATTAGGCATAAAGATTTATAGAGATAGATCGAAACGCCAAATATCATTGTCACAAAGTACATATTTGGACAAAGTTCTAAAGAGGTTTGGAATGGAAGATAGAAAGAAAGGGTTCTTGCCCATGTTGCCCAATACGACCTTGAGTAAAACTCAAAGTCCGACATCGGCAGAAGATAGAGAAAGGATGAGTAAGACTCCCTATGCCTCAGCCATAGGATCTCTAATGTATGCCATGCTATGTACTAGACCCGACATTGCATATGCTGTTAGTTTAACTAGCAGATATCAAAGTGATCCATGAGTGGATCATTGGACAATGATCAAAAACATCCTTAAGTACTTGAGAAGAACTAAGGATATGGTTCTTTCTTATGGAGGTGATGAACAGCTCGTTGTTAATGGTTACACCGATGCTAGTTGGAACACCGATCCGGATGATTCTAAATCACAATCTGGATACGTATTTATTTTGAATGGTGCAGCATTTAGCTGGAGGAGTGCAAAGCAAAGCGTTGTGGCGAGATCTTCAACTGAATCGGAATACATGGCTGCTTCAGAGGCTTCACAAGAAGCTATATGGATGAAAGAGTTCATTACAGAGCTGGGTGTGGTTCCTAGTGCGCTGGACCCAATGTCTATCTACTGTGATAACATGGGCGCCATCGCCAATGCGCAAGAACCAAGGTCACACAAGAAGCTGAAGCATATCAAGCTACATTTTCACGCTATTTGAGAACATATCCAGGATGGGGATATAAAGATTTGCAAAGTACACGCAGATCTGAATGTGGCGGATCCGTTGACTAAACCTCTCCCGAGGGCAAAACATGACCAGCACCAAACTGCCATGGGTGTTCGGTATATTACCATGTAATCTAGATTAGATGACTCTAGTGCAAGTGGGAGACTGTTGGAGATATGCCCTAGAGGCAATAATAAATGTAGTTATTATTATATCTTTGTGTTTATGATAAATGTTTACATTCATGATATAATAGTATTAACAAGGAAACATTGATACTTGTGTGATTTGTAAACTTAATTTGAAGTCCCTAGTATAGCCTCTATACATCACTAGCTTGTTGGTTGATAAATGATTGTGGTTTCCCTATCATGAACATTGAGATGTTATCAACAACAAGATCATATCGTTAGGAGAATGATATGATGGACATACTCCTACAGATAAGCGTAGCATAAAGATCAAGTCATTTCAATAGTTCAATTGCTATATGCTTTATGATACATAGTAACCTAATTCCTTCGACCATGAGATCATGCGTATCACCTTTACCGGATGGATGCTTTGATGACATCAAACACCACACCGTAACTGGGTGGCTATAAAGGTGGCATTGAGTGTTCGGAAAGTATTGGTTGAAACACATGGATCAAGAGTGGGATTTGTCCATCCATATGACGGATAGATATACTCTGGGCCCTCTCGGTGAAATGTCATCCAATTAGCTTGCAAGCATGTGACTGGCTCACAAGGGATCACATATCACGGGAACGAGAAAAGAGTACTTATCGGTAACGAGGTTGAACTAGGTATGCAGAGATACCGACGATCATAACCTCGGATAAGTAAACTATCGTGAGACAAAGGGAAATTGATATCGTATGTAAGTGGTTCATTCGATCAAAGTAATCGAGAAATATGTAGAGCCATATGAATTTCCAGATTCCTCTATTGGTTATTGTTCGGAGAAGTGTCTCGATCATGTTCGCATAATTCACGAACCGTAGGGAGACACACTTAAGGATTCGACGTTGTTTGAGTAGTTATGGTATGATGAGAAAGAGACCGAATGTTGTTCGGAGTCTCGGATGGTATCCGGGATATCACGAGGTGATCCGGAATGGTCCGGAGAATAAGATTCATATAAGGAAAGTCCAGTTTCAGAGTTGGGGAATGATTCCGGTGTTTTCATCGGGAATGTTCTAGAATGTTCCGGAATGTCCGGCACTCCGGAAGGGAAGGGGTACATGAGTGTGTCATTGTAAGTTGGAATGATTGCATCATGTACTAAGCGTATTCGCTGTCCAAAATAAAGGGATTATTCAAATCCTAAATTGAAAAGTCAAACGGCTAGTTTGAAAGTCAAACGACAAGTTTTTGGAAAGAGGAAAAGAGGAGGAAGTGGGAAACCGAGTTGGGGAGGGAATCCCTCCTCCAACCGGCGGCGCCCCCTCCAAGCCGAGTTGGGGAGGGACTACCTCCTCCCTTGGCCGGCCCTCCACCTATATAAGGAGGGGCTCCTCCTAGTACACACAAGTCCCTCACTTCAAACCCTAGAAGCCCACCACCATAGCCCCTTAGGGTTTTGCCAGTCACCGACTTGGGGTCCCTAACCCTAGCCGGCTCTAGCATCCCTCCTTAGTGTGTCTAAACCCTAGAACACCGAGGAGCTCTCATACTCCACCATACTCGCTCCGGCTTAAGGCGACCTGCGAGATCTCCTCTACTTCCGGTACGCCACAGTTGTCCGAATCGCGAGGAGAGTGCTACAACCTCCATTTTCTTTGGAACAAGGGATAGGAAGGTCTTCGTCAGTACCAACGCAGTGACCGATCATGAGCGCCGAACGCAGCCTTGGGAAGGATCGTCTACGCGATCTTGAGATCGGGAAGAGTACGACTACATCACCCACGAGAATCCGCTCTCGTTAAACGCTTTGGAATCTTCGAGGGTAAGTTATTCCATCGACTCGTTGCTACAATCTAGTAGATAGATCTTGGCTTGTTTGTTTGTATGCGATAGAAAATTTTTGTTTTCCATGCTACGAAACCCTACAGATCTAGCATCATCTCTAACATTACAAGGTTAAAGCTTGATTTGATTCTTTTTATTTTTTAGAAAAGTAATTTCTACTCATTGAAAAACTACTTAAGATTTAATATTCTCCAAACTAAACATGGGATCATGTTGACACATGTCATCACCACATATTGTAGTCCATGGGAATGAGATTTAAAGTGGTGTCACAATTTAATAAGGTTTTACCCTTTTATTTTAATTAATTAAAGTGGCTAGAAATGCTTATGTAGCATTCTTTTATTACTTGAACATTATCTCTGCAAGTAAACCTATATATTTTTATATATTCTGAAAGGTATGGTTAAATGTGATTTTTGAGAGTTGGAAACAACTCAAAAGCTTTTATGGTTTAAATTTGAAAAATGTTTGAATGCAGAAAAGCTTCTACCTTGTTATTTTTACTATGGGTGATCTACAGATCCAAATGACTTGAATCCAACGGGCTTGGATTAAGCATTCATAGACCTTTCCAACAAAATTGGTTTCATTCAAATTGGTGCACTGAATCGATCTGGGTTGATTTTTGAAGTTGGGTACAGAAGTGTGTTTGAATTTAAAAAGAAAAGGTTTAATTTGAATTGCTGGGCTGCGCGGGAAATTCTAACAGGCCGGCCTGCTAAGCGCAGTGCTCCCGCGGGCTGCTTAAGTGGGTGTCCCCACTCGTCAGTGACACGGGGCTGGCGGCGGTATGGGCAACGTGGATCGTTCGATCTAGTTCTAATCTAACTACTGGGGTCATCGTCGACGCGAGACAGCTCGGCGAACGAAACCTAGCGTCCGGTGAGGGGTGCCGGGGCTCACCAGTGCAGGTGAGGGTCGGTATGGCGAACAACGAAGTCGACGATGGCTCCTTTCTTCTCCGGCAGCGGCAGGCTCCAGTGAAATTCTGGCAAGGTGGTGCTCGCCTTGCTCTGAGAACAGTGTGGCACGGTCAGTGAGGATAGGGGAGTGAGATGGTGTGAAGAAATCGAGCGGGGGTGGCCTCTATTTATAGTCGAGCGAGGGGACCGTCAAGACGGTGAGCTCGTCGGGGCGACGTTACAGCGGCTAATGGCATGGGCAAGGGTAGGGGCGGCGGTGTCTCTGGCGATGCTCAACGACATGGTCGCGAGGCATGGGCGGTGTGGTCTCTGCAGTACGGCCGGTGCTCTGCTGGCGGCGGCGTCTTCGACGGCGGTGGGCTATGGCATGGCATGGGGCGGCAAACGGGGATATCTGGCGGTCTCCTGGGTCGGTGGTGATCGTGTGTGCACGCGGTGAGGGCGGCGCGCGGTCTGTGGACGTTGGTCGAGGGTGGTGCTCTGGCACACGCTTGGCATGGTCTGGGCGCAGCTTGTGTGCGTGGTCCATGGCTTGGCAACGCTTGCGGCTGGGACAGGGAGTGGCGGTGGACGGTGGGCTGCCTCCCAGACAAGGTTGGCACGGCTAGTTCTTCCTCTAGCCTGCTGTCGACTATGGGGTGGCATTGAGGTGCTCGGCTGTTCACCATTAATGGCAATGGCAAGCTCACAGGGGTGCTAGTGTTGGGCTAATCTTTCTAGATGATCTACTGAGTTGTGTGTGAGCTAACTAGGGAACAAGTTAGGCAAGAATCACTGCACACTATAGTGTTTGTTGATTTGTGTCTGCAACCTGTTTGATGAAATGGCCGCATGAAATCAAGTTTTGAATTTTGAAATGAATTTTGGTGGGTTTGCTAGATTGGTGCTGGTAAGTCTGCAGATGCTTGGGTTTTGAAAGTTGAGCTTGTTTGAGTGGGTTTTGGAAAAGTGGGATCTTCCCATATGAAGAAGATTCAATTTTGAATTGTCATTTAAACTATGCATTTGAAAGTTTCTGGATGATCACAAAGTGGGCCTTGATACCTTGTTATGAGTACATTCAAGGTGTGCAAAGATCCAGAAAAGTTTCTGTTAGGTTTTGAAAGTTTGAGACAGCCAAAGTAGGCATGGGAGTTAAATTGGTCAAAATGACCATTCACTTCATATATTTGTTTTGATTTACTTGTCTTTAGGAAAAGTGTGGGAAATGTTTTAGATGATGTTCATATCACCTAAGAAACATTTTACAAGCAATGGATCACACAAACAAGGTGGTTTTTAAAGAAATTCAAAATCCATGCATACACATATACATGCATTCATGAGTTTATTTAGAAAAGTTTTTGTTAACCCTAATCTTGATGATTAGTGTTTGATGATCTAAGTTTGGTATTTTTGGGATGTTACAAACCTTCCCCCCTTAAACAAAATCTTGTCCCGAGATTTGAAAAAGGACAAAAAGATTACCTAGCATTTGAAGAGATCAGGAAACTCCGTCCTGATGTGATCTTCGCGTTCCCAGGTAGCTTCCTCTTTTGTGTGGTTGCTCCACTGAATCTTGAGAAACTTGATGCTTCGGGTTCGGGTAGTTCGAAAAGCTTCTTCCAATATACGGATGGGTACTTCGGGATAGGTTAGGTCATCGTTGATCTCTATGGTCCGATGATCGATATTCTTGAACACTTCGGTCTTCTCGGGGACTTCGAGACACTTGCGAAGTAACGAGATATGGAACACATTGTGCACAGCTGACATCTCTTCAGGTAGTTCCAGTTGATAAGATACTTCTCCTCGACGGTTCAAAATTTTGAAAGGTCCGATATATCTGGGTGCTAACTTTCCTTTGAGTTGGAAACGTTGCATTCCCTTTAATGGCGACACGTTCAGATAAACAAAATCTCCGATGTTGAAGGCGAGGTCTCGACGTCTCTTGTCGGCGTAACTCTTCTGTCGGGATTGGGCTGTCTTGAGGTGCTCACGAATCTTGTGAACCTTCTCTTCTGCTTCTCGTAGGATGTCGGGTCCAAAAATCTGACTTTCTCCTACTTCCGACCAGTTCAAAGGGGTGCGGCACTTTCTTCCGTACATAAATTCAAATGGGGCCATTTGCAAACTGGCTTGATAACTGTTGTTGTATGAAAATTCTGCAAACGGCATACAGTCTTCCCATTTGGATCCATATTCTAACACACATGCTCTCAGCATATCTTCGAGTATTTGGTTTACTCACTTCGTTTGTCCATCGGCCTGAGGGTGATACGCGGTACTGAAATCTATGCGGGTTCCTAAACCTTCTTGGACTTTCTTCCAGAATCTCGAGGTAAACTGAGTTCCTCGATTCGATACTATGTTCTTGGGGACTCCATGCAAACTAACGATTCTAGCGATGTATAACTTTGCTAGCTCCGAACTCTGATAGGTGGTTTTGACGGGCAAGAAATGGGCGACTTTGGACAATCTGTCCACTATGACTCAAATAGAGCCATTTCCCCTACTAGAAGTAGGTAGTCCAGTGATAAAGTCCATTCCTACAGAATCCCATTTCCATTCCGAAATTTGCAAAGGTTGCAACAATCCAGCGGGTCTTTGATGTCCGGCCTTGACTCGCTGACATATATCACACTTGGCGATATAGCCTCCGATTTCTCTCTTCATATTATGCCACCAAAATTGCTCTTTCAAATCTTGATACATCTTAGTTCCTCCGGGATGGATAGAATAAAGAGTATCATGAGCCTCCTTCAAGATAACTTCTTTCAACTCTGAATCTGCTGGTACACAAAGGCGTCCTTTGTACCACAGAACTCCTTCTTCCTCCTCGGTGAATCCGGGTACTTTGCCTGTACCGATACGACGCTTGATTCCGTCAATAGTGGCATTTCGCTTCTGCGCCTCTTTAATCTGACTGATCAAAGTGGGCTGAAGTTCTATGCTAGCCAAAAATCCTTCACTTACTAATTCCATTCGAAAATCTTCCATCTCTTTGTGCAAACTTGGTTGCTCCTTCAAAATCATGGAGTTCAAGCGGCACGGCAATCTGCTAAGGGCATCGGCTACTACATTGGCTTTACCAGGGTGATAGTGAATGTCCAGGTCGTAATCCTTGATTAGCTCAATCCATCTTCTCTGCCTCATATTCAGCTCCTTCTGAGTGAATATATACTTTAGGCTCTTGTGATCCAAATAAATCTCACAACGGTTTCCCATCAGGTAATGTCTCCATGTCTTTAGGGCTAGAACTACGGCTGCGATTTCGAGATCATGGGTTGGATAGTTTTACTCGTGTTACTTCAATTGTCGCGATAGATAAGATATAACTTTGCCTTCTTGCATTAGCACACATCCGAGACCAATCTTGGATGCATCACAATACACATCGAAGGGCTTCGTGATATCCGGCATGATCAAGATTGGGGCTGAAATCAATCTCCTTTTGAGTTCTTGAAAACTCGCTTCACATTTGTCGGTCCATTCAAACTTCTTGTCCTTCTTCAGCAATTGGGTCATGGGTGCAGCGATACTAGAGAATCCTTCTCTGAATTTGCGGTAATATCCCGCCAATCCGAGAAAAGCACGAACTTGGGTTTGAGTGGTTGGGGCTTGCCAATCTTCTACATCTTTCACTTTGGCGGTCAACGGCAATTCCTCCGGTGATACAATGTGACCGAGGAATCCTACCTCTGTAACTTAATTCACATTTGCTGAACTTGGCATACAATTGATGCTCTCTAAGGGTTGCAAGAATGGTCCTTAGGTGTAGCTCATGTTCTTCTTGATTTGGAATAAATCGAATGTCATCGATGAAAACAACGACAAACTTATCCAGAAGTCCATAAAAATCTTATTCATGAGGTTCATGAAATAAGCGGGGCATTGGTTAATCCAAAAGACATGATTGTATACTCATATAATCCATATCGGTGGTAAAGGCGTCTTTGGAATATCCTCTGCCGCAATTTTGAGTTGATGATAGCCACCTAAGATCAATCTTAGAAAACACTTGGCACCGTCAATCGATCAAACAAATCTTCTATCTTAGGCAAGGGGTACTTGTTCTTGATGGTGACATCATTCAACTTCTGATAATCCGTACACAAACGGTTACCTCCATCCTTCTTGTCCACAAACAAGACAGGTGATCTCCATGGGGACGCACTTGGTTGAATCAATCCGATTTCCAACATGGAATCCAGTTGCTTCTTCAGTTCTTCTAATTCTGACGGGTTCATACTATAGGTTCTCTGGGCTATGGGTCCTGTTCCGGGGATTAGTTCGATGATAAACTCAATATCCCGATATGGGGGCATACCGGGCAAAACATCTAGAAATACATCGGGGTATTCGCAGACTATCCGGACTTGGTCAATGGTAGGTTGGGCTATACTCTTGTTACACTTGAATTGGCGAGGTAAGGTTTCAGATATATGCTCGACAGATATTCCGGCGGTACTGGTCATGGTGATGGCTTTCTTGGCACAGTCAATCAATCCTTTATGTTTGGACATCCAATACATTCCTAGTAATACTTCCAAACCTTTAGTTCCGAGTACTATTAGGTTAGCATAAAAATCTATGCCATGGATTCGGATAGGGACGGCTTTGCAAATTTTCCTAGGTTGATCCAGGAATTTGTACAATCATCACATGCTTCAATTTGGTTGGTTGAATTTTACTAGTGCAGGCAAATTCTTTGGTGACAAATGAATGCGATGCACCAGAATCAAACAACACTCTTGCAAGTACTGAATTAACAGAAAACATACCCAGCACGACGTCTGGCGCTTCCTGAGCTTCTTCAGCATGCATGAGAAAAAGACGGCCATTGCGGTTGAATGAATTCCCTGGGGCAAATCTTCTCCCTGGCTGGACACGACGCTGCTGCTGAGCTGGGACATTGGCGTTAGGGGCTGTATCATTCTTCTTGTTAGGGCACTCGTTGGAATAGTGACCTTTATTTCCACAGTCATAACAGGTCACTTGTGACTTGTCCTTGGCTGCGAAAGGCACAGCATTGCTTCCAGTCCTCGGGGCAGTGTTGGGGTTGGCGGTAGCATTGTTGGTGTTGAACTTGGGTGGGGCACGGGTGAAATTGCTAGAGTTGCCAGGGTTGTTGTGATTTCCTCCGGGTCTAGGGTTTCCATGGTTGGGATAGGTCGGACGGGTCATAGGGGGTCTGTTGGTTCTTGGGGCAAATCCTGGAGATGGGTTGGGGCGATACTTTGCGGTCTGATGGGTTCCTGGTTGATGCATCATGCGACGCTTGCGGTTCTCATTGGCCTGGTTGATCTTTCCTTCCATCTGGATAGCAGAGTCAACAAGGGCTTCAATATCAACAAAGGGGATATTGACTAACATTGTCTGCATCTCGTCATGCAGACCATTCAGGAATCTTTCTTTCTTCTTGGCTTCGGTGTCTATCTCGTCCGGGGCATACCTAGCTAATGACAAAAATTTATCACGGTATTCCACTACAGTCATCCTTCCTTGCTTCAACTCTCTGAACTCGTCTCTCATTCTCTTGATCAAACCTGGTGGCACATGGGTTCTGCTAAACTTGACTTTGAATTCCTCCCAGGTCATCATCTGGCCTCCGGTCATTGCACGAACACTGTTCCACCATGCCCTGGCATCTCCGGCTAGATAATGGGTGGCGAACAGGACTTTCTCGTTGGCTTCTACTCCTGCTACTTCTAAGTTGTTTTCCATGGTTTGCAGCCAATCATTAGCGTCTAGGGGCTCTTCTGACTTGGTGAAAACGGGTGGGTTGGTATTCTGAAAATTCTTGAGCTTAGATCCGTGGTTGTCCTGATTTCCATGGCCTTGGTTGTTGTGGGCTAGCTGGGCTATCTGTTGCAGAGTGGCTAGGTTGGCTTGATGTTCCGCTCTTTCAGCTTCGCGGTCAGAAGTCAACATTTGCAAGATCTGCAACATCGGGTCCGGGGCTGAACCACTTCCTCCACGTGGCATCTCAAGATTGATATAGATCATGAGAAAAGAGGGAATTTTCTAAGGTTTTGGGTTTTTGAAAAGTTTTTAGAGTTTGACTCAGGTTTTTCAAGCAACTTGCTTTTTCATTCATTCACTCATAGCACACAGTACAACACACACCACAACAAGGAAAAACAGATGGTTTTAAGAACCATTCTGAATCTACGGTACAGTGGGACCGACTACTACTCACTACGCTAGTGCTCAGTGCTATTACTCCTCGGAGTCTGTGGCTTCATCATCTTCAGCATCCTCGATGAAGGCGAAATCATCCTCATCGGTGAAGAAGTCCATGGCCTGATCCTCCAGAAAATCATCGTCATCGCTGAGGTAGGAGTAAGGGTCTCCATGAAGATCCTCTCCGGCATTCTCCCTTTCCTCTAACTGCATGTCTCTCTCGTGGATGGTCTCTTCTAGAGATGAGATGCGATGGCGAAGACGGGCAATAATGCGCTCCTTCTTGTAGAGCTGACGGCGACGAGACTTGCGATCCTTTGCTAGCATGGCGATGGTCTGGTCCTTCGTCTTGATGATGGCAGACTTGTGGTTGCAATAGTCACGGCAGTTGTCCAATTCTTGCTGACGATCATACATCATGAAGCTAAGGTGGTCCAATTGAGTCTTCAGCTCGGGGTGGTATGGGGCTTCCAATGGTTGGCCATTTGCATCACGCCTTGGGCAAAACTCAAAGCGAGTACCCTTGATCTGATTGATGCTCTGACCACACAGACGGGAAAGAGCTTCCTGCATTGCTCTGGCAAGTCCATCGAGCCAGTTATTTTCCCTCAAGGTAAACTGAATTCCCTCCGCAGTGGGAGGTTCAATCTTTCCTCGAAGACTTGCAACAATTAGCCACTGCAGATCTTCTCCTCCTTGATCATTGAGCTGAGCTCTGAAGAACTCGGGATGCGGACGCTCCAGAAGTTCCAAAAGCTGATCCAGATCCCTCTCAAAGATAAGGTCTCCTCCATTCCCCAACTAATAAAACTTGCTATACTTCACGTCCATCTATAAAAATAGAGGATGAGTAGATTAGCAGAGTGATCAAGTGTGTCAAAATTTTATCTATTTTGCAAGAGTTTTTTAGGAACATGAAGTTTTATTAAAGAATTAAAGAGGTAAGAATGAGAATAAGTTTTCATCAATATTTGTGTTCTTTGGTTTTGAAACTAAGTTTTTGGTTCAACGTCCAATCTAACTAGGGTCTCCTATGGTCAGGATGGCTCTGATACCAACTTGTCAACACCCGGATTTTTCAATCCTAGATTCCTGTTATGCCATACATCGCAATCCCAGGATTACCATTTTTGCGAGACATAACAGAATTGGATAACATAGTACTTCATCCATTACAAACGATACATAAGGTCTTACACAAATGGGGATCTCATGATCCAGTTCTTAATACAACATCAAGCAGCGGAATACGTAATAATAACGGTAGCATAGGCGAAGCTCCATCTTCGGGGTCACAGGCAATGCTGACGAGGGGAGATGATCCTAGTTGTCGTAACCTTCCTGGGGTCCATCTTCCAGGTACTCCTCTTCATAGTCTGGCCATGGGAATAGCCAGGGACAAAGCCATGAGTACTCTTTAAGTACTCGCAAACTAATACTAACAAGTAAAGGGGGGGTTTGGATAATAGGACACTAGGCTCTAGGGTTGTTTTGCAAAAAGCCAGGTTTATCTCTACTAAGTTCCAAAGCTAGTCACAATTTTATAACCCCTAAGTGGGATCTTGTAATTCAGGTCACAACTCTGTTGTGGTCAAGTCAAAGTCTCAGTTCATTTCACAAGTCATTTTGAAAAGTCTGACAGAACAAGATGGCCACTCCAATCGTCCATAATCATGACGCTGACTATTCGAATAGTTTGACACTCTCCAGAGATTGTACACTTTCACCACAACATTCGATACATCCGTCAGGAACAATCCTGAATTCACCATACTCAGTACGCGGATAATCAATCCTAACCTTTCAATTACACGCCCTAGTATAAGCACCTCTCCTGTGAGTTTGGCCTCCCAACCATGACCACTGTCATCTTGGGTACTGCACAGGTGGACAATCTTCACAAGGTAGCCTCATCTCAGACCTTGTCCGTGAGGGAACTAATACTAAGGAACATAAGTTTCCTGTCAAGCCCTACCCAATCTTCGGGTATTGTGGTTGTACGATAAAATTGGAATGGTATCGCATCCAGACAACCATCAGTTTTATAAAGGGCTAAGGCTCATGCGTCAACATTTTTATCACCAAAATCATCAAGTGTTTGGAAACACATGTCCAAAACATTTAAATAGAATGATCCATCATTCCAAGGTTTTCATAACCATTTTTTCACCAAGTATTCCCATCTAAAAGTTGATCAAGTTTTATGCTTAGCACTAGCATCTACAGGTGGGGGTAGTACTAATGAGGGGTGGTAACTAGTGGAGTGTCACTAAGTCCAACCTTATATCTTAGGCTGATATCAAGGTTTCTAGCTTAGGCCAAATTTTATGCTCTTTATGCAACCTTCACACAACTATCTAGTATCTACCAAACTCTTAGGTAGACTCTAAGTAAGCTTTGATAAAGAAATAAAGTAAGAAGCTTGCAGGTAAAACTAGGATTGGTTTATCAAGTGAGTATAATCACATATGCTTAAGGCATATAGTAGTCATATCACAAGTATGGGTTTGTGGCAACAGTAGGGTATCTGGCAAGGGTTAGCTTGCACATTCACTAGTAGTATTAGGCTTGCATCAGTGTCAATATAATCTTGCATAGTTACTAGCTTGCAAGTGTTAGCTTGCCTTGTGCAGATCAGTGGTTGAAGTTCTCCTCGGCTTCCTCTTCGTAGTATCCTCCTTCCTCCTCGTATCCTTGGTCGGTACTAGCATCTATGAATAAATACGAGGTACACAATCACCAAACAATACTTAACTACTTGCAATCATCACACACAAGGGTCCTATAGATGATCTAGCATCATCTCTAACATTACAAGGTTAAAGCTTGATTTGATTCTTTTTATTTTTAGAAAAGTAATTTCTACTCATTGAAAAACTACTTAAGATTTAATATTCTCCAAACTAAACATGGGATAATGTTGACACATGTCATCACCACATATTGTAGTCCATGGGAATGTGATTTAAAGTGTTGTCACAATTTAATAAGGTTTTACCCTTTTATTTTAATTAATTAAAGAGGCTAGAAATGCTTATGTAGCATTATTTTATTACTTGAACATTATTTCTGCAAGTAAACCTATATATTTTTATATATTCTGAAAGGTATGGTTAAATGTGATTTTTGAGAGTTGGAAACAACTCAAAAGCTTTTATGGTTTAAATTTGAAAAATATTTGAATGCATAAAAGCTTCTGCCTTGTTATTTTTACTATGGGTGATCTACAGATCCAAATGACTTGAGTCCAACGGGCTTGGATTAAGCATTCATAGACCTTTCCAACAAAATTGGTTTCATTCAAATTGGTGCACTGAATCGATCTGGGTTGATTTTTGAAGTTGGGTACAGAAGTGTGTTTGAATTTAAAAAGAAAAGGTTTAATTTGAATTGCTGGGCTGCGCGGGAAATTCTAATGGGCCGTCTACTAAGCGCAGTGCTCCCGCAGGCTGCTTAAGTGGGTGTCCCCACTCGTCAGTGACACGGGGCTGGGCGAAGCGGTATGGGGCAACGTGGATCGTTCGATCTAGTTCTAATCTAACGGCTGGGGGTCATCGTCGACGCGAGACAGCTCCGGCGAGAACGAAACCTAGCGCGGCCAGTGAGGGGTGCTGGGGGCTCACCGGGGTACGGGCGAGGGTCAGCGAGGCGGGCGAACGACGAAGTCGATGACGGCGAACTCAGGGGTGGTCGCGGCAGCTCTTGTGGCGGCTCCAAGCGCTGGCTCCTTTCTTCTCCGGCAGCGGCAGGCTCCAGTGAAATTCCGGCGAGTTGGTGCTCGCCTTGCTCTGAGAACGGTGTGGCACGGTCAGTGAGGATAGGGGAGTGAGATGGTGTGAAGAAATCGAGAGGGGGTGGCCTCTATTTATAGTCGAGCGAGGGGACCGTCGGGGCGCACGGTGAGCTCGTCGGGGGCGACGTTACAGGCGGTTAATGGCATGGGCAAGGGTAGGGGATGGTGCGGTGTCTCCTGGCGATGCTCAACGACATGGTCGCGAGGCATGGGGCGGTGTGGTCTGGTCGGCAGCTCGCTGGCAGAGGCGGCGTCTTCGACGGCGGGCGGTGGCTGTATGGCACGGGGCGGCAAACGGGGATGTATGGCGGTCTCCTGGGTCGGTGGTGATCGTGTGTGCACGCGGTGAGGGCGACGCGCGGTCTGTGGACGCTGGTCGAGGGTGGTGCTCTGGCGCACGCTTGGCATGGTCTGGGTGTGGCTTGTGCGCGTGGTCCATGGCTTGGCAACGCTTGCGGCTGGGACAGGGAGTGGCGGTGGACGGTGGGCTGCCTCCCAAACAAGGTTGGCACGGCTAGTTCTTCCTCTAGCCTGCTGTCGACTATGGGGTGGCATTGAGGTGCTCGGCTGTTCACCATTAATGGCAATGGCAAGCTCACAGGGGTGCTAGTGTTGGGCTAATCTTTCTAGATGATCTACTGAGTTGTGTGTGAGCTAACTAGGGAACAAGTTAGGCAAGAATCACTGCACACTATAGTGTTTGTTGATTTGTGTCTGCAACCTGTTTGATGAAATGGCCGCATGAAATCAAGTTTTGAATTTTGAAATGAATTTTGGTGGGTTTGCTAGATTGGTGCTTGTGAGTCTGCAGATGCTTGGGTTTTGAAAGTTGAGCTTGTTTGAGTGGGTTTTGGAGAAGTGGGATCTTCCCATATGAAGAAGATTCAATTTTGAATTGTCATTTAAACTATGCATTTGAAAGTTTCTGGATGATCACAAAGTGGGCCTTGATACCTTGTTATGAGTACATTCAAGGGGTGCAAAGATCCAGAAAAGTTTCTGTTAGGTTTTGAAATTTTGAGACAGCCAAAGTAGGCATGGGAGTTAAATTGGTCAAAATGACCACTCACTTCATATATTTGTTTTGATTTACTTGTCTTTAGTAAAAGTGTGGGAAATGTTTTAGATGATGTTCATATCACCTAAGAAATATTTTACAAGCAATGGATCACACAAACAAGGTGGTTTTCAAAGAAATTCAAAATCCATGCATACACATATACATGCATTCATGAGTTTATTTAGAAAAGTTTTTGTTAACCTAATCTTGATGATTAGTGTTTGATGATCTAAGTTTGGTATTTTTGGGATGTTACAGTAGGGTTTCTGTACCGGGGGCTTCTTATAGGCGAAGAGGCGAGGCTGGGAGGCGGCCAGAGGGCCCTGACCTCCCAGGCGTGGGCTTGGCCATGCCTGTGGGTCTGCCTCCTGGCGCCTCCGTCCCCTCTAGACTTCGTGTCGCCCACGGTAAATTATTGACTTTGGCTTTTGTCCCGTCCAATTCCGAGAATATTGATTTTCTGTCTTTCTGGAACCAAAAACAAAAGAAAACAGGCAACTGGGACTGTGGCAACTTGTTAATAGGTTAGTTAAAGATATAAAAACACCTCAAAGTGTAGACAAAGCAAAGCAAAGTAGATACTAAACAAGCATGGAACATCGAAAATTATAGATACGTTTCCGACGTATCACCTTTGCATGCACAACCTGAGATTGAGACCTCTCATGCCGACAGCGACGGGCTTGAGTCGGTAGGCGGTGATGCACGCCTGGTTGTGAATATTCCTCACACCGGTGCATCACTCTGTGGACAGGACTAGGCCACCGCGGGCGAAGAGAAGGCACGACCGCACCTTGGGGTCCACCTGCCCGCAGGTGATGGCCATGGCTGTGTAGCCGCCGCGAGCATCACCACCAGGGCGTCGACAGCGGCCATCAGCACGACCGGGGAGGAAGAGAAGATAGGGAAGGGCGAGCATGATTGGTTTGGCACCTGAATGAGATGCCGCCGGTGGTGGTGCTGGGTCAAGAAAAGAGCAGCAGTGGAGCTCATTTTTCCCACTGCTTTAATCGATCCGTCGAGAGGACACGAGATAAACGGGCAAACAAGTTCCATTCGGCGAGGCAGACCCGCCTAGGCGGCGGAAGGACTAGGAGCAGAATAGAGCTCTGCCGTCGTCGCCAACAAACACTCCACCGTTGTCGCCAAGAAACACTCCCACACACCGAACAACCAAAGAAAAACAGAGAGTCCACCGAGTCAATGCACCGGAGATAACCAGATGGAACAATCCCCCACCCCCAAAAAGGAACATGGAGAAAACCAACCCACTGAAACAACAATATCAATGACTGACCGGGCCTCGAAAGAGCGGCCCACCCGTCAGCCATTAACAATACAAACGCTCACACCCACACGTTCATGGACCAACGCGAAGAGAGGCCCATAGGCAGCGATCAAAAATGGCACGGCGCACCGCAGGAGGCATGAGAAAGCTCCATGTAGCTCACGTTTAAGCTATTTAGTAATTATAATGAATATATGTGTTTGCCTAATGCTTGTTATCTAATTTAATGGCCCAGATAACGCGGCCTAAGATCTCATAGCTATGAACTTGTCTACTAGTGAATCGGAGACCCCGAGTGACACGACCGATATTAATGAGGAGCTAGTACTACTCGAGGATAAACAAGGAACCATTAATATTAAAGCCATGATCCAGTACAGAGACCTTAATTAATGTGATGACCATTACTGTGGTAATAGGTAGATGGATCATTGGGGCGAGCAGGAATTTTCCATGAGGAATCCTAGTCGGTATATGGGTTTCTAGCCTCCTCACTTATGAATAAGAAGTATCACAATCACTCATCTCATTTCATCCATTTGGCACATGCACATTCACTATCACCATGACTCGTGACACCCTAGGTGCAATAGAAATTCCGCATAATTTTTTTTACTAAAACTTCTTATTGGGATCGATATAAAAACTGGAAATAATATTTCCGTGAAAATGTTTTCTGACAAACCTATGCACTTGCAGGCCATCATCAGTGACCCACGCGCCCCACGACCTCTACCGCATGCCGTGGTAGACCGGTGCGGTAGGCACCGGCAGGTCGAGAGTGCCGGCGGGCTGGCGGGGCTGCCGTTGGTGCTTCGGTGTCACCAAACAAAGAGGGAAGTGGTGGCGGGGAGCGGAAGCAACACAGTTCTTCCACATGGGGTTGTGGTGGCGTCGAGCTTTGGGTATGGGCGGCGAAGATGGACGGCGAGAAGATCCGAACATCTGGGGGTGTGGGGGTGGCTGTGGTGGCGGCTGGGGGTGTCGATGGTCACCGACGGTGGCGGAGAGGTCGAGGTGGAGGCAGTGTGAATGCGTGGAGGAGAGGAATCATTTTCTTGAAAGTGGATGATGACTCCTATGTTTACTTCTTCGCGACACCAATGAGTATAAAAATGTGTCCACTAAAGCCTTTTGGAGTTCGGTTAGGTCCGTTTAGAGGAGTAAAACGGCATATTTTACTCTTCTAAGTGGTTTTTGTACATCGGTTAGATATGCCCTAAGAATATATTGGGCTTTTGCGTTGTCTGGAGGAAAGAAGGTATATTTTTACAAGAGATGGTACTGCCACCTGATCCAAAGTATAGCCCAGTGGCCATACGGATAATCTTGGCACCTAAACTGAAGATATTGGTTATGCTCTCTGAAGGCACCAGAAATTTAGTTTGGAAACACTGTTTCTCAGGTAGAAACAACCTTCATCCATTGCTCATTCAGCATTCCTATATAGAGGCTATTGATCTTATTTTTACTTGTTTTTATATTTTGGGGAAATGATTTTTGTCAGCTTGCTAACAAAAATTGTTGGGGATATACTTTCCGGGTATACCCACAAGACTCGCTGACCAGGGTGGCCCACCAACTGGTTAGAGATTGTCTTCACGGGCGGCCTAGTCAGAGAAAGAGAAGGAGTCACTTCCGGCTACGACAAGGCCCAGAAGAGTTACCAACTTAGGCCTATAGTATTACTTGTAGTCCAAGCTGTATCTAGTTACCGACTCTGTAACATAGCCGGATAGGTCTCTCCTGTAACCCTAGGCCCTGGTGACTATATAAACAGACTTGAGGGAGCCTTTAGGGCACCAAATCATAGATAAACCATAACCTACTCGCACAGGTGAACCTCTCTTGTAATCCGCTGTAACATCTGGCTCTCGACGATATATTACTAGGTTGCTAGCAGGAGTAGGATCCGATCACCGCAGTCGGATCTTAACCTGGGTAAACTTGTGCTCACCGCTCCCAGAACACCGTACGGCTCACACACCATCTTATCAATGCCTTCAAGACCCCATATGGCGTACTTGCCGATAATCCGACGACAGTTGGCGCCCACCATGGGGAAGGTGACCTTCGGAGCTTCGTTCCGAGCGTAATCTGCACGTGCAGGAATCGGCAAAAGAATCACCATGGGTCGCGTGGTTTATGCTAGTGATGTCCCTCTGGTCCTTCTCGACGAGACCTGGATTCCGGCCAAGGAGCCAGTGACAACCTACACAATCATGTCTATCATCGGGATCGACATTTATCTTGGCTTCGCTGATCCTGCCCAACCCACCCCTGAGGTGATGACCATGGTGGAAGAAAAATCCGGATCTGCTCTATCCGCAGAGGTGGAAGATTTCAAGATCCCCTCGTTGAGATCGGATACACGGATGAGGAGTATATTCGCTTCGGATCCGGTTCTATAGATGCTGGAGCAGAAAAAACACTCTTGAGGCACATGATAAAGCAGATGATGAAGCGCCCCTACATAGATTACAAAGCAATCACCAAGATCAAGTAGAGCTTTGAGATGGCAGAGGCGGAAACCTAGCTGTGCCACTACCTCGAAACCATGAAGAAAAATAAGCATTTCTTTGTACGCTATGTGGCCTCTAGATCCGACTCTGTCGATGCTGAGCCAGTAACGATTCAGTTCTTGGTGCTGTCAGAGAAAATACTGACTTACCTTCTTTCCCTTAGGAATCACTGACGTCACAGGAACTCTGAGACTTCGAGAAAGAGATGGAAGCGTACGAAGAATAATATGCCTCCAAACCAGCGCAAGGTGAGTCGGAGAACCCTCCGAGACCATATGATAGCAAGACGATATGGACACCAGAGATTCGTCCGAGGTCTAGAAGCCAACCATGACGGAAAGTACCGATGAAAGTTTATCTCCCGATACCGAACCGAAAACCGTCTTTGCCATTGGTACGCACGTTAAGGCTACCGGATAGTCAAAGAAGAATAACAAGAACCCTACACCGGCAGAGATGGCAGAGGAAGCCAACGAGGAAGAAATTGACGAATAGATCGAGATGCAGAATCAGGACGGAGATCCGATTAATCCCACACTGATCGATCCTCCCGTGGATGGACACGTTGTCACTAAGGATGCGCGTGAAATCTATGGATATGCACTCACCATACCGATCCCAACTGCTTTGGATCTCACTCCGAAGGAGCTGGAGAAAAGGGTCGAGGACCTAAAAAAGCATCGCTTGTTTTTGCTCAAGGAAGCTGCCCGCATCGTCGAGCTCAGACGGCAATCCTGCCCAGTATGAGTCAGAATTCAAGCGACTGACAAACAAGACAAGGGGAGGTCTGATTCTTGCTAATAGGAACCCGGATGTCCACAGAGATCTATTTGACGGTAAAACTGGAGAGAAGATCTGAGTCTACAGCACGCCAGTGGAGAACGCTGCGGCTGCTCGAGCCATTCTCGCCAATAATCCGTCTCCAGAATAGGTCTGGCAGTGCGTAGCATTGCTCGACAAAGGATTGAAACAGCAAAAGACAGTTGTGTCATTTAGTGTCAAGCTGGCCTCAAGTTCGGAATTTTGTCACACTAACGCAGTACACGGTGCTGATGAAAGACCCCGCAGGGATACGGATCAACACCATCGTCCCGGGAAGAAGAAAACTCAAGGACCGGATTGAACGGTCATCCTCGCAGGGCCACATGGGACTGGTCAGGAGTAATTTCGGCTGCGTCTCAAGATGCCATCAGGGCATTGGTACCTCACCAGACCCATCGTAGGCAGAATAATCGCCACAGGAAAGACCGAGAGGTGCGCCGCTAGCGAGAACAAGATCGCTAAGGATACCACCCCCATCCGTCCGGCTGGCAACACCGTACGAAGAAATGACCTGGATCGCCTTGAATCAAGCAGGGACAGAGCCCGAAGAAATCAACCTCGGAGTCAGCATAATGAGGCTCCAGGACCGTGCCGCTCAGTCGGAAACAACCAGACAGAGCCACCATCATCGCCCAACAGTGACCATGAAGGATCTCATCGCAGCCATGGGAGCCGCAGGGGCAGAGGCGACGACGGTGGAAGGAGAAGCAGGAATCTGACTCCGCCACGCAGAAGCATATTGATGCAACAGTTAACTTCCTCAAGTGTTTCCCCTGCTACTTTACATGTCAAAATCAATACTCAAGCTTACTAAAATCTAGCCAACTACTGAAATGCTAACCTGCTACATGGCAACTTCTTTTGTAGTGTTGGTTCTCTTTTTCTCCAGTTCTAGTAACTCTCCACATGGATGGTTATAATAATGCCCTGAAGGCCTCAAGTATGATCCACTAGATCCAATTGAATGCCTTCACCTCAATCTCAAAAAGGTGTTGTTGAAGACTTATGAAGGCTCCAAGAGTTTATCTATTGACTTACCATTTTTTTTGTTTTGAATGCAGAAGTGCTAAAGGAAATCAAAATCACACTGCCGTATCACCGTCGGCACAAATGGTTTGCTAAACAACATTGTCTTCTTCAAATCAATGATAGAGCTTCTTGTGATGCTCAAATTGAACTGAAATGTGGTACTAAGGGTGATTTCACACACAACAAGCATACCCATGAATTGTTAGTGGCTGACCCCTTTGATTTAATGTCCAGCCCATGCTCCAAGTGTAGTTGGTGCCCATTTTGAAGATTGCATTGTCCTCTGTCCAAAGTTCAGTTTGTATGTTGCTGCTTTTTGTCTACCCTAATGTAGTCCTAATCTTCTAAGCTCTGATTCCCTAAGAAAAGATCTAATTAATTTAGCAATGGATTGTTTTGTGGCCTAGTCAGGGTTATACCTAGGCTGAGGAGGTGGTGCCTAAGCTCAAGCTTCCGCTGTTTATTTTCTTTTCTATTATGTGTTAATACTATTTTAAATTTGTTATGTTTAATTGGTTATCATTACTTCATTGTTGTTTGGTCCTACATTGTAAGCTGCTGAAACTAATAGTTACTATATTTAGTATGATACAACTTGATTTTAGTGAAAAAGGATGGCCCTCATACCTTTTGTCTCAAATTTATTCCTTTGTGATTCATGACAGATTATTCGCAAGTTTGTTTCTATTAGTTTCAGCGGATAATGCATCTTTAGTTTATGCATTGTTTCTTTACCCAATTGGAATTTGTCGCCTTACATTGATCCAAACTTTCATTCTTATGTATTTTAGCATGTAAGTTTGAATTCTGATTTTTTGGTATACTTACATTTGTAACGTGGCATAAAAAGGTAAAGTTGTCGGCACTTTTGATCAATAATTTTTTCGGACCTTGTTCCCACATGTACTGTTCAAGTTGGCAAGAAGTGCTACTTCATCTATGGTGTTGAGTATATATTAGAAGCATGTTAATTAAGGTGATGGATCATGTTTTAATCATCATCTATAAAGAACTGGAGTTGATATAAGTAGAACTGTAGAGCTTAGTGTGGCAGGATTTTTGTTGTGGTGGTGTCACGGCAGATGCCATGGGTAGGCTTAAGTTGGGGGCAGAATGGGTGCTTGTGGTCACCGGGGAGGGTGTGCATGGTCTTGCCATGCACGAAGAACAAGAAAAACTCTCCACACTTAGGAATTTTATTGATGCTAGAGGTTTACAAGTGCTCCTTGAGCTGTATGAACTAGGGTTCAGTGCACTAGTTCCCTCCTCTTTCCAACCTCCTATTTCCCTGGATATCCCCCTCCTTATATATACGATGGCTAGCTAGGTTACACCCATTTGGGTTCTAGGGTTACTATTTGGATCTTGGTCCTTACTGTACGGGCCGGGTCATGGGCTTGTACTAACCCCAGTGGCCGAGTCCATAAAGCTAGACAGCTAACGGTCTTCACATACGTTGCCTCCAATTCTTTTGGCGTCACGCAGTAACTTTGTACGTCAGCCCTTGCTTTAGGCGTCACCCGGCTCCTTTCATGTCACCTGGCGTCGCCCTTCTCTTTTGACCGCGCTTTACTTTGGTCCCTCCTGAATCTTACTCGGAAAGGTGTCACACGTCTTATCTGACTCGGCCCTTCCTCGTGAGACTCGGCTCGTGGGTTCCTGCAAGATCCACTAACTTGTCTTATACGAGCCGACATAGGGTCTATGTCGGCCGCATATGACCATATTACTCGGCCGTCTTTACCCGGCCTGGTTCTTCCTTTACTCGGCGTAAGCCAAGCTGGGCTGTGTTTTGCCCCTTGTGACCCTACAGGGGTTATCCCCCCGACATTAGTCCCCGAAGCTGGTGAGGTCTAGCAGTTCCAGTTGTTAGGCCTCTCTAGGTTCCTTTAACGTGATTGGAACTTCTTCTTTTGTCATTACTTATTGCTTAGGGCGCACTGTTTGGCGCAACCTTGCACCGTGCTGAGTCTGTCTGACAGTTTTCAGGTCCATTCTTTGACTTCTTGGCTCATTTTTGCCTCGTGTCGAGTCATTTTGGTAGATTCCGAGTCATTTTCGGCGTGCTTCAGTCACTAACAACAGGTAATCATGGTAACTTACCTCAAATTTTGTTGCAAGCTCTGACTGCACAGTGACTGTTGTGCAGTTATTCCCCGTCACCGTGGCAGTCCAATCGGTCTGCGCCCCTTGTCCTTCTTTGCATGACGTGGCAGTGGATCTTTTCGTGTATTGTTGTCATGTGGAGCCCGCTGATTGGCTTACTCGGCCGAATACATGGCCACACGATGTCCGCACGGCGCAGGGGGATCCCACGATTGGGGTTTTTACTGCCCTTAAGTAGGGGTGAGGGGAACATAACTTCCCTCGCCAGTTCAGTTTCCCCGCGGCCTCTTCTTCTTTCTTGCGCCTCCAAAATCCAACTTCCTCATTTGCGGTTCTTCTTCCCCTTGGTCCTTGCTTCGCGATTGCCTATCTCCTCTTTTCATTCCACCACGGGTCCTTGTTCTTCCAAACCTCTTCCAACGGCGGAGGAGATTGACTCCAGGGAGATCATGGACGCACGCGACGCCGCTGAGGGAGCCGAAGAACAGGAGGTTCCCGCCGGCGACCATGGCGGTTGGGAGGGATCGGAGGTTTCCACCGAGGAGCTCGAGTGGCTGCGCTCCACCAGGCGCATCCCGCTTGAGGTGGACTGTCGTCTTCCCGTCAGTGATATTTCCCCCAAACCCGATGCCAATGAGCGGGTGGTCTTCCTTTCTCATTTCGAGCGAGGTTTGGCCATCCCCGTGAGCAGTTTCTTTGCTTCTTTTCTTTCCACCTTCCATCTTCAGACCCATCACTTGTCTGCCAACGCGATTGGCTCCCTCTCCTGCTTTATTTCTGCTTGCGAGGCCTACCTTTGCATTTGGCCTACAGTTCTTCTGTGGGCCAAGTATTTTAGTTTTAGGGTCCAAGTAGTTCCTCAGCCTGGTGCTTCCCGATATGAGAAGAGGCCGACCTGGTGCGGTGCTGCTAGCATCACACCTAGGAGAGATTCCATCTTTCCTCGAGTTACTGGCCTTGACTCTTGTAAGAAATGGCATAGGACTTTCTTCTATGTCAAAAATAGCGGGGCCAATGATTACATCCATCTCCCCCTTTCTCGGACGAGGTCCCCAACAAAAAGTTCTGGCAGCTTGACCCGTGTGACCAAAACGCTGCGGTGAATGAGGCCAACGTCATTCTGGAGAGGTTGTTGTCGCCGGATGAGAATTTCCATCTTGCCGACATGGATCTCATGTGCACTCTTATTGCACGCCGGGTCAGCCCCATCCAAGCCAGGAGCCACAAGATGTGCTTCATGAGCGGCACGCATGACCCTACTCGGCACTCCACGAAGGAGCTCACCCATGATTTTGTGGCCCGCCGAGTAAGCTCTATATTCAAATTGACCTTGGCCGAGGATTGGGCTTGGAGCTGCCCTCCATTTAGCTAGGTCAGGCTTGTCCCCTAGGTAACTTTCGAGTCTCCTTTGCTATCGAGTCTGGTTTAGCTCGTTTGCTATTCTCTATCTAGTTTTCGATATTTATTATGTTTGTCTTTCGCAGAATCTCATTCACCAGGTTGATGATAGTACTGTCCCTCCTAGCGCTTATAATGAGGACCACTCCGACTCGAACGAGGTCTAGTTCGACTTGGAGTGCTTCATGCCCATTCCGCATGCAGTTGTCGCTGCCTCCACTGCGGGTAAGGTCCACACTCGAAATCCTTTACAGGATTGGTGAGAGAATGATGATGATGATGATGATGATGATGATGATGATGATGATGATGATGATGATGATGATGATGATTGCGAAGTCCTGGAGGTACTTTCTTTTTAGATCTTAGCCTCCTGACTTATTCGAGTAAGCTCGTCATTTACTTATGCAGCTGGCCAGGTACATGACACTCCTCCTCTTGTTGTGGGCGGAGTCGGCAAAATCCCTGTCGCCAAGCCGAATAAGCGACACGGGGCCTCCTCCAGTGCTCAGTCGTCCAAGAAATGCAAGGCTACTCCTGCTGCTGCCACGCTGGCGGAGACTCGCAAGGCAGCGGGACGCCGAGTCACACGTCGCCCGCCGCGTGATCCGACCATCACCGGGTAAGCTTTCGTGATTTTCTTACTTTGCATTTTTTTTCCTTCCCATGTTTTGTTACTGCTTTCTCATGGGCATTTTGTTGTTTTCAGCATCGTGCCTTTGTCGACAACCAGGTTGCTGCTAGCATTGCCTCACCGCTAAGGCATGCGCCTCCTCCAGAAGATTCCACAGTGCTGAGCCCCGTCTGAGTCGATGCTCCCACTATTGAGGCTCACGCTTCTCAGTGTCAGTCAGACCCGGTGGCACACCCAACAGAAGAGACTCGGCGCAGCGCCTCTGCTGCACCTCAGGAACAACTTCCTGATCTTGGTGCCAGCAACGTTAGTGTCGAGAAGATCTTCGCCTCCAGTTCCTCTGGCACCAGCCCACAAGTTGGTGTTTATGAACAACTTACTGATCTTGGTGTGAGCAATATTGTTGAGCCCACTCAGTCATCTCCCATTTCATCTCCAAACAAACTTGCTCACTCTCCTCCTCTGTCAAAGAACCAGACCTGGCCTACTGCTCCTGGTCTGGCTCGCACTTCATCTGGCAAGACCACATCCACCAAGCAGACGACTCTGGTCTATCCCCTAGGCGCTGCTCCTCGGATCCGACCCACGACTCTAACAACGATGCTCGTTCCAGCGGGCAAACCTAGCGGATCCGCGGTTGCCGGGGCACGCGGCAGCTCTAAATCTGTTACGCTACACACCAGTGCCGCTACGACCCGCGCAAATGTGGGAACTACCCTGAAGAAGGGGCAAGTTCTCACTCGGACGCTCATCGGGAATGGCCTTGGCGCCGCTGAGCCTTATGTTGTGGCATGGAACGCAGCTGGCGATCAAGAGGTTAGCACCCGTGCTGGCAAGAAGGTGAAGCTGGGCCCCAAGGCCGTTTTCGACATGACCCAGCAAGCCATTACCTTAATGGCTCGCGCAGATGAAGTGAACGAGGTAAATATCCTTATTACTCTTTGTGTTATTGAGTATTTATGTTATACATATCACCTAGTCCCCAAGGTTACTGTCGAGTGAGGAACTTACTCGGCTGTAAGCTCTGAGCAATAACTTAGCCTTTATTTCCTTATGCCAAGTTCGCATGTTAAATTTTTGATCCCTAGTCCCAGAGGTTACTGCCGAGTGAGGAACTTACTCGGCTGTAAGCTCTAAGATAGGAGTCACCCTTTATCCGGCTATGATCTTGACTTCTCCATTTATTCACTATCTTTTTCCTTTTTGCAGCTTACGCATAATGAGCGAACCAAGGTGCATCAAGCTCTCCTCTTGGAGCATCGCAAGCTCGAACTTGCTCATCAGAAGCTGTAAGCCGAGACTCAAGGCCAGGGTAATTTTCTTACTCACCATATCTTTATTCAGCGCACCTTTTCTTGTTTCATTTCCTTTAAACTTTTCTCGTTGTTTTCCCACAGCTTCTGCCCAGTCCACCATCGACGCGCTTCACTCATAGATCAGCGAGACGGAAAGTAAGTCATTAGCCATTCTTTTTGCTGCTTTGCGTTCATGCTCGTCCCTTTTCCCTTGTTATCCTGATGAATCAAGATATATTTGTTGTTGCTGACGAGTAATCTATTCCGAATAAGAAGAGAAGCACCAAGCCGAACTCCAGAAGGAGCGAGACGAGGTGATCTGGCTGAAAAAGCAGATGGCCGACATGGAGCAGAAGCACCAGGCCGAGGTGAAGGGGCTGAAGGAGAAGCTTACCGAGAAAGAAGGCCAGCACGCCACCAGCACCGATAAGACCAAAGAGCTGCTCAAGGAGGCCGAGTCGGCTAACATGGATCTCGACGCCCTCAAAGCCAAGGACTTGGCTCAGCAAGCTTGGCACCATCAATTCTTTCCTCGGTAGAGAGTTCTTACCCTTTGTGCACTGTGCTTTATGTTCTTGACTTCTGCCTCTTCTTTATTATTTTGCTAATGTCCTCTTTCGTTTGTAGAGAAATTTCCCGTGGCTGACATGTTCTCCATACGGGCCATGAAAAAAGTGCGAGCTGAGTCTGGCACTCTAGCTCATGGCGAGGTGACTATTGATGATCATCTCGAAGCGGTGTTAAAGCGCGTCGAGACCCTCAAGTCATGCAGTGTAGACTTGCTCAAATTCGCCATTCATGCATTTCGAATGCTCTGGCCGGATGAAGACGCGCCCACACTCATCAAGCCCCTTGCTGAAAGGCTGCTTCTTACTGAAGACAGGCTGGATCAATGGCGTGAGTCGGCCGGCCGAGATGTAGCGGACAAGGCCCTTTCCTTCGTGCTTTCATGGTACGAGGACATCAATATTGATGTTATTGAACGCATAGGGGGGACGACAAGTGGCTCCATGATCCTGAGCTGATCAAGAAACGCCAGGAGCGAGCATACGCCATGATTGAGTATACTATGGTGCACGCTTGCTGCGATGGGCCCAGCTTCCTCGACCTCGGCAAACCACTTGTTGAAGTTGCTGATGAAGAAGGTGCCGACAGCGAGGCTACCGAGTCAAACGACCCGGAAGACTCGGCGACTAATGCCCCTGACTCGGGAAATGCTTCGGGTGATGCTCCTAGCTCCAAAACCGCTCCTCCGAGCCTAGCTGCTTCTTAGACTGAGAAAAAACACTTGAACTTTGATGAGATTCCTGGTATGTCGGGTACATATGTAACATACATTGCACTTATGTTTGGTTGTGTGCCTTTTGATAAGGCTTACCCTCTTTTTATATTTTGAATGTGAATCATCCAAGGACAAGTCCCCGAGTCTCATCCTGTCGTTTCACCTTTCCTTGACTTTGGCTCTTGTCTACCTTTTTTGGCGTTCGACATTAGAGTCTCAAAGTGCTAAGGATTTAGTTAGCGGGTATGAAACTTAGATCACTGGACCCAGGATCATTCAACATACAATGTGGTGTAACCTACAGTGGGTTAGGTAAAAACAGAAGGTCAACTCGCGTTTCTCCTTTTACTTATCCGGCGTTAATGTTTACTCATACTTCATCCTTTCCTCTTGCTTGCCATGAAGCCGTGTTTTCGTACAACAGCAGAGTCGAAGAGTTGATTTTTTCCGAGTAAACATTACTTGTTCTGAGATAAGCTTTGGGTGTTATGCCAGCCGCCATAGAATAACTTAAAGGATAAACATATGGGGCAGTCCCCGAGTCAGTTTTTTGAGTCATACCATTTTATTATCAGCATATATCCGGCATAAACGTTCGACATATGAGAGTTCGAGTGATACATTCACTACTTCTCCTAAGTGTAGAAGGGGCGAAGCAGTGCCACATTCCATGGCCTTTTGGTCTCATCACCTGATCTGTCCGCCTTGTTCTTTTGTGCTTCACGGGCATCTATTAGATAATATGAATCATTGTGCAATGCTATGCTTACAATGAATGGACCTTCCCATGGGGTTGATAATTTATGCATTCCAGCTGTGTGTTGCACTAGTCTGAGCACCATATCCCCTTCTTAGAAAACACGAGGTTGCACTTTCTGTCTATGATAGCGTCGGAGATTTTGCTGATATATAGCGGATCTAGACAATGCCAATTCCCTTGCTTCTTCGAGTAAGTCGACTCCATCTTCTCGGTCCTCTTTTAACTCGGCTTCCGAGTATTGCCTTACTCTTGGCGAGTCATATTCTATGTCGGCAGGCAGTGCTTTTTCCCCATACACAAGGAAGAACGGCGTATAGCCTGTTGATCGATTCGGAGTTTTCCTTAGGCTCCATAACACTGAGGGTAGCTCCTCTATCCAGCAACCAGGTGATCTCTGGAGTGGTTCCATTAAACGGGGATTTATCCCGGATATAACTAATCCATTAGCTCATTCAACTTGTCCATTTGATTCTGGATGAGCGACTAACACTACGTCAAGTCCTATTTGGTTTTTTTCGTAGAATTGAGCAAAAGCTCCTTTGGCAAAGTTTGTGCCATTATCTGTGATTACAATATGTGGGTAACTGTATCTTAGGATTATGTCCCTTAAGAAAGTGACAGTTGTTTTTCCGTCCAATTTTTTTATGGGCTTGACTTCTATCCATTTGGTGAACTTTTCAATCATTACCAATATGTGAGTCATGCCTCCCCTTGCTAGCTTGAATGGTCCTACCATATCTAGGCACCATACCGCGAATGGCCAAGTGATTGGTATAGTCTTTAATTCAGAAGCTGGTAAGTGTGACCTGGACGCATAGCGCTGGCAACCGTTGCATTTTCCGACTAGATCTTGTGCTTCTGCCAGTGCACTTGGCCAATAAAATCCATGTCGGAATGCCTTGGCCACCAATGCCCTTGATGACGCATGGTTCCCACATTATCCTTGGTGAATATCTAACAAGATTTCTTGGCCTTTCTCTGAGCTTATGCAACGCTGTAGTACGCTTGTCACACTTCTCTTGTACAGCTCCTTGTTGATTATGGTGTATGCGTTTGCCCTTATTTCTGTTTTCCTTGCTAATATCTCATCATCCGGCAAAGCTCCATCTTTCAAGTAGTTGAATATTGGTTGCGCCCATGTTGGTATCAGCGGTGCCGGATCTGTTCCCCATCAATTTCCATTGGCTCAGCCGACATATGTTCTGCCGACATGACCTGAGGAGTCCCCGAGTGTGATTCGGAAACCCCTGAGGTGAGCGGATCAGTACCCAAGTGACACGAACCTACCCCTGAGTCAATGTCCATTGGCACAACGATTGATTCTTGTGCTTCCGGGATGAATATTGATTCGGATTTTGGTGAGGGCTTGATCGATGGTTTCTTGAGATGCTCCAATGTTATTCCTAGTGGAATTGCTTGGCGAGATGAGCCTAATTTGGATAGCACATCCGCTGCCTCATTCTCTGCTCTAGGTATGTGATGGAATTAACACCCGTCAAAATATCTTGAAATTTGCTGCACATGGAAATGATACAGTGGCATGTTTGCATCCAATGCGTCCCAATGCCTAGATACTTGCTGGATCACCAAGTCCGAGTCACCAAAACACATGATCTTTTTGATGCCAATATCTTTGGCCACTTTGATGCCGTGGACCAGTGCTTCATACTCGGCAACGTTGTTGGATGCAGCGAAGTGGTTCTGTAACACATACTTGAGCTGATCCCTCTTTGGCGATGTGAGCACTATCCTGGCACCTAGACCCATTTTCGTCTTGGAACCGTCAAAATGCATCTTTCAGTAATTCGGATCTGGCAGTGGTGGTTCATATTGCATTTCCGTCCAATCGACGAAGAAATCTGCCACGGCTTGATATTTGATTGCATCTCGCCTATCATAATGTGGAGTATATGGTGCTAGCTCTATGGCCCACTTTGCGACTCGGCCACTGGCATCTTTGCTGCCCAATATATTCGCGATAGGCACCTCACATATTACACGGATCGGGTGTTCTTGAAAATAATGTTTCATCTTCTTTGCTGCATATATACCCCATATGTCATTTTTTGGTAATGAGGGTATTTTTTCTTTGATATAGAGAGCACTTCGCTCAAGTAATAAACTGGCCTTTGGACTGATTTGCCCTCTTCTTCACATTCAACCACTATTACTACACTTACAACTCTGTTGGTTGCGGCGACATAGAGCAACATTGGCTCTATGGATAGTGGTGATGCTAATATTGGTGTTGTTGCCAACATCTTCTTGAGTTCATGGAAAGCGCTATCAGCTTGCTGTGTCCATGTGAATTTGTCTGATTTTTTCATCAATTGATATAGTGGTAGGGCTTTTTCCCTAGCCGACTAATAAACCTACTCAACGAGGCCATGCATCCTGTGAACTTCTGGACATCATTGAGGGTTTTTGGCAATTCCATTCCTTCGATGGCCCTGATCTTTGTCGGGTTAGCCTCAATTCCTCGGCTGGATACAAGAAATCCGAGTAACTTGCTAGCCGGGACACCAAATGTGCATTTTTCCGGGTTAAGTTTCATCCGGAACCTTCTTAAGTTTGCGAATGTTTGACGCAGGTCCTCAATTAGAGTGTGACTTTGCTTGGTTTTTATCACTACGTCATCGACGTATACTTGAACATTTTTGTCCAATTGATCTTGCAAGCATTTTTGCATGCATCTTTGATATGTTGCACCTGCATTTCTTAAGCCAAATGGCATGCTACGATAGCAATAAGCCCATACTAGGTGATAAAAGCTGTCTTTATTTGATCATTCGGATTCAGTGGTATCTGATGGAATCCAGAATATGCGTCCACAAATAACAACAACTCACACTCGGTAGTAGAATCTATGACTTGATAGATATGTGGCAGGGGGAATGGATCTTTTGGACATGCCTTATTGAGGTTCGTGTAATCAATACACATGCGCCATACCACTGCCACGTTCGGGTCATCCTTTTTCTTCTCGACCAAGACTGGATTTGATAACCAATCCGGGTGCAGTACTTCCATGATAAACCCAGCGGCTAAGAGCTTGGCTATCTCGGCAGCTATCACTTTCCTACTATCTTCGGCGAAGCGGCGGAGGGGTTGCTTCACCGGCTTGGCATCCTGCCTTACATGAAGAGAGTGCTCAGGCAACTCCCTCGGAACTCCTTGCAGATCCTATGTGGACCATGCAAAGATATTTTGATTCTCATGGAGGAAGGTGGTGAGCTCGCTTTCCTATTTGTCAGTTAGCCCAGCCCCAATGGTAACTGTGCGCTCTGGAAAAATCTCATCCACTTGTATTTTCTTGGTCTCTTTAGTGGCTTGGAATGATATATTGCCATGCGGATTAGTGAGTGTCGGCATGGACATTTGTGTTGCTTTGGCCAATGCTGCCACCTCCAACATTTGATGTTTTTTCTTGTGCTATGACCAGTGACTCGGCTAGTGAAGATCCGGCCGAGGCACAAGCAATAGATCTTTTGTAATCTCCTTCGACTGTGATCACCCTGCACGGACCTGGTAGCTTCATCTTTAAGTAAGCAATGTGAGGAGTAGCCATAAACTTTGCCATAGTCGGTCTGCCGAGTAAGGCATGGTATGAACTGAACAAGTCAACCACCCCGAACTCTATGTCTTCAGTGCGACAATTCTCTCTGTTGCCGAACAAGACGCCGTCCCAGATTTTGCCAGTTGGCTCACAGGACAATCCCGGCACGATGCCATGGAAAGTTGTCTTAGTCGGCTCCAGCATGTTCATAGTGATGCCTAGCTTGAGCATGGTATCCTTGTACATGATGTTGATGCTAATGCCATCATCGATCAATACCTTGGAAAATTTCACGTTGATATTAGGGCTGTAACACCCTCAGAATCGACCCTATGCAAGTTTCAGCGATTCCCGCCAAACCCGCATAGAAACGATTCAAAGGTGCCCACCAGGCACTTTCGTGCGGGTGGAAAACGAAGTAATAACATTACACAACAGTCCTCGATGGGACCCACAGAACAGATATATATATATAACAGCGACTCCATGAGTCAAGAATACAGATATAATATACAAAGATCCAAATCACCTTCAAAACGATAGAGCGTCCGACTACGGACAAGATGCAAATGGGGCTAAGAGCCCTGAAGAATAACCAATGGCGTCCATAACCCTGCCCAGGCCAAGCCGGAAGGGTAACCCTGCTAACGACGTCGATCTCAACACCTGCTTAAACAAAAGGGGTGCCGACAAAGGCCAAAGGAAAAAGAGGAGCGTCAGTACTGAGGCCAGTACACGGCGAGGCTAGAATTCGGCGGTCCTCGCCTACATAGGTATGGTGTACTGAGCGGCAGCGGCAGCATGCACTAAACAACCTATAGAGACTCGATACAAATGGCGACTGTCAGAGAGGGGTAAGAAAGCCCTATTCGGATCCAACCTGATACTACCATCAAACAAACCCATCCTGATGTTTCCCCCTCGAGACCAAACGAGGAAGTAAACCGAGGAACACACACAGTTGGCAGTTTTATTGATTCAGTTATCGTTGCAACAATTACTAGTCAGGTTTAGATAATCATCCTGATAAAGTAAGCAGTGGGCACTTTTAGTTAACCATTCCGTTATAGTTACAACACTTACTAATCAGATACAGATAGCATGAGATAACCCAAAACCCAGCAGTTGTTGGTACTTTTATTTAGCCATTCCGTTGTAGTTGCAATACTTACTAGTCAGATACAATTGTCGCAAGCGACAAACCAAACAAGCAGTTGTTGGCAGTTTTATTTAGCCATTCCATTATAGTGAAGCTGATTACTAGTCATTATAAAGTCAAATTTATAGCACTACTTTAGTTATAGTTGTCTATGATCGAGATACTGTGCTCCAAGTCGTCCATAACTGCGGACACGGCTTTCAGAAAGTTTTACCGCCGGGTGCACAAATAGCAACACACACTCGATCAACCTCGGAAAACCAAATCAAAACCCAACGAGGCCTTCACGACAAAGCAATCACAGGATTCAGAAATATTTCGGGGCCACCCTTGGAGTACACCAACGAGTTAGCTGACTCGAGACGGACCCGAGGTTTGGGTGACGGCATGAACGATCGGGAACCCAAAACTGGTCTTGTCGACACCGCAACGTGTCCCGATCCTAAGCAAGATGCAGTGCTCCTCGCACAATCGTAATAAAGAGCATGGCATAAGTACAGGATAGTAAATAAAACCTCAAACTAGTTTGTGGCCCCAAGAAATAAGATGAATCAAGCTACGGCTCGGGGTCCCATAATCCTCCCGGATGTGGATAGCGCGATAAATCAAGGAACAGGTATCAAGTACTGGGGGTCCTACGGGACACAAGTGGGCGGTCGGAAACCAAATATTATCTATCACCCACCGATGCCTCTGCTTACTTACTTCAATTTTAGTTGTTAAACAGTAATTAAAGTGAACGATAATTAAAGCCATAATCATCTCCAACAACAAACATGCGGCAAGGCTCCAACAACTGTGGTACTTGACGACACGCAACAGCACTTGAGCAAGCGACTACGACGCGCAAGTCCAACTATTTATCAAACAACAGGTAATAGGATGTGTCCAAGGCAATATAAGGCTGCAAGGGATATCACGGTACGAAAACTAGAGCATCGCGACACAGATAGCAATAGATCAACAGGAGGGAATAAATACTATAAAAGTAAGATAGGTAGAAAAGGGGAGATGCTCGCCTGAAAACATTGTCGAAGGTTCAACCGAAGATCGGGGCGAAGCTCACATCAACTCATCGATCTTATCCGCGAAGAAGCAAAACACTAGAATAAACACCGGATGCACTATTTAATACTACGGCAAAAGATCGGGCATGATGCATGTATGACGCATGACATGGAAAGGATGCGATGCGATTAGGTCATATTAAGCGGAAACGGGGTCCCGACAATTAATTAGACGGTTCAAGTTATTTATCTACCCCGCAAATTAAATGTTGTTTTAACATGGCAAAAGATAGCACCGGTTCGCTACACAAATTTAAATGAGGCCAATATGAGACTAGATTTGCCCGCATATGGGCCCCATATTTAATTACAAGTTGAATCGGCATAAGGCCCCCAACCACACAAAAATGCATGCGAGATGAACAATTAATATGCAACAAGTTGTTATTTCATTTATAAAATAGGGCTCGAGAAAAGGGGTCACACATTAGGGGTCTTGACGATCTTGGGGTTCCGGGGTTCGGGGTTCGGTCTCCGGGTTCGGATCTGGGGTTCGGCCTCGGCGGGAACGTTCTTGGTTACCGAGTAGACCTTGGCGTTCCGCGAAGAAGGACTTGGTTCGGTGTCGGGGGCGCATCGGATTATTCTGGGTCGGTGTCGTTCTTGTCGCATCCGGGTTCTCGGCGGTCTCGGCGTCCGGAAAGGAGTACTTGGTTCGGTGTCAGGGCGCATCGGACTCGTCCGGGTCGGTGTCGATCTTGTCGTGGCGAAGATCTTGTCGGGTCTGCGCCATCATGTCGGTCTTGGCATCCGGGATGAAGAACTTGGCGTTCCGTGTCAGTGATCTTGGCGTCCTTCAGGTTCGGGTCTGGGCGCTCCTGATCGATCTTCAGGGGTCCGGGAAGGCGACCTTGGCGCTCGGGTTCGGTCTTCGGATCCTTATAGGAGGTCTTGGTGCGGCACCGGGTTCGGGGTGACGAGGCTTGGTCTTCGGGGTCCCGGACAATGGCCTTTGATCTCCGTGAAGAAGAGCTCGGCGCTGTGGTTCGATCCGATCTCGCCATCGGATCCGTGTAGGCGCACTCGGGGGTCTCGACGCCTAGGTTCCGTGAAGTTCTGGGATAAGCTTGTCGATGGTCCTGCTTGTGCTTCCAGTCTGTCGATCTTGTCGCATGGCCACCGAAGAGCCAAACCACGTTGACACTTGCGGTCATTGACACGGGCAGAGGTTGCGGTTGCGGTGCGCGGACGCAGGCCGGCAGCGTGTCGTTCATCCCGGGCGGGCGAGCTCGCACGTGGAGGCGACAGAGGAGCGGCCGGGGTGCTCGGGAGAGGCGACGCTGGAGGACCACTCATGAGCGCGAGACGTCGAGGAAGGATGGGACCGGGCGGAGGAGGCGTGGTGACGGGGTTCTGTCCGGATGCGGTCGAGGAGTTGCTTGCGGGGTGACGAAGGGGCGGGCTCGGGCCGGCGGAACCATGGGGACGGAGGCGAGCAGGGGCGGTTGCCGCGGGGCCCGGCGGAGCTGGAGGGGGCCGGCTCGGCGGGGTGCTTCCGAGGTCGACGGGCGCTGGGTTGCTGGACCGGGCCGGGCGGCGTGAGCTCGAGCGAGCGGGCGAGGCCGACGCTGGGCTCGGGCGAGGCGGGCAGGCAGGAGAGGCCGGGGCGGCGGGAGGAGGGCGAGGCGAGAGGGGCGGCCACGGGTGGCGAGCAGGCGGGCAAGGCAGCGAGGGAGTGGGGGCGACGCCTGAGGAGGGAGCGCGAGGAGGAGGGAAGCTTGGGCGAGGAGGACCAGGAGCCAGGCGAGGAGGGGAAGCTTGGCGGAGGAGGACGGGCGGAGCGGCGGGGAGGAGGAGGCGGGAGGCGCGGGCCGGGAGAGAGGAGGAGGGGCGGCCACGACGGGGAGGAGGGCGCGTGGGAGGAGGAGCCAGCGGGAGGAAGGGAGAAGGGAGAAGAGAACGGGAGGGGAGACGCGGGGCCAGGGTGGGGCTGCGCGTGGGGCCCGCGGGTGGGCCGCGTGGGGAGCGTGGGTGGGACGTGTGGGGGCGCGGGTGGGGCCCGGGGAAGAGAGAGAGGGTGAGGGTGAGGCTGAGTGGGTCGGTGTGGGGGTGGGGCCCGTGTGTCGGTGGGGAGAGAGAGAGGGAGGGTAGATGGGGCTGGGGTGAGAGAAAAGAGGGGAAAAGGGATGGATTGGTGAGGTGGCAGGGTGGGTAGATTAGGATTGGGTGGGGATAGGTTTTAGAGTTTGGGGCTTGTGTTAGTTTGCAAAATGTGTTTGTTTGGTTTTGTTTAATTTTAAAACAAGGCCACTTTGCAATTAGTTTTTAGGGAAATAAAATATCCGATACGATCGGGGTTTTGCATTTGAAATAAAGAGGGGTATTTGTACAAAGCAAAACTAGGTTTTTCAAAATAGTTCAGGCAAACAATGCATGATGATGACGATGCAATGCACAAAACAACGCGATTTTCTAGTAGAGGTTTTGCGGTATGCCACAATTCGACACCACTAACAATGGATCTCGCCCTCGAGATCCGCCTCATGGTACCGGAAGGAAGGTCGGCGATCTGAGTCTTCTCGCTTCGTGTAGATCCTCGCGACACCACTAACAAGAGGTCGTTGTTCGTGATCGTCGAGAGAACACTCCGGGAACATAAGGTCGAAGGTAGAGGTATCGACAAATAAAGCCACCTCTAGCTTCCGTGACGGAGTAAAATCGCTGGATCCACTGATTCGATGTACAAGAGCGAATGATAAGAGTAGTCGGATGGTGATCAGTCCATCGCGCACCCAAACCATTACTCGGCACACGAATAGGCGGATTATGCAACCAACTCTCGGAATCAGACTGAAGATCTCGACAAGCGAGGTTCGGAAGCAAAGGAGGGATGCAGACTCTACATCGGATCGGGCGTAGATGATATCGTCGCGTCGGAAAAACACCGGAAGGCACAAACAAGGGACAAAGAATGGTACCACAGTGGATGGACTCCTCAGGCAGCATGAACACCGGATGGTAGAACACCGTTATCATAGGGGGAAGCGAAACCCTGAAGGTACGACGGAAACCCAACCACGAGAATTCCTGGACTCGAAGAAAGATAAGAGAGCGGATTTAAAACGCGTAGAGATAAGAGGAGAATAGCAGAGGGGTAAGGAGTAAAAGCAGACCTAACCAGAACTATCCAACCGATTTTGCAAAATAGTTTTGACACTCTACTTCGGCCGTTAGCTAGATTATCCTACAGTGGACTTGTGGGGTATCGCAATCCGAGCTCGATACCACTCAGAACACCCTCGAATCGACCCTATGCAAGTTTCAGCGATTCCCGCCAAACCCGCATAGAAACGATTCAAAGGTGCCCACCAGCACTTTCGTGGGTGGAAAACGAAGTAATAACATTACACAACAGTCCTCGATGGGACCCACAGAACAGATATATATATAACAGCGACTCCATGAGTCAAGAATACAGATATAATATACAAAGATCCAAATCACCTTCAAAACGATAGAGCGTCCGACTACGGACAAGATGCAAATGGGGCTAAGAGCCCTAAAGAATAACCAATGGCGTCCATAACCCTGCCCAGGCCAAGCCGGAAGGGTAACCCTGCTAACGACGTCGCTCTCAACACCTGCTTAAACAAAAGGGGTGCCAACAAAGGCCAAAGGAAAAAGAGGAGCGTCGATCGAGGCCAAGACAGCGAGGCTAGACCAAGGTCCTCGCCTACATAGGTATGGTGGACTGAGCGGCAGCGGCAGCATGCACTAAACAACCTATAGAGACTCGATACAACTGGCGACTGTCAAAGAGGGGTAAGAAAGCCCTATACGGATCCAACCTGATACTACCATTAAACAAACCCATCCTGATGTTTCCCCCTCGAGACCAAACGAGGAAGTCAACCGAGGAACTCACACAGTTGGCAGTTTTATTGATTCAGTTATCGTTGCAACAATTACTAGTCAGGTTTATATAATCATCCTGATAAAGTAAGCAGTGGGCACTTTTAGTTAACCATTCCGTTATAGTTACAACACTTACTAATCAGATACAGATAGCATGAGATAACCCAAAACCCAGCAGTTGTTGATACTTTTATTTAGCCATTCCGTTGTAGTTGCAATACTTACTAGTCAGATACAATTGTCGCAAGCGACAAACCAAACAAGCAGTTGTTGGCAGTTTTATTTAGCCATTCCACTATAGTGAAGCTGATTACTAGTCATTATAAAGTCAAATTTATAGCACTACTTTAGTTATAGTTGTCTATGATCGAGATACTGTGCTCCAAGTCGTCCATAACCGCGGACACGGCTTTCAGAAAGTTTTAGCCGGCCGGGGTGCACAAATAGCAACACACACTCGATCAACCTCGGAAAAACCAAATCAAAACCCAACGAGGCCTTCACGACAAAGCAATCACAGGATTCAGAAATATTTCAGGGGCCACCCTTGAGTACACCGCAACGGTTAGTGACTCGAGACGGACCCGAGGTTTGGGTGGACGGTCAGAACGATCGGGAACCCAAACTGGGCTTGTCGACACCGCCAAAACGTGTCCCGATCCTAACAAGACAAAGGTGCTCTCGCACAATCGTAATAAAGCGATAGCATGGCATAAGTACAGATAGTAAATAAAACCTCAAACTAGTTTGTGGCCCCAAGAAATAAGATGAATCAAGCTCGCTGGGGGTCCCATAATCCTCCCGGATGTGGATAGCGCGATAAATCAAGGAACAGTATCAAGTCTGGGGTCCTACGGGACACAAGTGGGCGGTCGGAAACCAAATATTATCTATCACCCACCGATGCCTCTGCTTACTTACTTCAATTTTAGTTGTTAAACAGTAATTAAAGTGAACGATAATTAAAGCCATAATCATCTCCAACAACAAACATGCGGCAAGGCTCCAACAACTGTGGTACTTGACGACACGCAACAACACTTGAGCAAGCGACTACGACGCGCAAGTCCAACTATCTATCAAACAACAGGTAATAGGATGTGTCCAAGGCAATATAAGGCTGCAAGGGATATCACGACGAAAACTAGAGCATCGCGAAACAGATAGCAATAGATCAACAGGAGGGAATAAATACTATAAAAGTAAGATAGGTAGAAAAGGGGAGATGCTCGCCTGAAAACATTGTCGAAGGTTCAACCGAAGATCGGGGCGAAGCTCACATCAACTCATCGATCTTATCCGCGAAGAAGAAAAACACTAGAATAAACACCGGATGCACTATTTAATACTACGGCAAAAGATCGGGCATGATGCATGTATGACGCATGACATGGCAAGGATGCGATGCGATTAGGTCATATTAAGCGGAAACGGGGTCCCGACAATTAATTAGACGGTTCAAGTTATTTATCTACCCCGCAAATTAAATGTTGTTTTAACATGGCAAAAGATAGCACCGATTCGCTACACAAATTTAAATGAGGCCAATATGAGACTAGATTTGCCCGCATATGGGCCCCATATTTAATTACAAGGTGAATCGGCATAAGGCCCCCAACCACACAAAAATGCATGCGAGATGAACAATTAATATGCAACAAGTTGTTATTTCATTTATAAAATAGGGCTCGAGAAAAGGGGTCACACATTAGGGGTCTCGACGATCTTGGGGTTCCGGGGTTCGGGGTTCGGTCTCCGGGTTCGGATCTGGGGTTCGGCCTCGGCGGGAACGTTCTCGGTTACCGAGTAGACCTTGGCGTTCCGCGAAGAAGGACTTGGTTCGGTGTCGGGGGCGCATCGGATTCTTCCGGGTCGGTGTCGTACTTGTCGCATCCGGGTTCTCGGCGGTCTCGGCGTCCGGAAAGGAGTACTTGGTTCGGTGTCAGGGCGCATCGGACTCGTCCGGGTCGGTGTCGATCTTGTCGTGGCGAAGATCTTGTCGGGTCTGCGCCATCGTGTCGGTCTTGGCATCCGGGATGAAGAACTTGGCGTTCCGCGTCGGTGATCTTGGCGTCCTTCAGGTTCGGGTCCGGGCGCTCCTGATCGATCTTCAGGGGTCCGGGAAGGCGACCTTGGCGCTCGGGTTCGGTCTTCGGATCCGTATAGGAGGTCTTGGTGCGGCACCGGGTTCGGGGTGACGAGGCTTGGTATTCGGGGTCCCAGACAATGGCCTTTGATCTCCGTGAAGAAGAGCTCGGCGTGCCAGGGTTCGGTCCGATCTCGGCCATCGGATCCGTGTAGGCGCACTCGGGGGTCTCGACGCCTAGGTTCCGTGAAGTTCTGGGATAAGCTTGTCGATGGTCCTGCTTGTGCTTCCAGTCTGTCGATCTTGTCGCATGGCCACCGAAGAGCCAAACCACGTTGACACTTGCGGTCATTGACACGGGCAGCAGGGTTGCAGGGGTGCGCGACGCAGAGGACGGCCGGCAGCGGTGTCGTTCATCCCGGGCGGCGGAGCTCGCACCGGTGGAGGCGGACAGAGGCAGAGCGGCCGGGTGCTCGGGGAGAGGCGACGCTGCAGGGACCCACTCGCGGAAGCGCGCGGACGTCGAGGAAGGATGGGACCGGCGGAGGAGGCGCGGTGACGGGGTTCTGTCCGGATGCGGTCGAGGAGTTGCTTGCGGGGTGACGGGCGGGGCAGCGGAACCGTGGGACGGAGGCGGTAAGGCGGTTGCATGGGCCCGGCGCTGGAGGGGGCGGCTCACGGTGCTGCCGAGGTCGACGCCGCTGAGCTCAGCTGGACCGGCGCCGGGCGGCGGTGAGCTCGAGGAGCGGGCGAGGCGACGCGGCTCAGCGAGGCGGACGCGGCACCGGAGAAGGCCGGGCGGTGGGAGGAGGGCGAGGCGGAGGCGGCTCGCCGGGAGAGGGCGACGCGGTGGCGAGCCGGGCCGGGCGCGACAGGAGGGAGCGTGGAGGCGAGGAGGAGGCGAGCGGCGGCGAGCGAAAGAGGGAAGCTTGGTGGCGGAGGAGGACGGTCGGGAGCGGCGGCGAGCGGAGGAGGGAAGCTTGGTGGCGGAGGAGGACGGGCGGAGCGGGCAAGGCCAAAGGGAGGAGGAGGGCCGAGACGCGGCCGGGCGCGAGAGGGAGGCGCGCGCTGACGGGAGGAGGGCGCGGCGGCGGGGCAGGAGGAGCCCGACGCGGGAGGAAGGGAGAAGGGAGAAGAGAACGGGAGGGGAGACGCGGGGCCAGGGTGGGGCTGCGCGTGGGGCCCGCGGGTGGGCCGTGTGGGGAGCGTGGGTGGGGCGTGTAGGGGCGCGGTTGGGGCCCGGGGAAGAGAGAGAGGGTGAGGGTGAGGCTGAGTGGGTCGGTGTGGGGGTGGGGCCCGTGTGTCGGTGGGGAGAGAGAGAGAGGGAGGGTAGATGGGGCTGGGGTGAGAGAAAAGAGGGGAAAAGGGATGGATTGGTGAGGTGGCAGGGTGGGTAGATTAGGATTGGGTGGGGATAGGTTTTAGAGTTTGGGGCTTGTGTTAGTTTGCAAAATGTGTTTGTTTGGTTTTGCTTAATTTTAAAACAAGGCCACTTTGCAATTAGTTTTTAGGGAAATAAAATATCCGATACGCTCGGGGTTTTGCATTTGAAATAAAGAGGGGTATTTGTACAAAGAAAAACTAGGTTTTTCGAAATAGTTCAGGCAAACAATGCATGATGATGACGATGCAATGCACAAAACAACGCGATTTTCTAGTAGTGGTTTTGCGGGATGCCACAAGGGCCCATGAAAGTTGGATCCAAGACTAGAGTATAACCTCCTGGGGTTGGCATGATCTTGGCGTGATCCTTTATGCTCCAAGTTATCTCCTGTTCAGACCAGTGCATGTACTTAGGAACACTACAACACAAAAGCCATGTAGAGACGCTGAATTTAGATGGTAATGACGCTTTATTTCGCCTCTAGGTCGTTGTAGAGTCATGTCTTGAAAGCGTCTTAGGAACGTCTCCTTATGCACCATCTCAAAATTCATAGTGACGTATGAAAGCGTGTTTAAGATAACCAAGACGCTCTAACAAAGCATGTCTATGCGTGTAGAGACGTAGTGGGGGCTGAGCATGAAGTTGTGCTTTCATGGCGTCTCTACCAAATGTTGAGATGCTTCAAAGCGTTCTAATGAGAGAAAATCATTTTTATTTTCTTAAAGACCAAATTATCAACTCATGTGGTGAGCATAGAAAATACGATCAACATGCAAATCAATAATGTGTAGTGAATTGCAGGAAAAATAAATATATTAATTAAAGGAAATTGTACTTTACAACTGTACATAAATATAAAAGAGGGACAAGAACAAAAAAAGTACTTCATTACTCGTGTACTTTTGACTAGTTGGAATCTAAGTAATTTTAACTAGCTGGAGTCTATCTAAACTTTAGAATGCACGTCAACGCCAATGGGTCTTCGCTGCAACATATAGATTTTTTCACTTGTGGTCTTTAATTGCAGTTCATTAAAATTATGCAATAAAACTTTCTGCAAAAAAATTAAAATATCACTGACATCGCTTCAAAAAGATCATTCATTTAGTTAATTATAGAAACTAAAGGTGGATACCAAACTAGTTTTGTCACGGTCAGTAATTGTTCAACATTTGCCAAAATAGGAACCTTCTTGGCATCAGGGTAGTTAGAAATAATCATAACTCTGCACAGAATAATATAACTAATGTTAGAGAAAAAGAAATAAAGAATGAATATGAAAAACATCAGTTGGTAATATTTCACAGAACTTGCAAGGGCCTAATACTTAAATGGTAGCTATGACTGCAAGAATTATTTGAGTTTAAAATTACATATTTAAGTACCATACTCATTCGTTTTAAGAAATAAGTACAGCCAGCCTCATGCAACAACATCCTTATAGCATTATCAGAACCTTTTCAATTTGCTTCTGGGCGGTACAACTTGAATCTTTGACGTATTTAGTTGAAACCTATCAGGAACAAAGGGTTAGTGGCGTTGATTGGAGACAATTTAAGGTAAAAATGATAAAAGGTACTGAAGAACCCAAGGTATAAAATATATCCATCAGCCATATACATTGGTCTCGACTACTTAAACGATGCAACAATATCTATTTATTATTAGTTTTGAACAAATAAGTATAGCTAGCTGATGCAAAACAATCCTTTATGATGCATCTGCAGAACTTTATCAATTTTGCTTCTGGGCATTACAACATGGAAGCTTTGTTTGCATTTTGATTTAAGCCTATCAGGAAACAAGGTTAGTGGAATTGACTGAAGATAAATTAAGAAAAACATGATGAAATATATTAAAGAACCTGAGATATATGGTACATCCATAAGCTTACCGATTGATCTCGATTACTTCGTGTTATAACATACATCTCCAATAAGACATGAAGAATGAAGGAAGGTCAAGGCTGAATTGACATGAAAAATGCAAGGCTGAAGATATGTCCATCAATTTTCTGCTTCCATAGACTCTAGCTGTAGTCAACTTCTGCATGTTTTTCTTAATTGGAAGGCTAGCTACAGAAACTTCGTACACGCATCCTTCAAATAAAAAACTAGTTCCAGGTTAGTAAATTACCTGTAGGTCCATGTGGTCTAAGTAAATCACATCCAATGAAAGTTTGTACGGATTACACATGAATGCCATAAGTACTCACATATTTCGGTTTGATCATGCTTATATCATGAAATTGACAAGTATCCCTCAGTCCTGAAAAAGATGTCGCAAATTTGTCTAAATTAGGATATATTTATATACTAAATAGCGTCTAGATACGTCCTAATTTAGAAAAATCTGCCACATTTTTTTTTCAAAATGAGAGAGGGAGTACCACTATTTAATTAGCTCACAAATTTAGCCACAATAATCTACAAACTATAGTCCTCGATCTAGCACCAGGTCAAGTGATGCTAATATCACAATTGAATTGAGTGCGGACATATGCATATAACTATTATCTATATCTAGGACTAGCTATATTGATTGATTGAATATGTTTACTTGCAGCTGGCAAGCATTTTTCAAGTGACTGCGTCTACGTACCAATCAAATAGATACATGAACCATTCAAAAAAAAATACATGCTTGGGCTGAGATTAAATTAGTATAAGAGTACCTGTGGAGCCTCGACTACTCACATGGGGCTGGGTGCGAGCCCCATGGGCAGGTGGAGAAGGGTAGAAGTAGCCGAAAGCCACTGCACAACCGCATGGGAAAGGGCACCGTCACACCGAGTCGGGCAGGATCGCCACTCTCATGCCTCATGGCGAGGCATCAGCGTTCTCGAGCGGGCGAACCTGTACCAGCGAGGCAAGGAGAGATTTGTCACCAGTCGTTGCGCAGAGCTCGCCGGAGATACACCACAGTCCACAAGGGATCTAAAGGCGGCTCCGCTATGTTTCCAGAGATCCGCTGGTTTTTTTAGATGAGATTTGTTCGTGCGTTAGCGGTTGGAGATGGGACTACATGAGGGATAAATTGGGGAGTTCGGGGTAGTTTTTCTTTTTTGACCGATGGCAGAGTTTGTTTAGATTACTTGGGTGGGAAAAGTAAAAAAAAGAGAGCGGGAATGGTGTTTCTTTTCACGGCGAGACGACCTGCAAAATGTCTCAAAAATCGTCTTAATTCATCGAGCAAAGTTTCTTGTAAAGATGAATACAAAAGCGTCTCATTTAGTACGTCTCTACGTGTCACTTTTCTTGTAGTGGAATTGCCGGCATTATGGCATTTACTTCCATCATCCGTCTCCGCTGGATCTTCTTGTCATTCGGCTCCGTGACAAAAATAACGTAGCTCTAGTGATGTTCTCTGTAATCATTTCTGGTTCCATGGCCGACATGAGCGTCGTCACCTCTTGGATTGTGCACCTGATGCACAGCTTCCCTTCTTTCTTGATTATGATACCTCTGCTGCATGTTCTCATACCTATTATCAGCTCCAACAGCTTGAGCATTTCCTCCTGTGAGTGGTGGAGGGAGTGGTGGTGGTAGCTGCTTACTCGGTGAATCCACTCTTTCTCCCTTCTGAAACCAAGTGCATTGTCTTGTAGTGTGATTTGCTGGCTTACTCGGACTAGGCGTGTGAAATTTACACGGCTGGTCAAACATCATCTCATAGGTATATTTCTGTCTATCCTGATACGGCTTTCTTTGTTCATATGGCTTTGTGCCATCATTCTTTGGTATCCACTGTTGCTGTCCATTTGTCCTTTGATGTTGGATACTACCAGCATCTGGATGATCCTGGCTCACGGCCGCAACCTGAGTCGAACCATACCTGTAGTCTGGTCTTTCATCTCTTCTTTTGCTTCTATACTCGGCTCTATCCTGGCGCCTTTGCGACCCGACAGCGTCATAGATCTGAGTCTCAGTCATCCTGTCTGCCGACATGAGAAGGGGCTGAGTCGGATCTCGTAACGCATATGAGTCAGCAATCCTTATTGTTTCTGCCAAGCTTGTTGGCATATCTCTCTGTAACCTTTGCCACAACACACTTCCGTGTCTGCATCCTTGTGCAAACCAAGCGATAGCCTGTGATTCAATTACCCCTTCACAACAGTTGCGCATTGTGCACCACCTTGTGAGGAATTCTCTGTCTGTCTCATTCGGCCTTTGCTTGCACATTGCTAGCTGTTGTGGGCGATTTGGCCTCTTGTAGGTGCTTGTGAAATTGCTCACAAAAGCGTCCTGAAAATCGATCCAGCTGTTGATGCTTCCTGGTGGCAAGTTATTCAGCCACACCCTTGATGGTCCTTCCAGCATCTGCGGTACGTATCGCACTGCCCATCTCAAATTTACCTGCGCAATTTTTACGGCAGTTCCATAATCTATGAGCCAGTCTTCCGGCTTTGTGCTTCCATCGTAAGTTTTTGTTCCTCTGGCCAGCTAAAAATTTGGTACAGGTGGCTCCTTCATGATCCTTGGGCCAAAACATGGTGGACCCTATGGACCTTGCGACTCGAGCAGTTCTGCCATCTTTATTCGATCAAGTTTTAGCCTTGCATCATCCGGCTGAAGGTTTCCTGGCTCCCATTGCTTGATATGTGTGATCCGACAATTCATACCCGTCATTCACCATTGCCGAGTAAACGTCGTTGTATCTGTTTGCGTTCGGTTTAGCAGGTTACTGTAATGCCTTTCTCGCGCTTTGCTGTCTTCTTTCGGGTTGAGCTAGAGCATTATTTGGTGTTGGATTTACTCCTCCTGCCGAGTGAGCTCTACGCCTAGGCTGAGGCACAAAATGTTGCCCTCCATTGTCATTCTTTTGTCCTGCTTGCCTTTCTCGGCCCGCATTTTCCTGGTTCTCATTTCCCTGAACATTGTTCCTTATCGTTCCATGTGCATGCGCTGGATTTCCCTGAGCCACTGTCGGGTCATAGGTGATCGTTTGTTTGTTCCTTCCTGAATCCACACTCTTTTCTTTTCTCTGTCTTGGTGTCGCTCCGGGTGAGGATGTTGTATGACCTGCTGATCGTGCTGGGATAGGAGTTGCCGAGTGAACCAGCTGTGACCTCCCTTCTATACCCGGATTTGCCATGTAGTATGCTTCATTCAACATGCTAGATGCTCTTACCAGTTCATTGACTCGATCTTGTTGCCTTTTCTTTGCTTCACCCGTCAAATGGGGTAGCTCTGCCATTGTTGCCTCTGCGGCTCTCAGGTTAGCTGATCTTGTATTATATGTCGGCTGCATGGCTGTTTCATTGCTGTTCTCTGGTGTTATCTTTGACGTTGCATCTGCCAGCTCCTCATTGAGGTTTCTTCCTCTTAATCTCGTTACATCAAGCCAGGTCTTTGCGCCCTTGACTCGATTTGCCGAGTTAAGCTCTCGAATAGTGATATCTACATCTTGCTGTAATTGAGCTAGCTCTTTTGCTTTTTCTAGAACTTTTATCCTAGCCTCCTCTAACTCGGCCTTCACACGCGTCGGGTCAGCCGCTTGTGCTACTGGCTGCGCTAACTTGTCTATTAACTCTTGCAGCTCTTTAGCTCTCTTACTCCTAGCTATGTTTTCTGGATTTTCTAGTGGTGCCTTTGTTGTCCTTGCAGCCCTTGGCGTCTCCTCTTGATTTCCTCCCTCGGGATCCTCATTCACTACTGGAGCTACTGGGGTTGCTGCTGGGTTAGGAGCTATCATCATTACCTCAATGGAGACGAGTTTATGCAGCTTTCCTGCGATAGGAACCGCAGGTGGATCCGATGCCAGGATGACGCGCTTCGGATACGCGCATGCGCACCGCGACATAGACCTGGTGCTCGCCGAATTTGATGAAGTGACCGCCCCTAGGGAATGGCTTGGTCCTGAAGCACCCTGCGTTGTCGCTGACGAAGTTGAGCGCTCCAAACCTCTGGATGAGGCTGGAGTAGACGAGCTCGCCGATCTTGGCGATGATGTTGCTCGTCCGGATGAAGACTCCATCAAGCACCTGCTTCTGCCCCACGGTAGGAGCCAACTGTCGTGGTGGTGTCACGGCAGATGTCATGGGTAGGCTTAAGTTGGGGGTCGAATGGGTGCTTGTGGTCACCGGGGAGGGTGTGCACGGTCTTGCCATGCACGAAGAACAAGAAGAACTCTCCACACTTAGGAATTGTATTGATGCTAGAGGTTTACAAGTGCTCCTTGATCTGTATGAACTAGGGTTCAGTGCACTAGTTCCCTCCTCTTTCCAATCTCCTCTTTCCCTGGCTATCCCCCTCCTTATATAGACGATGGCTAGCTAGGTTACACCCATTTGGGTTTTAAGGTTACTGTTTGGATCTTGGTCCTTACCGTATGGGCCGGGTCATGGGCTTGTACTAAGCCCAGTGGCCGAGTCCATAAATCTAGACAGCTAACGGTCTTCGCATACGTTGCCTCTAGTTCTTTTGGCGTCACGCAGTAACTTTGTACGTCAGCCCTTGCTTTAGGCGTCACCCGGCTCCTTTCGTGTCACTCGGCGTCGCCCTTCTCTTTTGACCGCGCTTTACTTTGGTCCCTCCTGAATCTTACTCGGAAAGGTGCCACACGTCTTATCTGACTCGGCCCTTCCTCGTGAGACTCGGCTCGTGGGTTCCTGCAAGATCCACTAACTTGTCTTATACGAGCCGACATAGGGTCTATGTCGGCCGCATATGACCATCTTACCCGGCCGTCTTTAGCCGGCCTGGTTCTTTCTTTAATCGGCGTAAGCCAAGCTGGGCTGTGTTTTGCCCCTTGTGTCCCTACCGGGGGTTATCCCCCCGACAAATTTTTTTTGTCCAGGGGTTTTAGTTCTGGAAAATATTACATAATTCATGGATGTACCATACTATCTTTTTGTGCAAACTTGCAAGTTTCATATGCAATTTCATCCATGTTATATAAAACAGAACAATTAGCAAGATATCTACTAGCAAATAGTTGCATTGTTCATGATCTTGTCCCTCTAATATCTGTATGCCATGTATGCATACTCAACAAAGTGCCTGGGATTAATTCCATTGTTGCATGGATTTAACTGATACCATGAAATTTTCTGCTGCACTATTGATGATTATTCCACCAGTGGTTAATTACTGATCAAAACCAGTCATTTGACACCACATCATCTAAGGGTTGCATGAATATTTCTTGGGTAGTGGGGATCATGTAAGCCAAACAAAATAAAATTCAACAAGTTTTCATTCCTGGTGACTATATTAATTTTCGTCTCATCATTCTATTCCAAGCTGTACTAGTCTATTTTACCTTTGCTAAGTGCTAGTTGTACATTTCTGTTCCAGAATATATTTTGCTCCTATCAATTCTTAAAAGCAATTCTATATTTTTCTGGTCACTGAAATCATTAATATGTTCAGGCACACTGGTAGAAAAGGGCCCATGCGTCCCGGTTGGTAAGGGCCATTAGTCCCGGTTGCCCAACCGGGACGGGGCAATCGGGACTAAAGCTCTAACCATTAGTCCCGGTTGCCCCACCAACCGGGACAAATGGGGCTGCGTGGCGGCATCGAGCCGAGGGTGAAGCATTAGTCGGTCCGTAACACGAACCGGGACTAATAACTTCTTGCAGAGATTTGGCCCATTTCTGTGCGGCGAAGAATTCATTGGCACATTTTGTTGCCATGGCATTTTCGCCACTTTTGTCTTGTGCGGAGAATTCATTTAGGTTGTTTTATTGTTTATTTAGTGTTTTGCACTTATCAACGAAGGAACCTTATATTACACAAGATCATCATGACAACATTACATTCAATACGGATCGAGTTCATGCACTACATACAAAAGTTGATATTCGATGCTACCGCCAATTTCTTGAAAGTTGCTATTTTTACAATTCCTATTGTCTATACACAGCGAGTAGTATTCCCTTGTGTGTTTAGGACTTACGCATCCAAGAATCCCGCCAATTCCTCCTGAATTGCTCGTATGCGATCCTTTGGCGTAAGACCGTCCGTAGACGTTCGATCTGATTTAAAAAGGAGTCACCTATATGAATATGAAACTAAACACAATTTGATTGTAATAAAAACTATAAAAATTGTTTACGTCGTGGAGTTGCTCTAAATTTCTGCCCTTCTCATCGTCTGTAGGATGAACTCGCATACATAGTATCCACATAGATTGTTACCGGTCCTGCGTCAGCACTTTACGAGAAACGAGTTCAATCAAAATAATAATCAAGCATGATAATAACTATATCAAAACTAGAATCAAAGAGATGCGCGGATATAGCTAGTGGTGCTTACATCTAGTGGTTGAAATGTAAGCTCCTCTTTCCAAACACCCTAGCCTTCTTGGTGAACGTTTCCAAGCGCCGAGAAAACGAATAAAATAAGTTATTAAGTACTTGATATCATAAAATTCACGAACGTTGCCGATATAGTGTCGTAATGATTAGAATTACATGGAGAAGTATCTACATGTCCTTCCACGTCTCAAGGGGTTTATGTTTGAGTCCATGACTAGTACACGCCCTTTGTCAAGTTGAATGATTAACGAATATAGTGGTACGTGAATGCAACTAATCAATTATATACTTAACATCGAGTAAGCGAAATAGAAAGTGTATACAAGACAATAACACTCACTCGAAGTTGTAAGGAAATAGTATTTCCCTTTTGGTTTCTTGAAACCTTAACGCGTGTACTATATTATCCTCCGTATCCTGGGGGCTTATTTTGAGATTAGCTTCATGAACCCAATATGGGTCAATGAAGCCAATGTCATAGATTTGTCCTTTGCTGCATTCGAGAATCTTCATTCTGCATATTACAGTATGACTATATACATGCAATAAAAAAATATAGCTGGAGACTAAATTAATTACAGAATTAGTACTTACAGACAATAGGCACTGATGATCGATTTGTCCAAGGCGTCTTGATTGAATAATTGAAATAGTTCATCAAATTCAATGGATATCATGTCATCCTTATCTTTCCCATGATGCTTTTTTGTAACCCTCAGCACTATCCAGTTAGCCCCGGCCCTTGTGGCATGCATGTACCAGTTATGCAATCTTCGCATTTTTGTTGGAAGATTGTTTACCTCCTCAGGTTTGACGAGAGGTTTTCCGTACTGGTATTTGTATGCTACTTCACTCACGGGGAAGAACTCTAACTGGGATAATTACTGGGCAATACTCATACCTTGAGCAATGGCTTCTCCGTGTGCAACTACCTCGGATCATACCTTGCTCTTGACCCCATATTTGCTTGACCCACATTGGTTTGAGAAATCACCTTGAGAGGCGCAGTCTGTTTTGCTTGTTCTCCGAGTGGGCAACAGATTTCCGCTTGCATCGATCTTGCTCTTGAGGCTTTTTGTGCCGCATGTGACTTGAGAATAGAACGCTCATAGTCGATGACAGCTTTGGCTCGGGTTGATGAAGATTCTTTAGCATTTTCAACACTTTGGCTTTTCTTCTTTGGTCTTTGGGGAACTCTGGCTCTTTCGGCCGCCTCGGCTTAGAAAAAACACTGTCGTTTCCGCATCAACGATCGCCAGCCTCCTCTTGATCTGATCATAAGCTCTCTTGGGAGGAACCGTTGGTACTTTTGGAAGAGGCTCTTGTTTACGTTGCGATCGCTTCGACCTTACGATGGCGATGCGCTTACGCTTTTTATCCCGAGGCGTCGGCGATGGCTCCGCGGCGATGCTGCACCGGAGATTGGTGAGGCGACGGGCGGGTGAGGCGACGAAGACGGCTTCCGGCGGCGGCGACCTCGGAGACGGGTGGCGGCGGCGAAGATGGCCTTGGCGTGTGATTTCAAGCACGATACAATCCTTGACCATAGAATGGTGACGCTTTTGCGTCACCCAAGACGATCACATCCCCTTCACCAGCAGGGTAGTGAAGATCCAAAACCTCAAAGGTGGGCATGATTTCATCCACGCCGACAACAGCGTAGCCCTCTGGAACCGGACGACAGTTGTAAGTTGGTGTGGGTCCAATTGGTAAGGCATAGCCGACCGCCACCTTCATTGATATGTTCACAACTTTGACATGTAGCTCGTAGTGTGTCATCTCTGTGATATCATCCACTGGGTATCCAACAGGAGCCATCGTCGGTGCATCATCGGCATCGACATTGTCATCACCTGGGACCTTGGTGGAAGCCACACTGCTTTTTCGATTATTCGATAGGCCGGTAGCATCGAATGAAGTGTGCTGCTGAGATGGGGCGCCGGTAGTACTTTGCTCTTTAAGTGTGTTAATTTCATCTTGTTGTTGCTTTAATCGTTCTTCAATTAAACGCATTCGCTCTTTCTGACTTTCTGCTTCAACTGCCGCCCTGTCCTTACTCCTCTGACGGCTTATATCAGGATATTTCTTCCTCTCTTCGGGAAACCCAGTCCTCCATGATTGGGAGCCTATTGTGCCTCGTGTTCGTCCATCATGTTCCTTATTTCCAAGGGCGAGTGTGAGCTCATCATTCTCTCTATCGGGAATGAAGTCCCCATCTTTAACAGCCTTTACTGCTTTTATGATCCTCTCGATTGGCAAGGGGTCTTCTTTATGTCGTATGTTATATATACACCTCCCTTCCGAGTCCAACGTGCCCCCATGCCCGTAAAACCAATTCCTTGCACGTTCTACCCAATCGCATCTGCAGGGTGATCTTTTTATCACGCATTCTGCTCAAGTTTCTCCCACTTAGGAATGCCAACCCTGTAGCCACCTTGCCCCATAGTATGGTGATACTTCTTCTTAGCAGCATTCAGCTTATTCGTTTCAGACATTTTCTTAGTTTTTTCTGATTTCTTGTATTACAAACTCATCCCAGAATGGTTTTATCTTCTCAAACTGAATATTCTTGAAATCAGGAGTCTTCTTTTTCACGACATAGTCAAGGTGCAATCTTTTCTTCCAGTTGGTGAAACACTGGGCCATCTTCTTCAAAGCCCACTCCCTGACCTTAGCCTCCATGGCTCTCCCATGTTGTAAGGCATCCTCAACTGGATCCTCCGCATTTGGATCCAGCTCTATCTTCGGTAGTTTGAAATTAACCATGAGCCTCTTCCACAGTAAATCTTTGGCGTGGTTAGGGACAAATAAACATGTTCCCTCTTCATCCGCATTAGCAGGCCTATTCCAATTTCTAATGGTGATCGGGATTAAGTCCCTAACGATTACTCCGCATTGTGCCACAAATTTGGTTGCGACAACTTCGGGAGCTGTCGGTCTGCCGTCTACAGCGACATCTTCGATCCTGAACCTCTCATGGTCTTGCAACTTTTTGGTTGGGCCTCGTCTGCTCTTTTCAGTAGATTCCTTCGATCCGGAGGGCTAAAAGAAGAAAGATCGTCGTTACTATTTCTATATAGATAGCAGATGATTAATTAATGAATTGATTTATATTACATGCACCTCGCCGGAGCGGTCGTCTTCTCGATTACACAAGGCATCGCCTTCTCCCTCGCGGAAGGCAACACCTTCAACCTCAAACAAGTTGTCTACTCCGGTAAAAAGAGGATCACCCTCACCGGAGTTGTTCAGAAACGTTGATACGTCTAAATTATCTTCCCCACGGATCACACCTTGGATCAACTCTTCCTTTTCTTCGTCTCTGACGTGTGGGTCCATATTTTCTGCATAGGTGGAAAAACGAATAAGTCAAAGCGGCTAAAGGAGAAAGTTAAGTACGGTGTTGAGAGATATAAACCCTAATTCAGAGAAACCCTAATATATACATACACAATAATAAAAATGAAGAGAAAGGGAAACCGTGTAGTAGATAGGCACATCGTCGAACCCACATGCACCTAAGTCTCTGACCAGTGGGGCCGAACACCAATAATACCAAACTAATTAATAAACCTAATAATACCTAACTAATCATAAACCTAATAATCCAAACACCAAAAAGAAAGGGAAACAATCAACACATGGCATCGATGCAATGCTCAAGCAAGTATGATGATATGACAAGTGCATTGGAATGTAACCCTAAGAAATGCTCGACGATTTAATCGGGGTTCCGAGGGGTGAAAACCCTAACTCGGAGAAACTCCGGAACACATGAGAGGGGTGGATTTGTTCTTCTAATTAAACTTGTAATTTAAGTTGTTGAACAATGCATGATTATAGCTTAGATAGCTAGGTTTCATTTTTCTGAACATTTTGATATATTATTCATATTTTTATGACTTATAGATAAAAAGTTATTGAATTTATAAGATTATAATTATTTCTGAAATTATTAAAAGCTGGTTAAACTTTTTACACCGCAGGCAAACCTACCCATAGTGACTGACAGAGGGGCCCGGAGCCACCTCAGCAGCCACACAAGCAAAAGTGGTTCAGGGGGGCATTTTTCACTCGGGCTGGGGCTAGCCAGAGACGCTGACCTGTGGGACAGAGGCCACATAGGAAAGCCATGCAGGCAACGTGGCTCCCTGGGTCGCGCTGATGCACGGGTGACGTCACGCCGGCGGTGGCTTGCAGGACGGTGATCGGGAACGGCGTTAGGGTGCGATCTAGGGCGCGTCGCTGCGTTAGAGAGGAGGTTGGCGAGCCAAGAGTAGCGGCGCGCCTCCAAAAGTTCACCGGAGAGAGAGCACGCAGCGGTGGCGGCGGTGTGGCGGTGGTCGGCGGGAGGATGAACCGAGCGAGAGGGCGAGAGAGGGTCCACGAGGACCAGCGCATACCAAGTGTGCGGTGGTGGTGTCGGGAGGCGGCGAGGTCGGAGCCGAATCGATGGCGGCGATCGTCGGGCTCGAGGTCGTTGGCGACGATTGGGAGCGAAGCTGATTCCTTCAGGAGAAGCCTCGGGCGGCGAAGCTTCTGCAACTTGGCTGGGCGGGCGGCGGTAGGGCGTGCAATGCCGGGGCAACTGGCGTCGTCTTGGCGAAGAAGAGTAGGGAGATGGGGAAGAAGAGGAGGGCACCCAGTTATAACCAGGACCTTTAGTCCCTAGGTGGCTCCAACGGGACTAAAGGGTTATACGTCGGTTGGCGCCACCAACGGACCTATACTCAATATTTTCAGGACCAAGGGTTGGCGCGAGGTCTTTAGTCCCGGTTGGTGGCTCCAACCGACATATTCTGCTTTCAAAAAATTTCGTATTTTCTCTCTGTTCCTTTATTTTTTATTTTGGGGTTTAAATTTGTATTGTTTTTAAATAATAATTAATTTGGAATTTAGAAAACTTTAAACATAAAAGTGTTTGGATTTGAATAAATAATTCAAAACCATTTTCATTTAAAAAATAATTAATGTAACCATTTAAAATATGAACCATTTACAATTAAAATGAATTAACTTATATTTTTTTAATATCAATTTGGAATTTAGAAAAACTTTAAACATAAGAAGTGTATGGATTTGAATAAATAATTCAAAAACATATTCTATTTTTAAAAAATAATTAATGTAACCTTTTAAAATGAATTAACTTATATTTTTGAATATTAATTTGGAATTTAGAAAAACTTTAAACATAAAAAGTGTTTGGATTTAAATAAATAATTCAAAACCATTTTCTGTTTTAAAAAATAATTAATGTAACCATTTAAAATATGAACCATTTATAATTAAAAATGAATTAACTTATATTTTTTTAATATCAATTTGGAATTTAGAAAAACTTTAAACATAAGAAGTGTATGGATTTGAATAAATAATTCAAAAACATATTCTATTTTTAAAAAATAATTAATGTAACCTTTTAAAATGAATTAACTTATATTTTTTAATATTAATTTGGAATTTAGAAAAAATTTAAACATAAAAAGTGTTTGGATTTAAATAAATAATTCAAAAACATTTTCTCTTTTAAAAAATAATTAATGTAACCATTTAAACTATGAACCATTTACAATTAAAAATGAATTAACTTATATTTTTTTAATATCAATTTGGAATTTAGAAAAACTTTAAACCTAAGAAGTGTATGGATTTGAATAAATAATTCAAAAACATATTCTATTTTTAAAAAAGAATTAATGTAACCTTTTAAAATGAATTAACTTATATTTTTGAATATTAATTTGGAATTTATAAAAAAATTAAACATAAAAAGTGTTTGGATTTAAATAAATAATTCAAAAACATTTTCTCTTTTAAAAAATAATTAATGTAACCATTTACAATTAAAAATGAATTAACTTATATATTTTTAATATTAATTTGGAATTTAGAAAAACTTTAAACATAAAAAGTGTTTGGATTTAAATAAATAATTCAAAAAAAGTGTTCTCCATACCAATGTCCACACACATGCATAATATGGGCACAACATCACAAACTATGCCGTGATTCAAAGACATAACATTGGTCATTTGACCGAAAGCCATGAAACCTCGAACATGATAGGTCATTTTGTGAAGGTTTTTGAAACATGATCAATATACCAAGTCTAGTATTTTTCCTTTCAACTATGTAACATAATATGACACCACGAAGGATTTTCATTGTTGATTTTTTTAATTTATTATGCCCGTTTTGAATTATCTCAATTTCTAACTATGGTCGAACCGTGTGCATGAAGATAGGGGCGAGCATCGTTAGAACTTGCATTGGATCTCAAGAAACCACATATTGCGAGTCTAAAATGATTTTTCAAAAATCACGGGCGATAGATCATGTACCTGTAGTACAAACCGGACCCACTTCCTGCCGATTCGGCAGACATTTGTCCTTTTTACCCGGGATGGACGAAAAGGTTTGAGATGTACCGGTTGGGAGATATTCCATGTAAGGTGGTCTAGTATTTTAGGAAAATAGGACGGTAGCATTCTGAAATGGCATTTTGGTGGTTACTTCACAAAAGCGACGTTTTTGCGCTCGGAAAATGGAAAAGGGCTTTTCCGTGCGACAAAAGGAAAACTTCCTCCTGCAACATTGTTCTCCATACCAATGTCCACACATATGCATAATATGGGCACAACATCACAAACTATGCGTGATTCAAAGACATAACATCGGTCATTTGGATGAAAGCCATGAAACCTCGAACATGATAGGTCATATTGTGAAGGTTTTTTGAAACATGATCAATATACCATTCGTATTTACCTTTCAACTATGTAACATAATATGACACCACGCGAAGGATTTTCATTGTTCGGATTTTTTTGAATTTATTATGCCCATTTTGAATTATCTGAATTTCTAACTATGGTCGAACCGGTGTGCATGAAGATAGGGGACGAGCATCGTTATAACTTGCATTGGAAAGAAACCACATATTGCGAGTCTAAAATGATTTTTCAAAAATCACGGGCGATAGATCATGTACCAGAGTACAAACCGGACCCACTTCCACTTCTCGGAGACATTTGTCCTTTTACCCGGGATGGACGAAAAGGTTTGAGATGTACCGGTTGGGAGATAGTCCATGTAAGGTGGTCTAGTATTTTAGGAAAATAGGACGGTAGCATTCGAAACGGCATTTTGGTGGTTACTTCACAAAAGCGACCCGTTTTTGCGCTCGAAAAATGGAAAAGGGCTTTTCCGTGCGACAAAAGGAAAACTTCCTCCTGCAACATTGTTCTCCATACCAATGTCCACACACATGCATAATATGGGCACAACATCACAAACTATGCCGTGATTCAAGACATAACATCGGTCATTTGGACCGAAAGCCATGAAACCTCGAACATGATAGGTCATTTTGTGAAGGTTTTTTGAAACATGATCAATATACCAAGTCTTGGTATTTTTCCTTACAACTATGTAACATAATATGACACCACGCGAAGGATTTTCATTGTTCGGATTTTTTGAATTTATTATGCCCGTTTGAATTATCGAATTTCTAACTATGGTCGAACCGGTGTGCATGAAGATAGGGGCGAGCATCGCTAGAACTTGCATTGGATCTCTGAAGAAACCACATATTGCGAGTCTAAAATGTTTTTTCAAAAATCACGGGCGATAGATCATGTACCGTAGTACAAACCAGACCCACTTCCTACGATTCGGCAGACATTTGTCCTTTTTACCCGGGATGGACGAAAAGGTTAGAGATGTACCGGTTGGGAGATAGTCCATGTAAGGTGGTCTAGTATTTTAGGAAAATGGGACGGTAGCATTGTGAAACGGCATTTTGGTGGTTACTTCACAAAACGACCCGTTTTTTGCGCTCGGAAAATGGAAAAGGGCTTTTCCGTGCGATAAAAAGGAAAACTTCCTCCTGCAACATTGTTCTCCATACCAATGTCCACACACATGCATAATATGGGCACAACATCACAAACTATGTCGTGATTCAGCACATAACATCGGTCATTTGGACGAAAAAGCCATGAAACCTCGAACATGATAGGTCATTTTGTGAAGGTTTTTGAAACATGATCATTGTTAGGCACATTTAGTCCGGATGTAGTCACAAACCGACTAAAAATATTTTCCGCCATTTCCCACCTCTTCCCGCCAAGTTTTCCGCCCTTTCCTTTCTACTAGAGCTTTTAGTCCGGATGTAGTCACTACCGACTAAAGATATTTCCGCCATTTCCCAAAGCTTCACGCCAAGTTTTCCCGCCCTTTCCCTCTATATTTAGGGTGATCGTGTCATGGCTATCCACACATCCACACCTTCCTCTCTTAGAACAATGGATAACGCCTACTGGGCCATTCTGACCCTCGAGGAGACCGAGGCGCTGTGCGCCTCCAACTACCCTTGTCCACCGGGGTACCGCCGGCCGGATGCTTTGGCCGGAGGGTTCCTGTCCCTCCTGTCCCTCAAGGTTCCGCACGCCAGGCGGCCATCACAAACCACTTCTACCACGAGCTCACGCCGGAGCAGCGGATGGATCCCCAGTGGGATCCCGACAACTACGACACCTGGAATGCCTTCTTTGCTAATAGGCGGGAAAGGGAGCTCGCCAGGTACGAGGGTGATGGCCCGCCACCGGTGAACCACAACGAAGTCGGCCGTCGTCTGTGGTGGGCGAACCGTACTATTATCAAAGTTATGCGCTACATCGCCGGGGGAGACCATCCTCGCCTACGGTGCCCACGAGTCCACCCGCCACAGGCCCCACACTGTCCCGGCGGTAGCGGCATCGTCTTCCAGGAGACCCCTCTCCCACCCGCCGTGAATCCGAGGCTGGAATGGCCCCTAGTATATGCCATGGATGGGCTGAGGATCCCCGGAGTGGCAGGTGATGATGACAATGATGATGACGACGACGATGAAGACCCTGAAGCTGCGTACTATAGGACTAGGCATGATTATGACTAAAGGGGGCGGCTTTAGGCCTGAGTGTTAGCTAGTCCCGGTTTGTCCCGGTTTTTAATATTAATAAATGTCTTAAGTGTTACCTAATAAATAGAGGGAAATGCCTATATAAAGAGAGGGTTCATATTTAGTCCCGGTTGGAGAAACCAACCGCGGCAAGGATTATGCAGAATGGGCCGACAACACTAATAATAGGGGTGAGTGTCGACATTATGTCGTGTCTTGTACCTTTTCCGGATGGTGTCACCAACCGGGACTAAAGATGAACCTTTAGTCCGGTTGGAGACACCAACCGACTAAAGATGAGTCAAGACTAATAATAGGGGTGAGTGTCGACATTATGCCGAGCTGCTTGTACTATAAATATGCATCCTTGTGAGTCCAGTCCTCCGGCCGGTTGAGGCATCTCCAAGATGGTTTTAGAGAGCAGGACACCACTACGGCCAGTGGAGATGCCGGAGCCAGTCCTCCGCATCTCCGAAAGCTGGTCATAGAGGCACTCTAATATGTGAAATTAGTTAGCTCGAGGCGTATTGATCTAGTTAGTGAAGTTACAAGCTGCAAGATGGTTTTCGAGGCAGGACACCATCTGCGACCAGTTTCGAGGAGATGCCGACGGAGCCAGTCCTCGGCCAGATCTCCGAGAAACTGGTCATAGAGGCACTCCTTAATATGTGAAATTAGTTAGCTCGAGACGTATTGATCTAGTTAGTGAAGTTACAAGCTGCAAGATGGTTTTCGAGAGCAGGACACCACTACGACCAGTTGTGGAGATGCCGACGAGCCCGGTCCTCAAGATCTCCAAGAAACTGGTCATAGAGGCACTCCGGTCCAGCCACAAACGGGACTAACACTCAAGACATTTATTAATATTAAAACTGAGACTACAAAACCGGGACTAAAGGCCACAAACCGCGAAGATATCCTTGGTCAAGCCACAAACCGCGAAGACATGAACTAGAGTTACATAATATGAGCATGAACTTTGGCATATGTCATTTCTTATGACCGCTTCAGACGTAACCATGGAGCATCTTCTTTACTTAACGGAATGCTTGGGTGGGTTTTCCGTGAAGGCGGAATTTCATCAAACTTATTATAATCTTCCCGACATGTCTGTCTTGTCCTAGATTCCCACGATGTTTCTTTTCCGAAAGAACTATGTGACGCTTTGGCTCATCATATGATGTATTCGTTTGCATATTTTTTTTTTTTTTGATGCGGAGGACATGTCCTTCACATAGAAAACCCGAGACACATCATTGGCTAGGGCGAATGGTTCATCTCTATAACCAAGATTGTTGAGATCCACTGTTGTCATTCCGCATAACCGGTCTATCTTTACCCTTCCCCATTCAGTTGACCCATTTGCAATGAAACAAAGGGACCTTAAAAGAGACTCCATAGTCTAGTTCCCATATCTCCTCTATGTAACCATAATATGTGTCCTTTTGTCCATTCTCGCTCTATTGCATCAAAGCGGACACCACTATTTTGGTTGGTGCTCTTTATCTTGGGCGATCGTGTAGAATGTATTCCCATTTATTTCAGACCCTTGGAAATTCAATACGAGAAGATGGTGACGGGCCAACAAGTATAGCCGATCTCCAACAGTGGTGTCATTCAAGAGATGTGTCCGCATCCAACCACCAAAAGACTTCATGTGTTCATCTCAGAATCCATGATTCAAAGCTTCCCGGTTTTTGGGCGTATAATATTCTTGTGTTCCTCGATATACGGAGTGCCAAGGTGGAATTATGTAGAACTGTAGTGTGCTTTAGTGAAAGAATCTCCGTCCCTACATATCATTGCTTTCTTTCCCAAATGCCTTTTCCACTTAGTCTTCCATCATGCCACGAGTCGAAACACCAATCGGCTTAAGGTCGTGAATAAAGTCAACACAAAACTCAATGACCTCCTCTGCTCCATATCCCTTGGAGATGCTTCCTTCTCGTCTAGCACGGTTATGAACATATTTCTTTAAGACTCCCATGAACCTCTCAAAGGGAACATATTGTGCGAAATACGACCGAGAATGGCAATCTCTTCCACTAGATGAACCAGAGATGCGTCATAATATTGAAGAAGGATGGTGGGAACACCAATTCAAAACTAACAAGACATTGTACCACATCCTTCTCAGAACCTTGGCGTAATATCGGATTGATTACCTTCGAGATATTGCATTGAGGAATGCACAAGATTCACAATGGGTACTCGAACATTTTCCTGTGAAGCCCCTCAATGCAATCGAAGCAATCACGTCATAATCACGTGATCCATGAGACTTCAGGTTTTGGAACTTTTTCTCCGCCATATTTATTATCCCTTTATATTAGATGAGAAGCCCGATGGCACCTTGATCCGTAAAGGACTTCAAAAAAGATTTCCTTCTCTGCTTTAGTAAGAGCATAGCTGCACGACTTAAGTGACGCCTTTATCCGCCTTTGTTATCTCAGATGCATGTTATTTGGGTCTTTCATAATTTGTTGGTCCTCCGTGCTTGTGTGTATCTTTTGTCTTCCCATACACGCCTAGGAATCCTAGCAGGTTCACGCAGAGATTCTTCGTCACGTGCATCACGTCGATTGAAGAGCGGACACGCAGGACTTTCCAATATGGCAGCTCCCAAAATATAGATTTCTTCTTCCACATGGGTGCGTGTCCTGTAGCGACGTCATTCGGAACTGATTGACCGCCGGGACCCTTTTCAAAGATTACTTCTATGTCCTTGACCATACCAAATACATCATCACCAGCAGGGAGTTCAGGCTTCTTCCGGTGATCTGCCTCACCTTTGATATGCTTGCCTTTCTTTCTTACGGGATGATTGGTCGGAAGAAATCGTCGATTCGCCAAGTACACAACCTTCTTGCATTTATGCAAATATGTATCTTCGGTCTTATCTAAAAAGTGGGTGCATGCCTTATATCCTTTGTCTGTATGTCCTGAAAGGTTACTAAGAGCAGGCCAATCATTGATGGTTACGAATAACAACCCTCGTAGATTAAATGGCTCCTGTTTGTTCTCATCCCACGCACGTACACCTGGTTTGCCCCACAACTGTAAGAGTTCTTCAACTAATGGCCTAAGGTACACATCAATGTCGTTGCCCGGTTGCTTCGGGCCTTGGATGAGCACTGGCATCATAATGAACTTACGCTTCATGCACAACCAAGGAGGCAGGTTGTAGATACATAGAGTCACGGGTCTTTGTGATCTGCAGCTCTGCTCCCAAAAGGATTCATGCCATCCGTACTTAGACCAAACCATAAGTTCCTTGCGTCCGCAAAGTCGGGAAGTCTCTCTCGATTTTTCTCCACCGTGAACCATCAAGTGGTGTCTCAACTTCCCGCCTTTCTTACGGTCTTCTTTGTGCCATCGCAACAACTGGCATGCTCTTTGTTTCTGAACATGCGTTTCAACCTTGGTATTATAGGAGCATACCACATAACCTTAGCAGGAACCCTCTTCCGGAGGGGCTCTCCCTCAACATCACCAGGGTCATCTCGTCTAATCTTATACCGCAATGCATTGCATACCGGGCATTTATCTAAATTCTCATACTCCTTACATGTAGAGGATGCGATCATTAATGCATGCATGTATCTTTTGCACATCTAATCCCGAGGATGAGAGTCTTCTTTGCTTCGTAGGTACTCTCGGGAAGTTCGTTATGTTTTGGAAACTTGGCTTCATTATTTTCAGCATCTTTTCAAATGAGGAGTTAGACCACTCGCCTTCCATCGCAACAATTCCAGATTGGTACCGAGCTTTGTGCCGCCATCTTCACAATTTGGGTACAACAATTTCTTGTGATCTTCTAATATGCCCTCTAACTTCAACTTCTCATTTTCATTTCACGTCTCGCTTTGCATCGAAATGACCCTACCAAGTTCATCACCGCTCATCCGATGTCCGTTCTTCACCTTTTTCCTCTCCATTGTCTTCCATTGCGGTATCACCAGATTCAGGAAACATATGATGATAGTTGTTATCATCATCTTCTTCTTCACCATCTTCCATCATAACCCCTCTTTCCCAAAGGCTTGGTCCAGCAATTATAGTTGGGCATGAAACCTTTCATAATCAGTGGCCGCGAATGATTTTCGAGGAAGAGTACTCCTTGTTGTTCCGACATTGAACACATGGGCAACGATAAATCCATTCTATTTGTTTGCCGTAGCCACATCGATAAATTTATCCACGCTTTGATATACTGCTACCCGCCACCGTACATCCATTCCCGACCGCTCATCTGCATCATATAAGTAAGTTTATCAAAAACAGGACATCATAAATAGTGAAATAACCAATTCAGACCGACACATGAATTGTATCAATGACCTAGAAAAGATAAGATTGCTAACCTCGATCGAGGGAAATAAAGAGGAGAAAGCTCAAGTGCGTCTGACACCTTCTATATTTTTGTTCTATGAGAAATTCAACGGGATTTTCACTCAAACATTTCAACAAACACCTTCAATGCATGCATGAGAAAAAACTAGCACCCTCACACTTTACACCATTCAAAAACAGTGGAGGCGGAGGGCTGGGCGTTGCATTTATAGAGGCGGGGTCTTTAGTCCCGGTTGGAGCCAGCAACCGGGACTAAAGGTGCGTGCCACGCCACGTGGCTGTGGCCAAACCTTTAGTCCCGGTTGGTGGCTCCAACCGGGACGTATTCCCCCTTACCAACCGGGACGCATGCCCCCTGGCCCCGTGTCCGCTCCAACCGGGACGCGTGCCAGCATTAGTCCCGGTTGGTGGCGTAACCGGGACTAATGCTCCTAGGGGTCGCGAACGGATGGCCCTTTTTCCTCTAGTGGCAGGTGGTCTTCTTGCAAATTGAGAGGCATTTGGTGCTTAGAAATCATGTCACATCGTAGTAATAGTTTAGTATAGTGGATAATTGATGAATGCGGGTGCTATTTTGTGTAATACAAACTTCCTCAATGTTGTTTCACAGTGAAGTAACATTGCACTACAATTAGTTCTAATCAATATTTTGTGCTTTTGTCCCCAAAGGTTCACTACATTACAATCTACGCAATGTTGATTTAATTTTCCAACTGCAACGTAATGGTGGGTTTCCAAGATCAGTGTAAATCATTTCAGCTTTCAGGTGATAATTTGGTTCCATGGAACCATATAGTGGTCTTACTTACTCGAACTTCCCTTTTGTGCATATACGCAATAATTTCACTTATTAGTTGGTGTTGCAGCATCTATAGTCATCACATAGGTGTAGGTTGTCTATTAGTTAATATATAGCTCCCTAGTATGGGTATTGTCGTTTCTTTTTTCAAAAAGCGGAGTGAAGGATATTTTTCGTTACTGAGCAAGCATTGCAGTTCCGTGCAGGTAGCAGCTTTAGGTTCAGTGGTGCATATACTTTTTCCAATATTCCCACAATTACTTTGTACTACCTCAATTCCTAAATATAAGATAAGATATTTTAGTACGCTAAAATAGCCTATCAAAACATTCTATATTTAGGAACATAGGTAAAGTAATACAAAATAACCGCAACAGAGGTTTGTTTCTAGTACTTACAATAAAATTCAGTTTTACCCTTTTCTATGACCGAAACTTCTGTAGGCATGTAGCAATAGCTCTATCTGGTACAGGGGTAGTACCCACAGGTGGCATTTTTCCCCGGTGACCATGCATAAGCAAGTAAGCAGTTCAACACCTCTCTCCCTGTCCTCCCTCCCTTCCCCTGCTTCTGAGCGCTCCTCACCATAGACCGGGCCCCTTTCATGATCTCTCCGCCGAATTAGCTGGCTGGAGTTGGCGGGGAGGCGGCGCCGGAGTAGATAGGATTAGGGTTTGCAGCATAATGCCGGTAGTGGCCCTTCTGGATGTTGATGCTTGTGCTCCAATCTGCTGCAGCCAGATGCGGAGAGTAGGGTTGTTGCTTGTTGTTCTTGAGCTCCTCCGGCCGAAGTAGAGGACGGCGATGACGGCTGCAGCATCCCCAAATAAAGCTGCTATTTGTCGCCCCCTCTATCGTGCAGTCTCCTGGCTCCTCCTCCTTTCTTTGGCCGGCCGTGGCGGCGGGAGATGGAAGGTGGGGAGGACTGCAGTTGCTGGAGTGCTGGGAGTGTCCCTGTTCTGGCATTTGTGCGCGTCGCTAGGCGGTGGTTGTCCTCTCTTGCTATTCTTCTTCCGGCCAGCCGTGGCGGCGAGGGGAACAAGAAGGACCAACGGAGGTGGGCTACCAACTCCCATATTTCCACGCGCGGCTGTCGTCTTGAAGGCGGCTCTCACTCTGTTCTTCTTCTCTCTGCCGGTTATGGAAGCGGGGAGAGGTGAAGGGCAAGTGTTGGGGCGTTGTTCAAGTCTGGAGCTTTGAGGTGCATCTGGAGCTCGTTCCCCCTACGGCGTTTCCCAAGCAACGGCGACGCCTCGCGGCTGCTACTCTAGGCCAAAAGGGTGGCCACGCCGTGCTCGTCGTTGTCGATACCACGAGCGTTTTCATCCTCTGTGAGAGGATCTCTGCCAGCATCGTCGCGGCCTTCATGCCCCCGCGCAACCAAGTGTTGTGTCCCCGGTTGGTGTTGGGGCGGCGCCACTGTGATGCATGTTCGTCACCGGCGGTTGCCAAGGACTTGATTGCTTTTTAGCAATCTTTGTTTGGGTGTGCTCTGTAAAAGTGTGGGGTCTGGTTGTATTTTCTTGTTTTCTTTTAGACCTCTTTGTAATTTTGCACCCACTACTGGAATAGAAGCCCCTCTTCCTTCGGGACCTTTCCCGTTCAAAAAAAAAGCAAGTAAGCAACTACCGTATTACTGTTAATTATAATTATTGGCAGCTATAGATTTCTGTCATCGTGATAATTTCTCAAGAAATGTTTGGTTGGTTGTGCAGTTCTACATTCCATCATCGAAGCTATTACTCCATCTAGTTAAGTATTTCAATAAGATGCATCCATATCTAGAAAAAGTTAAGAACAATAATATAGACCAGAGGGGGTAGCACCATTCATATGTATATGTTTCTTTTTTGAGTGATCTTGAATCTTGTGCGGTATTCATTATGAGGAACACATACAATTTTTGAATTCATACAGGTTAAAAAATAAACACGTTGAACCTAATGCCTGTTCCAGTTCTTTTTAACTTAGTTATTTGAGTCCATGCTACATCGAATAATAAGTACTGTACTAGTACATTTTTATCTTCATTCTTATCTATACTGCAGTACATTATTGCCCCCTAAGAATGTGAGGCAAGCATATTTTGTGATTTCCTTGTGGTATTAATCCGAACACGTGCTTTCATGTGGTAGGGTTGAGATATTTTCTAGAATACGCATAGCATGCGTATCATATTTTCTAGAATACGCATAGCATGCGTATCATATATTAAAGAGAGAAACAGTGAGACACCGGTACACAATGTCACTCAGCTTTTCAAACCAAAAAATTAACTACTCGCTACACATCCACCTACTCGGCGCCAGAAGGAAGGCCTCTCTACCGTTCCTAATGAGCCCTGCATTGAACCAAGCCTCACCCTCATCTCTCACTCTAGCAAGTAGCAACGGGGGGAGGGGGAGGGGCTCGCTCCATCAAACACCGCCACATTCCTATGCTTCCACATCTCCCAGACGACTAGAATTACTAGGGTATTCAAGTCCTTCCTCAACTGTGCCGGCGGGTTGAGCGAGCTCCACCAACTAACCAAACCAACCCCTTCACGAGGTGTCCACATGCTATGCCCAAAGGCGTCGAGCACCATAAACCAGATAGCCCTAGTGAATGGGAAACTGATGAGTAAGTGGTCAATCGTTTCCTCCTGGTGCCCGCACAGCGGGCAGGCCGGCTGGTACGGCATGCCCCTCCTCCTGAGTCTGTCAGAGGTCCAGCAGCAGTTCCTTGTTGCCAGCCAAGCGAAGATCCGACAGTTCTGAGGAGCCCGCGACGACCAGATCCCCCTACCCACTAGGCACGAAGTCCTGCCTGCAAACAGCGCCACATACGCAGACTTGGAAGAGTATTTCCCATCAGGTTCCCATCTCCATCGGACCTCATCCGCCTCCGCCAAAGTGATATGCCAGTTTCTCAGCCGGATCCAGAGGTCAATGATTTCCCGCAGCGTCGTGGCATTGATATTAGGTCCAACGTCTCTGATCCAAGATCCCTTCTCAATCGCCTCCAGCACTGTCCTCCTTGCCCAGATGACCGGTCTAACCGCTGCCCACATGTTTGGTGCTCTATCCCTGGGTCGAACGCCATCCAGCCAGTTATCCTCCTAGAAGAGGGCTGTCAAGCCATCACCCACTATCGTGGCTGTCGCCGCCAAGAACAAGGCACTAGTCTCCTTCTCCACCAGCATAGGGAACTCGTGCTAGGATCTCCGGGTCCATACGTTGAATCCAAAGCCATTTAGCCCTAAGCGCCAGGTTCATCAATCTCAGATTGGGGATACCTAGACCTCCCAAATCCTTGAGAGAGCAAACTGCAGACCACTCCACGACACACTGCCCTTCCTTGGCGTCCCCTCTATCACTCCAGAGAAAGCCTCAAATCCTGATCATGGCTTGCAGCATCTTCGGTGGCAGGTCCAGGGCCAACATCGCATGGATGGGAGTGGCACACAGGACTAATCTGACAAGTAGCAGGTGCCCTCCTTTCGGTAGGCACGCAGCAATCCACGACGGCAGTCTCCTGGCCATCTTCTCCACCACGGGCTTCAACTGCCTCATGGTTTGCTTGCGGATAGAAAGCGGCAAGCCCAAATAGGTGTAGGGGAAGCTCGCAACCGGGCAGCACACCGCATGTTCAATCAAGGAAGTCTGTTGAGCCGTGCATCTGATCGGGTACGCCGCGCACTTGGCCAGATTGATCCGCAGACCCGACACAAGCCCCAAATCCTCTAGAATTGCCATGCCCAATGCCAGGTCGGTTGCCGTTGGCTTGAAGAACAACATCGCGTCGTCCGCAAAAAGGGAGAGCCTCTAGCGCATGCCACTCCGAGCTAGCGGGTTCAACAACCCTTTCTCCACTGCCAGGGAAAACCAATGATGCAGGATCTCCATGAAGAGGTCGAAAAGCATTGGCGAGAGGGGGTTGCCCTGCCGTAGCCCACGGCCATTCCAGAATGAATTCCTAGGAATCCCATTAAGCAGGACCGACGTCGAAGCTATTAGTAGGCCACACACCCATCTGATGAGCCTTGGGCCAAAGCCCAACTTCCTCAAGACCTCCACCAGAAACGACCAATCCACTGTGTCAAACGCCTTTGCTATGTCCAGCTTGACCATCACCATTGGTGCCTTCAACGCGTGAAGCCGGCGGGTAGTGCCTTGGACCAGCATAAAGTTGTCGTGCATGCAACTCCCTCTAATGAAGGCGCTCTGGTGAGGCCCCGCCAAGCTTGGGAGAGAGGTTGCGAGCCTCACATCGATGAGCTTGGCGATGACCTTGGCAATCCCATGGATCGGGCTCACCATCCTAAAATCCTTCAACTCCATAGCCCTATCTATCTTTGGTAGTAAAGTGACCAGAGCTTTCTTGATGGAAGCAAGACCTCTCATGTCACCCACCAAGAATCTACCCAAGGTTCTCATAAAATCGCCTTTGATGTTATGCCAGCACGACACAAAGAATCTCCCTGTGAACCCATCTGGCCCGGGAGCCTTGTCTAGCGGCATGGTCTTGATCACACTCCACACCTCCTCCTCCTCCTCCGAGAAGGCTGATACGTCGTAAACGTATCTATAATTTTTGATGCTCCATGCTTGTTTTGTATCAACTTTCTTATGTTTTGTCTACACTTTGAGGTATTTTTATACATTTTCCGGAACTAACTTATTAACAAGATGTCGCAGTGTCAGTTGCCCGTTTTCTGCTATTTTTGGTTTCAAAAAATCTAGTTAGAAAATATTCTCGAAATTTGATGGTACAAAAGCCAAAGTCAATATTTTACCAGAAGGAACACGGATTCTGAAGGGCAGCTGAAGTGGGGCCACGAGGTGGCCACACCCTATGGCAGCGCGACCAGGGGGCACGCCAGCCCTAGGTGTGGGCCCCTCAGGCGCCCATCGACCTTGCCCCTTCGCCTATAAAAGCACCCCGATGCAGAAACCCTAAGTACCGATCAAATCTCCACGAAACAGTCCGTAGCAACCGCCACCATCATCCCTAGATCGGGGGATCTAAAGCTCTTCCCGGCACCCTGCCGAAGGGGAGAGATCATCTTGGAGGCCTTCTTCGTCACCATGCCATCCTCCGGAGTGATGCATGAGTAGTTCACCCTTGGACTATGGGTCCATACAATAGTTAGATGGTTGTTTCTCCTCCTTTGTGCTATCATTTTTAGATCTTGTGAGCTTCGGTCATGAACAAGATCATCTATTTGTAATCATACATGTTGTGTTTGCGGGGATCCAATGGATATTGAGATAATATGTCAGATTGATTATTGATTCTATCATGTCTATGTTATTTGTGATCTTGTATGCTCTCCGTTGTTAGTAGATGCTTTGGCCAAGTAGATGTCTGCAACTCCAAGAGGGGGTATTTATGCTCGATAGTAGGTTCATGCCTCTAGTAATCTGGGGAAGTGACAGAAATCTCTAAGGTTGTAGATGTGTTGTTGCTACTAGGGAGAAAACAACAATCCTTTGTCCATAGGGCAATTGTATTGTTTACTTTACACACTTTTCTTAATGCATTTATCTGTTGCTTGCAACTTAATACTGGAAGGGGTTCGGATGATAACCTGAAGGTGGATTATTAGTCATAGATGTAGTTGGATTACGGTCTATATATTATGTTGTAATGCCCAATCAAATCTCATAGGAATCAAAATGTCTAGTATATGCATTGTTATGCTTTCTCAATCTGTCAATTTCCCCGTTGTAATTTGTTCACCCAACATGCTATCTATCTTATGGAGAACACCTCTAGTGAACTGTGGACCCTGGTCCATTCTTTATCATTGATATAACACCTACTGTTACCATTACTGTTTACTTTCTACAAGCAATTACTATCTTCCATACTATATGTTTAATCCTTTGTTTTCAGCAAACCGGTGAGATTGACAACCTCACTGTAAGTTGGGGCATAGTTTTGTGGTTGTGTTGTGCAGGTTCCAAGTTGTTAGCAACACCTTGGAGTTGTTTACTTACTCCTACTAGTTCGATAAACTTGGTTTCATAACTAAGGGAAACTTGCTGGTGTGCTTATCGTACCCTCCTCTTGGGGTTCCCAACGAGCTCTACATATCTGAGTCATCAATCACTTTTCTGGCGCCGTTGTCGGGGAGTTAAGGACAGCTTCAACCTCTTCCTCCTCGTCAATCACTTTTCAGGGAGAAAGAAGATTCTTGCAAGGGGAGTCTCTCATAACCAATCACTTTACTTTGTTTTTGTTTTGCTTAGTTTATTTTGTTTTGTTTTTCTTCTTTCTTTTTATCAAAAATACAAAAAAATAGTTTTGTTTGGTTTGATTTTTCTTATAAAAAACACAAAAAATTAGTTCTTTCTTTAGTTGTTACCTTGTTAATAGCTCACCATGTTGATCCCTAAGTTCACCCTGAAAGACCTTTCAATAGGTAGTGGCTCTATAATTGGGAAAGATAATATTGAAGAATTGTTTAATCATGTTAGCAAGCATGAGGATATTGAGGATAGATCATTAGCAGAACTTGCTCCAAATTATGAAATTGCTGCAGCTTCTTTAGTTCACATGTTGGAGGCTAGGTTTGTTAACCTTAACCCCATGATGCAAGTAATGTTTCTTAAACTTAAAGATATTGAGATACTAAAAGGAGAGATTTATTCTAGAAACTTTGCTTAAAGAATTCAATGATGTTGCTAAAGAAGCTAGAAAGGTCTTTGATCGTTTTAATATGCTAGGCTCATGTGTAGATGTTATGTGTACACTAGAAAAGTTAGACAAAACCAAACCCAAAAATAGAGAGAAAATTAAAATACCAATACCTTTTAAACTTGTAGGAATGCATGAAGCCCTAGAAAAGAATTTTGATTGGATTGTTCCTGAAAACCTGTTTGATGAAAATAGTGAACCCAAGAGTATTGAGAGAGGATTCTCTAGAACTTATTTGGATGAGATACCATGCCTTGTTGAAGAAATTTCTGGTATTGATCCTGATGCTTCTTCATTCAAAAATACTTGATTTTTGCTTTCTATGCCTAACTTAAAGGCGTTAAAGAAAAGTACTATTGGAGATAACCCAAATTTATTTTTTATATCAGTAAGTTTTTATTTTGTTGAGTCTTGGAAGTTATTGTCTCTGTAATAACCTCTCCTTATCCTTTTTCTGTGGTTTTTGTGCCAAGAATAACCTCTAATGAGAGGGAAGTAAGATTTGGGGAAGTTGTTGTCCCGAAACAGATTTATGTGCTTCACTGTAAAAAATCATGAAAATCCCCAGTACGTCGGATTGAGATGTAATTTTATCTTCATATGCCCCAGGTTATTATATAACTTCCTTTAGTTCAATACTTTTCTATTTGAGAAACAGAAGGTCTTCGAAAAAATCAGTTTTTACCTGCTGGTCTGTTTTGACAGATTTCTACCATTATTTGCATTTGCCTCTTATCGGTTTTTTTAGTTCTATTTGATCACTTGAGCTGTTAAAAAAATTGCTACAGTATCTTGTGTTTTTAATGAAAGTTTTACTTGTGTTGAAACTAAACCCAAAGGTTTATTATCTTGCATGCTCTAATGTTGCTAGTGAAGATTTTGTGAAGTTTTGCATGAAGGAAATTTTCAAGTGTAGGGAAAGAATAATGTGATAAGATGAAGAATGGACAAAAGCTCAAGCTTGTGGATGCCACCCGTGTCACCCCAAGAAATATTCAAGAGATACAAGCGTTAAAGCTTGGGTATGCCCAAGCCATCCCCTTCTTCATCAATAAAAATCGCAGGTCTCTTTCTAGACACTTTATATTGCTTCATGCACTTTTGTGTTGTTCTTGGAGCGTCTTTGTTTTTTCTTGCTGAATAAATTATTTGTACCCCCGCATTCTCATTATGTTTCAAATATGTTGATTGGTGTTGGAAAAGAGTAGAGAGTTTCATGCCTATAGTGGTACAAAAGGAGCTTGTTTTGACTGTGGCTTAGACTTTATCATGTCATGCTAGATGTTGCTTTGACTTTATGCTTAGTGATTATTGTTGTAGCATGACTTTTTCCAAACAATTGATATTGCTTAATGTGCCTTGAAAGAATCATGCGTTGTTTTATCATACAAAAGCATAATATTATGGTATTCTCTTTTGATGCTTTATTTGGGTTGACTTGGCACATGCTTACACCATGTTAAGACTTTGAACCAGTCACCTTAGCCTCTATGATAATTTAGTTTTCGAATTGTGATATCACTTTATGCTTTAATTAATTTTTTTTGTCGCTCTGCATGATTATGTCCATTATTGCTCTCTTAGTTGGTCGCTCCTAGTCTTTTTCTATCCTCCACCTGTACTGAGTATGAGCTCTACTCGTGCATCCAACTCCCACGAAACTAAGTTATTCCAAAGAGTCCACTATAAATTCCTATGCATGGTGTGTTACACCATTCCAAGCATATTCATGTTTTTATCTATCTTCCAAATTAAACTTTTGTTATGTGAAACTTAGTGATTAAAGCTCTCACAAACTTGATGGCACACTTTACTTTCTTGCACTTAATAAACTTGAACCATTATGTCATCTATGTTGCTTCTATGCTTGCAAATTATAAGTTGGGAGTTAGCAGAACCATGTTGTCATGGGGAACGCTTTCAACACCTATACATATTATCCAGTTGATATCATGATCTTTTGTTTATGGATATCGGTGGTGTGAAATAAAAGGGGAGCTTGTAAGTCCATGGAGCATTATATATGTGTTAGAGAAATGCCTGGGCGGCTAGCCTAAGCCATGCCTAATCATGGTGGAAACTTGCAGCATAACCATAATGAGCAATCTATGAAGCATCTTCAAAAAATAGAGAAAAAAATCACCATGCTCATGGTAAATAAAAAGATCGCTGAGATGCTCATTGTCTGTTGCCTTGTCATTTTTATATGGGATAGCTCCTGTGTCATGGGGCAAGAGGTACCCCGTTGGCGGTTCTCTATGATACACATATACTTACAATGACAAGAAATTGCTTGTGACTAAAGTTGAGTAGGATGAGGAACGACCCTCGTACTCAAGGTACATGATATTTCCAACTTATGATCTGTCAATCATATACTTCATATTTGTTTCACTTTAACCTTAATCACTTCAAGATGCTTATGATAGGGTCAATGAGAGCTGAAAGCTAAAAAGTACCATAATTTTTGGAAGATCTTTATAAAACTTGAAATCCCTTCTTCCCTTTGTGAAGGGCCTTTCTTTTTTACTTTTATGTTGAGTCTCCATCTTCTATCTTTATGCACCAATTAAGAGAGCATAGTTGTTATTCTTAGTTTAATGTGCATTGTTCCAAAACTTATTGATTGATTCATAATGTTGATATTGCTTGTTCTTAAATTATTTGTATCTAGTCACCCTTATGAACTTTGAAGGTGTCCATTGAATTTATGTTTTGCTACTCCATGAAGGACAAGCTGAATACCACTCTTGCTATGTTTTCTATATGTGATCTTTTGTTTATACCTTGTTATTCATGATCTTTTGTTTGTACATTTTCATGTTATAACATAGTTGCTATGTCTTATTGTTAGAGCTACATATTTCATGCTCATATTTAGAGTATTATGATCCCAGCTATCAATGCTTTACAATACCTTGATCAATTGTGATAGCATGTCACCTAAAAAATTATTCTTTTTGTCACTTACCTACTCGAGGACGAGCAGGAGTTAAGCTTGGGGATGCTTGATACGTCATAAAACGTATCTATAATTTTTAATGCTCCATGCTTGTTTTGTATCAACTTTCTTATGTTTTGTCTACACTTTGAGGTATTTTTATACATTTTCCGCAACTAACCTATTAACAAGATGTCGCAGTGTCAGTTGCCTGTTTTCTGTTGTTTTTGTTTTCAAAAAAGCTAGTAAGGAAATATTCTCGGAATTGGACGGGACAAAAGACAAAGTCAATATTCTACCAGAAGGAACACGGAGTCCGAAGGGCAGCTGAAGTGGGGCCACGAGGTGGCCACACCTTGTGGCGGCGTGGCCAGGGGCGCGCCAGCCCTAGGTGTGGGCCCCTCGGGCGCCCACCGACCTTGCCCCTTCGCTTATAAAAGAACCCCGATGCAGAAACCCTAAGTACACGATCAAATCTCCACGAAACAGTCCGTAGCCACCGCCACCATTGTCTCTAGATCAGAGGATCTAAAGCTCTTCCCGACACCCTGCCGGAGGGGAGAGATCATCCCAGGGGCCTTCTTCATCACCATGCCAGCCTCCGGAGTAATGCGTGAGTAGTTCACCCTTGGACTATGGGTCCATACAGTAGCTAGATGGTTGTTTCTCCTCCTTTGTGCTATCATGTTTAGATCTTGTGAGCTCCGTTCATGATCAAGATCATCTATTTGTAATCATACATGTTGTGTTTGCGGGTCCGGTGGATATTGAGATACTATGTCAGATTGATTATAGATTCTATCATCTCTATGTCATTTGTGATCTTGCATGCTCTCTGTTGTTAGTAGATGCTTTGGCCAAGTAGATGCCTGAAACTCCAAGAGAGAGTATTTATGCTCGATAGTAGGTTCGTGCCTCTCGTAATCTGAGAAAGTGACATAAATCTCTAAGGTTGTAGATGTGCTGTTGCTACTAGGGAAAAAACAACAATCCTTTGTCCATGGGGCAATTGTATTTCTTACTTTACACATTTTGCTTAATGCAATTATCGGTTGCTTGCAACTTAATACTGGAAGGGATTCGGATGATAACCTGAAGGTGGATTATTAGTCATAGATGCAGTTGTATTACAGTCTATGTATTATGTTGTAATTCCCAATAAAATCTCGTAGAAATCAAGATGTCTAGTATATGCATTGTTATGATTTCTCAATCTGTCAATTGCCCCATTGTAATTTGTTCACCCAACATGCTATCTATCTTATGGAGAACACCTCTAGTGAACTATGGACCAGGTCCATTCTTTATCATTGATATACCACCTATTGTTACTGTTATTGTTTACTTTCTACAAGCAAGTACTATCTTCCATACTATATGTTTGATCCTTTGTTTTAGCAAACCGGTGAAATTGACAATCTCACTGTAAGTTGGGGCATAGTTCTATGGTTGTGTTGTTCAGGTTCCAAGTTGTTAGCAACACCTTAGAGCTGTTTCCTTACTCCTACTGGTTCGATAGCCTTGGTTTCATAACTGAGGGAAACTTGTTGCTGTGCTCATCATACCTTCCTCTTGGGGTTCCCAACGAGCTCTACATGTCTGAGCCATCAAAGGCCACCTCGAGCCCGGACAAATCCACCGTAGGCATCTCAAACGCATCCAAATCCACAGTGAAGGGCCGGTCTCCGGAAGAGGAGAGCAAATCTGCGTAGAAGTCATCCACCGGCCTAGCCATCTCCTCCTGGCTCATGATATAGATTCCATCAACCTTAAGCAGCGTGATCATGTTCTTACTTAAGCGATGACTAGCGTGAGTCCTGAAGAACCTCGTGTTAGCGTCGCTGTCCTTCAGCCAGAGGATCCACGCTCTATGTCGGGCAATCGTTCTCTCTAGGGAGTACTAAGCTTCAAAACCGACACCCGTGAGTCTTGGAGTTAGGGCCGCGGGGGTTCCACGAGCAGATCTTAGGTAGACAATTCATTAGGAGATTCTACCACACCGGCGCATAGACTTACGCGACCGGCGTTCATCCCAGCCAAAGAGAGACAGTACCGCCGAGAGGTGAATCGTCCGTCATGGGCTGCGTGAAGAGCCCGATGTACGCTTGGAGTGGAGGGCTTCCTCTCCTATAATCTCCCCCTCGCGAGCGATACAAGGCGGTAGACGAGAGCCTGCTGCTGCTTGATGGACGTCTACCGAAGGACTCGCGCACTGCGGCGCACCGGGGCACTGCACAAAGCCTGTTTGCCTCTCCTCTTCCTTGCCATGGGTTGAGATATTGAGTAGTACTTTAAGTTGGTATTAATCCCTACACCTGCTTTCACGTCAGTTTACTGGCAGGCCTCGCCTCGCACAACATAGATAGAACTGCTTAGCTAGGTTTACCGGCTGCACCAGTTTTGAAACGCAGTTGCGTTGTTACTTAAAAAATCGGGTTCACGAGTGAATGTGTTAAGTCTGAAACGCAGTTTAAGCTGAAACAGAGTTCACATCTGTTGAGCTTTGTTTCACTGGAATCTGTTCTTATTTACTGAACCGGAATCGGATGGCTGGCCAAGTTGGTCGCTAGGTCGGTATAAATTTGCACTCCGGTGATGTTTGGATTTTTTTTTCCTTGTAGTCACAATATGCTCATACTAGGTTTAGAATCCTGCAGTATTCGGGTTACTTCATGGGCTCGAGACAAAGCTCGCAGATGACCCCATGGCTGAAGGTCACATGGGTATGTCCTGAGGTTTAGAAAATAGTATAGCAGTGATGGAAATGACATACTATCAGAAATTGGGACCTGAAACGGTTTCTATAAATTGAAATACAGCATGATGCTTTTTATTTAAACCAGAATGCCACACATTAGAAATGTATGATCTTGACAACTTTGTTGGTACACACACTGGCGGTGGTTCCAGATTCAGATATCCTGGGAAGTTGGTACTATAATAACCAAAAATAAAATCAAGAGATTGCCTAACCAGAAATGTAATACTCCCTCCGACCCATGTACTATAATAACCTATATATTAAATAGTGTCTAGGTTTATTTAAATCTAGATAAATTTGAGGCAACTAATATGGGTCGAAGGGAGTATAAGCATGGGATGATCCAGGTCCTGGGCAACCAGGGCCATGGCCCGGGGCGTAGCAGTTTGTCCGGCCTGTCACCTATGTAGATTTCCGATTTGGCCCAAGGTGTAGCTGCCCATCTTGTCTGGCCTAACATGCCTATACGAACAAAGAGTCCAAGAGAACCTTCCTACTCCGCATTGGCGGGAACACGCGTGCCACCGCGCCCTTCTTTCGTCTAGTTCTTTCGAGTTTGGATAGTGTTACGCGTCACCCGGGGATAAAAACTTCTGACCCCGGTCCTCGTGCTGACACGTGTTCATCTAAATCCCGTTTTTGCTACACTTAGACCCACTTTTGCTACATACGCCTCGTTTTTGCTACCTGTAGCAAAAAACGGTCCGTCCCAGAAAATAGAAAAACAGACTGGACTTTGCCGGAGATTTCGCCGGAGATCTCGCCGGCGACCGTGTAGCAAAAAAGTTATACTAATGTAGCATATCCGATCTCGCCGGAGACTTTCGCTGGTGGACATCACCGGAGACCGAGTAGCAAAAACGTTACGCTATTGTAGCAAAACTGCAAAACGGTGGTAGCAAAAAAAAGTACTAATGTAGCAAAAAGAACGACCTCGCCGGAGACATCATCGGTGCCTGCCGTAGCAAAACCGATTTTGCTAGGGACTTTCGTCGAAAATGTCGTAGCAAATACTTTGTACTATTGTAGCAAAAATATAGAACAAAAATAGCAAAAAATTACTACTATTGTAGCATCGCCTGTAGCAAAATCTCAAAACTCATTTATTGGTCGGTAGCATCGCGACCCTTCATTTGTAGCAACGATGACCACTTCCAGTAGCATCGCCGTCCTGCCTATGTAGCACCGTGCGGTGTAGCAAAATCCATCATCACCGGTGGTAGCGCCGCCCGCCGTAGGAAGTCACCCTTTTTTTTACGAAAGTCCCCAGCAAAATCCGTCAGTGCCCTTGGGTAGTAACACCACCGCGCGGCTGAGCGGCTTCACCGAAAATAGGCGAAGGCGCCACGGCGAAGAGAGCCAGCAGCGGCGCTCGGCCGAGAGGGCAGCAGCAGAGACACACACCTGGGCGTTGTAGGGAGCACCGCCGCGTGCCACACATAGCGCCACCGCTAATCCTCACGGAGAAATGGAGGCATCGCAAGGAGCACCGCTATCCTCCCTGCACAAGCGCCAAGGTGGCCGGAGGTGGCGTGCGGCCGAACAAGCGACATCGGCGTTGCGAGCAAGGCGGCAGGGAGAGCCGACGCATCACGGGAGCAGTGCGGCGGCTGCGACGCATTCTTTGGGAGCTACGGCAGGCAGCGGTTGAGATCTAGAGATGTTGGTTTCAGGCGGAGGAAGAAAAACTAACTGAAGATAAGGATTGGTGGGCCTGCAGCGCGTGAAAAGAGACGAAGCCACCTATCTAAATTGTACAATGAAAAATATCACATGATCTACTTACGTAACAAAATTGATTTACATTTACATGTTTCACCTATGCAATCTTACCAATATTTTTGTGCTACACGTGATTTTTTTTAAAAAAGTTTTATGCACTTAATTTTTGGCCTGGGGCTCGCTCTAATTCTGGATCCGCCACTGAGTATAAGGATGGCATGCCTTGATGTTCAGAAAACACTAACAAATGATGGAAATGACATCAGAAATTGCGACCTGAAATGGTTTCTTTAAATTGAAATAGCACAAGGTTGGTAGACAGGCAGGTGAATCGTCGAAATGCTTTCTGTGAAATTAGTGCCGATTTTTCAATAATCTTTTGGTAACTGAACTGCTATCTAATACTAGTACTATGTGAAATTCATGAGGCGCCCGCGAGAAGCTGATGGCCTTGCCTTCGTTTTGATCAAACTCATGGTATAGCTTGTTGGTAGACAAGGTGTGAAATCAAAGCACCAATAAGTACCATCAAAGTCAAGCTCGTGCCAGAAAAATAAAAGTGTATCAAAGTCAAGCTGTAGATAGAGCACCAACCAACCACGCATTTTCACTGCCCCCCGCCACATTTATTTTGGAGAGCTTGTTCGGCTGTAAATCATCATCACATCCACCATCTCTCTACCGTCCGTCGGCATCGCCAGCCCAATAATCACCAGGGTCTGAATCAGGGTTCAGTGAGCAGCATCACATCTGTGCCAATTGCTAGTGATCGAACAAAAAAACTCCACAGTATGCATTGTGACTGAGCAGGGCACGAACACAACATCAGAATACCGCACTACCAGCAACATCGCGGTAGGTACTACTCCCTTCGGTTTAAAATATAAGATGTTTTAGCTTTGTGAAGCAAATATATCTAAACTACTCCCTCCGTCTCAAAATAGATGTCTCAAGTTCTTCAAAATTTGAATGCAGCTATATAGTACATAGTGTCTAGATTTATTCAATTTTTGACAAATCTGAAACATCTATTTGGAACGGAGAGAGTAGTTTTAATACGTACTTCCTCCGTTTCAAAATATAAGATTTTTTAGGTTTGTGAAGAAAATATATCTAGACTTATTTTAGTATGTATATTCACTCCAAACATGAGTGAACCTATATACTAAAATTAGTCTAGATACATTTGTTTCACAAATCTAAAACATCTTATATTTTGAAACGGAGGGAGTATGTTCACTCATATTTTGAGTGAATCTACACATTAAAACAAGTCTAGATATATTTTTTTCACAAATCTAAAACCTCTTATATTTTAAAACGGAGGGAGTACTTCAGATACAACATCACAATTCCACAAATACAGTGGCCTTTGCAGATCTCGTGAAATCCACACGAATAGTTCCGTTTACGGCGGGGGAAACCCCATCACTGGCGTTCCAAACGGGTGCTGGGATCTGCAATCGTAGTCAGGTTACAGTTGGAACGTTAACAGCATGATACTGCTGCCTCGCCAGTGACAACCACCTTGCTTTAGCAGCAACGTGTACAGTTAAGCCCAACACTGACAGGAAACCTCCCAGTCCTCCTTGACATCATGGCCCCTTCTGTTATCACCAGCTGCTTTCACAGATCAATGAACAAAATCTTCTCCCAAGGACAACAAAGTTGCTGACTTTATGGTTAGCTGAGTGAGTGAGCCCACTTACTTAGCATATGGTGGTAGATAGCTTGGAGCGTCAGGCCCGGCGTCTCTTTCCATGCACCAACCCTCACTACCACGAAGCAACCAAAAGGGCAAGAAAACAAACGGAAAGGGGGAGCAAAACATGGGAAAAAGTTCAGGGATCATCTTTTTCCTTGGCCTAAATCAAATCAGGGGAGTGACCACTTAACACTGACTCATTCAGTTCGAATACAGACACCTCACCTCACACAAATAGATTTAACACTCCGAAAATTTTGCAAGCACGAGTTTACTCTGATTCGTCCATCGCAATAATAGCATAATCTTGGATGTAACTGGTTATTTAGTTCTGCTTGATTAGGGTTTTTTTGTTGTTGGTATAATTCAGTGTACAATTGCACTCATACTCTTCGGAACTAATATATTCAGTATATATGCCAAGGCAAGTGCAGTTGCCCCCTAAATCCAGAACACTCATATAGGGCTTCAGTTCAAAGAAAGAAGACAGTGGTGCCATGATTCATACAGCTGATAAGACTCATAGAGCAAAAGGTGTGATATTAACAATTGCCAAATACGATAAAACATACACTACAAACCATCACTACATGTATCGACAGACAGGTTGCCTCCATTCTAATACATAGGATGATCATTCTTGCTAACTACGACCTACTACGTGCCAACAACTTCTCCTTCAACCGGACCAAACTGGAAAGAAGAAAGCCAAGAAACGCAACAACAATACTCACATAAGAGGTCGCCAGGGCCATTCGCCACCAACACCACATCACTCGGCAGCGTTGCTTTGCTAACGGCCACTGATGGATGGGAACAAGGCAAAGTGGCTTTGGTGCTGGTTGGTTGCTCCACTCTCAAGAAACTGCAAGGGGGTGGATGGATGGATCAGCTTACGCTTGTTCATCACATCACAAACCTGCAATGGAAACAGAGAATTGTTCTTGTTAGCGTCTCTCCACCAACTGATTCGGCGTCACCAGGAATTTGACCAAGACATGGAAGCATTTTCTATTAGCGTGTATGATCGCGCGATGTGATAGATGAGATGCAAATGCTTTCTTCTTTGACAAGTTTGCAGTTAAAATCGGGTAAGATAACTGTCTATTGAGGTTGGGGGTGTCTTTGTGGGGGTGGTGATAAAATAGTCAGTGCTATCAAATATTATCATTTGTTTTGCGAGACCCAATACTATCTTTAACAGAAATATAAGCGCACCGATGTCGAATTAAACATTCTGTAATATAAATTGGCCATTACTAAATAGAATTATATTTTTTACTCCTGCCCTTTGTGAATTCTCATGCCATCTAATAAGACTTGGCACAATTGAAATGTCTGAAAACCTAGTGAGACTCTTTTTTTGCAAAATAAAACCTAGACTTGGCACAATTGAAATGTCTTAAAACCTAGTGAGAGTCTTTTTTTGCAAAATAAAACCTAGTGAGACTTGGCACTATTGAAACTTCAAACAGAGAAAATACTCAGTAATCAAGGGGATCAAGTTCAGTTACCTTGTTCTGTTCAAGCTCCACGAACACACAATCCGCTGCCTAGTCACGCAGGATGACGGAGTCGGCGATCTCCATGAGCGGCCCAAGAGTCGCGGACGCAAATTTGCGCGCAAACATGTGCGAGTACGTCCCATTGGACTTCCTAAGCTCTCTGATGAGCTCACCGGACACCTCCTCCGGCTGGTAGGTGTGCGGGTGGCCGTCGACGACGTCAGTCCAGTTAACCCTGGTGAGCGTGTACTTGGTGCAGCCTTCAGGATCCTGCATATCGAGCAGCGTCGGGAAGTAGTGCTCCTCCGGGTAGCAGGAGTCCTTCTCCTTGACCAGGCACGGGGCCTTGAACTTGTTCCAGAGCCTCCTGTCCCTGACCACCATGAGGGCGTGCCTCCTGGCGAGCACAAAGAACTGCGAGCCGACGCGGAATCGGTCGAATGGCACCTCCGGGAGCATGACGTCGTTGCCACGGGCGTTGTAACGGGAGGGCAGCGTGGACTCGCTGTCGAGGATCTCGATGAAGCTGCGGTGGCGGTGGCGGCCGGGGCCGGCATTGTTGTCGGTGACGAGCGTGCGGTAGAGGGTGGGGAAGGGGTGGAGCGGGACGCAGGACTGGGAGAGCAGCGCGAAGAACTGGTTGGCCGGGTCGTCGAGGAGCGCGGTGGCGAGGAGGCGGCGGGCGGCGGAGATGAGAGTCGCCGACGCGCGCGCGGTGGCCTTGCCGCGGATGATGCGGCCGCGGAAGGAGGGGGTCGGGGGCGCGGTGAGGACGGCGGAAGGGTCGGCGTGCACGTAGAGGTTGAGGAGGCCGTGGTGCCCCGCGAAGAACTTCTCCCAGAGCGGCGCGAAGACGATGTCGGAGTTGGTGAGGAAGAGGAAGGCCACCTTGGGCTGCACCTGCGGGCGGCGGCCGAAGAGGGTGCCTGACGCGGCGGGCGCGGAGGGCGCGGCCGAGAGGAGGACGGCGCGGCGGAAGAGCGCGAGGTCCTCGGTCTCGTCGGCGTCCGGGATTGCCGGGAGCGTCCTGGGCAGCAGCAGGCGCGGCGCGAGGAAGAACACCGCCGGGACGGAGAGCAGCAGCAGAAGGAAGGACAGCGCGTACGGCGAGGCGTACGGCGGCGCCATCTCCGGCGAGCCTTGGGGTGGGAATAAAGAGAAAAAGCTCGGATCTTCGACTGGATCAGAGGAGGACCCTCCGGGCACCGGATCTTGTGAGCAAGAACAGGGACCGCCGGGACATGAATCGACCGAACAGAGACAGATTTTGCAAGAAAAACAGGGACGCGCGCTCAAAGTGTTTGCGTGCGCTCCTCAAGGGGATCAAATCTCTGGGATTAAGTGGTGAAGAGAAACCGCAGGAAGGAACAGAAGAGGATCTCGCGCCAAATCTGCGGTGCTGGTCCTCGGATCCAATCTCGCGGTTGTGGCGGGACTGATTTATTTGGAGGGAGACGGAGGAAGAAGTTGGGGAAAGAGGAGAGTCTGGGTGGGGAAGGAGTGAGGTGAGGTGTTGTGCTCTGCTGCTTTTGTGGGGACTCTGCTCTGCACCCTGTCCTAATCCCACGAGCCCACGACTTAAATTTATATTTTCTACCTTGATGGCGGCTAATATAAAATTAATAGTACTACTAGTATTCAAAAGTGAACTCAAGTTTTTATAGTACTAACAATAAGAAAACTCAGTTAATATCATTTTAAGTTGTCTTTTTAACTCACATGTTAACATGTCTTTGTTTCACACCTTTCTGCTTCATAAAATATATTTCTGTTTTATGAAATAAAATAATTTGAGCAAGCAGTATTATTTTGAACAAGTGAGCACACCATAGACGTATACATGCATATGCACCAATACAAACATTTGTTCAATGGAATAAAAAAAATCTGACGATAAAGTACAACTTTTTGAACCAGTGAGCACAACATAGACGTCATATGCACCAATACAAACACACACGCTAAAGTCCAGCGAAGATTGGAGTAGAGGAACCGCAAAGTCACTGCATTATGAAGATCGGTTTTCACGGAAAGAACACTATGTCATACTACAATGCATAGGGTGTTAAACGTAGAGTTTGATCCCTGCTAGCGCAAAGGTAAAACAAAAAATTCTAGACGTCGAACCGACAATTGTTGGTTCACAATTTGAGTTTGCAGATGTAGCATCCCAATTGTCTAACAATTGCAATGCTACTAGCCTAGTCTATATAAATGCTATTTTATATATATAATTGTTACATCATCATTATATCATGCTCATGTCATCATGTCACCTTGCATTTGAGCATCATATAAAACCCTTTTTGTTTTGGTTCTTATCTCATATGCATTATTAATTGTATTTGCCTCTTGATATTGTATTTGGTTCTTGATATATTGTTTAATGCCCAAGTTGAGTTGGGGGCATATCTTTTATTGCACTCCACTACCCTTTCTTGTCACCACCTTATAATTCCACCATCCAACTAAAAATGAGCTTTGCACTTTATTGGGTTTTACCTCTAGCTCATGTGAGTTTGGATGGCTCCACTTACAATTCCACATGCTCCCATATATGCACCATGTTGTTTTCACATTATTGGTATATGAGAGCCACATGGCCACCTTTGCATGCTATGTGAGTGGAACCCCTTGTCAAACTTTCATATGGGTTAAATATGAATATAAGCTCATGTAGGAATACCATTGGGGTTCATGTTGGCTAGTGGCACCTACACACAAGCTTGGCCACCATATATTCATGCATGATCTTTTATTTAATCCATGTGGTTAACAAGCTCTCTTTTCTTTTGTTGGGCCTTATTCCAAAATTTGGGAAGCACCTTATACAAATGCCATGAGATAATCTAGTGGTTTTCACTACTAGAGGAGGCATTTACTGTTTATGCATGGCCCATGCAAGAACCACCACATTCTAGTCTTTTGGATTTTATTTGGTTCTTTTCTTGAGTGGATCTTTTCTAAAACCCAAACCCTACACTTTTTCCACCTATTCTTGCTAGATCTAGTTTGGGGCATGCAAGCATCTAAAACCCTAAGCCATCACCCTCTCTCTCTTATCCCCTATCTCCCTCTAGTCTCTATTTTAAAAGGCTTCCAGCTCCATATATAAAATCCCTACAAAATTTCAAATGATTCTAAGATGGTTTCTTATAAAAAGAAATAAATAAAAATACCTAAGTGAAACACCTAATAACTAAAAGGAAAGGTCTTCCGTTTTGGCCCAACCAAAGCCCAGCCGCAGCCCAACCTTCTTTCACCATACCCTCCCAGTGCCGTCTTACATTCATCTCCTTCACGCCTCCTCCCTCATGCGGTCGCCATCCAGAGCTTCTCATGTCGCTGTCCGTGCGCATCAACGGCCAAGCGCGCCTCCCGATGAAGATATATGTCGTCGAGGTAGTGTTCCATCCAACCTAGCCCTACCCCTGCCCTCACCGCCGCCTCCATCCCTCTCCTGTTCATTTCCAGCAAGCAGCCGAGCACGTCCACGACTCCCTTGGTGTGGCGCCACCGCCTCCATCTGCCCTCGTCCGAGACCAGCACACGGAAAGGTGCGCCACAGCGCGCTAGCCCACCTGGAAGGGTCAATTCAGCCCGTGCATCTTTGTATCGTCCACACGGTCGCCGATTCTCCGCTCCGCCGCCGGCCTCCGGCAACAATTCAGATGGCTATGCTACTCATCCGACCTCCCTGGCCCGCTGTGACGTTCATGGTGAGCTTCCCTAACTGTTCCCTCCTCCTCCTTCGACTTTTCTTTGTGCACCATAGCCTCGCCTCGATCATGTCCAAGATCGCTGACGAGCTCGGCCTGGGTTTCTTCTTTCCCTGTCTTTCTGCAGAAGGGTCCTAGCTGATGTATGTCTACTTCCTGCCTTTGCACCCAGACCGGAGCGTGACCCTGGGCACCGATGCCACCACCCCTGGTGAGAGCTACCTCTTTCCTTCCCCCTCCTCGGTGCTGCCACGCCGCGCACCAGCAGCCGCACGCCGCGCTCTGCATGCTCCACTAGTGCACGTGACCGGTCCAGCGTCAGTTAAGCAGCGAGCCCGCGCCTCCGTTTTATCCTCTCTGAAAACCGAGATCCCACAACTTTACCCGACGTCCTATGCCTCTCTTCTTCTCGCTCTTGTGATCTTGGCACATCCTACAGTGCTTGGAAACAAACTCCCCATCAATCCATCAACCGCTGTGCACGGAATCATCTTAGGAAGTTTGACAAATTTCACTGTTAAAGCTGTCAACAAAGTTTCAGTTTTGACTGCAGATTTCCCCTCTGTTCATCACAGTTTACCGGCCTTTGCAGACCTCCTATGGATAAACCGTAAATACAAGAGTTATAGATCTAAGTGAGGTCTACACTTTTCGTTTTTACACCATCCCCAAATTATGCCTAGATCCATCATCATCCTCACCCGAAAATTGAACCAGCTAGCTGTTTTCGCGAAACTCTAGTTCAAAGTTCGTCAGAGTCTGGATCGAACCACTCCTGGCAGTTTTTGCACGCAGACCCTTGGCCTTTCTAAATCTCAACCTGCAGTACCTCCAGGCCACGTGTCAGCTCCCGCTCCACCGTGCGGCCCATGGCCCCACTTGTCACTGACTGTGGCTAGGTCTGGGCTGAGTAATAAAAGTCTCTGTTCTTTTCTGTTTTAATTTCAACTTTTCAAATTTGTTTTAAATGCAAATTTAAATCTGTTTTTAAATAACTTTTAAAATATAATTCCAAATTAAACATGTAATATATGTTTTGAGATCAGAAAAATGTGAGGAGCTCAAATATGTTATTCAAAATAATGTTTGAACACTTTAAATTTCAAGTTGATTAAAATTACAATAAAATGTCATTTTCCTTAATTAATTAATAACTTTTGTTTTATAACTCCAAAATTGACAAATGATATGTCTAAAATAATTAGCTCGACGAGACCTTTATGTTTATGCATTCCTTGCTCTGTTTTGCAGCATGCATCATATAAATATAAAGTGTACAGCAACTTATATGAGGTTAAAATGTGACCAAAACTCAATAAAAGGCTTTAATCTTGTATTCCACATCTCACCCATGCCATGCTACTTTATTGCCATGCAAAATGTGCATCATTCATCATGGCATGATTGTTTGCTTGTCGCATTTTATTCCTATGCTTGTGCACTTTATTTATGTTCGCCCTTGTTTGTTTGGTTCTTCTTCGAATAGACGCTGAGCAGGGAATATGTCAAGAAACCCAGGAGCACTACCCAGATCCTTCTCTCGCTTCAACTGAGCTGCCAGGCAAGCACTACCACATGCTTGCATACATATAGTACCTATTGCCTCTATCTTATTCTTGCATCATTGAGTCGCGATTGCATTAAATTGAATCCCAAGTTATGCATAGCCTTTACTTTTAAACCCCACAGAAGCTTGTTCCTCCATCCCATGAGCCATTACTACAGGAGTTGTTTGAGCCATGCGAGTCGTAGAACAGCATGTGTAGGGTATGTGAGTGTCTGATGGATAACTAGGTACCTATACAACTTAACCTGAGTAGTAATGGGATAACTAATGAAAGTGGCACCGGTGAGCAATATCTGCTATTTGGTTTTTCATGCTCACTTGTGTCCCGTAGGACCCCGAGTACTTGATTCATGTTCCTTGAATATTCGCGCTATCCACATCCGGGAGGCTTATGGGACCCCCCTGAGCCAGAACTTGATTCATTCTTATTTCTTGGGGCCACAAACTAGTTTGAGGTTTTATTTACTATCATGTACTTATGCCATGCTTTACTGCTTAGAGGAGCACCTATACTGTTTAGGATCGTGACACGTTTTCGCTATATCGACAAGCCCAGTCACATTTTCGGGTTCCCAGTCGTTTACAGCCGTCCCCACAAACCTTGAGTCCGTCTCGAAGTCAGCTAACTTCGTTGCGGGTGTACTCAATGGGGTGGCCCCCTGAAATATTTCTGAATCCTGTGATTGCTTTGTCGTGAAGGCCTCGTTGGGTTTTGATTTGGTTTTTTCGAGGTTGATCGAGTGTGTGTTGCTATTTGTGCACCCCTGCAGGGTAAAACTTTCTGAAAGCCGTGTCATGTTATGGACGACTTGGAGCACGGTTTCTCGATCATAGACAAGCATAACTAAAGTACCGCTTTTAATTTGCCTAAGTAATCGACTAGTAAATAGTGCAACACTCATGGAATTGATAATAAAAGCGCCAACGGATGGGGTTGTTCGTCGCTTCCTCGTTGGTAGCGAGGAGGAGGATGGATCTGTTGATATTCTTGTTATAATCATTGTCATTAATTCACGGACATCCGTCTATCTTTGGTTAGGCGGATGGTTAGCGAGTATCTATAGAATTGTTAGGGTTTTTTTTGCTGCAATTGCGTCACCCCAGGTTGTGTCCCCTTTAGAGGCATAAAGACTTGCTGAGTACCCCTAGGGTCTCACACGATAAATTATTTGATTCAGATGAACAGGTACACTCACATGATGGATACTGGGTGGAGGAGACGGACGATGTGGGCAACGATCATTCGGTGTAGAGATTCCGGGAACGGGGATCCGTGAGATCTGTGGGCGGGATGTGTTTATTTATGGGGCATCTTATGCCGATTTGCTTCTTATCCGTACTCGGGACTTGTTTGCCGCTTCCGCCTGATACTCTGATGTTTGATGTATGAGGAGATATCCTAAACTATTATATCTATCTAGGATATTTGGTTCTTGTCGTATGGCGTTGCAATATTTTCCTTTCTTTTTAGATGGAATGGCTCTGATGTACTGTTGTATGGTGGCTTGCATACATACTCATTTGTGTATGTAGTTGATCCCTTCGCCTGCCGATTACGCCGCCCGTTCTTGTCCTGATGTTTGGAAATGGTTGGGACGGCCGAAAAGTCTACCAGTGAGTGGCATTTGGGCCCCACCATACTATTTCAACCATTTCCGCTCATCCAGGCTTGTAACTAGGAGCGTAATTCACCGAGGTAGTTACAATTGGTATCAGAGCCATCCCGACCTTCAGGGTCTCAGCCAAATGGTCGTTGTCAGTCTAGCAAATATTTTTGGTAGTTATGTATATTAGGGAAAAAAAACGCGAGAGTAGGACTGCTTCCACTTTTCTTCTTAACCACCCACCCACCCTTTTCTGGTAAGGAAGTGTAACGTTTTCAATCCTCTTCTTAAAAGTTCAAACTAGGATTCACGTGTTCTGGGTTTCCGTAGTACCATAGGTTGTGTGTTTGTGTGTGTATGTGTAATTCCTTGTCTATCTGTTGTATCCAACATGTTATCTTTATCTGCCTTTGGTTGTCAACTGTTAGTACACTCCATACTGACAGGCTTTTGAAAACCGGCGCGATCTATCCGACTCCTTGGTAACCGGTGCCATCTTTTTAAGGGTGTCCTTCCTTCTAGCAACTCCACATTCTGTGAAATCATCAGTTGCTAATCTCTACCTGATAAGTGATTTTGCGCATCTATTGGTATTTTAATGCCGAAAAATGCGGAAAATTTTTCTTTGATACATCTGAGTTTCCACACTCCTTTCCAGTCTTGTGTGAAACATTATCTATCTTCCTTTTATCAGCATGTCCATGCTAACTCATTCTTTTGTCACCGGCGCTTAATCCGGAGTTTCATTTCATCTCCAATTCTCTTGGGCTAATTACATAACATGTGTCGATCCGATGCTGGTGGTTGTAATTTGGTTCTCGGCATAGCTATATTCCACTCATGATAAGTGTCATATCGATCTGAATGACGGAGTGGAATATGGAAAATGCAATCACCACTATCCTCCAAATGGTGACGGTTATCTCCTGTGATTTTGAGTACACCGCGATCATATCTATGCATATTCAAGCATCTTTGGCAATCCAGAGTTTCTCCAAGCACTACGGTGATTCATCATCCATCATGCTGCACATCCTTTTGAACCCCATATCTGCACAATTCTCCTGGATACGAGGGAATTGCATCTTTTTGTCTCTGATAGCTTTTCTTAAGGTATGAGCTATCATCGGTTCTTATCCAAGATCTCTTTATCTTTGTAACCGGTGATCTGATCGACAATGTGAACCAGGTGACATCTCTTTTGCTTCCGAAGGACCAGATAATCTATTCTTCCAGTGCATCTTCTTCAACACGAACCCGTGCTCTTAATATTGATCTTTCTAAGAGCGTTGAGCTCAGGAAGTGTTCAAGCATTTGTTCGTCTCTCTCGCCTTTTGAACTTGGTATTCTGGGAATATCTTGTTAATCCATGGTGGAAGATGTTGATAATATGCTTGCCTGTTCGATATCAATGGAAGGACATGGAAGATCATCTGTGTCTCTTTCTCTCGAGCTTCGTGAGCACTGCATGTGTGCAAAGTCTCAAAGTGAGAATTCTGACTTTTTGAAGTCACATATCTCGACCACGTCCTTCTGCTAAATACATTACTTAAACTCTGGAATCAGCAAGTCCATTGTTAATTCCATCCTCCATCTTCAACCAATCCGGAGTTGTTCCTTGTTGGCAAGTTATCATCGTCGTTCCGCTGGAGATTTCCTCAAGGCTGCTAAATCTCTCTCAATCATTTCAAGAAGAACATGGAGTTCTTTCACCTCAATCTCGTTAAGTAATCTCTTGGAACCCTCTCGTTCTATCATCTATGCTCAATCCACCGGAGGCCATGAAGACCTTCCAGATCTTGTATTCCTTTGGTTCAAGTGGTGCTATCTGTTTCTTCGTCTGTGAAATTTTGCAGTTGTCTCCGTGATCTTCCTTTATATCTTTCCGGTGGCTTGGTACTTCCGACATGACGACAACATCATCATCTTTATCTATCTTGGATCCGGTGAATCGTTTGCATCCATCCTTGTTTTCTAACGGAGTTCTATGAGTTTTTGCCAACACCTTCAAATTGCTTGGGTTGGGTTGCATGATTTTCTTATTCATGTGCGGAGTAATGCTTTGAGTGCGGGATGGAGTAGCTACCATACCACTACTCTTATCATTCGCTCTTGTACATTGAATTGGTGAATTAATGTGATTTCACTCATTCCACGGAAGTTAGAAGTGGCCTTTATCCCTTGATACTTTTACTTCCGTCCTTGTTTTTCCGGAGTGCTCTTTCGAAGAAAGTAATCAATAATCTCTTGTTGGTCATCTCACCATTTCTACACGGAGCAAAATCCTCAATTATCTGGTGGAAACAAACGCAAACCTTTTTCTATCCTCGTCTTTCTACCGATGCTCGATATCCCCAAACAAGATTAAAGGAAACTATCTCTCTCTTTGTTTCATCAATTCTTTTTCTGTGGTAAAGCCAATTATGGTTGATGCCATCAGCCGCAAATCTATTGCGTTAGCCTCAAGGCTAAAGAAAGCAATAAGTATATCTACAATAAACTCCAGATCCTCCATATCCTTTGCTTCTCGGGATTCCACCATGATCTGGCTTCACATCCGTCTCTGGAAGTTATATCTGCACACCTAAATTGCGTGATCCTTGGTTCTTACCGGCGCAACAAGAATCTAATCCAACGATGTCTAACTAAATCTTTCTGTTGATATCAAGGGACTCTATTGTTTGAAGGCAATATTGTTTCCGAACTTCTTTTCTCAAATCCGAGAGAAGATACGATGCTATTGTAATAGTGGTTCAAAACCTCTCCAATCTGGCTCCTTTCTTCCGGCGAGACAAAGATTCATCCTCTCTCGTATCGGTAAATCTTTAATCTTAATGGTGTGTCTTTCTTTATCCATGATACATCATCTTCTCCGTTTCTTTCACAAGTGGTTATATTCTTTTATCATGATTCTTGGGAAAACCGGAGCTATGCCCATCCTATCCTTCTTGTCTCACGACAATCCTTCAACTCTTCTAACCCGTTGTTTCTCAAGCAAAACGCAAGACTCGCAACAAGTCTAGCAAGTTTTGCAAGGTGTAGTGGTCGCACCATTCCGTTGTTCATCAACTTGGGAACGTGAGGGTCACCTTCGTTCGAACACCCGCCTCTCCTTGTGTTGTTTTCTTTTTCCTAGGAATCTCGGGGCGAGATTCTTGTTTAGTGGGGGAGAGTTGTAGCATCCCAATTGTCTAACAATTGCAATCCTACTAGCCTAGTCTATATAAATGCTACTTCATATATATAATTGTTGCATCATCATTATATCATGCTCATGTCATCATGCCACCTTGCATTTGAGCATCATATAAAACCCTTTTTGTGTTGGTTCTTCTCTCATATGCATTGTAAATTGTATTTGCCTCTTCATATTGTATTTGGTTCTTGATATATTGTTTAAATTCCCAAGTTGAGTTGGGGGCATATCTTTTATTCCAACTCCACTACCCTTTCTTGTCACCACCTTATAATTCCACCATCCAACTAAAATAAGCTTTGCACTTTATTGGGTTATACCTCTAGCTCATGTGAGTTTGGATGGGTCCACTTACAATTCCACATGCTCCCATATATGCACCATGTTGTTTTCACATTATTGGTATATGAGAGCCACATGGACACCTTTGCATGCTATGTGAGTGGAACCCCTTGTCAAGCTTTCATATGGTTTAAATATGAATATAAGCTCATGTAGGAATACCATTGGGGTTCATGTTGGCTAGTGGCACCTACACACAAGCTTGGCCACCATATATTCATGCATGATCTTTTATTTAATCCATGTGGTTAACAAGCTCTCTTTTCTTTTGTTGGGCCTTATTCCAAAATTTGGGAAGCCTGCTTATACAAATGCCATGAGATAATCTAGTGGTTTTCACTACTAGAGGAGGCATTTACTGTTTATGCATGGCCCATGCAAGAACCACCACATTCTAGTCTTTTGGATTTTATTTGGTTCTTTTCTTGAGTGGATCTTTTCTAAAACCCAAACCCTACACTTTTTCCACCTATTCTTGCTAGATCTAGTTTGGGGCATGCAAGCATCTAAAACCCTAAGCCATCACCCTCTCTCTCTTATCCCCTATCTCCCTCTAGTCTCTATTTTAAAAGGCTTCCAGCTCCATATATAAAATCCCTACAAAATTTCAAATGAGTCTAAGATGGTTTCTTATAAAAAGAAATAAATAAAAATACCTAAGTGAAACACCTAATAACTAAAAGGAAAGGTCTTACCTTTTGGCCCAACCAAAGCCCAGCCGCAGCCCAACCTTCTTTCAGTCCATACCCCTCCGGCAGCGCCGTCTTCTGTTCATCTCCTTCAGTCGCCCTCCTCTGTACGGTCGCCATCCAGAGCTTCGTGTCGCTGTCCGCGCGCATCAACGGCCAAGCGCGCCTCCCGATGAAGATATATGTCGTCGAGGTAGTGTTCCATCCAACCTAGCCCTACCCCTGCCCTCACCGCCGCCTCCATCCCTCTCCTGTTCATTTCCAGCAAGCAGCCGAGCACGTCCACGACTCCCTTGGTGTGGCGCCACCGCCTCCATCTGCCCTCGTCCGAGACCAGCACACGGAAAGGTGCGCCACAGCGCCCTAGCCCACCTGGAAGGGTCAATTCAGCCCGTGCATCTTTGTATCGTCCACACGGTCGCCGATTCTCCGCTCCGCCGCCGGCCTCCGGCAACAATTCAGATGGCTATGCTACTCATCCGACCTCCCTGGCCCGCTGTGACGTTCATGGTGAGCTTCCCTAACCGTTCCCTCCTCCTCCTCCGATTTTTCTTTGTGCACCATAGCCTCGCCTCGATCATGTCCAAGATCGCTGACGAGCTCGGCCTGGGTTTCTTCTTTCACTGTCTTTCTGCAGAAGGGTCCTAGCTGATGTATGTCTACTTCACCTTTGCACCTGCATCGGGCGTGACCAGGCACCGATGCCACCACCCCCGGTGAGAGCTACCTCTTTCCTTCCTCCTCGGTCTGCACGCCACAAGACCAAGCAAGACGCCGGCCTCGCATGCTCCACTAGTGCACGTGACCGGTCCAGCGTCAGTTAAGCAGCGAGCCCGCGCCTCCGTTTTCTCCTCTCTGAAAACCGAGATCCCACAACTTTACCCGACGTCCTATGCCTCTCTTCTTCTCGCTCTTGTGATCTTGGCACATCCTACAGTGCTTGGAAACAAACTCCGCATCAATCCATCAACCGCTGTGCACGGAATCATCTTAGGAAGTTTGACAAATTTCACTATTAAAGCTGTCAACAAAGTTTCAGTCTGCAGATTTCCCCTCTGTTCATCACAGTTTACCGGCCTTTGCAGACCTCCTATGGATAAACCGTAAATACAAGAGTTATAGATCTAAGTGAGATCTACACTTTTCGTTTTTACACCATCCCTAAATTATGCCTAGATCCATCATCATCCTCACCCGAAAATTGAACCAGCTAGCTGTTTTCGCGAAACTCTAGTTCAAAGTTCGTCAGAGTCTGGATCGAACCACTCCTGGCAGTTTTTGCACGCAGACCCTTGGCCTTTCTAAATCTCAACCCGCAGTACCTCCAGGCCACGTGTCAGCTCCCGCTCCACCGTGAGGCCCATGGCCCCACTTGTCACTGACTGTGGCTAGGTATGGGCTGAGTAACAAAAGTCTCTGTTCTTTTCTGTTTTAATTTAAACTTTTCAAATTTGTTTTAAATGCAAATTTAAATCTGTTTTTAAATAACTTTTAAAATATAATTCCAAATTAAACATGTAATATATGTTTTGAGATCAGAAAAATGTGAGGAGCTCAAATATGCTATTCAAAATAATGTTTGAACACTTTAAATTTCAAGTTGATTAAAATTACAATAAAATGCCCTTTTCCTTAATTAATTAATAACTTTTGTTTTATAACTCCAAATTTGACAAATGATATGTCTAAAATGATCAGCTCGACGAGACCTTTCTGTTTATGCATTCCTTGCTCTGTTTTGCAGCATGCATCATATAAATATAAAGTGTATAGCAACTTATATGAGGTTAAAATGTGACCAAAACTCCATAAAAGGCTTTAATCTTGTATTCCACATCTCACCCATGCCATGCTACTTTATTGCCATGCAAAATGTGCATCATTCATCATGGCATGATTGTTTGCTTGTCGCATTTTATTCCTATGCTTGTGCACTTTATTTATGTTGGCCCTTGTTTTTTTGGTTCTTCTTCGAATAGACGTTGAGCAGGGAATATGTCAAGAAACCCAGGAGCACTACCCAGATCCTTCTCTCGCTTGAACTGAGCTGCCAGGCAAGCACTACCACATGCTTGCATACATATAGTACCTATTGCCTCTATCTTATTCTTGCATCATTGAGTCGCGATTGCATTAAATTGAATCCCAAGTAATGCATAGCCTTTACTTTTAAACCCCACCGAAGCTTGTTCCTCCATCCCATGAGCCATTACTACGGGAGTTGTTTGAGCCATGCGAGTCGTAGAACAGCATGTGTAGGGTATGTGAGTGTCTGATGGATAACGAGGTACCTATACAACTTAACCTGAGTAGTAATGGGATAACTAATGAAAGTGGCACCGGTGAGCAATATCTGCTATTTGGTTTTTCATGCTCACTTGTGTCCCGTAGGACCCCGAGTACTTGATTCCTGTTCCTTGAATATTCGCGCTATCCACATCCGGGAGGCTTATGGGACCCCCTGAGCCAGAGCTTGATTCATTCTTATTTCTTGGGTTGAGGTTTTATTTACTATCCTGTGCTTATTCCATGCTTTACTGCTTTATTTACGATTGTGCGAGGAGCACCTGTACTGTTTAGGATCGTGACACGTTTTCGCTGTATCGACAAGCCGAGTCACATTTTCGGGTTCCCAGTCATTTACAGCCGTCCCCACAAACCTTGAGTCCGTCTCGAAGTCAGCTAATTTCGTTGCGGGTGTACTCAATGGGGTGGCCCCCTGAAATATTTCTGAATCCTGTGATTGCTTTGTCGTGAAGGCCTCGTTGGGTTTTGATTTGGTTTTTCCGAGGTTGATCGAGTGTGTGTTGCTATTTGTGCACCCTGCAGGTAAAACTTTCAAAGCCATGTCCGGTTATGGACGACTTGGAGCAGTTTCGATCATAGACAAGCATAACTAAAGTACCGCTTTCAATTTGCCTAAGTAATCGACTAGTAAATAGTGCAACACTCATGGAATAGATAATAAAACTGCCACAGATGGGGTTGTTATTCCGCTTCCTCGTTGGTAGCGAGGAGGAGGATGGATCTGATATTATCTTATAACTGTTGTCATTAATTCACGGACATCCGTCTATCTTTGGTTAGGCCGATGGTTAGCGGTATCTATAGAATTGTTAGGGTTTATTTTTTGCTGCAATTCGTGCGCCACCCTGGTTGTGTCCCTTTAGAGGCATAAAGACTTGCCGAAAATTCTAGGGTCTCACACGATAAATTATTTGATTCAGATGAACAAGTACACTCACATGATGGATACTGGGTGGAGGAGACGGACGATGTGGGCAACGATCATTCGGTGTAGAGATTCCGGGAACGGGGATCCTGTAGGGGTTCGTAGCATGGAAAACAAAAATTTTCTATCGCATACAAACAAACAAGCCAAGATCTATCTACTAGATTGTAGCAACGAGTCGATGGTATAACTTACCCTCGAAGATTCCAAAGCGTTTAACGAGAGCAGATTCTCGTGGGTGATGTAGTCGTACTCTTCCCGATCTCAAGATCGTGTAGACGATCCTTCCAAATACACGTTCCTGGCGCTCCCGCAATCGGTCACACGTTCGATTTTCGACGAAGACCTTCCTCTCCCTTGTTCCAAAGAAATGGAGGTTGTAGCACTCTCCTCGCGATTCCTAGAAGACAACTGTGGTACCTAAGTAGAGGGAGATCCCGCAGGCTTCGCTAAGCCGGCAAGCAGTATGGTGGAGCTTATGAGAGAGGCTATTAGTGGTCTAGTAATTAGACACACCAATTAGAAGGCTCTAAACCAATTAGAAGGCTCTAAACCAGGCTAAAGCAATTAGAAGCTCTAAACCAAAACGGCTCTAAACCGAGATCTAGAGTAGAAAGTTATGTGTCTATGGAGGAGCCCCGCCTCCTTATATGGGAGGGGTTCCTTGGCGCCAGGAGGAGGAGTCCTCCCAACTCGGCCTAGGGCTTGGCGCGCCCGGAGGAGTCCAACTCCTCCTCCGTGTTGGTTCCAACTCCTCTTGCTTGTTTCCCAGCTTGTTTTGGCGGTTTGACTTTCAAACCGGACATTTGACTTTTCTGCTTTAGGATTCAATTTAATCCTTTATTTGGGACAGCAAGAACACTTAGTACATGATGCAATCATTCAATGAGCAATGACACATTCATGCACCCTTCCCCGAGTCTTGGACAATCCGAACCTTCTAGAACATTCCCGATGAAAACACCTAATCATTCCCGAACTCCAAACGGGACTTTCCTTATATGAATCTTATTCTCGGACCATTCCGGATCACCTCGTGATATCCCGGATCCCATCCGAGACTCGAACAACATTCGGTCTCTTTCATAATACCATAACTACTCAAACAACGTCAATCCTTAAGTGTGTCTCCTACGGTTCGTGAATTATGCGGACATGATCGAGACACTTCTCCTAACAATAACCAATAGAGGAATCTGAAATTCATATGGCTCCTACATATTTCTACGATTACTTTGCGATCGAATGAACCACTTACATACGATACCAATTTCCCTTTGTCTCACGATATGTTACTTATCCGAGGTTATGATCGCTCGATCTCTCGCATACCTAGTTCAACCTCGTTCGATAAGTACTCTTTCTCGCTCCGTGATATGTGATCCCTTGTGACCAAGTCACATGCTTGCAAGCTAATTGGATGACATTCCACCGAGAGGGCCCATCGTATATCTATCCGTCATATGGATGGACAAATCCCACTCTTGATCCATGTGTCTCAACCAATACTTTCCGAACACTCAATGCCACTTTTATAGCCACCCTGTTACGGTGTGGTGTTTGATGTCATCAAAGCATCCATCCTGGAAAGGTGATATGCATTATCTCATGGTCGAAGGAATTAGGTTACTATGTATCAGAAAGCATATAGCAATTGAACTATTGAAATGACTTGATCTTTATGCTACGCTTATCTATAGGAGTATGTCCATCACATCATTCTCCTAATGATATGATCCTGTTGTTAATAACATCTCTATGTTCATGATCAGGAAACCATGATCATATATTAACCAACAAGCTAGTTTAACAAGAGGCTTTACTAGGGACTCTTATTTTAGTTTACAAATCACACAAGTATTAATGTTTCCTGTTAATACAATTATAGCATGGTATGCAAACATTTATCATAAGTGTGAAGATATGATAATAACCACTTTATTATTGCCTCTTGGGCATATCTCCAACAGTCTCCCACTTGCACCAGAGTCAATAATCTAGTTTCAAACCTTTGTGTATTCAACACCTATGGCTTTACGGTGTTGTATGTACACTTTTGCTAGTGGTCAACTGATCTCCGGATCTGACACTTCCAGTTCCGTGTGTAATTGCATGTCTTTGCGTCTCTACGCATCACTCATTCTCTAATGAGATGGCTTTGTATAAATTTGGTCTTTCGGTGTGACCTTTAGCTCTTTGGGGTTAAAACATGTTGATAATATTGTCGCACAATATATCTTCATAGTATTATCCCACTGTGAACTACACCTAGTTTGATAACAAACTACTTGACACAAATGCCCTCTTTGTCGCTAAAATAGCAGTTATATACTTGGCCTTTTGTTGTAGTATCCACAATGTTTTAACTTTGGAACTCATCCAAATCCATTATGGAACTCACCTTCCATTATATTGTGCCACCCTTAGTTTAGATTGAGATAAACTTAATTTGTACTTTGTGACAAAGCTAGTATCAATGTAGTATTCTTACAATGAACTAAGTATCTATTTGTCAGTTTTACAAATAATATACTCCTAGTTCTTCCAAAAGATCATAAGAATATCCTTACTATTGTCCAATGATCATCTTACAAATCATTCGGTATATGCTCACAACATTTAGAGCATAGGACATATCTGGATTTGTACATATCACAAGATGATTGATATAAATACTCTTTGTGATTTCATACATCAAGTATCAATCTATACTTGATTATTTGTTTCACTTTATCAAATGTCAATACACTTGAATATATCATCAACATTGAACTCTTTCAATCCTTTCTCGTGACAAGAACCTTTCTTGTAGTTTCTATATTGAACTCATTCAATATATTGTCTATGTACTTCAGCACAACCATATTAGCGTCTATTGATGCCAAATATTTAGGTTTTGCCTAAGTCTTTCATCGGGATGAAATTCTTAATATGTGTTAATAAAAGATATATTATTTCCAATCAACAATATGTCTTCCACATAATGTATTAGAAACATGTCTTAGCGCTCCCACTTAATTTCTTGCAAATGCAAGCTTCTTCATTGTCTCGATGAAATTAAACTCTTTAACAGTTTCATCATAGTGAAGATTCCAACTCCGCTATGCTTACTTTAACCATTGAAGTTCGTGATATGCTTTTAGCATCCTTTGAATTAACAAAACCCTATGGACCGTGTTATGCACATGTCCTAGGTAACGATTCTATTAGAAGAACTTGTTTTGTTTATTCTACTACCATATAACAAAATTATATGTAGTGGTTGCTACATTAATCCGTCTAGACTAAATATCACTATGACAGATCAAATCTTGTCATAGTCAACCTTGAACATTGTTGTGAACTCTTTCCCAACATGTCGACTATTTCATAGATGTAAAACATCCATGTCTATTTCTTTATAGATCCAGACACAACTATAAGGTCTTACACCTTTCTCGAGGGTCCTTCAAGTTCAAAACTTGATTTTCTCGTGTATGGAACTATCACGGATTTTATGGCTTCAAGCCATTTTACGGAGTCAGGGCCCATCATCGCTTCTTTGCATGTAGTCGGTTCATTATTTTTAAAAATGATTCAACCCTCAAATCTTGGTATTTGATTGTTTATCCGACCTACTTGTTTCAATAGGAACTTGGATCTCCGTGATCACAACCTTTGAGGCACGTGAGCCATGAGCATTGTTGCTGCCTCCGGAACACTTTTCGGTGCTGCGCAACTCTGCACATATAGCTAAGGTTCTTTCAACCTTATCAAAGTTCTATTGTCCTCCCACTTAACTTTTCACGAAAAATTCCTTCTTTAAAGAAACTTGACGTTCTAAGCGACAAACACTTTTGTCTCCGGTGTTTATGGAGAAATACTTAACAAAGACAGATTCATCCGACTTTGGTTGCAAACATCTTTCTTATGTATAACATACCAATGTTTAAGAAAGGACTACTTGGGTTTTATCCCAAACCATAACCTTATATGGTGTCATTTCAACGGATTATGATGAAGCTCTTTTCAGTGGAAAAACGGTAATCTCTAAAGCTTTTAACCTTTAAAATACTATGGCAATTTTATGAATTACACCTTTGATCTCACCATGTCAAACAAGGTTTAATTACATATCTCGAATGCTCCATACTCTTATGGTGTTTCGGGAAATGCAAATCCATGGAACGATTCCTTAAATCTTAGGTATTATGCTAAACTCTGTAACTCAAATATCTTCCTTTATGATCTTATCATAAACTATTTATATTTTTGTTACAATGATTTTGCACTTCATCTTGAAAGTCCTTGAACCTTTCAAATGTTTCACACTTCATCCTTATTAAGTAAATATTCATATATTCACTCAAATTTTCGGAGAAAGCATATGAAGTTGAAATCCATCGCTCTTGACTACACATAATGGACTTCGTACAACAATATGTACAAATTCCAATAAGCTAGTCTTTCGTTCCCTTTTGGCCTATGAACGAAGTTTTAATTATCTCTAGGAAAGTTTCACAAGCGTCATTTGATCAAAATCAAAAGACTCCAAAATTCCATACATATGGAGTTTCTTCATGTTTTCTTTCCAATATAATTTAAAGCGATGTCACTTCCTAAGTGATCTTTCAATCAATTTGTCTTTCGACATTTTTAGCACTAGTTTTATGGATGTGATTCCTCCAACGAGATTTGCGAATCATCCATCTTTTATGGATTACGCAATTATTTGAACAACCCTTTTGTTCTCATAATACCGATAAAACAAATCTTTGAAGGCAAGCTTTGATGTTTAACGAGCAACACAATAACCCTTTATTTTGTTCTCGATGAACATCATCACATATTCTTCGCTAGTTACTTAGGCCATTGTAGTTCATGAATTACATTGTTTTGTATGACGATTCATACCAACAAATTCAGTATCAAATACTTAAGAACCACATTGTTTAATAAGCAAAGAATATAGCCATAACATGTATATCATATATATACTTAAACTGAACAATTCTAGTCTTTTCCTTTCTGCCATATATTTATGAGATTCTCTTCGATTTCCTATTCTGTTTGAAAGAATCTATCAATATCAATAGTGGAGTCATACATATGACACATATAGTCCAAAGCGTGTATAGTTAAATACCAATGTCTTTGGACTTGCACTTTGAAGTAGATCACCATCATCAAATGTTTGGTGTTCTTTCAAATTCCTTTATTTAGTAATCTTCTTCGTGTAGTAAACATTTTACCTACATCAAATATTCACCCTTATTATGGATTTATCCATGATCAAGCTACTTTTAGCTTGTAACGGTGAATCGCAAGTATAATGTTGCTCTCCAAAACCTTTTGGAGGATTAGGACAACTAGTGTCTCTAACCTTTTTGCAAATTCTCATCAAATATGAGAACATGACTTTTGCCATATTATACTCTATCATGTTGCAACCAAAACTTTGTTTCAGATATCACAATATCTTCCACACATCATGGTTTCTGAAACAACTCTTTCAGATCCTAGATAACCTTGATATTAAGACAATCCTTTGAATATCAAGAATCATGGAGACAAACATGATACTTATATACTAACATTGGAATTGTTACTCTTGTTTTAATACAAATTATTAAACTTCATCGAGTAATCCGGAACTTACTGAAAGTTTGCAATAGGACTTTTAAACTTTAGATTAACACTTCAAAACAATACGATACCATCAGAAAGTAACTAACCAGAATTCTATAGCTCTATCATCTCAATTATAACTAAGCGCAAGGTGGTAAACGGATGCCAATGACTACAACAACTATGCAAATTCACTTTGATTTAGTTTATGATAAATTGAGTTCTAATTAATAATTAAATTAATCTAGGTGAACTCCCACTCAAAACAATATCCCTCACATTGTTTTAGTGATCACACGAACCAAATCCACCACATCAAAACCGATCATCACGAGAGTTGATATAGCTTCAATGGCGAACAATCAACATGTTCATCATATCTACTATATGACTCATGCTCTACCTTTCGGTAATCCGTGTTCCCGAGGCCATGTCCATACATGCTAGGCTCGTCAAGATCAAACCTTAGTTTACGCATGAGCAAATCTGGCTTGCTCACGTTGTATACACTTGCGTAATCTAGCACACCGATCATCACGTGGTGTTTCAAACAACAAGCTTTAGCAACGGTGCTAACTAAGGGTGAACACTTTAAGACTTGAAATTCATGTGCATGAGGGATCATCTTATAATGCTACCGTCTACTAAGCAATACAAGATGCATAAAGGATTAACATCACATGCAATTCATAATATGTGATATGATATGGCCTTTCTTCTTTGTGCTTCCGATCTCCATCTTCCAAAGACGAACATGATCTCCATCATCACCGCATTGCATCAAGGTCAATGACGCTACTCCATGGTTGTCGCCCACCGGCTTCAACTATTACAACTACTTTGAATAGACACGCGGGTCTTAACATAAATTAAAGACAACCATATGGCTCACGCGGTTGTCGACTTACAATAAGGAACATTGCATACATCAAATACAATCACAATTATGGCCATATCACATCATCGCACACCTGCAAAACAAAGTTAGACGCTTCTACTTTCTTTGCATATTTTACGTGGTTTGGGGCTTTCAATAAGTGTCGTTCTAACTTACGAACAAGAACCACAACATTGATACTAGTATTGTTGATCACCCGTTGTAAATTGGATCTTAACTATGCTAGGAGAAACATGCACCCATAAAGCCACTTATGCAATACAAGTTACATGTCAAGCGTGGAGCAAGTCTCATGAACGATGTCATGTAAGGTTAGCGGGCGCTTCATCCCAACATACCGCAAGATACAAAGTACACAAGAAGCAATCGACAATAAAGCATCAACGCCCACAATGACCATTGTGTTCTACTCTGCAACAGATCTACATATAGACACGGCTCGATACCTTTGTAGGGGTTCGTAGCATGGAAAACAAAATTTTCTATCGCATACAAACAAACAAGCCAAGATCTATCTACTAGATTGTAGCAACGAGTCGATGGTATAACTTACCCTCGAAGATTCCAAAGCGTTTAACGAGCGATTCTCGTGGGTGATGTAGTACTCTTCCGATCTCAAGATCGTGTGACGATCCTTCGGTATACGTTCGGCAGCGCTCCGATCGGTCACACGTTCGGTACTCGACGAAGACCTTCCTCTCCCTTGTTCCAGTGACGGAGGTTGTAGCACTCCTCGCGATTCCGAAGACAACGGCGTGGTACCGGAAGTAGAGGGGAGATCCCGCAGGGCTTCGCCTTAAGCCGGTGCGAGTATGGTGGAGCTTATGAGAGAGGCTATTAGTGGTCTAGTAATTAGACACACCAATTAGAAGGCTCTAAACCAATTAGAAGGCTCTAAACCGCTGGCTAAAGCAATTAGAAGCTCTAAACCAAAACGGCTCTAAACCGGAGATCTAGAGTAGAAAGTTATGTGTCTATGGGAGGAGCCCTGCCCCTCCTTATATGGGAGGGGGTTCCTTGGCGCGCCAGGGAGGGAGGGAGTCCCTCCCCAACTCGGCCTAGGGCTTGGGCGCCGGCCTGGAGGAGTCCAACTCCTCCTCCAGGTTGGTTCCAACTCCTCTTGCTTGTTTCCCACAGTTTCTTGTTTTGGCAGTTTGACTTTCAAACTGGACATTTGACTTTTCTGTTTTAGGATTCAATTTAATCCTTTATTTGGGACAGCAAGAACACTTAGTACATGATGCAATCATTCAATGAGCAATGACACATTCATGCACCCCCGAGTCTTGGACAATCCGAACCTTCTAGAACATTCGATGAAAACACGGAATCATTCCCGAACTCCAAACAGGACTTTCCTTATATGAATCTTATTCTCGGACCATTCCGGATCACCTCGTGATATCCGGATCCCATCCGAGACTCGAACAACATTCGGTCTCTTTCTCATAATCCCATAACTACTCAAACACCGCCACATCCTTAAGTGTGCCTCCCTACGGTTCGTGAATTATGCGGACATGATCGAGACACTTCTCCGAACAATAACCAATAGAGGAATCTGGAAATTCATATGGCTCCCACATATTTCTACGATTAATTTGCGATCGAATGAACCACTTACATACGATACCAATTTCCCTTTGTCTCACGATATATTTACTTATCCGAGGTTATGATCGCGGTATCTCTGCATACCTAGTTCAACCTCGTTCTTGATAAGTACTCTTTCTCGTTCCGTGATATGTGATCCCTTGTGACCAAGTCACATGCTTGCAAGCTAATTGGATGACATTCCACCGAGAGGGCCCAGAGTATATCTATCCGTCATATGGATGGACAAATCCACTCTTGATCCATGTGTTTCAACCAATACTTTCCGAACACTCAATGCCACTTTTATAGCCACCTGTTACGGTGTGGTGTTTGATGACATCAAAGCATCCATCCTAAAGGTGATATGCATGATCTCATGGTCGAAGGAATTAGGTTACTATGTATCAGAAAGCATATAGCAATTGAACTATTGAAATGACTTGATCTTTATGCTACGCTTATCTATAGGAGTATGTCCATCACATCATTCTCCTAATGATATGATCCTGTTGTTAATAACATCTCTATGTTCATGATCAGGAAACCATGATCATATATTAACCAACAAGCTAGTTTAACAAGAGGCTTTACTAGGGACTCTTATTTTAGTTTACAAATCACACAAGTATTAATGTTTCCTGTTAATACAATTATAGCATGGTATGCAAACATTTATCATAAGTGTGAAGATATGATAATAACCACTTTATTATTGCCTCTTGGGCATATCTCCAACAGATCCGTGAGATCTGTGGGCGGGATGTGTTTATTTATGGGGCATCTTATGCCGATTTACTTCTTATCCGTACTCGGGACTTGTTTGCCGCTTCCGCCTGATACTCTGATGTTTGATGTATGAGGAGATATCCTAAACTATTATATCTATCTAGGATATTTGGTTCTTGCCGTATGGCGTTGCAATATTTTCCTTTCTTTTTAGATGGAATGGCTCTGATGTACTGTTGTATGGTGGCTTGCATACATACTCATTTGTGTATGTAGTTGATCCCTTCGCCTGCCGATTACGCCGCCCGTTCTTGTCCCGATGTTTGGAAATGGTTGGGACGGCCGAAAGGTCTACCTGTGAGTGGCATTTGGGCCCCACCGTACTATTTTAACCATTTCCGCTCATCCAGGCTTGTAACTAGGAGTGTAATTCACCGAGGTAGTTACAGCAGACCACCCCCCCACCCCCCAACCCACCCATCCCACACACACACACACACACACCCAAACAAATTTGAGGTTCAAGTTTATAAGGCTTCAAATTTATAGCACCTTTAGCCTCAAGATAACATGGAGTATCAACCTTTTCGGCTCATCCAAAAAGAGATACTCCCTCCGATCCATATTACATGTTGTTGAAATAGATGTATCTAGCACTAAAACATGTCTAGATACATTCATTTTAGTGACAAATAATATGGAGGAGGGAGTAGATTATACCACATAGTTTGATCGGCTCGATCCAAATGAGAAACGATATCCAAATTAGTGCAAATGCCATAACAAAAATTCAACTCAAGTATTTTTACGGAATTGATGTCAAATTGCACGTGCATATCACAGTTGCCTCGGATACGTCTGGCTTGAACAAACAAATTCGGTTGTATTGTCCCAAGTTGGTTTGGACATCTAACATCATCAAAGTAGTATTGTGTACGCGAACGCGTTCTCTCCCGTTCCTTCGAGGGTTTTGAGAGTCGTCCTCCCCTTTTCGCCGCCGCCCCTCTCCTTCCTCCTCTCCGGCGGCCCAGGTGGCTGGCGAGGGGATGGATCAGGTGGCTGGCTCTTCCTGTATATACTAGATGTAGATCTTAGGTTCGAGTTTGCCTCTATGGCGTCTTCCTATATGGAGTATGAGGGTAGGACGGCGGATCTTGGCGGCCAGATCCACCGTGTCGGGAGCTCTCTATTCCTCGATGCTCATCGCTGGTGGCAAGTGGTGGCGCTCGGGAGGATGCAGGACTCACGCATCCCCTCTAAATAAGGTTCGCATCTGGGAGCAGAGTGAGCTCTTGGGCCAGGCTCGTCTCTTTGTGGAGAGCTTCTTCACCGAGGAAGACCTTCCATGGAGGAAGCTAATCCTAGTAATGAGCCCCTCCGCTGCTCCTCACCCAAAGGCCCTTGGCGATGTCTTAGGCGCCCATTCCTGCAGTTTTATGCTCTACTCTCTCTGTCAGCGAGGTGTGGATGGAGAGAATAAAGCACCTGCTGTTCATGGGAGGCCTAAGAAATTGCAGGGAGCTGGCAATGGCGATCGCGTTTATCTTCTGCTGTTGCATCGACCTCTTCTTGCTGGAGCTTTGGACCCGTCAAATTTATATCTCCAGCAAGACTTGGGGTGGCTTCGGTGGTGCTCCGGCCTCTGTGTGGTTTTGCTGGAATTTTTGAAGCCCCCTCTCCTTCAACCTCTGGCGGGAGGCCCTTCTACCTTGCCTGAATGCAAGGATGCGGCTGGCGATGGTGGAAATTGCATCGCCGGCGAGGTCGGAGATAGCTCAAGGACCTGATTGATTTCTTATGTTTTCTTCTAGGGTCCTTTTTGCAATCTGGAAGGACACAATTATAATTTTAAGTTTGTTGTAGGTCCTTTCTGCAGTATTGTATCACTTTTGTTAAATTAATGCCAGCTCGGGGCCTTCGAGTCCCTTCCCCCTATTCCAAAAAAAATCAAAGTAGTATTGTAAAGTGTTGTCTATGTGTTGTGATCCGAAGATATTTATACCTTTTCCTTTATAATCTAGTAGCACCTCTTCTTTTTGCGTGTAATCTTAGGAGTAACACTTTTCCATGTTGGACTTGTGAAAAAAAGTCTACTCCGAATCATTTTAGACAAAGGAAGTAGTACTATACTCGTGTACACGCTAAAATTTGCAAAGAAAATAGAACTATTTTAGTCCATTAAAACATCTTATATTTACATTTCAAGCTAGATAATCATGTTGGCTATCTCTTCCATTTTGTGGTTGGGAGCTGAGTTTAGGCGCGTAAACAATACAGTAATTATTTTTAGTGCTAGTACCAGTGGTTGGTTGAGAAGAAGAGACGAGAGAGCAGGCTAGCAGCCACCACGCCCGCACTCACGTCACGGTCGGATCTGGCGGGCTGGTTGGTTGGGAACTGATCTCGCCGACCGGTGGGGCCCGCACACTTGTCGGCAAGCCCGGAGCATGTGGCTACGCATCTGCTTACCTTAGCACAAAATTACGAAAATGGAATACAAGGAATTATCCGTACCTGCAGCAGCGTGGCTGCAAAGTGTACGTACAGTACACGGCCGGGCGTCCTTGTCGCGTAGTACTACGACTTGGCATGGCACGTGGACGCTGTATGTGCGGTAGGCAGAACGTCGCCACTGTTTCATGTTACCGTCCTGACGATAATGCATGCTAAAATATTTCGCAAAAGGAATAAAACACGTAATGGTACGGCCTTATTTTTCTTCTTCTGTAATTCTCTTTATCTATGCGTTCCACTTGTTGGGCGGCAGTGTGTAGTGGATTGAATCTGACCAGAGGAGATGTGCCTTGTTACGTGGCATCCTCATGGACTTGGACCGTGACACGTGGACGATCCAACACCACTCCGGTCCAGAAGCTTAGACTGTCGGTCGGTGCATAAACGTACTGTATTTTACACTGCTGTACATGTATATTCTCCACTGACGAGCACATGCACAATTGCGTGACAAACTGACAATGCTTTTGTTGTACGTACTCCACACGGGGTGACGATACACAATCCATTTTCTTCCGGGAAAGTGTCTTTGCCTCCCGAGCACCCTCCCTTACTTTAAAAAGAAAAAATCTAAAAACAATATTTTATAGGTTTAATAAATACATCAGACAATAATTCTGGACATAGCCAATACTATTGTTTTCCACAAGTATGCAAAATCACGACGTGGAATTCTTTATATTATAACCTACACAAAAATGACAAATCTAATAAAAAAATTATACAGTCCAAAATATAAAGTATTAGAATCGATATTTTACACGTTTGTGGGGGGTAAATCATGGACTAAATCCAAATATTTTTTCTTTTTTAAAATTCACAAATATAATTTGAGTAATTTTAATATATCAAAAGCACGGGATCTTAGGAACCAAAAATCTCTACTCCATTTCTCCTTTCAATATGGTACTAGCTTTTTCGCCTGACTAACAAAAGCTGCCACCGCTTTATTCCCTAGTACTACTAGCAAAACAAGCAGACAAAAGCTGCCACCGCTTTATTCCCTAGTACTACTAGCAAAACAAGCAGAGGTGTAGTGTAGGTAATCTAGTTCTTGAAGGGGCTGTTTGGTAGTGCTTAGATTTTTTCTTGTGGCTTATAAGACATAAAAGGACCTAAATAGGTGTTTTTTATTTTGGCGTTTGGTTTATACCATCATACTACTATGTTTAGTTAAAAGCCAAAGCTAAAAATATCTATTTAGGTGTTTTTGTGATTTATAAGCCAAACTTCAAAAGCTAAATTTAAGCCCAACCAAACAGACCCTAACACTGGTGGAAACGGCTCCCGATTCGTAAGGGCCTTTAGTCCCGATTGCCCAATCGAGACGGGCAATCGGGACTAAAGCCCCCACCCTTTAGTTCCGGTTGGGACGCGTGCATGAAGATAGGGGAAGAGCTAGAATTTGCATTGGATCTGTGAAGAAACTATATATTGTGAGTCTAAAAATGATTTTTTAAAAGAAAATCATGGGCGTTAGATCATGTACCTGTAGTACAAACTGGACACACTTCCTACCGATTCGACAGACATTTGTCATTTTTACTCGGGATGGACGGAAAGGTTTGAGATATCCCGGTTGGCAGATAGTCCATGTAAGGTGGTCTAGTATTTCAGAAAAATAGGACAGTAGCATTCTGAAACAGCATTTTGGTGGTTGCTTCACAAAACTACCGTTTTTTACGCTCGGAAAATGGAAAATGGCTTTTCCGTGCGACGAAAAAGAAAACTTCCTCCTGCAACATTGTTCTCCATCCCAATATCCATATGCATGCATAATATGGGCACAGTATCACACACTACGCCGCGATTCAGCATATAACATCGGTCATTTGGACCGAAAGCCATGAAACCTCGAACATGATAGGTCATTTTGTGAAGGTTTTTTCGAGACATGATCAATATACCAAGTCTGGTATTTTTCCTTGCAACTATGTCACATAATATGACACCTCGCGAAGGATTTACATTGTTCGGACTTTTTTGAATTTCTTATCCCCGGTTTGAAATTTTCCCTTTTCGAACTAAGGTCGAACTGGCGTGCATAAAGATAGGGGACGAGCATCGTTAGAACTTGCATTGGATCTATGAAGAAACCACATATTACAAGTCTAAAAATGATTTTTTTCAAAAAATCACGGGCGTCAGATCATGTACATGTAGTACAAACCGGACTCACTTCCTACCGATTCGGCAGACATTTGTCCTTTTTACCCAAGATGGACGGAAAGGTTTGAGATATCCCGGTTGGGAGATAGTCCATGTAAGGTGGTCTAGTATTTTAGAAAAATGGGACGGTAGCATTCTGAAACAGTATTTTGTGGTTGCTTCACAAAACGACCCATTTTTGCGCTCGGAAAATGAAAAATGGCTTTTCCGTATGACGAAAAGGAAAACTTCCTGCAGCAACATTGTTCTCCATCCCAATGTTCACATGCATGCATAATATGGGCACAACATCACAAACTATGCCGCGATTCAGCACATAACATCGGTCATTTAGACCAAAAGCCATGAAACCTTGAACATGATAGGTCATTTTGTGAAGGTTTTTTGAGACATGATCAATATACCAAGTCTGGTATTTTTCCTTACAACTATGTCACATAATATGACACCATGCGAAGGATTTACATTGTTCGGAATTTTTTTTAATTTCTTATGCTTGTTTCAAAATTTTCCCTTTTCGAACTAAGGTCGAACCGGCGTGCATGAAGATAGGGGACGAGCATCGTTAGAACTTGCATTGGATCTATGAAGAAACCACATATTGCGAGTCTAAAAATGATTTTTTTTAAAATCACGGGCGTTAGATCATGTTCCTGTAGTACAAACCAGACCCACTTACTGCCGATTCGATAGACATTTGTCCTTTTTATCCGAGATGGACGGAAAGGTTTGAGATATCCCGGTTGGGAGATAGTCCATGTAAGGTGGTCTAGTATTTTATAAAAATGGGACGGTAGCATTCTGAAATAGCATTTTGGTGGTTGCTTCACAAAATGGCCTATTTTTTGCGCTCGTAAAATGGAAAATGGTTTTTCCGTGCGACGAAAAGGAAAACTTCCTCCTGCAACATTGTTCTCCATCTCAATGTCCACATGCATGCATAATATGGGCACGGTATCACAAACTATGTCGCGATTCAACACATAACATCGGTCATTTGGACCGAAAGCCATGAAACCTCGAACATGATGGGTCAGGCTGAGGTGGGCAGCCTATAAATAGAGGGAAAAGGTTCATCTTTAGTCCCGGTTGGAGGGATTTCGGCAGGCTGGGCCAGGCAGAACTTATGATAGGGGTGAGTGTCAACATTATGTCGTGTGGCTTGTACATTGTTCCGGATGGTGTCACCAACCGGGATATAGATGAACCTTTAGTCCCGGTTGGAGACACCAACCAGGAAAAAACACGAGTCAGCACTAATAATAGGGGTGAGTGTCGACATTATGTCGTGAGTGTCAACACTATGTAGAGCTGCTTGTACAATAAATAGGAATCCTTGTGAGTCCAGTCCTACAGCCAGATTGAGGCATCTCCAAGATGGTTTTCGAAAGCAGGGACACCACTACGGCCAGTTTCAGGGAGATGCCGTCGGAGCCCAGTCCTCCGGCATCTCCAAGAAACTGGTCATAGAAGCACTCCCTAATATGTGAAATTAGTTAGCTTCCAGGCTTATTGATCTCGTTAGAGAAGTTACAAGCTGCAAGATGGTGTGCGAGAGCAGGGACACCACTACGGCCAGTTTGAGGGAGATGCCGCCGGAGCCCAGTCCTCCGGCATCTCCAACAAATTGGTCATAGAGTCACTCCCTAATATGTGACCACGCGTGTTTGGAGATCAGATATTAATGGTAAGTACGAATCGGGACAACTTCTTCATAGTTCAGGAAAGTCGTTCTACAAATCGGGACTAAAGACCCCCCTTTAGTCTCGGTCCAGCCACAAAACGGGACTAACACTCAAGACATTTATTAATATTAAAAATCGAGACTACAAAATCGGGACTAAAGGCCCCCCTATATATAGTCCCGGTCAAGCCACAAACCAGGACTAACACTCAATACATTTATTAAACTTGAAAAATTGCAAACATCATAAAATATCCTTCACAAAATGAGCTATCATGTCTCATGGCATTTAGGTTCACAATGTGCAGCCGACCGGCCAGACATGAACTAGAGGTACACAATATGAGCATGAACTTCTTGGCGTATGTCCTTCCTTATGATCGCTTCAGACGTAACCATGGAACATCTTCTTTACTTAACGGAATGCTTGGGTCAGTTTTCACTGTGAAGGGCGGAATTTCATCAAACTTATTATAATCTTCTGATATGTCTGTCTTGTCCTCGATTACCACGATGTTTCTTTTCCCTGAAAGAACTATATGACGCTTTGGCTCATTATATGATGTATTCATTTGCTTATTTTTTCGGTCTGGAGGACATGTCCTTCACATAGAAAACCCGAGCCACATCATTGGCTAGGACGAATGGTTCATCTCTGTAACCAAGATTGTTGATATCCACTATTGTCATTCCATACAACTGGTCTATATTTACCCCTTCCCCATTCAGGTTGACCCATTTGCAGCGAAACAAAGGGACCTTAATAGAGACTCCATAGTCAAGTTCCTATATCTCCTCTATGTAACCATAGTATGTGTCCTTTTTCCCATTCCCGTCTGTTGCATCAAAGCGGACACCACTGTTTTGGTTGATGCTCTTTTTATCTTGGGCGATCATGTAGAATGTATTCCCATTTATTTCGTACCCTTGGAAATTCAATATAGTAGAAGATGGTGACGCGGCCAACAAGTATAGCTGATCTCCAACAGTGGTGTCATTCAAAAGATGTGTCCGCATCCAACCGCCGACAGACTTCATGTGTTCATATGTAGTCCATGAGTCAGGCTTCCCCGGGTTTTTGGAGCGTACAATATTCTTGTGTTCCTCGATATACGGAGCTGCCAAGGTGGAATTATGTAGAACTGTGTAGTGTGCTTTAGTGAAAGATTCCCCGTCCCTACATATCGATTGCTTTCTTTCCCAGCGTGCCTTTTCCACTTAGTCTTCCCCCATGCCGCGAGTCAGGAACACCAATCGGCTTAAGGTCAGGAATAAAGTCAACACAAAACTCAATGACCTCCTTTGTTCCATATCCCTTGGAGATACTTTCTTCTGGTCTAGCACGGTTATGAACATATTTTTTTAAGACTCCCATGAACCTCTCAAATGGGAACATATTATGTAGAAATACAGGACCGAGAATGACAATCTCTTCCACTAGGTGAACTAGGAGATGCGTCATAATTTTGAAGAAGTATGGTGGGAACACCAACTCAAAACTAACAAGACATTGTACCACATCCTTCTGTAACCTTGCCGGAATATCTGGATTGATTACCTTCTGAGATATTGCATTGAGGAATGCACACAGCTTCATAATGGGTACTCAAACATTTTCCGGTAGAAGCCTCCTCAATGCAACCGGAAGCAACTGCGTCATAATCACGTGACAGTCATGAGACTTCAGGTTTTGGAAATTTTCTCTGCCATATTTATTATCCCCTTTATATTAGATGAGAAGCCAGACGACACCTTGATACTATAAAGGAGTTCAAAAAAGATTTCCTTCTCTGCTTTGGTAAGAGCATAGCTGGCACAACTTAAATGACGCCCTTTATCCGTCTTGTTCTGTGTATGCATGTTCTTTGGGTCTTTCATAATTTGCTGGTCCTCCTGTGCTTCTGGTATATCTGTTGTCTTCCCATACATGCTCAGGAATCCTAGCAGGTTCACGCAAAGATTCTTCGTGACGCGCATCACGTCGATTGTAGAGCGGACACGTAGGACTTTCCAGTATGGCAGCTGCCAAAATATAGATTTCTTCTTCCACATGGGTGTGTGTCCGGTAGCGACGTCGTTCGAAACTGATTGACCGCTGGGACCCTTTCCAAAGATTACTTTTATGTCCTTGACCATACCAAATATATCATCACTGGCAGGGAGTTCAGACTTCTTCCGGTGATCTGTCTCACCATTGAAATGCTTGCCTTTCTTTCTTATGGGATGATTGGTCGGAAGAAAACATCGATTCCCCAGGTACACACCTTCTTGCATTTATGCAAATATGTACCTTCGGTCTTATCTAAACAGTGTGTGCATGCGTTATATCCCTTGTTTATCTGTCTTGAAAGATTACTAAGAGCAGGCCAAACATTGATGGTTACGAAAAGCAACCCTCGTAGGTCAAATGGCTCATTTTTATTCTTATCCAACGCATGTACACCTGGTTTGCCCCACAGCTGTAAGAGTTATTCAACTAATGGCCATAGGTACACATCAATATCATTGCCCGGTTGCTTCGGGCCTTGGATGAGCACTGGCATCATAATGAACTTACGCTTCATGCACAACCAGGGAGGAAGGTTGTAGATACGTAGAGTCACAGGACAGGTGCTGTGACTACGGCTCTACTCCCCAAAAGGATTCGTGCCATCCGTACTTAGACCAAACCATAAGTTCCTTGCGTCACCTGCAAAGTCCGGGAAGTCTCTCTCAATTTTTCTCCATTGCGACCCATCAGCGGGGTGTCTCAACTTCCAGTCTTTCTTACGGTCTTCTTTGTGCCATCACAACAACCTGTCATGCTCTTTGTTTCTGAACATGCGTTTCAACCTTGGTATTGTAGGAGTGATACGCCCAATTTGCATCATCTTTCTATATCATAATTTACCTCTATTCATTGATATTTGTCTTATTATGAGGTATTACTTATGGCTTTTCATCTGTTTATGCATGTTGGATGATTCCTGGAGGATGGACTGCCGGAGTCTGGATTCTGATGGAAAAGAAGGCGTTTCGCTGCAATTTTGTGAAGATCAAAGAAATATCAGAAAAATATGAAAACATATTATTTTATCAGAAGACGAAGGAAGCCAGAAGAGGGAGCGAAGGGGGGCCGCAGGGGGCCCACACCTCCCTAGGCGTGGGCCCACCTGACCCCGCGCCTAGGGCAGGTGCTGCCCACCTACCCGGCCTCCGACTCCGTCCCTTCGCCTATATCTTCCCTACGGCACCCTAAGCCTCGGGGAGCGACCACAAATAGATTTCCGCCGCCTCTAGGGGGCGGAAAACACCGAGAGAGAAAGATCTCTTCGGTAGACAGATTTCTGCAGGGGGAATACCTTCCCGGAGAGGGGAGACCGTCGCCATCAACACCATCATCAAGCTAGGCTTCATCGGTATCATCATCATCATCATCATCATCATCATCCACACCATCATCTCCACCAACACCATCATCACCACTCCGTCTTGATGTAACAATTGTGTTGGATATTGCTTTAGTTCATTAGGGGAAACCTTCCCAGTGTTGATTACTATTGTAGTTGATGCTTGTGAGTGGAACCATTGGATTATTGTTTATGTTCAGATTGTTGTCCATTACCATATTATCTTTGATCTTGATCCATATGATGTCTCATGAGTAGTTCGTTTAGTTCTTGAGGACATGGGAGAAGTCATGTTATTAGTAGTGAATCTGTGATGAGTTGTTATTCAATGGTTTAGTATTTAAGTTGTGGTGTTATTCTTCTAGTGGTGCCATGTGAACGTCGACTACATGATACTTCACCATTTATGGGCCTAGGAGAATGCATTGTGTATTTGGCTACTAATTGCGGGGTTGCCAGAGTGACAGAAACTTGAACCCCCGTTAGGACACCTTTGCACAAGGGAGTGCAGGATCTCAGAGTTTAAGGATGTGGTTAGATTTATATCTTAATTACTTTCCTGTAGTTACGGATGTTTGCAGGGGGTTTAATCACAAGTATGTATTAGTCCAAGTAAGGTCGGTACATTAGAACGGGTTCACCCACACAACACTTACAACACCAGAGAAGAGTACTCAGCTATTTGAAGCGAAAGCACTTGACAGAATTCGCTTGTGTCCTCGAGAACATTTGGTCCTTATAAGTATTTCCACCGGCTTGTCCTTTGCTAAGAAAGGATTGGGCCACTTTCTCCGTTTGTTTGTTACCTTTATTACTTGCTCTTTGTTTTGTTGCCTTATCAGAAAACCACTAAAAATCTGTTTGCTAAGTATTCACAGGGATTTCCTGCTCCATACCACTGTTCAGCACCTTCTGCTCCTCGTTGGATCGACACTCCTATTTTTCGAAAGTACTACTATACACCCCCTATACCTGTGGGTCATCAAGGAGCATACCACATAACCTTAGAAGGAATCCTCTTCCAGGGGGGTCTCCCTCAACATCATCAGGGTCATCTCGTCTGATCTTATAACGCAATGCATTGCATACCGGGCATTTATCTAAATTCTCATTCTCCTTACGATGGTAGAGGATGCAGTCATTAATGAATTCATGTATCTTCTGCACATCTAATCCTAGAAGGCAGAGAGTCTTCTTTGCTTCGTACATACTCTCGGTAAGTTTGTTATGCTTTGGAAACTTCGGCTTCATTATTTTTAGCATTTTTTCAAATGCGGAATCAGTTAGACCACACTCTGCCTTCCATCGCATCAATTCCAGTGTGGTATCGAGCTTTGTGCTGCCATCTTCTCAATTTGGGTACAACAATTTCTTGTGATCTTCTAACATGCCCTCCAACTTTAACTTCTCCTTTTCTGTTTCATAGTCTCGCTTTGCATCAGAAATAACCCTACCAAGTTCATCAACGGGCTCATCTGATGCCCGTTCTTCACCTCTTTCCTCTTTATTGTCTTCTATTGCAGTATCACTGTATTCAGGAAACATATGATGATAGTTGTAGTCATCATCTTATTCTTCATTGTCTTCCATCATAACTCCTCTTTCCCCGTGCTTGGTCCAGCAATTATAGCTGGGCATGAAACCTTTCATAACCAGGTGGCCGCGAATGATTTTCGAGGAAGAATACCCTTTGTTGTTCCGACATTAAACACATGGACAACCCATAAATTCATTCTCTTTGTTTGTCGTAGCCACATCGATAAATTTATCCACGCCTTTAATGTACCCGGTTTCACGCCGGTCACCGTACATCCATTCCCGACCGTTCATCTGCATCATATAATTAAGTTTATCAAAAGCGGAACATCATAAATAGTAAAATGACCAATTGACATCGACACATGCATTGTATTAATGACAGATGAAAACATAAGATTGCTAACCTCGATCGAGGAGGAAAGAAAGGGAAGAAAGCTTAAGTGTGTCTCGGGCACCTCCTATATTTTTGTTCTGTGAGAAATTGAACGAGATCATTCACTCAAATATTTCATCAAACACCTCGCATGCATGCATTGGAAAAAAAATAAACTAGCACACCTCTCACACCTTTCACCAAGAAAAAACAGAGGGGAGACAGAGGACTAAGGCATCGTATTTATAGAGGGCTGACTCATACGTCCCGGTTTGTAACATAAACCGGAACTAAAGGTGTGTGGCAGGCCACGTGTCTGGCGCCCACACTTTAGTCCTGGTTTGTATGCATGCTCCCTCATCAATCGGGACGCATGCCTTCGCCGTGCGGCAAGCCGGCCCGCTCGAACCGGGACGCATGCCAGCATTAGTCCCGGTCTGTGGCGAAACCAGGACTAATGCAGCTGAAGGGCGCGACCGAATAGTCTGTTTTCTACTAGTGTAAATCATCCTTCGTCACACTGAACTCGTGAAGTCAAGTTGGTACTCAAATAATCTTAAAATAGAAAAAGTTGATACCCAAATCTGAAGGAGATTTTCCAAATCTCCAGGTAGCAGAAGCATTTTTCTTCTTAAAAACCCGGCTGTAAACATCAAATGCGGTACGCTCTCAGCGTCAGGTAACCATGCATCATGAACTAGACAACAAGCCGCCTTTTCATGTTTTTCTTTTACGAAATGACACCAATCTACTAAAATCATCAAAAGCGGTATAAGATGGCCTAAAAAATAATAAAAATTACAAATAGTTTATTAAACAACCTAGTGATGACTACAAACACTAGCACGAGTCGAAGATGCGCTGCTGTTCTCGTCCCTCTATCGCTGGAGCCGCACAAAACTTGTTATAATAGACAGACGAAAAATCATAATTTTAATTTTACAAATGACGATCACATCAAAGCAGCAATCATTATCAATAATAACAATCATAGATCGAAAAAAACTAAAAATGAGCCAGAACATAAATTAAAACAGATCCCACGACATCCACGATCAAACAATCATGTGCCCTCCATCGAAGCTAAGTGCACCACTGGACCGAGGATTAATAAGTTGGAAAAACCATATTCTAATTTTAGGATGTAACCATCGCGTATATTAATTTTATGTAGTATCTAGTTAAGTATCTAGACAAGATGTATTCGTATTTAGATAAAGTTAAGACTATTAATATGGACTAAATACATGTAAATACAACTATGACCGTACGGGTTTATATTTATGGAACACGTTGTTTTCTCACCTGCTTTCCACAGAAATATAACCATTTTTCTGCTGGATTCGCTTCACCTAATTAACTGGTTCAAGAGAAGTGGGTATGATTCCGCTCAAAAAAATAAAAATAGGACAAGGAGTCGGACGTGGCAACAGGAAAAGATGCTGACGTGCCATCATTTCACATCTTAAGCATGGATCACGGTGGTGAGTGGTGACACATGACCGATTCACTCCACAGGGTCCAGACTCGAGAAGCGTCATCTTTCTAGCCTGCACGACAAGGGTATTCGAGTCTTTTTCCAGTTGTGTACAGACACAGACACTGCTGGCGTGGCACTCGCATCACATGCGACCTGGCATGCATGCATGAATGTGGCATGCACAAGTAGGTGAGCAGAAAGAGAGTACATTTATTCCTTCGGACAGGCGGTGAGTCAACGGTCAACAGCCAATGCACAACACATCTGATTCTATTTTGCATAATGCTGTCCAACAAAAAAGCTATCCGCCGGTTCTTCAACTCTCGACTGACCGCATTTTGTTTTGTTCGGCCTTCCCAACAAAGCAAAGGAGACAAATTGTACATGATTCCCCGTCGTTTCTGGGATGCTGCTGATTTCTATATAGTGACCTTCCAACGATCAGCAAAAAACAATTATGTTTTCTTGTCACTTTAATAGCATCATAAACTCACCAAAATAATTGTGATTACAAAATTGACGCACTATCGATCCTAAGCACATGCTTTCAGACAAAAGCCAGGAATAACATGCACGTACAAGTGCATGCATTATGAGCTTACCTTACCCGCAAAAAAACAAAACATTATGAGCTTAGCGAAGCACATGCATCCATTAGTCAAAGGTAAGCATGCAGGTTCCACGCAGGTGCCTTTCAGTTGGGTCTCGAGACACCTGCAAGCATCGAATCTGGAGACCCGTCGTATCGTCTTCGTCTTGCTTTGCAAAATAAACAGAAACACACATGGCATCACTTTCATCACACAAAATGCTCAAGGGACACATTGTGCCCAGTGGCGGATGTAGGACTAAATTAGAGGGGGTGCCAAGTTCAGTATTAGTAGCTTAAATATCATGTATAAGTATTTTAAACACACATAATAGGTGTAAAATTAGACTAAATCTCTATAAGTCAAAAGAATCTGCATTTTTTAGGGATGCCATGGCACCTATGGCACCCCCACTAGATACGCCCCTGATTGTGCCCTATACATACACATACTGCCCAGTTACCTAAAGAATTTGGACTTGGGAACCTGGATCTGTCGTCATAATCATTATTCCTACGTGAGGACACGGTATTTCTGCTCACACTTGAGTGTTTACCCGGTTTTACTTAAATTCTTCTTTCTATTTAAAAGTGGCACCTCGTCTTCATTCACCAACAAACTAACTATCGATGCGCCCCCCTCCCCCCTTTCCCCTGACGAGGTTTGATCTCATCAATGCCCATTGTTATGGACTTGGGTTTTGGAGAAGATGGAGATGCTGAAGATCGTGGAACGGTTAACAAACAAGCAATACGGGGACACAAGGTTTACCCAGGTTCAGGTCCCCGGAGGGAAAACCCTACTCCTGCTTGTCTGCTCTTGATTATGGCGGAACCGAAGGTTACAGGGGTGCGCAGATGCAATCTGTCGTGGAGGTGTGTATACGAAAGTATAAGGAGAAGATCTAGGTCGTGCCCTCCTATCCTTTATATAGACTCAGGCAGGTCCTGGGCATAGACCTAGTCGGTTACAGGTTTTAGGATTTTACCTCTTTGAATTTCCTATCTACTCTAGTCTTGCTCTCCAAAGATCTGAAAGCGTCATGGGCCTTGGCCACCCGAAAATCTTCATGGACCGGCGTGTAATTGCCGTGGGCCTTCCTTGGGCTGGACCAGGTATGCTGAGATCATGTACCCGTGGGGTATAACCATGTCAGTAGCCCCTGAGTGTTCAGTCGAATCGTAGATTCGGCTGAGGACTCTGCAATCTTTCGGGTGCAACTATGTATTTCAATAGTTCAAGTGCAGGGATTGTTGATGCGTGTGCCTGACTCACCCGACAGATCAGGGTCAGTTAACTGTCTTAGGACGAAACAACACGATCTTCTTCAGGTTGGAGTCCCTCAACTCGAACCCGGAACATATGCTGGCGTAATTCGACTCAGGCCGCGGAGGACTTACAGGAGTGAAATTCCAGTGAATTTAATTGATGTACCCAACGCGTCTGGATTTTTCATCGCTACCGTTAGCACGGGTTTTACTAGCGAGCCTTGATCATGTGCGTTGCCAGGCCATCAGATGATATCTGTAGGTCTTATCTTTGTGTCGCAGACACAACATCCGAATGTTTATCACCGCGGAGGTGTTTCGGGTGGTCAAGGAGAACGTTGCTCACTTAACGTTTAGTTGGGGCAGAGTTGCCAAAAAGTTTTTGTATGCTGATCCGAAGGATCGCGGTCGAAGAATTCATAGGATGCGCGACCAGCGCTCCCTATGGGAGTAGCCCCCGAGTGTCTGTTCGAGTCGTAGACTCGAGCGGAGACTTTAATTCAGATGTTGTTCAGTTGTAAGTCCGTAGGACACAAAAAATTTCGTATGATTAAATCCGTCCTCCCTATGGGAGTAGCCCCCGAGTCCGTAGTGGAGTCGTAGACTCGACAGAGGACTCGAAGTAATAGTTCATTTCTATTCATCTTTCGGGTACGCGGCCAGCGCTCCTGATAGGAGTAGCCCCCGAGTAATTGGTCGAATCGTAGATTCGAGTGAGTACTCTTAGCTTTGAAGCCGAAGAAATTGTAGCTACTGCTAGTGTAGCTTTTGATGACGTTAGTGCTGACGATCGATGACCTCAAGCGTCTGATGCGCCAGAGATGACTTGACTGGACGAACGTGGGTCCCACTGTCTGACCTTGAATTGACCGGTCACGCACGGCGTGGAGATAATTACGGCGTCACCTCGATTTCCGCGTGTAGTGGACAACGTGTTAGCGACGGTTCGTTGTGATGCTGACACGTGTATGGCCAGATCCCGCCGTTGGCGTTAGGTCTTCTTGATGGACGGCTGCCGTGCGTCGTCCTCATCGTTATAATCCTTGGGGAAAACTTTAGTTTGTTTTCACCGCATCTGTTCTTGCTTTCACTGCTTCCTTGCGTTCTGAGAGCTCTTGCTGCACGCTGGAATATTCCTTCACATTTCCTTCTTCCATTCTGCGCTCTACGCGCCGGCTGCATCGTGATAGGGAAGTGAAGAAGTCGTCTGCGGTTGGTACCGGCCACCGAGGAATAAAAGTGCCTCGCTACCCGTGTCACCGACGGTGGTAGCGGCGATCGGAGACGCGGAGAGTGATCTCCGCAGCTTCATGGCGGCCTGATCCCGCAGGATAGGGAGGCCGTTAAACTCCCAGGCAATGAGGTAATCCCCCGTTCCCCCGTTGGGTATCGGGTTATGTTCCTTGACTTTGTCATTCGCGGATTTTCCTTCCCAGTCCACGACTTCCTTCGTGGACTGCTTTTTCTGTACGGTGTCCAATTGCACAATCTTTCCCCCAATTCTCTTCTTCACATTGCTTGTTTTATCACTTTCTGCGAGTGCTGGATCGGTATTGAGCCGCACTTTGGCCTCTTCCGGAAACTTTATTCCGTGAAGAGGCAATCTGGTTCGGATGGTGTTTATCCCATTGGGGGTTGCATCATTTCTCTCAAGCCCAATCTGCTTTTCTTTTCTTTTTCCATGTCCGAATCTGTCCAGTACTGGCGGAGGCGATGGTTTTATATCCGCGATTCCGTAGTACCTGGGCAAGATTTTGGTCTTGTTCCTTTCGACCCCTCCCAAAAGATTGAGCCGAAAAGGTCTTGGAAAAACAAGATCTTGGATGGCGAGGTGGCGGAGATAGAAGCTCTCTATCGTCGGGTGGAGGATCTCCAGTTGATTCCGGAGAAGGAAGTGAACGGTGTGGATATCATCCACACCTTTATCGAGCGTCGGGTGCAGCTACTCCAGGCTAGGGCGCACCCGATGTTCCTTTACGCTGGCCAGCGTGATCCGACGAGGGTCTCGGCTGAGAAATTCTCCTAGGGAGATCTCGACAGGGCCCTTCGCTCGCTGCTGAAGTTCAAGGCTGGAGAGGATATCCCGGGGAAGTCGCTGACTCCTCCGTTTTCTTCTTCGCTTCCTGTTCCACAAGTGTAGATCCGTGCGCATAGCGCTATTTTTTGACTGCATTGTATTTGTGTTTGTTTGCTAACAAATTATTCTTCTCTTGTGCAGAGCTTCAAAGTGTCGGGTATGTCGCCTCCGTTACCCGAAGTATATCCGGATGCTCCGGATAATGATGTGGTTGATTCCATGTCCGAGCTGCCATCGACGCGATCTCTGGCTGAAGATGCTAACGAGTCGAGCGAGGACCACACTCGAAACGATCGCGGAGCTCCAGAGAGTCTTCGGATGCTTCGACTCCTCCGACTCCTAGGAATCCTCTGTGTCTTGAGCGTCATAGTGATGGGCATGGAGGCTCTTCCCCTCCTATTCCTGCTCTTCCTGTGCGGGCTGTAGCGTCGCACCTGCCAGCGAAGGGGAAGAAGGAAGAGAAGAAGGAAGAGAAGAAGGAAGAGAAGAAAGAGGAGAAGAGGGTTTGAAGGACCCCTCCTGTCTTCAACCTGAGCTTGCTGGACTCGTAAGTTTCCTCTGATCTTGCTTTTTGTCTTGCTGACTTTGTGCTTGTGCTAATTTGTCCTTGTGCAGGCACTCTTCCAACGATTCCTCCAGTGATGGTGCTCGAGAGATGATGGGGGAGTCGAAAGTTGTGTCTCCTCCTCCTCAGACGGTGGCAACTTCTGAGGGTGCTGCTCCGAATCCTCCTCTGCAGGAGGTTCAGGTGGTTGCGCCTCAGAATTTTGCTAGCGGACCTTCGACGTCGCCCTCAGATCATGTAAGTCGCCTGCCACGGGTGGAGCCCCCGAGCATTTGTGAAAGAGTTTTCTTGTTTTGTTCTTCCTTCGAGTCTCGGGGGGAGCCCCCGAGCATTTTCGTGTGTGTATTTTGCTTCTGTTCTTTTCTGTTGGGCGTAGCCCCCGAGTCCTTTTTCTGACTGGTAGGTCTTCTTCCTGCAGCCTTTTGTGCAGGATGCCAAGCGACTTGTGCAGGAGCACCTGGTGCTGGAGGCCAGCCTCAAACAGCTTCAAGGTACTGTTATGCCTTTGATGTTTGTTTCTTCGTGTATTCTTGTCATGTTATCTGACACCTGTATTTTTTGGATGCAGAGGAGCATAACACCTCCCTTCATGAGATCGATGCTCTCAAAAAGAGCCTTGGTCAAGCGAAGAAGAAGGCCGAGGTCGCCGTTGGTGCGAAGGAGCGCCTCGAGCTGGAGCTGGCTATTGCGGCCGAGGCTAAGGAGCGCCTGCAGCAGGAGGCCACGGACCGCGAGGAGCAGCTTGCTACTGTTGCGGCTGCAAGTGAAAGAGAGGTGGCTGGCAAGCTCATGGCGGCTGCCAAGGCTGTTTCGGGTAAGTATCTTCGCTTGCATTTTCTTGTCTTTCTTCTGCGGAGTTTTTGCTCATTGCTTCTCTTTATTGTCTCAGATGTCGCGGGCATCGAGTTTGACCGCAGTGCTCTGGAGCACGGGAGTGCTCTAGATGATGCTTCTGCAGCGATCGAAGATCGCTGCAGCACCATCATCAGCTCACTTGCCAAGGCTAAGGAGGTCCTTGGACGCTTCTACAGGGAGCTTGTCCCCAAGGGCGCGGCCCTTGATGATGTTGACGCCCTGGCGGAGGCAACCTTTGTCGGCAGCGCTGCGGCATAAGCGCAGCGAAGAACGGCGCATCTGCCGGGCTGGCGATGGCTTTGGCGGTGGCGGGCTGGACCTTCCCGCATCACCTCCGGATGTCGACGATCGCAGATGGATCCGAGGTAGCCTTCGCTACCTATTCGCTCGTATGGCGATATGGGCCAAAACTGATTGATCTGCTGGCCGAGTACGCACTACGGCAGCAGGGGGAAGCCAAGGCGAGGCAGTCCGGCTCCGAGGCTACTCAGGGTGTCGCATCTTAGGTGTTGTAGCTGTAGGATAGCTTTAGTTTTCTTTTGTTGTAATTATGCTGATGATCAAATCCTTGTGCCACGTAGTGGACTTTTATGCACTTAATGAATTCTGTTGAGATGTGTTCTCCTCTGTCTGAGTGTTCATGTCTTTTGTCTTTCTGCTACTCTAGGGTCCTTCGGGTGTTGATCCCGTTGACGCCTCGCCTGCCGCGCGGCTGCGGCCATCCTTGGATGATTCGTCGCAACTTTCTTTCCTTAGAGAGCGTGTTCGTAGTCTCGAGAAGGAGTTTCTTGGGGTGCATGGCCATGCCGACATTTGGAAGTCCAAGGCGGATCGCGGTTCGGCCACAGAGGAGTACTTGATGGCGGAATTGCTTCAACTGTCTGAGCAGCTTCAGTGTAAGTTTTTTCGAGCTGACGCTCATTTCTTCGGATGTGTATGCTGGCCTTGCACCTTACTTTTGTGCGAGTATCGCAGGTGCTAACCTTGCTCCAAGGGAGGAGAAAGAGCGTGTTGCTATTCGGGTCTATTGTTTGACTCAACAGGATATGGAAGCTGGCGGGTTCTTCTGGATGGATCGCGACCGTGCCATGGCTCTAGCAACGGTGCAGGATCGCGTTCACCAAGTATCGCGGGTGCTTCGTCAAGTGCAGACTTCGCTCTCGTCAGTTCTGCATGTGATGTTTCCTCTGGATGCTGTGCCAACAACCCTGTCCGGTCTTCTGTCTAGATTTCGGAGCGTGACTCGTGTCCAGGAATTGGTGAGGCAGCAGCTCGTCACAGGGGTGAAGGGTGCGTTGTCCCTTGTTAGGCTGCATCATCCTGATGTAGATCTGTCTTTTGTAGCCGCTGGGCCACCTCTTCGGCCGGATGGTGGCGAGTGGGATATGCGTCCGCATTATGTGGCTGTAAGGCAGTATGCCGAGAAGGTCGTAGATTTGTTTGAGCAGCGTGCTTAAGTTATTCTTCAGAATAGGTAGTACCTGTAAAAGAGATAGATGTAAAATTTGTATATTTCGAATGGACATGTTGTGCCCTTTGTTATAAAGGTTTGTTTGAGCATGCAGTGCTTTTATTTGATTACGTGTCCTTTTCGTTAGCCTGACGTTGCCAGCTACTTAGGTGTACACGTGCTATCCTTAGTCGATGAAATCGTGAGGTGGGGGGCAGCCCCCGAGTGCGTTTGTAGCATGAAGTAAAGTTGCAAATAGCGAACGAGATTTTGGGGCGAGACACTTAGCTTTATTTATATCGTAATGGAGGAAGTACATTGTTCGGCTGAATAGCCTTGGCTGAAAAGCCTTATTGAAAGTAAAGGGGTAGGTATCTAGGGGTAGAATCGTCGCAAGTGTGCGATGTTTCATGGGTTGGAGTATGCGACTCCAGACTCCACGTGCTTGAGGAGATAGGCGCCACCTGGGATGACTTCGGTGATGATGTAGGGCCCTTCCCATGGTGACTCGAATTTCTTCGGTCGTTCTTGCTTGAGTCGCAAGACGAGGTCTCCTTCGACTAAGGACCTTGGGCGCAATGGCCGTGGTAGTTCGGAGACTCACTGTGGTACACCGTGATCATTGCTGCTACATCTCTTGCCTCGTCGAGTGTGTCGACAGCGTCTTCGAGTGCAGCCGTGGATTCGGCCTTTATGTGACGACGGGGGCTGGTGGCGTGCCGGTGGTAGAACGGCTTCGGCTCCATGCACCATGAAGAACGGCGTGTAGCCGGTGGAGCTGTTTGGCGTAGTGCGCAAACTCCATAGGACGGATGGTAGCTCTTCCGTCCAGGCTCCGGCCTTTCGTTCAAGTGGGCTCATGAGGCGCTTCTTGATGCCAGCGCCGATTAGGCCGTTGGCCTTTTCGACCTGCCCATTCTTTGCGGGTGAGCCACTAAGGCGTATGTGATGTTGATCCCGAGGCCTTCGCAGAAGTCTTGGAATTCTTTGGAGATGAAGTTCGATCCATTGTCGGTGATGATGCTGTGCGGTACGCCGAACCTGTAGACGATGGATTCAAAGAACTTGACGGCGGTCTTGCCCTTTTGGTTGGTGACCGGCATGGCTTCAACCCACTTGGTGAATTTGTCGACTGCGACCAGGAGGTAGACGTGCCCCCCTTTCGAGGACTTTGGCAGTTTGCGGATCATGTCGAGGCCCCATTGAGCAAAGGGCTAGGCTATAGGTATGGGTCTGAGATCTGACCCCGGTGCGTGTGGTTTGTCGGCGAACCTTTGTCACCCGTTGCATCTTCGGACGATGTCCTTTGCATCGCTCATGGCCGTTGGCCAGTAGAATCCAGCTCGTAGAGTTTTGGCGACAAGGGAGCGGCTGCCTGCGTGATGGCCGCAGATGCCCTCGTGGATGTATTGGAGGATGGTTTTCCCGTCACTGATGGTGACGCACCTTTGTAGTACACCCGTAATATTGCGCTTGTACAGATCGCCATTGATGATGGTGAAAGCTTTTGACCAACGAGATATGCGTCGGGCATCCGTCGGGCTGTCAGGCAGTTCTCCGTTTATCAATAACTGGAGGTACGGTCACGTCCAAGTTTCTTCGACTGCCATGACCTGCATCAGGTTGACCATAGCGACTTCTGTGTCCAGTTTCTAGGGTCCTTCGTGTCCTTCGGGCAGCGTAGCCCCCGTGTGTTCTGCTTCTTCGGGTGATCCCTTGGGGAATTTCAGCTTGATGGATGGCACGCAGATCTGTTCGAGGAACACACCCGGTGGCACCTTTGCGCAGGTGGAGCCGATGTTGGCGAGTCTGTCGGCTTCCTCGTTGCTTTCTCTTCCAACGTGCCGAAGCTCGCAGCCGTCGAATTCTCCTTCGAGTGCGTTGTAGAGTGCGCGACACACGCTCATGTTTTCAGCGTGTGCGTTGCACTCGTTCATCGTCTGCTGGACGACGAGGTTGGAGTCACCGTAGATGACCAGGCGCGTTGCGTCGCAGATATTTGCCATCCTCATGCCGTGGATGAGGGCTTCGTATTCGGCCTCGTTGTTGGAAGCTCGGAATTTCATCCGGAGGACATACTTCATCTGGTCGCCCTGCGGGGAGGTCAGTATGACCCCGGCTCCTGCTCCAGCTTCACGCTTGGAGCCGTCGAAGTGCATCGTCCATGACTGCGACATGTCTGGGGTGTCTGGCAGCTGCAGCTCCATCCAATGTACAAGGAAGTCCGGGAGGACTTGAGACTTGATTGCGAGTCGCTCGTAAGCGATGTCTAGGGTGATACCGATGCCCCATAGGGCGCGTCCGATGGCCTCGAGTTATTCAGGATGATGTTCGGGTGCCTCATTGACGACCATCACCGGTGCTCCGGAAGTAATGGCTCAATTTGTCCGTCATGAACACGCCGTAGGCGAAGTTCTGTAGTGAGGGTACCTCTGTTTTGTTGGCGTCAGTACCTCGCTGAGGTAGTAGATTGGGCGTTGGACCCCATAGGTCTTGCCTTCTTCGGGTCGTTCGACCACTAGCACGGTGCTGACCACCTGGTGTGTGTCTGCTATGTACAGCCGCAGAGGCTCGCGCTCCTTTGGCGTGACCAAAACGGGTGAGGTGGAGAGTAGCCGTTTGAGGCTTTCGAACGCATCGTCGGCTTCGGGCGTCCACTGAATTTATTTGTCTTGCGTAGCAGCTGGTAGAATGGCAGGGCCTTCTCGCCCATGCGGCTGATGAATCTGCTCAACGCCGCTATTCGTCCTACGAGCCGCTGGATACCCTTGAGGTTTTTCGGCTTCTCCATTGCCATGATGGCCCTGATTTTCTTCGGGTTCGCCTCGATCCCTCGCTGAGAGATGAAGTACCCAAGTAGCTGGCCCGATGGGACGCCGAAGGCACACTTTTCGGGGTTGAGCCTGATCCTGTAGCGATCAAGGTTATCAAACGTCTCGCGGAGATCGTCGATGATCGTTCTTGCCTCCCTGGTTTTGATGACTATGTCGTCGACATAGACTTGGACGTTGCGACCGATCTGGTCCTTGAGGCATGCCTGCATGCATCGCAAGCCGCGAAGAGTTTGATCAACAAGATCCAAGAAGAACTGACTAAAAGCTTTGATTCTCTGATGGCGGAGTCGGTGACGGCGATCGGAGAGGCTATATTTCTTTAGAGTACTCAAAAGTATGCTTTTGTCGGAGGGAGATTGCCGAGTCTATGTGTACGTGGCACCTGCGTTCTTTAGCCCGAAGGGCATTGTGTTGTAGCAGAACACTCCGAACGGTGTAATAAACACCGTTTTCTCTTGATCTTCGACCTTGAGTCGAATCTGGTTGTAGCCTGAGTAGGCGTCGAGGAAGGAGAGTTTCTCACATCCTGCGGTCGAATCGATGATTTGGTCGATCCGAGGAAGAGGGAAGTGGTCCTTTGGGCAGTGCTTGTTTAGCGACGTGAAGTCCACGCACATCCGCAGGATATCCGTGTCTTTCATGGGGACCATCACTGTATTTGCGAGCCACTCGCTTTCTTTGATCTCCCTGATGAAGTCTGCGGCGAGTAGCCTGTTTATTTCCTTCCCGATGGCTTCGGCCCGTGGATCGGACAGTCTCCGGATGGACTGCTTGATGGGCTTGGTGTCTGGAAAGATGTTGAGTGCGTGCTTGGCGAATTCCCTGGGAACTCCTGGCATGTCCGCAGGACACCAGGCGAAGATTTCCCACCGCTCACGGAGGAATTTGATGAGCACGCTTTCCTATGCGGGGCTAAGGTCGTTGGCGATCAGCGCCGTCTTGGAGGAATCCGCCGGATGGACCTGCACCTTCTTTGTGTTGACGGTGGAGTCGAAGGACATGTCAGGTGCGTTTTGTCGCGCGACTGGGGATGCCCCATTGTCCGTCACCTCGCGGAGCCTTACGAGATCCTCCTGCATGCCGAATGATTGGGAGATTCTGTTAAAATCCCTATCGCATTGGTCCGATCGGGTGAAGCTCCCGTGGATTGTGATGACGCCCTTCGGTCCTGGCATCTTGAGTAGCATGTATGCGTAGTGTGGGACAGCCAAGAACCTTGCGAATGCTACACGCCCGAGGATGGCGTGGTATTGTGATGGCTACCCACCAATTCGAGCCGCTCGAGTCGGAAATTGTCCGCTTGTCAAGATGACGTCGAGCCATATTTTGCCCAGGGGAATATGCCCTTTCCGGGACAATGCCGTGGAACGTTGTGTTCGATTGTTCCAGTCGCATCGCGGGATCCGCATTGTCGCTAGAGTACTTGCGAACATCAGTGACGCCGCCGCCGCCGTCCATGAAGACGCGCTCATCTCGAAACCTCGACTGCGCCTCCAAAGACCGTGGCAGCATGACCGGGCGAGGATCCGCAAGGGTGATCCGAACGACTGAACGTGATGTAGGACTCCGATCCGCTGAGATACTCAGGGATGGCGGGTGGAGTTGACACGGCCAGGTTGATCTCACGGGTGATTTTCTTCTGCACCCTATTCGTGGGGTGCCCTTCGATCATCGCTGCTCCTTTGACGGGATACCGTTCCCGCGTTGATTCTGGCCGTGCGATCGTTGGCTCGGGCCTCCCTGTGTGGCGGTGGAGGAGCTCCATGCGCTATCTCAACTGGCGCGGGTGCGTTCCCGAATCTAGGAAGTGGAGCTTGCTGCCTTATCTGGACCATGCTTTCGCTGAGTTTCTGGAACTCGCGGCAGTCCTTGAGCATGTGGCTTGCCTTCTTCTTGCCATCCTGCTTGTCGATGTAGAAGTGGATGGTGCATGGATCCAAAAGTTTTTCTTATGCTGAGGGTCCGTTATCGCGGTCGCGGCGCTGCCACGATTGTGCTGGGCGTCCTCCATCGCGGAAGTTTCCTCCGCGGTATCCTCCGCTGTTGCGGTTGGCGTCGTTGCGGCGATCGGCGTAGACGGCTGCGACCATGTCGGGTCCATCGCGATCGTCGTAGACACGCGATCTTCTCTTGCTACGGCGCTCTCGTCGTCGGCCGTAGTCGTCCTCTTCTTCCGATTGTGCTCGGTGGATGGAATGTTCGCCGTCAGCCCACCTGTTGGCGATGTCCATGAGGTGGTCGAGTGTTTTGGGCTTGACGCCCCCGAGTTCCTCCTTGAAGTCTTGGCGCTTGACGCCGTCCCTGAAGGCGTCGATGGCTCTCTCTTCAGAGATGTGCGCTGTGGAGTTCTTGGTGTTGGACCAGCGTAGTATGCACGAGCGAATGGATTCGCCCGTTCGTTGAGTGCAGGCCCGCAACTCTTCGATTGAGGCGGGTCTCTTGCTGGTGCCCTTGAAGTTTCTGATGAAGCTGTAAGCTAGCTCATCCCAATTTCGGATGGACCCTGAAGATAGGCTGCTAAGCCAGATCCGTGTTGCGCCTGTCAGCTGCAGCTGAAGGCATTGCATGGCGGTCTCCTTGTTTCCACCGTGCAATTTGACGGATGACAAGTGGTCGCTTAGCCATGCCTTTGGGTCCTGTGTGCCGTCGAACTTCGGAGTATCTGAAGGAAGCTTGAAATTGCGCGGCATCTTTGTTCGTCGAACAGATCTGCTGAAGCATCGGGCTCCGCAGAGTTCTCCTTCGTCTTCGTCCATCTCGGATTCAGACGAGCATGCGCGCTTGGCTCGCGCTTTGTCGATTTTGCGCTGTGTAAGCGCATCCCTGGCGTCGTAATCACGGTTGCGGTGAAGCGAACTCTTGTTCCTTCGAGGAAGGTCATGGTCCTCTTCTTCGGATGAAGGGGTGGGGCTGCGGTCAAACCTGACCGGAGCTTTCTTCTTCGGCTCCGTAGGAGCTTCCTGGTGGAGCGCGGCTCCGACGAGTCCGAGTCCGGTAAGTGCGGACTTGTGCATGGCTCTTTTCGGGTCCCCCTCCGGTGGTGGGTGGGCCGCGAGGTACGCAGTGGCTGCCATGATCGCAGCCTGCAGCGTTTTCGGGATGACGTTGCCATCGGCGTCCATCTCCATGAAGGATGAGTGGAGGGTTCGGGTCACCTCACGACGCTCCTTGGGATCCATGTTCTCCATCCGAGAGTGGTGCTTGTTGCCTTGGTTGCCGTTCGAGCTGGAGCCGATGCCCATGGCGGAGAGCGCGGCTCGTCGCGCGCTGGATTCTGAGGCTGCTTGCTTGCGTTTGTCAAGCACCTTCTGCATCTTTACCTGCTTCTTGTGCTCCTCGATCAGGAGCAGATGGTAGGCCATCAGCAGATCCCGGGAGGAGTCTGCAGGTAGGACTATGTTGCTCGCCACGGCGTTGCGGGCCTGGATCCATCCTTCTTTGCTAAGGCGGACGACATGGCCGTTGTTGTCCCCTTCGGGGGGGCTTCCTGCTTCCGCCGCTCGATCTGGCGGGTTAGGTGTCGGGTTGGGCGCGGGTTGGGTGTTTGCTGATCCGCGTCATCTCAGATGACTACGGCGCATTGGTAGCGCCAGATTGGTCCGCTACCGCAGCTTCGGATCCGGAACCGTAGGTCCCTTCATCCGATGGCGGATCGCACGGATCGGAGTTGCATTGCTTCTTTGTCGTAGGAATCATCTGTTGATGATGTTGTGCGAGCACAAGGTGGGGTCCATGAAGTGGGCCTGATTGATGGTAGGGCACCCGCCGGGAGGCGGAGGGTGCCAGTTTGCCCCACCTGGAAGCAGAAGCTCCCGAACAGGATCTCGAGTCCGTCGCCTACGGGCTCGAAGTCCTTCATGGTGGCCGGTGAGTGGGTGGTGAAGTCGAAAGCGCCGAAGAGGAGGGGACTCTCCGTCGCCGCAGAGTTGTAGATCGATCGGGTTGGGACCGTCACGATCGCACAATCAGCGCCCCAATTCCCACAGACGGCGCCAGTTGACGAGGTTTGATCTCATCAATGCCCATTGTTATAGACTTGGGTTTTGGAGAAGATGGGGATGCTGGAGATCGTGGAACGGTTAGCAAACAAGCAACACGGGGACACAAGGTTTACCTAGGTTCAGGCCCCCAGAGGGAAAACCCTACTCCTTCTTGTCTGCTCTTGATTATGGCGGAACCGAAGGTTACAGGGGTGCGCAGATGCAATCTGTCGTGGAGATGTGTATGCGAAAGTATAAGGAGAAGATCTAGGTCGTGCCCTCCTAGCCTTTATATAGACTCAGGCAGGTCCCGGGCATAGACCTAGTCGGTTACAGGTTTTAGGGTTTTACCCCTTTGAATTTCCTATCTACTCTAGTCTTGCTCTCCAAGGATCTGAAAGCGTCATGGGCCTTGGCCACCCGAAAATCTTCATGGGCCGGCGTGTAATTGCCGTGGGCCTTCCTTCGGATAGACCAGGTATGCTGAGATCATGTACCCGTGGGGTATAACCATGTCACCCCCCTCGCCCCTCCCCTCCTCACCACCAAAGGAAGTCGAAGTACCTTCCTTAAGAAAGAGTATAAAAGTGTTGAATTGGACCCATATCTTCATGAGAGAAACTGTGGTGACCCAACATATTAGTGCATGTTGTAGTGTGTAAGTCATTGGCAATAAATATTAACCAACATAGTAGTACAATAGAAATATTGCAGGTCCAAGGTATAACAATATTATTGATATCACAGATATTCATACTCCCTTCGACCCATATTAATTGCCTTGGATTGTCAAAATTTGGATGAACCTATATACTCAATAATGTATGGATTCATCCAAATCTAGACAAATTTGAGTCAACTAATATGGATCGGAGGGAGTAAAAGATTCTCAGAACTCCCATGACACAATGAGCTCGCCAGGTAAGTTTCTGTTTAAACCAACATCCAGAAGAAGCAGCTTGTACACTAGTCTAGCATTATATATACTTCTAGACTTATCTCAATATCTAAAGGATGTCTATTTGCCCTACCAACAACTTATATTGATATGGATTCTATCCATGGGAATTCTACTAATATACTCTCACCGTTTAGAAATATAAGATGTTTTAAGTTTGTAAAGTAGATGTATCTAGACGTCTTTTAGTGTATAGGTTTAAATAAATCTAGACATTAAAAGGTTTCTAGATACATCTTATTAACAAACCTAAAACATTTTATCGGAGGGAGTAGAAGATTCTTGAAACTCCCATGACGATAATGCATGGTAGTAAAATATTTCGCAAAAGGAATAAAACACGAAATGGTACGGCCTTAGTTTTTTCTTCTGTAATTCTATTTATCTATGCGATTCGACTTGTTGGGCGGCAGTGTGTAGTGGATTGAATCTGACCAGAGAAGATGTGCTTTGTTACGTGGCATCCTCATGGACTTGGAGCGACATGTGGACGATCCAACACCACTCCAGTCCAGAAGCATAGACCGTCGGTGGGTGCACAATAAGCGTATTTTACACTGCTGTACAGGTATCTCCACTGACGAACACATGCACAATTGCGTGACAAACTGACAATGCCTTTGTTGTATACTCTACACAGGGGTGACGATGCACAATCCATTTTATCCGGGAAAGTGTCTTTGCCTCCCGAGCACGTTTCCTTCATTTAAGAAAAATCTATTTTATAGGTTTGAAAAAGTAGCCAAACATAATCCTGAAACAGTCAATATTGTTTTCCATAAGCATGCAAAAATCGCGACATGAAATTCTTTATATCGTAAGCTACACAAATATAATTTATTTATTTTAAAATATCAAGAGCACCGGGAGTTTGGAAGCCAAAAATCTCCACTCAATTTCTCCTTTCTATATACTCACCCTTTTCAGAAATAACCGACTTAAATTAGTCTAGATTTAAATATATCTATATACTAAAATGCGTTTAGATATATTTAAATCTAACCAAAGACAAGTCAGTTATTTTTAAACGGAAAGAGTAGTTTTTTCGCCGAACTAACAAAAGCTGATGCGGCTTTATTCCCTAGTACGGTAATCTAGTTCATGGAAAGAAGAGACATAGCCGGTTCTTTAAATTTTTATATCTTGGACTTTCGGCTGACTAATAAAGCATCCTTGGGTCTCGCTGAACTTCTTAAAAGTCAAGTTGATACGTACTCAAATCTGTAGGAGATTATCCAAAAGCTCCAGCTAGCAGAAGCTCCATTTATACCTAGAAAATCATCGGTCTGTACACATCAAACGCGGTACGCTCTCAGCGTCAGGTGAGCATGCATCATGAACTAGACAACACGACTGCCGTTTCCTGTCCGTGTGTACCTGTACCAAATTGTATACAGTAGTACTGTTTTTTAAACAAAAATACTGTGAAACTTTGTTTATGTTGTGAAAAGTTGTTGATTTCTCACTAGCTCTCGGCGAAATGTAACCGATTTGTTCTCCCTGTTGGATCGGCCCCACTTACTTTACTGGTTCCAGAAATGGATAGGAACGATTCGCAAAAAATATATTTTTGGATAGGAACGATAGACGTGGCGACAGAAAAGTGAGATGCTGATCTACGTACGTGTCTCCGAACGGGGACTGAGTTTGGATAACCTTCGGTATGCACAAGCCCATTTGGAGGTTATGGGCGTCACTTAAATGCAAAATATTCGGTTGGCTCGCTATAAGGTATAGGTTATGGATGTCAGACCGGAGATTCGAACATGGTCTTGAGAAGTAAACGCATACTTGCTTCGTTTTTCTTTAGGAGGAAGACACGGTCGATCATATCCCGATGCAACGTCCTTACGCCTGGCAAATTTGGCACGACTGTATGCGAGATTCTGGGTTGCCTAGTGGGATACTATAAAGATGCAATACTGTGGTGGTCTTCACCCAAATTATGATGGTTTTTTGTCACGAATCTGAATTGTGGGGGTTTTCTGTTATAGTGATCCCAATTGTGGTGATTTTTTGTAATTTCCTCCAAATACAAGGGCCCCACCATAACTCTTCATAAGAAGGATGGTGGATGGGCGCGAGGAGAAGCATCCACGCCATAGAGAGAAAAAAATTTGACACACTCATAATTCTGGTGGCCGGGACGGTGTAGAAGCACCGAAACACCTGGGTTTTTGGTAACACGCAACACCAACACGACGCGGAAGAGCTTCTAGAGAAGATCAGGAGCGAGTGTAACCTCTAGGAGATAGCTAGGAGAGGAGGGAGTGCAACCGTACTACGCGTAGGGCCTCTAAGGGGTGTTAGGAGTGGTGTGTGTGTTGGGTTCCTCGTGCTCGCTGTTCGCGGTGTTACTATGGGTTCTTGTAAATATTTTTCTGTCTTCTATAAAGATAAGAGCATCTCCACTCGGATTCCCAGAACACCGATCCCAAAGTGATTTTTTGTCCGGATACCGAAATTGGCCCATTCACGTTCCCAGGATCCCGGTTGCGTCCGGATTTGGGTCAAGTTTGGTCTGAACTTTCCAGGCCATTCCCGAGTTGCTGGAACGCACTGGAAATGCTGGACGAAGTGAAAACGGGCGTGGGCCAACCTTGTCGGCGAGACAGTCTCATTCCTCACACCCACTCGCCTAGACTGCGACGAAGAGCTCCCCAGCTGCCTCTGTCGCCATGACTACGTCGACGAAGCTCGCCGCAGTCGCCGCCTCTAGATAGGCTTCACCGTGTTGCTATAGGAGGAGAACGCCGCTGCCGCCGAACATGCAGAGCACATGCAGATCCTCGCCTCCCTCGCCGGTTGTACGTGCAGACGGAAACACTGAAGCATGGAGGTTCGGCGAAGGGTCGCCAGAAGTGCAAGTCAAAGTAGATGATGGAGGGCTACTGCATGTTGTATGCCAACTACTTCGCCGACGAGCCCCACATAGATGCCGAGCATGAACTGGCCGAACTATACCAAAAATATGTTGTATTATTATTTTATGTCAAACTATTTTAATTTTAGGCTAAATTATATTTAAATTTATGATAAGCTTGGCCAAACATTGCTCTGTATTCATATTATATGCAGAACTATGCGAAAACTGGTCGAATTTGAGCCGAATTTGGTTCCAAAAAGACGTCCTAAAAACTTGACCTAAGAACGCAGGTGGAAAACTCGGCATTCCTAAACCAAAAACGTGTTTCTTTCGGCCATATTTTAGTCCAAATTTCAGCGAGTGGAGATGCACTAAGGCACGTCTTTATGTGCTCGCATGAAAAAAAAGAGTCTGGATCATGGTGATGACTGATGACCAATTCGCTCCACGGTCCTCGTTGAGCCGACAAGTAGCCTACTACAGTCGTCGGTAGACACACGCATGGAGAATATTAGAGTTATGTTATGCAAATACTTTTTCTATTTTAAAATATATGATGTTTTAAGTTTGTGAAAAAAATATATCTAGACTTATATTAGTGTAGATTTATTCCAAATTTTAGTAAATCTAAATACTAAAAATAATCTAGATACAATTGCTTTATAAAACTAAAACATCTTATATTTAAAACAGAGGGAGTATAACACACGATTTGCCTGCTGCTGGCAATTGTTTTTATTCGGATGACCAGAAAAGATGCTTTTTTGAGACGTAGCGAGTAGTAGATGATATATACTATTCCTCCGCCTCATAAATTAGCAGCATCATTTTAAAAATTATAGAAAATCAATTCTACTTTTTTAAATAATCATGTCCCTTCGTTTCAGGGCTTAAGGCGTCTTCGTTATGCGTGTTTTTCTTTGACCAAGAATTACTCTAAATATATAAAGAGTTTTTGTATAAAACTATTATCACTGGAAAGTATTTTTCAACACGAATCTAACTGTACTAATTATGTATAGTATAATCAAGATTTTGTTGCTCAATTTTTTCGGTCAAATTTTGCTTTAAAAAGCGTGTACGAAGCCGTGAAACGGATGTGAGTATATAGCAAGGGAACAGCATTTTGCAAAATAGAATCAGATATGTTCGGCATGGCTGTTGACCGTTGACTCACCACATGTCCCAATGAATGGAGGAAATGGCTGCTTGCATGTTTAACACGAGTCCTTTCTGCTCAACTACTCGTGCATGCAACATTGATGCATTCATGCCAGGGCGCATGTGATGTGAGTGCCCACGCCAGCAGTATCTGTACAAAAGCTGGAAAAAGACTCTTATGCCCTCGTCGTGCAGGCAAGAAAGATGACGCTCCTGGAGTCAGTCTCGACCCTGTGGAGTGAATCGAATCGGTCATGTGTGTGTCTCACCACCGTGATACAAGCTCACGGTGTGAAAAAGTACAGGAGCCATGAGGATAGCACGAGTCAGCATCTTTTCACGATCATGTACAGTTGCCACGTCCGATCATATCCACTCCTTGTCCTTTTTTAATTTTGTTGTGGGGACTGCATCAACTTTCTCCCCAACCAGTAAATTAAGTGAAGCGAATCCAGCAGAGAAATGGTTTTATTTTCGCGGAAAGCAGGTGAGAAAACAACGTGTTCCATAGTACTAAACTTGTACGGGAGTACAACAAAATCTACTCTAGTAGTACTAGATGTAGATGTACACGAGCACGGAACAGTTGCGTGCTGTCTAAACTCTGATGACGAGGGTCTAACGCATTTGATGTGTACATAAGTAAATTCTTTTCTTAATAGTATTAGGTACTCCTCCATTCTAAAAAGATGTACTCCCTCCTGTCCGTTTTATTATTCGCAGGATCAGCTTAAAGTCAAATTTGTAAATAAACCTAATTCATTCAGAATGTTATAAATTTGGCTAGATTCAAATTCAAGCTTGACGTCCATCGTTAGCATGTGATCCCGTGACTCCCGTCATCCTCCCACGATCTCGTTGTCCTCGTTGTGCGCGACGGCCAGCGATCCCGTCTTCATTGTCCACGAGGTGGAGGCGGACCATGCAGGATCGAGTGCCAACATAGGCGGAGGCCAATCCCTTGCCTTCCATCCCCGCAACGCAATCTCCGGAGACCGCGCTCGATTTCCGCACCCACACGTGATCCCTGGCGGCCGCGCTCGATCCCCGACACTGTCCTTGGGGAGGCGGAGGCCCCTCCCCATCGTCATCCCTGGAGCTCCCTCCGCCGCTTCCTCAAGCCTCGTCATTCTCCCTAGCCTCGGCAGCTCCCTGCCGCTCCACTGGCCGGTCTGCTCCGTGCCCATTCTAGGCCTGAGATCGATGGCTCATGCCCTTGTCGTGCAGGCCATGCAAGTGCCACGCCAATCTGTACAAACACTGGGAAGAGACTCTCATGACTCATGCCCTCGTCGTGCAGGCATGAAAGATGACGCTCCTGTAGTGTGGACCTTGTAGAGTGAATCGAATCGGTCATGTGTCACCACCCACCACCGTGATCCAAGCTCTCGGTGTGAAAAGGTTCAGGGGCCATGAGGATAGCATGTCAGCGTATTTTCTTGTTGCCACGCCCGATCATATGCGCTCCTCGTCCTTTTTTAGTTTTTTTCGTGTGGAATCATATCCACTTCTCCCGAACCAGTAAATTAAGTGAAGCAAATCCAGCAGAAAGATGGTTTATATTTTCGCAGAAAACAGGTGAGAATGAACACGAAACAGTCGCGAGTTGCGCGCTGTTTAAATTCTGTCGCACTAATGCTGAGGGCCTAATGGCATATCCACCGGACCGGCCAATCTATCCGAATATGTCTGAACTCGTCCGCGCAGGGGCCATGGGACGTGCGCGGCGTCCCAACGGTCGGATCCATCTAAACAGACGCGTCATTCGGCTTAATCCATCCCTGCACCAAATCAAGGCAATGGTTGCGTTGATCTGGATGCGCGCAAACGGAGGGCGTGTCCATTCTGCGCGTGCCACTGATCCACCCGTCATCCACCATTTACCATAATATTAATTTAGATGCGGACAGCGACACCGATTTAAACACAACCACAATCTGGCCCAGCCCTGGGACATGGCACGCGGAGTAGCCGTCCCCAGGCCAGTGAAATCCTTGTCAAGGTTACGGCAGAGATGAATGCTAATTTATGCAAGCCTTATTCGGATAAAGAGATAGAGGTTGCTCTCTTTCAGATGGGACCCACTAAGGCGCCTGGGCCAGATGGGTTTCTAGCTCTTTTTTACCAAACTCACTGGGAGTTTTTCAAAGATGAAATCTGTGTGCGGTTAGGAGCTTCTTATGTGGAGGTGAGATTCCGAAGGGCCTTTGTGACTCAATTATTGTTTTGATTCCGAAGGTTGCCAAACCTAAACAGTTGAAGAACTTCCGCCCCATAAGTTTGTGCAACGTCCTTTATAAGATTGCCTCCAAAGTTCTAGCAAACAGACTGAAAGTGATATTGCCAGATATTATTTATGAACATCAGAGTGCCTTTGTACCCGGAAGGCTGATCACTGACAATGCGTTGATTGCTTTCGAATGCTATATGCAACCAGCAGTCAAAGCGTCCGTTCTTTGCGCTCAAGATTGATATGATGAAGGCATATGATCGCGTGGAATGGAACTACCTTCATGGTTGCTTGTGCAAGCTTGGTTTTGATAATGGGTGGATTCAATCGGTTATGAGGTGTGTTACTTGTGTGCGCTATGCCGTCCGCGTTAACGACGAGCTCACGGAGCCGGTTGTTCCCTCCAGAGGTACCCATCAAGGAGACCCAATCAGCCCCTACCTATTTATTTTATGCATGGAAGGTTTGTCTAGTATGCTGCAACAACGGGAGGACCGATGTGAGCTCTATGGAATTCGCAATGGTCGACTTGGTCCTACGATATCCCATCTTTTGTTTGTAGATGACATTATTTTCTTTGCTCGAAGTGATACTAGGAGTGTGGTTGCTCTTATGGAAACGCTCAAGACTTATTGTGAGGGCTCGGGACAGAAAATTAATCTGGACAAGTCTTCTATTTATTTTGGTTCTCATTGTACTGACCAGGTGAAAACTACAATGAAGAATCAACTGGGAGTTTAGAGCAAGGCCCTCAATGAGCTATATTTGGGCATGCCCACATGCGTTGGGCGCTCGCTGATGACCCACAAGTGTAGGGGGTCGCAACAGTCTTCGTGGGTAGTATTACCCAATTTATTGATTCGACACAAGGGGAGTCAAAGAAACTTGCAAGCCTTAACAACCGAGTTATCAATTCAGTTGCACCTGGAAATAGTTCTTGCTCACAGAAGTTTATCAGTAGCAACAGTTTGGAATAGCAACAGCAAAGCAACAACAACAGTGAAACAGGAGCAATAGTAACGGCAACGGTAAATAGTGGGATTCGAGTGCGGTAGGCATAGGGATGAATGGACGGACGTTGCATGGACGAGTCTAAACATGCAACTTCAAGATCTAGGGAATTGCAGATAAATAAGAATAAGCATCCAAGTACTAAACAATCCTAGGCATGTGCTCTATATATAGTCATACATGCTCGCAATGAGAACTTGCACAACATCTTCTGTCTAGCCAGCCCGTGGTAGCGGGGACTCTAGGCAACTACTGGAAATTAAGGTGCTCCTTTTAATAGAGCACCGGAGCAAAGCATTAACACTCCGTGAACACATGTGATCCTCACACCACAGCCATCCCCTCCGGTTGTCCCAATTATTGTCACTTCGGGGCCTTTGGATCTGGACAATGATATGTGTACACAACTTGCAGATAAGATCACAAACAATACTATCATAATGATTCAACAATAAGTTCAGATCTAAGATCATGGCACTTGGGCCCTAGTGACAAGTATTAAGCACAACAAGTTGCAACAAAATCAAATAGCACTAATAGAGATACTAGGCACTATGCCCTAACAATCTTATTCGATTACATGATAGAACTCATCCAATCCCTACCGTCCCCGATCCTATAGCAGGGGATTACTCACTCATGGATGAGGGAAACATCGATGGTTGATGGAGAGGTGTTGGTGATGACGATGGCGATGATCCTCTCCAAATTCCCCGTTCCGACAGGGTGCCAGAACGGAGTTTCTGGATCCAAATCTTGGTTTCTGATGGTGGCGATGAAGCGGAAATATTTTTGGAAAAAAGTCGAACCCCCCTTGGTTTTTAGGTCAAGGGGTAACTTATAGGCGCAGAGGGAGCCCGAGGGGGTGCCTGGGGTGGCTGCACCCCCTAGGCGCGGGGCAGGGCCCACCCGCGCCTGACAGGGGTGTGGGCCCCCCAGACCTCCACTCCGTTTCATCTTCTGGCCCCGTGGATCTTCTGGTGAAATATAATTTTTGGCATATTTTCCGGGATTTTCTTGATAGTTGATTTTCTGCACAAAAACTAGACACCAAGGTAATTCTGCTGAAAATAGCGTCAGTCCGTGTTAGTTGTATCCAAATCACACAAGTTTAGAGGAGAAACAATAACAAAAGTGTTCGGGAAAGTAGATACGTTTTGGACGTATCAACTCCCCAAGATTAGCTTATTGCTCGTCCTCAAGCAATTCAGTTGAAAACTGAGTGCGATAAAAGAACTTTCACGAACACAGTTGCTTCATATGATGTATATATTCTCAGCACATGAGTAGATGCTTAAACTATTCATAATAAGAAGTATGTAACCAAGTTTGCTCAATAGTCATTGTAAGCTATGAAGAGAAACCAACTCAATAATAATAAGTAGCATGGAACATAAATATAAGCAACATTGCAATGCTCATAGTAAGGTATGATAGAGTGGTATCTCGCTTGCCTTTGTTTGTAGAGCACAATATAAATGCCAAGGCACCTCTGAAGTTCAAGTGAAGACTAGAAGTAAGTATATCAGAGATACAAGCATCAAAGTTATAACATAATTAACCAAGTTTTGGAACAGGCACAAGATGACAACTATGCTTTCAAGAAGGTGCTCATAGAATAAGTGGTGACTCAACAAGGTTGAGAAAAGGTTTTGAAAAGTTTGAAAGGCTTCATAATGCTGAAAGGAAGGTACTCATTAGCTTTGAGATCTCATTGCCCCTATCATAGGCATCTTCATATGGTTAATGTGAAAGTGAGGTCCAATCGGAGTTATATGCTTGACAGACCATAAACTGGAAATCCCAAGTCCCTTGAGTACGAGGGCCGCTTTGCATGCTACTCAACTTTGGTTACTTGCAAGTTCTTGTCATTGTACATACATGCATATCATAGAGAACCGCCAATGGGGTACCCCTTGCACATGATACAGGAGCTATCCCGTGATCAAAATGACAAGGCAAGCAGACAATGAGCATCTCAGCGATCTTTTTATTTACTATGTGCATATATTTTTATTGAGGATGCTTCACAGAAAGCTCATTATGGTGGTGCTGCAAGTTTCCACCATGATTAGGCATGGCTTAGGCTAGCGGCCCAGGCGTTTCTCTAACACAATGTATAGACTCCATGAACTCACAAGCTCCCCTTTTATTTCACACCGTTGACATCCGCAAACAAAAGAGCAAGGTATCAACTGGATATGTATCCATAAGTGTTGAAAGCGTTCCCCATGACAGCATGGTTCTGCTAACTCCCAACCTATAATTTTCAAGCATATAACTTTCATGGACAGGTCACAATGGTTCAGGATTATTAAGTGCAAGAAATAAAGCATGCCATCAAGTTTGTGAGAGCTTTACTAACTAACTTTCTCAAAACAGACAAACATTTTATTTGGAAGAAAACAAGGCATAATGAATATGCACTGAAATAGCAAATGATGCTAATAGGTAGGTATGGTGGACACTGTTGGCAATAATGGTTTTGGGAAGTTGGATGCACAAGTGGAGCTCATACTCAGTGCAAGTGAAGGCGAGCAATAGAGAGGGAGCGACAAACGAGAGAGCAATAACTGTCATAATCATGCTTGCAACAAAACATGACTAATTATGGCATAAAAGTGATACAAGAACTCTGAGGCAAAATAAATCATCGAGGCTTGCTGACTATTGTTTAGTCACATGCATGTGTGAGCATGTGCCAAGTTGATTCAGATGAAACTTTCAGAGGAGGATACCACAATATCATACCAAAATATGAATAAAGCAATGCAAGCCAACATTCATATGACATGCTACAAACCATTAGCAAGCTAGAACTAATCACAAACAATCAAGAACTACTAAGCATCCATCAGTAACACACTCCTTACAATGAACAAACTAAGCATGCTCACAATGATGAGTATATGTACAAAAATGAAAACAAATAGAGTTCGTTACCAGCCTCTTACCACACCTCAAGTTGTCTTAATCGTCATTATTGCCCTTTACTTGTGTGACTTGAATAATAACATGAAACCCAAAATCCACTGAGGACGGCTCAACCCTGTGAAGAACTCACAAAATCAAAGAAGAACAACCAATATTTTTGGTGTTTTCGATTTTTCAAACAAGCCAACAAAGCAAAAACAAACCAAGCAAAGCAAAATCTTTTTGGAATTTTCTTTTAAGGCAAACCAAAGCAAAAAGCAAAGAAACAAACCAATAGAAACAACGAAAATATTTTTGGTATTTTTGTGTTTTTGAGAAAGAAGCAACAAGAACGAAAAAGAAAGCGAAACAACGGATATACAAAGAACCAACCAAACATGATATATAGATGAGTGCGATGTCGGTATACCTCCCCTCAAGCTTAGGCTTTTGGCCTAAGTGGGGCTCAATCCCATGGTGCCCAAGTAGGTGCACCTCCATAGTACGACGAGGAGGCTCCCTCGTCCTGGCACGAGCTCGAGGACTCCCCTATGTAGTGTACAATGGGGTCATACAAGGGTGTTTCCTCCTGATAGTGTCCATAGAATCTAAGAGAGCGCAACTTGTCATCCATCTCCTCCTTGGAGCGTGATAAAGGTCCCTGTGAAATACTGAACAAAGTGGTTTGGGGTAGAGGGATCTCTCTCTTCCCTGTCAATAAACAACATTTTATAAACCAAGTTCTCAAGGGTAGAGCCATTAGTGACAAAGTGGTGCGCCTTCATGGCAGCAAGATCAAGCCTCCGAGGAGCCAAAACTGTATCATTTGGATCAACAACAATGTCCAAGGCGGTAGCAACACATGTAGCAATAAATGGGTCCCCTAGCAGTTAAACGACGAGCAATGAGAGAACCAAGATTGTACTTGGTATCATTGTTGAGCGCAACAGCTAAGAAAGCCAAATGATATTTGGAAATATTACTAGTGTTCTCCCTACCAAGAACACTAGTGACAAGATAGTAAGAAAAGTACCTGATGGCTGGAAGCTGAATGTTTCTTATCTTTCCCCGTTGAGCTCTACGGTTATCATCATTGGTTATTACGCGGTAGAGCTCTAACAAATCAACGGGTTGAGATGGAATCTTCTTTGCTGACCCAGCTATACCAAGTCCCAGAGCCTCACAAAATTTCTTCAACGTCATATGGTAAGACCTGCCATAAATTTTAAAGGAAACATCTGGATTGAACATGCTGTTCGTAAAGGAGAAACTTTCCACAAATGTTTTAGTGAGCGTAGCATATTGCACGCTCTCATCTTGCATAACGCTTGTTAGTCCAGCCCTCCGAACCAAGATCATAAAATCATCAAGAATCCCAACAGCCCGCAAGAAGGTTTGGCAAGGAAAGGCGGAGGGATGCGCATCCCCCTCATCTCCCTTGTTACCGAATCGCGGAGTGATGAGATCCTCATTGTATGAGGGCCTAGCACGGGAGGATGATCTTGAAGGCCTTGCCCTTCTAGGTGCATCACTCTCAAATATCTCTCCAAATGTGTGGTTGTCCATGACCACTCTTTTCTGAAATTTTTAGACAAACATCAAACCAAGTGATTTCCAAGTTGATAGATGATGAGCAACTACTATTGGAACTTGCTAGAGGGCTACACATGTATCAAAATAAAATCTCTAAGCATAGAACAAGCATGCAAGCTCACACAACATGTCACCCATAGTAGCAAAATACTCAAGATACAATCTACCAATCACAAATCTAATTGGACAAGTGGAGAAGGCACATACCAAGGAGCAATCCCTCCAAAAATCAGAAGCAAAGATGGGATGAGCAAGGAGATCAAAAATTGCGAGCAAGAACAACAAGAACTCGAGCTTGAGTAAGTTTTCCGGTGTTTTTCGGGAGAGAGAAAGAAGATGGCTGTGAGGGGGCACCTTGAAGGGGCCCAGGTGGGCCAGACCCTCCTAGGCGCCACCCATGGGCAGGCTCGCCTAGCTGGGGTGTGGGCGCCTGTGGTGGCCCCCTGGGTCACTCCAGGTGTCCCTCTGCCCCTTTTTCGAGGAAAAATTTATTTTGAATTTTCTGGGATTTTTTGGTCAATTTTCAGGGTATGAAAATTGATTTTCTCGCAGAAACGGTTTTTTTAGAAGAAGCGAAAGCAAACCAAAAGCCAAACTACAGAATCTCTAAGACACTCTAACAAGCAAACAACTAGCAAAACCAAAGCTAGCAAAATAAAAGCAACAACTAGGAAGGAGAAAAATTAAAAGAAAACAAGTATAACCATAGTGAAAACATTATTTTATTCATTAAAATCCTTTTGTTAACAAGGTTGATCAAGTCTTGTTACCAAAACAATCTTATATGAAACAAAACTTTGCATTCCACAAGGTGATTATGTTACCTCATACTTGATAGCAATGGTCTCAATCATAATAGTTTCAAAATTTTCCTGTGCAATGGGACAATATATTTCTCCAACCTTAATGCTCTCAATATTTTCAATGGAATTCAGGCAATAGCTCTTAACAACCTTCTTGGAGAAATAAATAGTATGCTCTTTGTCATCAATATTGAAATGTTACTTTTCCTTGATTTCAATTAATAACAGCACCTGCAGTATTAAGAAAAGGTCTCCCAAGAATAATAGACATATTATCATCTTCAGGCATTTCAAGCACAACAAAATCAGTCAAAACCAAGTAATTATGATCCACTTGAACAGGAACATCCCCACATATACCAACATGAATAGTAGTTGACTTATCAGCCATTTGCAAAGATATATCAGTTGGTATCAACTTTTCTAGCTGGAGTCTCTTGTAGAGATAAAAAGGCATAACACTAACTCCAGCTCCCAAATCACATAAAGCAGTTCTAACATAATTATTCTTAATATAGAAAGGAATAATTGGTATACCTGGATCACCAAGTTTCTTTGGAACCTTACCATTGAAGGAATAATTAGCAAGCAGAGTAGAAAACTCCTCATTAGGAATCTTCCTTTTATTAGAGACAATATCCTTCATATAATTTGAATAAGGAGGCAATTTAATAGCATCAGTCAAAGGAATTTGCAAAAATAAAGGTTTCATCCACTCACAAAACTTGTTGTAGTGTTCTTCCTCCTTTGACTTGTGTTTCTTACCTGGAAAAGGCATAGGTTTCTACACCCAAGGTTCTCTCTCACTACTATGTTTCTTAGCAATAAAATCTTCCTTAGTGTACCTAGTGTTCTTAGTGTGCTTCTCAGGTTCTTCCTCAACTTCCTCCTTATCAGGAGCATCATTTTTATCATTACCACTCTCAGTTTCAGCATTAGAGACATATATACTATTAGGATCTACAACAAGTTCAAGTGGTTCCTCAACTACCTTATGTTTCTTTTTCTTTCTCTTACGAGGACTACCACTACTTTCACCTTGTTGATAATCCTGCTCAATTCTTTTAGGGTGTCCTTCAGGATATAAAGGATCTTGAGTAGCTATACCACTCCTAGTTCTAATTCCATAAGCATGTTTATTTCCTGAGTCATTGACTAGCATATCCTTTTGTACCTTAGCAAGTTGATCAAGTTGGGTTTGAACCATTTGAAAGTGTTTACAATGCATTTTAATATTATTAGAAGTTCTTTCCACAATATCTTTCAACTCATTGATAGCCCTAGAGTTTTCCAATAAATGATTCTGAACTTGTTTATTAAAATTACCTTGTTTAACAATAAATGTGTCAAGTTCCTCTAAGCATTGATCAGGAGGCTTACCATAGGGAATATCACCTTCATTAAAGTGGAGAGAGTGTACCTCAAAAGTAGATGAGTGGGGAATTGGCTTACATAATTCTTCTATAGGAGGTAGAATCTTCACATCTTCAGCTCTAATACCTTTCTCCCTTAGACATTTCTTAGCTTCTTTCATCACTTCATCATTTAATGCAATAACTCCCCTCTTCTTTGGTGTTGGTGTTGGAACTGGTTCAGGCACAACTGGTTCAGGAGTAATAGGCTCAGGTGTATTTAGCTCAGTTGAAGTCCAATCATCATAATTCTTGCTTATCCTAGCCATTAATTCTTCAGCATCTATAGAAGTTCTTTTCCTTAAAACACAATCAACAAAGCTATCTAGGTATGTCCTAGAATCATCAATTAGTCCATTATAATAAATATCAAGAAGCTCATTCTTAGGCAATGGACATCTAGGATGTGCATGAATCAAGGCACAGAACCTTGTCCATGACTCAGGCAATTTCTCTTCTTCTCCCTGTTTAAAATCAAAAAATCTCTGCAAAGCAGCATGTCTAGCACTAGGAGGAAAATATTTCTAGAATAAAGAAGCAATCAAGCAATCAAGGCTAGAACCAGGGGGTAATCTATTAAACCAAGCCCTAGCTTCTCCTTTTAGTGAAAAAGGGAGGATCTTAGTAACAAAATACTTGCGCATCTTAAAATCATCAGAGGATAAAGCACTCATAGTAGAAAGCTCATTCATATGAGCCACAACACTCTCAACAATGTCCAAATAGGATAAATCAAGAGAAAAATCATAATATTTATCTTTAATATCTATAAGAGAGGTGGCAAACTTATTATCAGAGGATAGTTTAGGCATAATAGTACGTCTAGCAAGGAGACTCTTAATAGCACTAATACCATGTGTGTTTCGGCACTCTTCAACAAATTCATCAGTGAACTCAATATAACCATCATTAATACCATAAATATCTCTAGACTCAGGTGAGCTAACAGGTGTAATAGTGTCTTCACTAGGAGTTTTAGTCTTTCCTAGACTAGCCATAATATCATCTAGGAAAGGACCTAATGAACCACTCGCATCAAGCACAGTAGAAGTAACATCATGAGCATCAAAAGCAGTTTCAGATTCAGCAGTAGTAGCAGTGTGTGTAGAATGAGTATGTGGTGGTGGTGTAACAAGCTTACTTATAACAGACGGTGAATCAAGAGCAACGGAGGTGTTTAGGACTGTACCTCTTCTTGTAGTGGATGGTAAAATAGGAAACTTTCCATCACGAGACTTATCCATGATGAAAGGAGTAGCAGTGAACAATAATAGATCCAAGTGAACTTACAAATAAATCTATGCTCCCCGGCAACGGCGCCAGAAAATAGTCTTGATAACCCACAAGTGTAGGGGATCGCAACAGTCTTCGCGGGTAGTATTACCCAATTTATTGATTCGACACAAGGGGAGACAAAGAATACTTGCAACCCTTAACAACTGAGTTGTCAATTCAGCTGCACCTAGAAATAGTTCTTGCTCATAGAAGTTTATCAGTAGCAATAGTTTGGAGTAGCAACAACAAAGCAACAACAACAGTGAAATAGGAGCAATAGTAACAGTAACGGTAAACAGTGGGATTCGAGTGCGGTAGGCATATGGATGGATGGACGGGCGTTGCATGGACGAGTCTAAACATGTAACTTCAATATCTAGGGCATTGCAGATAAATAAGAATAAGCATCCAAGTACTAAACAATCCTAGGCATGTGCTCCATATATAGTCATACGTGCGCGCAATGAGAACTTGCACAACATCTTCTGTCCAGCCAGCCCGTGGCAGCGGGGCCTTTAGGGAACTACTGGCAATTAAGGTTCTCCTGTTAATAGAGCACCGGAGCAAAGCATTAACACTCCATGAACACATGTGATCCTCACACCACAACCATCCCCTTCGATTGTCCTAATTATTGTCACTTCGGGGACTTTGGATCCGGACAATGATACGTGTACACAATTTGTAGATAAGATCACAAACAATACTATCATAATGATTCAATAATAAGTTCAGATCTGAGATGATGGCACTCGGGCCCTAGTGACAAGCATTAAGCACAACAAGTTGCAACAAAGTCATATAGCACTAATAGAGATACTAGGCACTATTCCCTAAAAATCGTATTCGATTAGATGATAGAACTCATCCAATCCCTACCATCCCCAAGCCTACAGCAGGGGATTACTCACTCATGGATGAGGGAAACATCGATGGTTGATGGAGAGGCGTTGGTGATGACGATGTCGATGATCCTCTCCAAATTCCCCGTTCCGGTAGGGTGCCAGAACGGAGTTTCTGGATCCGAATCTTGGTTTTTGATGGTGGCGGCGGAGCGGAACTCTTTTTAGAAAAACGTCGAACCCCCCTCGGTTGTGAGGTCAAGGGGTAACTTATAGGCGCAGAGGGAGCCCGAGGGGTAAGCAAGGTTGGCGACTACTCACTGATCATGAATCTCTTTGTGCTAGGTTCCTGAAGGGGCGTTATTACCCCGACTCTGATTTCTGGCGTGCAACTAAGCCCAGGTCTGCCTCGTATACGTGGCGGAGCATCTTGCATGGTCGTAATCTGCTGGCCTAGGGTATCAAATGGGGCATTGGTGATGGCAAGAAGGTGAGAATTATTTCAGACAACTGGGTTCCCCAGTTTCCACCGGGGATCATCAACACTATCTCACCGATTCCACCAAATTCTACTGTTCATTGTTTTCTTGATGAGGAGAAAACAGAATGGAACAGAGAAAATGTGCACCGTTTCTTCTCACCAGTGGTGGCAGCCCAAATTCTCCAGGTGCCAATCTCTAGGCATTTGGGAGAGGACTTCGCCTACTGGCCTCATACAAGCCATGGATTGTTTACGGTGCGTTCATCGTATAATGTGGCTCGATCGAGCAAATTTGTGCAAGCCCAGAGTAGGTCTGGGCAGGGCATGCCCTCTAGCTGGACGTCATCTGAGAAGGATTGGAAAGCTTTGTGGAAGATCAAGGCACCTAGGAAAATGATCATTCATGTTTGGCGCTTTGTCCACGATTGTCTACCCAGTGGTGTACAGATGTGCAGAAGACAGATCACCAATGCTGAGGACGCATGCATTTTCTACGGATGTTTAGAGGGTATTGAGCATTCTATGTTGTTCTGCCAGTTTGCACGTACAGTTTGGCGGCAAGTTAAGGAGCATATCCCTCTTGAGCTGAAAAGGAAGAATTTCTCCTCCAACAGGCAGTGGCTCTTCGACTTTCTCGCTCTCTCAAAGGATCTCCAATTAACGGCCCTTGTGATTACCTTCTGGCACTTGTGGGATGCTCGGAACGAGTCAAGGAACTCGGATGTCAAGCCCAACCCTACACGTAGTGCGGGGAAGATCCTTGCCTATATCGACCTGATGAAACAACATCTCTTCAAGCCTGTCCCGAAGCAAAGGTGTGCGTCTATTCCTGCAGCAACATTGTGGACGCCACCGCCGCCAGGTACAGTTCTTGTCAATTCTGATGCTGCTATCTTCCAAGCTGATGGAGGTATGAGTGCTGGTGTGATCGCTAGGGTTCGTGTTTTTGGCGGCGTGTCGTCTATTCTATAAAGGTGTAACTACCTCGGTGAATTACGCTCCTAGTTACAAGCCTGGATGAGCGGAAATGGTTAAAATAGTACGATGAGGCCCAAATGCCACTCACAGGTAGACCTTTCGGCCGTCCTAACCATTTCCAAACATCGGGACAAGAACGGGCGGCGTAATCGGCAGGCAAAGGGATCAACTACATACACAAATGAGTATGTATGCAAGCCACCATACAACAGTCCTCAGAGCCATTCCATCTAAAAGAAATAGAAATATTGCAACGCCATACGGCAAGATCCAAATGTCCTAGATATATATAATAGTTTAGGATATCTCCTCATACATCAAACATCAGAGTATCAGGCGGAAGCGGCAAACAAGATCCGAGTACGGATAAGAAGCAAATCGGCATAAGATGCCCCATAATAAACACATCCCGCCCACAGATCTCACGGATCCCCGTTCCCGGAATCTCTACAACGAATGATCGTTGTCCACATCGTCCGTCTGCTCCACCCAGTATCCATGTTGTGAGTGTACCTGTTCATCTGAATCAAATAATTTATCGTGTGAGACCCTAGGGGTAATCAGCAAGTCTTTATGCCTCTAAAGGGGACACAACCTGGGGTGACGCAATTGCAGCAAAAGATAATACCTAGCAATTCTATAGATACTCGCTAACCATCCGCCTAACCATAGATAGACGGATGTCCGTGAATAACAACAGCTTATAATATTAACAGATCCATCATCCTCCTCGCTACCAACGAGGAAGCGGACGAACACCCCCATCCGCTGGCGGTTTTATTATCCATTCCATGAGTGTTGCACTATTTACTAGTCGGTTACTTAGTCAAATTAAAAGCGGTACTTTAGTTATACTTGTCTATGATCGAGAAACGTGCTCCAAGTCGTCCATAACCGCGGACACGGCTTTGAGAAAGTTTACCCTGCAGGGTACACAAATAAGCAACACACACTCGATCAACCTCGGAAACCAAATCAAAACCCAACAAGGCTTTCACGACAAAGCAATCACAGATTCAGAAATATTTAGGGCCACCCCATTAAGCTACCCGCGAAGTTAGTGACTCAAACGGACTCAAGGTTTGGGTGGACGGTATCGGGAACCCGAAAGTGTGACTGGCTTGTCGATACTGCAAATCGTGTCCCGATCCTAAACAAGTACAAGTACAAGACATCGCACAATTTAAATAAAGCGTAAAGCATGGCATAAGTACAGGATAGTAAATAAAACCTCAAACTATTTTGTGGCCCCAAGAAATAAGAATGAATCAAGCTCGCTCGGGGTCCCATAATCCTCCCGGATGTGGATAGCGAATATTCAAGGAACAGGAATAAAGTACTCGGGGTCCCTGGGACACAAGTGAGCATGAAAACCAAATAGCAGATATTGCTCACCGGTGCCACTTTCATTAGTTATCCCATACTACTCAGGTTAAGTTGTTTAGGTACCTCGTTATCCATCAGACACTCACATACCCTACACATGCTGTTCTACGACTCGCATGGCTCAAACAACTCCTGTAGTAATGGCTCATGGGATGGAGGAACAAGCTTCGGTGGGGTTTTAAAAGTAAAGGCTATGAAATACTTGGGATTCAGTTTAATGCAATCGCGACTCAATGATGCAAGAATAAGATATAGGCAATAGGTACTATATGTATGCAAGCATGTGGTAGTGCTTGCCTGGCAGCTCAGTTGAAGCGAGAGAAGGATCTGGGTAGTGCTCCTGGGTTTCTTGATATATCCCCTGCTCAGCGTCTATTCGAAGAAGAACCAAAAAAACAAGGGCCAACATAAATAAAGGGCACAATCATATAAATAAAATGCGACAAGCAAACAATCATGCCATGATGAATGATGCACAATTTGCATGGCAATAAAGTAGCATGGCATGGGTGAGGTGTGGAGTACAAGAATAAGGCATTTTATGGAGTTTTAGTCATATTTTATTCTCGAATAAGTTGCTGTATACTTTATATTTCTATGATGCATGCTGCAATTCAGAACATGGAATGCATAAACAGAAAGGTCTCGTCGAGCTAATCATTTTAGACATATCATTTGTTAAATTTGGAGTTATAAATCAAAAGTTATTAATTAATTAAGAAAAAGGGCATTTTATTGTAATTTTAAACAACTTGAAATTTAAAGTGTCCAAAATATATTTTTAAGGCCATATTTGAATTCCTCACATTTTTCTGATTTCAAAACATATATTATTTGTATTATTTGGAATTATGAATTTAAATTTATGTTAAAGTCAAATTGAGTCAAATGGAGTCAAAGTCAAAGGTTCGACTAGTTTGAATTAGTTCTGAAAATATTTGACTAAAGATTTGAATTAACATTCAAAAACAAAACATATTTCAGATAGAGTTTGAATTCAAATTCCAAAACATTTGAAAGTTATGAATTTATTTGATATTAATCATTTACTGAAATTTTAATTGATTTAAGAAATAGCTGAAGGTTTTTCTTACTCGGCTCAGATCTAGCCTTAGACACTGACTAGTGGGGCCAACGGCTGACTCAGCAGCAGCTGACACGGCGGGGTCTGGGCCGGCTTTTCTCACTAGGGTCCTTCCTAACCGCACCCATGACAGGTGGGTCCGGGGGCAGCGGGGCCACGCGCGCGTGTCGCCCAGCCGGGGCGTGACACGTGGGCGATCCCCGGGCGCGGGTTAAGGGCATTTGTCTGCGGGAGGGCGGGGGGTTCTGCAAGTTTGGTAGGGCGACTGACTAGTGGGCCACGAGGACCGCGGGTTTAGGCGGGAAAAAGGGGAAGGGGCTCTACGCAAAACGGCCAGCGGCTACTGCTGACGCTGACGGACACGGCTGCGCGCCGACGGCGGAAGACTGGCCGTCTTCCAGCGACAATGGCGAGAAAACGGCGACGAATCTCGCCAAGCCGCAAAAAGGGAAGATGGAGAGGGTGGTGCGGGCTACAACTTCCGTTCAGAGGGCATCATTGGAGGAGGGCTACAACGCGCGGGGCACGGCAAGAAACAGGCGAGCTGCTGCGGCATTGCCGTCGGCGAGCGACAGCGGCACGGAGGCTGCTCGACGGAACGTCCGGCGCGTCTTGGCCGCTAGGAGGAGGACGGGCATGTCTAGGAGCTTGAGAGGCTCACCAGGGGGTTATCGGTGTAGGCGAGGTTGCTCGTGGTGGGGACGATCTGCCACGTAGCTGGGGCTCTGGAGCTCCTGATCTTGGCGCCCACGCGTGCTCGGTCTCCCAGAAGGCACAAATCTGTACCACGGGAGGAAGCAGAGGCCGGCGATCAAGCTTCCCCGACCCCAAGACTCCCTCCTGCTCGACTCCAAACGCCTCCTCTTGTGATGGTCGGGGCTAGGGTTAGTGGAGCTCATGGAGATGATCATGGTGGGGAGGGGGAAGAAGAAGGGAGGAAGCTGGGGTGCCTGGGGTCCAAATCTTGCCCTGGGGTTTTTCCTGGGGTGGTTGAGGTGATATGGGAGAGAGGGGAGAGGCACATGGGGTGGTGGTGGCTTTGCAAAAGATGGGAAGGAGGCCACGGGCTAGGTCTTCTCTTTTCCTCTCTTTCTTGTCCTATAGCTTAGAGAGGGAAGAGGGACCAAGGGAGGTGGCGTGGAGGAGCTGCCTGGTAGGTAGAGAGGGAGGGACTCGGGTGTAACTAGGGTTAGAGCTAGAGGGGGCTCGGGTTAGGGTTTGAGAGGAACTAGGGTAGATCATGGGGTGGTGGCTCTTGGCAAGACCAAACTAGATCAAACAAAAGAAGGAAGAGAGAGATGAGAGATGAGCCATTCAAAATTCAAATAAAAACAAAGGAGGACCAAAGTTGGAGAAGGTTGCATGGCCCATGCAAAAATGATAATTGCCATGATTAAAATATTGTGAAAACAAAATAATTATTCATAGCATTTATACATATGCATTCCAAAATATGGGGTAAGGGCCAAGCTAAGGAAGTGAAAGGATGCCCCATGTGGAGTAGATGGAGATGACCATATTTGAATAAAATGGGACATGCTAGTGTGTATGTGCCACTAGGCATTTAGTAAGCCCAAAAATATCCCAACATGATAATAACCCCAAAACAACCCCTATGGAAGCTAGAAAAAGGTTCCACTCACAAGGCATGCAAAGGTGGCCATGTGGCTCTCATAAACCAATAATGTGGAAACAATATGGTGCATGTATGAGAGCATGTGGAGATAGAATTGGATCCATCCCAACCCACATGAGCTAGAGGTAAAACCAAATAAGTTGCAATGCTCATATATGGTGGAATGGTGGAATGATGGGGTGATGAAAGAAAAGGTGGTGGAGTGGAATAAAAGATATGCCCCCAACTCAACTTGGGCATTTAAACAATATATCAACAACCAAATACAATATCAAGAGGCAAATACAATTAACAATGCATATGAGAGAAGAACCAAACCAAAAAGGGTTTTATATGATGCTCAAATGCAAGGTGGCATGATGACATGAGCATGATATAATTATGATGCAACAATTATATATAGGAAGTAGCATTTATATAGACTAGGCTAGTAGCATTGCAATTGTTAGACAATTGGGATGCTACAAAAGGGCTCCAGACGCCAGAGTATGCGGAGGCAGTGGCTCTCTGACGGGCGGTTGAACTGGCGCAGGATAAAGGTTGGAGCAGGGTGATTTTCGCTTTAGACTGCCTCTCTCTTGTGCAGCGCCTCAATGCACTAGGACTGGACAGATCTTCTGTTGGTCTTGTGCTGTCCGCCATCAAGCACCTGGTGGCTGGTTTCTCTTCTGTCTCTTTTCGTCGTGTTAAACAAGGTCTCAATGAATCGGCACATTTGTTAGCTAAGTCTTGCTTTCATGTAAACTCTAGTTGTGTTTTTCTGTCTGTTTCGGATTGTATCCAGGGAGCCTCTTATAGATGTTATTTAATTAATAAAGCGCCGAGTTTTTTGTAAAAAAAATTGTAGCAAAGATAACGACGTCGGATGATGCGCGCTGCATGTACATGCGTCAAACCTCAGATCGTGATTAATCTGGTACTCGTCTCTAGCTTCTAGAGTAGGAAAGTGCATGCGAGTAGTTTATTTTGTCATTTTGCTATTTCCAGCTGGCGGTATGAAACACACCATACTAATTTTTCCCTATGAAATACACCACGAGTAAGATGTAATATTAATTTCGATCCATATTAGTATTTTTAACTTTGTCTATATACAAATACATCTAGTATGAACGATTAACTAGATACATACGAATCTAGATAAAGTTGAGAAAATTAATATGAACCGGAGGTAATAGTAACATTGATTTTGTTTGGTGAGTAGTCTAAATGATGAACAATATACATACGAACCGGAGGCAGTAGTCTAAATAATTAAGTGGATACATAGGAATTTAGACAAAGTTTAGATAAGAGTACAATTATATCAGATAAAGGGATACTCTGCTGGTTCTATATAGTTTTATTTCTCAGTTGATTTTTTAAGCTAGATGATACATGCATAGATCCATTTTCTTGTACTCTCTTTGTTTGAAAATAAGCGATTTTGATTAGTATATATTCACATGCACTAGTAAAAAACGACCTTTCGTTTGGAGCTGCTTCAGCCTCTAGTCCCGGCCCTGTATGGAATCGGGACTAGTGTTAGCACTAGTCCCGGTCTGTAAACTTTACAACGGCTAGATGGCGCCACATGACTAGTCCCGATCCGTGGAGAACCTCTAGTCCCGGCTGGTAACACAAGCCGGAACTAGAGCTATTGTGGGGCCCGTTGCTACATTTAGATGATACTAAAAATATATATTTGGATAAAGGTAGGAAGAATGTGTACCAGGGGAATCGTCGATTTCTTTCGGCCAGGCATCCCGCAATAAAGAAAGGCAAGTATTTCAATGGTGAGGCAGATCACCGGAAAAAGCCTATCCGTCGTACTGGTGATGATATATTTGGTATGGTCAAGGATCTAGAAGTAATCTTTGGAAAGGGCCCTGATGGTCAATCTGTTCCAAATGACGTTGATGGACATGTGCCCATGTGGAATAAGAAATCTATATTTTGGGAGCTACCATATTGGAAAGTTCTCGAGGTCCGCTCTGCAATCGACGTGATGCACGTGACGGAGAATCTTTGCATGAAACTTCTAGGATTTATGGGCGTGTATGGAAAGACAAAAGATATGCCAGAAGCACGGCAGGACTAACAAGGTATGAAATACCGAGACGACGTGCATCTAATGAAGACAGATAAAGGACGTCTAAGTGCTGCCAGCTATGCTCTTACCAAAGAAGAGAAGGAATTTTTTTTTGAAGTCCTAAGCAGTATGTAGGTCCCGTCTAGATTCTCGTTGAATATAAAGGGAATAATAAATATGGCAGAAAAAAATTCCAGAACCTAAAGTCCCATGACTGTCACGTGCTTATGACGCAATTGCTTCCGGTTGCATTGAGAGGGATTCTACCAAAAAATGTTTGACTGCCCATTGTGAAGCTATGTGCATTCCTCAATGCTATTTCTCAGAAGGTAGTCGATCCATAAATTCTACCGAGGTTATAAAATGATGTGGTCCAGTGTCTCGTAAGTTTTGAGCTGGTGTTCCCACCATCCTTCTTCAATATTATGACATATCTGCTGGTACACCTAGTTGATGAGATTACCATTTTGGGTCCTGTATTTCTACATAATATGTTTCCCTTTGAGAGGCTCATGGGAGTCTTGAAGAAATATGTTCATAACCGTGCTAGGCCAGAAGGAAGCATCTCAAAGGGCTATGGAATAGAGGAGTTCATTGAGTTTTGTGTTGACTTTATTCCTGACATTAAGTCGATTGGTGTTCCTGAATCACGACATGAGGGGAGACTGAGTGGAAAATACACACTAGGAAGGAAATCAATAATATGTAGGGACGGACATTCTTTTATTCAAGCACACTACACGGTTCTGCAAAATTCCACCTTGGCAGCTCCGTATATCAAGGAACACAAGAATATTGTACGCTCAAACAACCCGAGAAAGCCTGACTCCTTTATTAGAGATGAACACATGAAGACTTTTGGCGGTTGGTTGCAAACACATCTCATGAATAACAACACTGTTTGTGATGAGCTGTACTTGTTGGCCAGCTCACCATCTTCGACTATATGGACTTTCTAAGGGTACGAGATAAATGGAAATACATTTTACACGATCGCCTAAGATAAAAAGAGCACCAACCAAAACAGTGGTGCCCGCTTTGATGCAACAAACCACAATGGGTCAAAGGATACATATTATGGTTACATAGAGGAGATATGGGAACTTGACTATGGACCTGTTTTGAAGGTCCATTTGTTTCGATGCAAATGGGTCAAGCTAACAGGAGGCGGGGTTGAGGTAGACAAAAAATACGGAATGACAACAGTGGATCTCAATAATAATGCGTATAGAAACGAACCATTCGTCCTAGCCAATGATGTAGCTTAGGTTTTCTATGTGAAGGACATGTCTATCAAACCAAGAAAAATAAAATATAAGCAAACGAAGGCATCATTAAATAATGAGCCAAAGCGCCACATAGTTCTTTCAGGGAAAAGAAACATCATAGGAGTGGAGGATAAGAGAGAGATGTCAGAAGATTATGACAAGTTTCATGAAATTCTGCCGTTTGTAGTGAAGGATGACCCAAGCATCATGTTACTTGATGAAGATGCTCCATGGTTAAGGCCACACGGTCATAAGCAAGTCATATGATGTATTCTAAATTTTGCCTTTGGCTGTTTTTTAGATGCAATCAATATGTATATATGTATATCATTTTGTGAAGCTTTTACCAAGTTTGTTATTTTTTCTGTTTTATAAAAATAATTATACTAACTTTCCCTCTGACCGAAGCTTTTATTACCAGTTGTAGCCACTAACCGGGACTAAAGATATTTCCCGCCATTTCCCACTACTTCCCGCCATGTTTTCTCGCCCTTTCCCTCTGACCAAAGCTTTTAGTCCCGGTTGTAGCCACTAACCAGGACTTAAGATATTTCCCGCCATTTCCCACCGCTTCCCGCCATGTTTTCCTGCCCTTTACCTCTATATTTAGGCCAACCACGCCATGGCTATCCACACATCCACACACCTTCCTCTCTCACAACAATGGACAACGCCTACTAGGACATTCTGACCCTCGAGGAGACCGAGGCGCTGTGCGCCTCTAGCTACCCTTGCCCGCCGGGCTACCGGCTGCCCGCCGGCTGGATGCTGAGCACTGGAGGGTTCATGTCCCTCCTTTCCCTCAAGGTTCCGCACGCCAGGAGGCCATCATGAACCACTTCTACCACGAGCTCACGCCGGAGCATCGGATGGATCCCGACAACTATGACACCTGGAATGCCTTCTTTGCTAACCGACAGGAAAGGGAGCTCGCCAGGTACGAGGGTGATGGCCCTCCCTCGGTGAACCACAACGAAGCCGGCCGCCGCTTGTGGTGGGCGCACCAGACTATCATCGGCGTGATGCGCTACATCGACGGGGGATACCATCCTCGCCTGCGATACCCGCAGCCTCCACAGAGCCATTAGAAGGGTGGCGGTGGTGAGGGACGCGGGTGTAGCAGCGTCGTCATCCGGGAGCCCCCTCCCCCACTCGTCTTGAATCCGAGGCCGGAGTGGCAGGTGCCCCCATAATATGTCATAGCTGTGCCGAGCATCCAGCCGCGTGCGCCTAGCAACTACCATGATGACGACAACGACGAAGACGACCCTAAAGCTGAATACTATAGGGCTAGCTATGAGCATGACTAAAGGGGGGTCTTTATTAGTCCTGATTTTGTAGTCTTGGTTTTTTAATTATTAATAAATGTATTGAGTGTTAGTCCCGGTTTATGGCTGGACCGGAACTAAAGGGGGCCTTAAGTCCCGATTCCGTAGTCTTGATTTTTTAATAGTATTAATAAATGTCTTGAGTGTTAGTCATGTTTTATGGCTAGACCGAGATTAAAGGGGGGAGTTTAGTCCCGATTCGTAGAACGACTTTCGCAAACTATGAAGATGTTGTCCCATATTAGGGAGTGCCTCTATGACCAACTTTAGGGACATGCCGGAGGACTGGGCTCCGGCGGCATATCCCTAAAGCTGGCCGTAGTGGAGTCCCTGCTATCGCACACCATCTTGCAGCTTGTAACTTCTCTAACTAGATCAATACACCCGGGAGCTAACTAATTTCACATATTTGGGAGTGCCTCTATGACCAGTTTCTTGGAGATCCCGGAGGCCTGGGCTCCGGCGGCATCTCCCTAAAACTGGCCGTAGTGGTGTCCCTGCTCTTACAAACCATCTTTGAGATGCCTCAAACTGGCTGGAGGACTGTACTTACAAGGATGCCTATTTATAGTACAAGCAGCTCGGCATAGTGTCTACACTCACGACATAATGTCGACACTCACCCCTATTATTAGTGTTGACTCATGTTTTGTCCCGGTTGGTGTCTCCAATCGGGACTAAAGGTTCATCTTTAGTCCCGGTTGGCGACATCATCCGGGACAATATACAAGCAGCACGACATAATGTTGACACTCACACCTATCATTAGTGCTGCTTGACCCAGCCTGCCGCAATCCCTTCAGTCCCGGTTGGATTCTCCAACCGGGACTAAAGATAAACCCTCATAAAATTCGAAACGGGCATAAGAAATACAGAAAAGGCCCGAACAATGTAAATCCTTCGTTATCTGACATAATTGCAAGGAAAAATACCAAACTTGGTATATTGATTATGTCTCGAAAAAACCTTCACAAAATGACATATCATGTTCGAGGTTTCATGGCTTTTGGTCCAAATGACCGATGTTATGTGCAGAATCGCGACATAGTTTGTGATACTGTGCGCATATTATACAAGCATGTGGACATTGGGGTGGAGAACAATGTTGCAGGAGGAAGTTTTCCTTTTTGTCACACGGAAAATCCATTTTCTATTTTCCGAACGCAAAAAAGGGTCGTTTTGTGAAGCAACCACCAAAATGTTGTTTCTGAATGCTATCCTACCATTTTTTAAATGCTAGACCACCTTACATGGACAATCTACCAACCGGGAGATCTTAAACCTTTCCGTCCTTCCTGGGTGAAAAGGACAAATGTCTGCCGAATCGGTAGGAAGTGGGTCCGGTTTGAACTACATGTACATGATCTAACGCCCATGATTTTTTGAAAAAATCATTTTTAGACTCACAATATGTTGTTTATTAAAAGATCCAATACAAGTTCTAATGATCCTCGTCCCCTATCTTTATGCACGCTGGTTCGACCTTAGTTCGAAACGGGCATAGGAAATTCAAACACTAGTATAGAAAAGCTATTATTTAATTCAACAAAATATTAGTTTTACAACAGAGTATGCTAATATATTTATATCATAGATCTTTTTTTCTGCAAATTTTGATATATTATACATATTTTCATCATTACAGAATAAAAGATATTGAATTAATAATATAATTAATTAAAATATCTAGACCCTACCCATACCACAAAACATATTATTTAATTCAACAAAATTTTAGTTTTATAATAGAGTATGCTAATAGATTTATATTACAGATCTTTTTTCTGCAAAATTTTATATATTATACATATTTTTCATCATTACAGAATAAAAAGATATTGAATTAATAAGATAATTAATTAAAATATCTAGTCCCGGCCTATACCACAAACCGGGACTAGAGGTTTTTGGCGCGCGAACGAAACGACGCGCCGAAAAGACCTCTAGTCCCGGCTCGGGGCTAGGACCGGGACTAGAGCCCCCCTCTAGTCCTGGCTAGGGGTTGGAGCCGGGACGAGAGGTGGTGGGTATAAATACCCACCGCCCTCCTCCTGGCTCGAGCCACGCACCGGGACGCCCTCTTCTCCAATCGACACCGCCAGGCCGCCCCGCGCCCGTGCCGGTGGATCTCGTCGCCGTCGAGCCGTGCCCATCGCCGTAGCCGCGCCCCGTCGAACCGCGCCTCGTCGCCGTCGCCCGTTGCCATTCCCGTGGTCTTTGCGTCGCCGCAGCTCACCCCGCCGCTCGTAGACTTCGTTGCCGGCGCCCTTTCCCGTCCCCGCGCCGCTGCCCGCGTCGCCCGTGGTTGCCGCCTAATCTTCCCGTGCGCCGCCGCCCGTGGTCGCCGCCCACAAGCCGTAAGTGTGTTTCCCTCTTTTTTTGTATATAGTTTATAATATATAATTTAGTTAGATATAAATGTGTCGGTATATTTTTAATATTGTTAGTATATTGTTTAGTTAGATATAATTGTTTTAGTATATTTGTTAGTATATTGTTTAGTTAGATATAAATTTGTTAGTATGTAGTTTCAATATTTTTAGTTAGATATAAATTTCTTAGTATATTGTTTAGTTTCATATATATTGTTACATATTTTTAATATAGAGATTTAAGGATATTTTAGTTTGATATATAATTTTCTTTAGACATGTTATTATTTAGTTTAGCAATATTTAGGGATTTGTATATAATATTTGTTAGTATTTACGATATTTAGAGATTTGTATATAATATTTGTTAGTATTTACGATATTTAGAGATTTGTATATAATATTTGTTAGTAATTAGGATATTATTGCTAATATTTAAGAAATTTTTACTATTATTAAAATATAATTATTTACTTAGCATTATTTCGGTCAAATCCATACCTACTTTAGGATATGCCCATACCGCATCCTCGTAGTCGACTCGGCGACACGAGGGAGTACTACGCTCTACCGGAGTTTGATGGCGCTACGTCAACAGGGGAGCGCTTCGTCGGGAAACCCCAAGATCAAGGTGTGATGGCGCACAGCAGCAAGTCTTCCCTTAGTAAGAAACCAAGGTTATCAAACCAGTATGAGGAAGGAAATGTCTCAAAGATATTGCAAGCAATTTGGAAACCTGCACAACACAAACTCAAGACTTTGCCCTAACGAACAGTGATGTTGTCAATCTCACCGGTTGTTGTAACAAATGATTAACTGTATGTTGTGGAAGGTAATGGTGGTTTGCAGCAAGTAACAATAACAGTGGAAGATGTATTAATGGTAAAGATTGAACCGGGGTCCATAGTTTACTAGATGTGTTCTCCTTAGATAAACAAACATGGCATGCTGGATAAACAAATTACAGCAGGGCAATTAACATAACTGAGCAAGGCATAATAATGAAATACTATATATAAAGATCCTAGGAGATTCGGTTGTGTAATACAACAAGATACATAGACCGCCATCCAACTGCATCTATGACTAGAAGTCCACCTTTGGGTTATCATCCGAACCCCCTCTAGTATTAAGTTGCAAGTAATAGACAACTTCTTTAAGCAAAGTGTGTAAGGTAAACAATACACTTGTTCCATGAACAAGAGACCGTTGTTTTCTCCCTAGTGGCAATAGCACATCTACAACCTTAGATATTTCTGTCACTTCCCTTGATTAAATAGAGGCATGAACCCACTATTGAGCATAAATACCTCCTCTTGGAGTCACTAGCAACTACTTGGCCAAGATAGCTACTAACAACAAAGAGCATGCAAGATCACAAACAACACAGACATGATAGAATCAATAAGACAAAACCATTAATAAATCTGACAAAGTAATCTCAATATCCATCGGATCCCCGCAAACACAACATGTATGATTACAAATAGATGAGATCTTGATCATGAACGGAGCTCACAAGATCTAGACATGAAAGCACAAGGAGGAGATACAACCATCTAGCTACTACATGGACCCGTAGTCCAAGGTGGAAATACTCACGCTTCATACCAGAGGTTGACATGATGAAGAAAAAGGCCTCCGGGATGATCTCCCTCCGGCAGGGTGCCGGGAAGAGCTTCAGGTCCCCCCGATCTAGGGACGATGGTGGCGGCGGCTAGAGACAGATTCATGGAATATTGATCGGATACTTAGGGTTTAGGCATCAGGGGTTCTTATAAGCGAAGATGCGAGGCTGGGAGGTGGCCAGGGGCCCAAACCCTGCCCAGGCGTGGCCTAGGGTGGGCCCACGCCCGGGGGGGTTCCTCCGCCCTGTGCCCCCTCCGTCTCTCCTCTGGACTCCATGTTCTCCTCGATAAAATATTGAGTTTGTCTTTTGTCCCGTCCAATTCCGAGAATATTTCCTTACTAGCTTTTATGGAACCAAAAACAGCGGAAAACAGGCAACTGGCACTATGACAACTTGTTAATAGGTTAGTACCAGAAAACATATAAAAAGCACCTCAAAGTGTGGACAAAGCAAAGCAAAGTAGATACTAAACAAGCATGGAACATCGAAAATTATAGATACATTTACGACATATAAGGCATCCCCAAGCTTAACTCCTGCTCGTCCTCGAGTAGGTAAGTGATAAAAGAATAATTTTTGAGGTGACATGCACCATCAAGACCAAGATAAAACCACTTGCAAGCATTGAAAGCTGGGATCAAAGAACTCTAAACATGAGCATGAAAGATAGAGTTCTAACAGTAAGACAAAGTAACTATGCATGCAACATGAAAGGCTACAAACAAAGATCATGAATAACAGGCATTGAAAAACATTTGTGTGTTTCACATACATAAAACATAGCATAGTGGCATTCAGCTTGTCCCTCATAGAGTAGCAAATAGATGCATAGGACACCTTCAAAGTTCATAAGAGTGACTAGATACAAATAGCACAAGATCAAGTAATATGAACAATATGCATCAATCAATAAGTTTTGAGACAATGCACATAGAACTAAGAATGGCAACTATGCTCTCTTAACTGGTGACAAAAGGTATAAGGTGGAGACTCAATATAATAGTAGAAGAAAGGCCCTTTATAGGGAAGAAGGTATTTCAAGTCTCAAAAAGAGCTTCCAAAAATTATGGTACTTGTTAGCTTTCAGCTCTCATTGCCCCTATGATAAGCATCTTGAAGTGATTAAGGTTAAAGTGAACAAAGATGGAGTATATGCTTGACATAGTATAAGTTGGCAGTCTCATGTCCCTTGAATACGAGGGCCGATCCTCATGCTACTTAACTTTAGTCACCTATAAGTTCTTGTCATAGTAATTACACGTATATCATAGAGAACCGCCAACGGAGTATCCCTTGCATATGGTACATGAGCTATCTCATAACCAAAATGACAAGGCAAGCAGAAATGAGCATCTCAGCAATCTTCTTATTTACCATGGGAATATGGTGCTTTTTTCTCTCTTTCCTCTTTTTTCAATAAGTCTCTTTTTTATAACAAGAAAGCTTCATAGATGTCACTATGATGATGATGCAAGTTTCCAACATGATTAGGCATGGCTTAGGCTAGCGGCCCAGGCGTTTCTCTAACACAGGATACAAACTCTATGGACTTACAAGTTCCCTCTTTATTTCATACCGGTGACATCCATAGACAAAAGAACATGATATCAACTGAGTACAACAAGGTACAAGTGCAATGTTGAAAATGTTCCCAGTGACAACACGGTTCTGCTAATTCCAACTTATAAGTGCAAGCATATACAACAAAGTTGTCACAATGGTTCAAGTTTATTAGGGCAAGAAATATAAAGCGTGCCATCAAGTTCGTGAGAGCTTTAATCACTAAGTTTTCACATAAAAAATATTTTTTAATTGGAAGATAGATGAAAACAAGAATATACTTGGAATGGTGTAACACACCATGCATAGGAATTTATAGTGGACACTTTGTAATAACTTGGTTTCTTGGGAGTTGGAAGCATGAGTAGAGCTTACTCATACAAGTGGAGGCTAGCAAAAGACTGGGAGCAAACAACTAAGAGAGCAATAATGGCCATAATTATGCAGAGCGACAAAACATTACTAATCAAAGCATAGAGTAGTACTACAAGTCAAGGAATAAATGATCATAGAGGCTAAGGTGACTTGTTCATAGTCATAACATGGTGTGAGCATGTGCCAAGTCAACCCAAACAAAGCATCAAAGGAGAATACCACAATACTATGATTTTGTATGCTAAAACAACGCATGATTCTTTCAAGGCACACTAAGAAATCCCAATTGTTTGGAACAAGTCATGCTACAACAATAATCACTAAGCATAAGGTCAAAACAACACCTAGCATGACATGCTAAAGTCTAAGTCACAGTCAAAGCAAGCTCCTCTTGCACTATTCAAGCAAGAACTTTCTACTCCTTTCCAACACCAATCAACTTATTTGAAACAGCATAGCGAGAACGGGGGTCTAAACTACTTTATTCAAGCAAACTAAACAAACTAAGCAAAGCAAACAAAAAATAAGACGCTCCAAGAATAACACAACAATGCATGAAACAATAAAAGCTAAGTGTCTAGAAAGACCTGAGCTTTTTATTGATGAAGAAGGGGATGCCTTGGGCATCCCCAAGCTTTGACTCTTGTACCTCTTAAATATTTCTTGGGGTGGCACCAGGGGTGGCATCCCCAAGCTTGATATTTTGTCCATTCTTCATCTCATTACATCATTCTCTCTCTACACCTGAAATTTTTCCTTCATACAAAACTTCACACAATCTTCATTAGCAACATTACTGTATTCAAAAGATAATAGACCCTTGGGTTTATCTTTATAACAGCAAAACTTTTCACTAAAAGCACAAGATACTGTAGCAACTTCTTCAAAAAGCTCAATTTCCCAATAAGAACCCAAAAAAGAATCAATAAGAAGCAAATGCAAATAATGGCCGAAATCTATCAAAACCAGCAGGTAAAAACTGATTTTTTCGAAGACCTTATGTTGCTCACATAACAAAGTGTTGAACTAACGAAAGTTATCTAACATAATAGGGGATTTATTCTTAAATTTTCAGCTCAATCCGACTTACAGAGACTCCTCACGATTTTTTATGTTGGAGGACAAAAATCTGTTTCGGGACAGCAACTCCCCAAATCTTACTTCCCTCCCATTAGAGGTCATTCTTGGCAAAAAAAGCAAACAAAAAGGATAATGAGAGGTCATTACTGAATTAATAACTTCCAAGACTCAATAAAACTCTTAGGTTATCTCCCAACAAGTACTTTTCTTTAACGCCTTTAAGTTAGGCACAAGAAGTAAGAAATCAAGTATTTTCAAACGAAGGAGCATTAACATCAAACCTTGATTTCAAAGGAGGAGCAAAAATCAACTTCTAGCTCCTCATAGGGAAGTGTTCAATACCTTTCTTGAATGGAAATTGATATTTAATGGTGCCTTCTTTCATATCAATGATGGAACCAACTATTCTAAGAAAAGGTATTTCCAAAGTAATAGGACAAGAAGCATTGTATTCAACATCCAAAACATAGAAATCTGACATAAGCATTGTTAACCATAATGAGAACATCATTAATACTCCCCATTAGTTTCTTATTAGCATTATCATTAGGTGGGACATCCAAATAACAATCTTCTAAAGGTGGCAAATCAAGCATTTCATAAATCTTCCTAGGCATAATAGAGACACTAGAACCAAGGTCACATGAAGATTTGAGATCAAAGTCATTTACTTGCATATTAAGGTTCCCAACTATCTTATACTTTCCTATGAATATAAACTTTGTGTTTTAACTTCTCTTCCTTAATCTTAACAAGAGCATCTGTAATGTGTTTGGTGAAATCTACATGCATATCACTAGCATCAGGACTTCTAGCAAGCTTTTGCAGGAACATAATCACTTCAGAAATATTGCAACCATCAAGATCAACATCAAACTTAGCATCACTAGTAGTAGACTCATTGGCCTTAGGCATTGTAGGAGGAGGAATATGGACTTCTTGTGGTTTAGTGGCATCCATATTGGTGGTGATGGTGCACACACTATTGTTTCTATCAATTTCAGCTTCCCTTTCCCACTTAGCATGAAGTTGGGCTAACAGTCTAACATTTTCATCAATAGTAACTTGTATGGCATGAGTAGCAGCAAAGATACTTTCCATGGTTTTAGGTTTAGCAGCCATTTTATTAATCAAAGAGGATTGTGCTTCAGACAAAGAGGAAATATTTTTCTCAACATTCAAAATCTTTTCCTCCACAGTCTTGTTGAAAGTGGTTTGTTTACTAATAAAGTCTTTGAGAATGACTTCAAGTTCAGAGGGGGCACTTCTAGTATTGTTCTAGGAGTTTCCATAGGTATTGCCATTATTAGGAGGATGAGGCCTATAATTGTTGTTACTACCAAAATTATTCCTATAGGCATTGTTGTTGAAATTGTTGCTTCTAATGAAGTTCACATCAACTTGCTCTTCTTGAGAAACCAAAGAGGCTAAGGGAACATTATTTGGATCTAAAGGATCTTTCCCATTAACAAGCATAGCCATGATAACATCAATCTTATCACTCAAAGAGGAGGTTTCTTCAACAGAATTGAACTTCTTACCATGTGGAGCTCTCTCCGTGTGCCATTCAGAGTAATTAACCATCATATTATCAAGGAGTTTTGTTGCAGCACCCAAAGTGATGGTCATAAATGTACCTCCAGCAACTGAATCCAATAGGTTTCTTGAAGAGAAGTTCAAACCTGCAAAAAAAGTCTAGATAATCATCCAAGCAGTAAGTCCATGAGTGGGACAATTCTAAACCAAAGTTTTCATTCTCAAGTTGTTTAAATTTCATAATATCACTTCTCATAGATATAATCTTAGCAGGAGGGTAGTACTTTCCAATAAAAGCATCTTTGCACTTACTCCAAGAATCAATACTATTTCTAGGCAAGGATAGCAACCATTCTTTAGATTTTCCTCTCAAGGAGAAAGGAAACAACTTGAGATTAATAATATCTCCATCTACATCCTTATACTTTTGCATCTTACCAAGTTCAACAAAGTTATTGAGATGGGCAGCAACATAATCAGAACTAGCACAAGAAAATTGCTCTCTCATCACAAGATTCAACAAAGCAGGCTAAATTTCATAAAAGGTAGCATCAGGAGCAGGTGGAGCAATATGAATGCTTAGTAAATCATTGTTGTTTGTGCTCGTGAAGTCACACAACTTGGTGTTCTTAGCGGAGTTTATTTTGGCAAAAGTGGAGCAAGCCAACAACAACAGCAACTAGAGCAGGAACTATTTTTTTTTGTATTTTTTATAAGAGAAAGCAATACAAACTAAACTAATTTTTTTTGAGTTTTTGATAAAAATAGGCAAACAAAATCAAGCAAAAGAAACTAAGCAAACTAAAAACAAAGTAAAGAGAAAGGTTGTGGAGGACTCCCCTTGTGAAGACGTCCTTAGCCTCCCCGACAACGGCGCCAGAAAATCTTGATGGCGCTGCGTAATGTGGGAGCGCTTTGTTGGGAAATCCCAAGAGCAAGGTGTGATGAAGCACAACAGGAAGTCTTCCTTGAGTAAGAAACCAAGGTTATCGAACTAGTAGGAAGAAGGAAACGTCTCAAAGGTGTTGCAAGCAACTTGGAAACCTGCACAACACAAACTCAAGAATTTGCCCCAACGAACAGTGAGGTTGTCAATCTCACCGGTTGCTGTAACAAAGGATTAACTATATGGTGTGGAAGGTAATGGTGGTTTGCAAAAAGTAAACAATAACAATGGAAGATGTATCAATGGTAAATATTGGACCGGGGTCCATAGTTCACTAGAGTTGTTCTCCTTAGATAAACAAACATGGCATGTTGGGTAAACAAATTACAGCAGGGCAATTGACAGGACCGAGTAAGGCATAACAATGCAATACTAGAAATAAAGATCCTATGAGATTCGATTGGGCAATACAACAAGATACATAGATCGCCATCCAACTACATCTATGACTAGAAGTCCACCTTTGGGTTATCATCCGACCCCCTCTAGTATTAAGTTGCAAGCAACAGACAACTGCTTTAAGCAAAGTGTGTAAGGTAAACAATCCAATTGTTCCATGAACAAGAGACTGTTATTTTCTCCCTAATGGCAACAACACATCTACAACCTTAGAGATTTCTGTCACTTCCCTTGATTAAATAGAGGCATGAACCCACTATCGAGCATAAATACCCCCTCTTGGAGTCACTAGCAACTACTTGGCCAAGATAGCTACTAACAACGGAGAGCATGCAAGATCGCAAACAACACATACATGATAGAATCAATAAGACAAAACCATTAATCAATCTGTAATCTCAATATCCATCGGATCCCCACAAATACAACATGCATGATTACAAATAGATGAGATCTTGATCACGAACGGAGCTCACAAGATCTAGACATGAAAGCACAAGGAGGAGATACAACCATCTAGCTACTACATGGACCCTCATTCCAAGGTGGAACTACTCACGCTTCATACCGGAGGCTGGCATGATGAAGGAGAAGGCCTCCGGGATGATCTACCCCCTAGCAGGGTGCCGGGAAGAGCTTCAGATCCCCCCGATTTAGGGACGATGGTGGAGGTGGCTACAGACGGTTTCGTGGAATATTGATCGGGTACTTAGGGTTTAGGCATCAGGGGTTCTTATAGGCGAAGAGGCGAGGCTGGGAGGCGGCCAGGGGGCCCACACCCTACCCAGGTGCGGCCTAGGGTGGGCCCGTGCCTGGGGGGTGCGGCCGACCTGTGGCCCCCTTTCTTCTCTCCTCTTGACTCCGTGTTCTCCTCGATAAAATATTGACTTTGTCTTTTGTCCCGTCCAATTCTGAGAATATTTCCTTACTAGATTTTCTGGAACCAAAAATAGTAGAAAACATGCAACTGGCACTGTGGCAACTTGTTAATAGGTTAGTACCAGAAAAGAGAAAACCTATAAAAAGCACCTCAAAGTATGGACAAATCAAAGCAAAATAGATACTAAACAAGCATGGAACATCAAAAATTATAGATACATTTCCGACGTATCAGAGTTGTATGATACTAGGCTCCGCCGGGCTGGCACAGGGAGGTGCTACCGTCTGGGACACATAGCTTGGTGAGGAATCCGGGTGTTGTCGTCGACCCGGATCTTCTTTGGTGGAGGTCACGTGGTCCAGGAAGTGTGAAGAGGGAGCCGGCCCCTGAGGAGGTGGTACGACGTCGTGTCAGGGAGGAGGACGAGCATGTCTGTCGCTATATGGTGATGTTTAACGCCAGGGTGGCCCCCATACCAGGCAGGTTATTCAGGGATCTCACCCTAGTTATACTCATGTGATGGTTCCGACTATTTGGTTCGTCACATCCAATGGCTCAAGAACCGAGAGTCGAATAAGAGTACGTATTACAAGGACACGGTGTAGGGGTTCGTAGCATGGAAAACAAAAAATTTCTACCGCATGAACACACAATCAAGATCTAATCTATGATCAAGCCAAGATCTATCTACTAGATCGGTGCAACAAGTTGATAGAGTACTAACCCTCGAAGATTCAAAGCGGTTAACGAGAGCAGATTCTCGTGGGTGATGTAGTCGTTCACTTGCCGATCTCAAGATCGTGTAGGCGATCCTTCCGGCACCGCATTACGGCAGTGCTCCCGCAGTCGGTCACACATACGGTACTCGATGAAGACCTTCCTCTCCCTTGTTCCAGCAGGCAGCGAAGGTTGTAGTTCTCCCCTCGCAATTCCGGCAGCACGACGGCGTGGTGTCAGAAGTAGAAGGAAGATCCCGCAGGGCTTCGCCTAAGCCGGAGCGAGTATGGTGGAGTAGAGAGAGGACCTTGGCAATCTAGGGTTTAGAGGGCCGAAGGGTTTAGAGTAACCGACAGCTAGGGTTTAGCTAGATGGCGGTTTAGAGGTGATCTAGGGCAGCCGCATCTAGAAGGGGGGCGGCGGCTGGCCTAGGGTTTAGAGGGGGTACCCGCTAAGGGGCAAGGTGTAGGGATAGGGGAGCCCCCTCCCTTTATTTTATAGGTGGGAGGGGCGGCTAGGACTAGCTAAGTCCTCCCCCAACTCCCTTGCTGGCCGGCGGTTTGGAGGAGGGAAGGGAAACCTTCTCTCCCCAGGTTTCTGAAGGGAATATGCCCTGAGAGGCAATAATAAAGTGTTTATTATGTGTATTCCAAGTATATGATAGATTTTTATTTTGCATGCTATAATTGTATTAATACGGAAACGTTAATACATGTGTGTTTAATAAACAAACAGAAAGTTCCTAGTTATGCCTCTCTAATAAACTAGCTCGTTGATTATAAGATGATCAAGGTTTCCTGATCATGGACATTGGATGTTGTTAATAACGGGATCACAACATTAGTGTAATGGTGTGATGAACATTCATCCGAAGTATAGCATTATGATCAAAGTCATTGAGTTTATATTGCTATAACAACTTACGAAGTGATCCTAATCCTTAGACCATGAGATCATGTCAATCACTAACACCGGAAGAGTTTCTTGATAACATCAAACGTCACACCGTAATGTGGTGATTATAAAATGGATTCGTAACTAATAAAGTGTTATGTTGAGGCTCATGGATCGAGAGTGGAATTTGTTCATCCCGATGACGGATAGATATACTGGGCCCTCTCGGTGATATCACATTGATTAGCTTACAAGCAAGTGATTTGATCACTAGAATGTTATATCACAGAACGAGAAAAGAGTGCATGTCGAACGAGATCAAACTAGGTATGGAGATACCGATGATCGAATCTCGGACATGTAATATATCGTGAAACAAAGGGATTAAGATACTAGCGTAAAGGTTCCGACGATCACAAGAAAGTCATCGTTGAATGTGTGGGAGTCGATGGGTCTCGGATCCCGCTCGATTATTGATCCGAGAGGGGTCTCGATCATGTCCGCATTATTCACGAACCGTAGGGTGACACACTTAAGAGACACCGACATCCAATTGGAGAAAATGTTTCATGCCGAAGAATGAATAAGCGAGGAATTTATTTCACTAGATACCAAACAGTTTTCGTGAAATTGCATAAAGTGGTTATGCATGTGAAATAGAATTCTAGCAAGGGGTTATTTTTGAATGTTTGTCATTAAAGTAATTGACAAAATTCTGAATAAAATAAAAGAGTTTTATTTAATGAGAGTTTGCATTAAATTTGGTGGAAATTTAATGGGAATTTGAGTGGACTTTTGAGTGGAGGGATTTTAAAGGGCATTTTGTGAGTGGAGTGTCCACCCACATGAATGAAGGAGGGGAGGGGGCAGCCCCCATGGCCGGCGGCCACCCCCTTGGGTGCCCCCTAGCTATAAGAGCTTCGTGATGAAATATAATATGCAAGGCATGAAGAAGTCTCTCCCCGAGCTTCTGTCAATGCTTAAAACTGCAGAAGTGGAGATCAAAAAGGAACATCAAGTGTTGATGATCAATAGGAACACTGGTTTCAAGAAAGACAAGAAGGGAAAACGGAAGGGAAGTAAGGCAAGCCTCTTGCCGCTACCGAAAATAAACCCCGAGTTGGACCTAAGTCCGATTCGAAAGTGCTACTATTGTAAGGGATCGCCATCGAAGTGCAACGCCCCAAGTATCCGCGCATAAGAAGGCAAGGCAAACAAAGGTATATATGATATACATGTTATTGATGTGTACTTGACTAGTGCTCGCAGAGCACCGGTATTTGATACCGTTCAGTTGCTAATATTTGTAACTCAATCGTGGGTCATGGAACAAGCGACCGCTAGCAAGGGGTGATGTCAAGATGCGTGTCGGCAATGGATCAAGCGTTGATGTGATCGCCGTCAGAACGCTGCCTCTCCACTTACCGTCGGGATTAGTTATAAACTTGAATAAATGTTATCTGGTGCCTACACTGAGCATGAACATTCTATCTGGATCATGTTTGATGCGAAGTGGTTATTCATTTAAATCCGAGAACAATGGTTGTTCCATTTATATGAATGAAATCTTTTATGGTCATGCACCGATGATGAATGGTTTACTTCTATTAGATCTCGATGATAATGTTACACATATTCATAATGTTGATGCTAAAAGGATTAAACTTAATGATGATATATCCGCATATATGTGGCACTGCCGTCTAGGTCATATTGGCGTTAAACACATGAAGAAGCTCCATTCGGATGGAGTTTTGGAATCACTTGATTATGAATCATTTGATACATGTGAGCCATGCCTTATGGGCAAGATGACTAGAACGTCGTTTTCCGGTTCAATGGAACGGGCGACAGATTTATTGGAAATCATACATTCTGATGTATGTGGTCCAATGAGTGTGCTCGACGAGGTGGATATCGTTATTTTGTTACTTTCACGGATGATTTGAGTAGATACGGTTATATCTACTTGATGAAACACAAGTCTGAAACCTTTGAAAAGTTCAAGGAATTTCAGAATGAAGTGGAAAATCATCATAATAGAAAGATCAAATTTCTACGGTCCGACCGTGGAGGTGAGTATCTAAGTTACGAGTTTAGCACTCACATGAAAGAGTGTGGAATTGTTTCACAACTCACACCTGCCGGAACACCACAGCGAAATGGTGTGTCGAAACATCGTAATCGTACTTTATTAGATATGGTTCGATCTATGATGTCTCTGACGGACTTGCCGTTGTAATTTTGGGGTTATGCACTAGAAACTGCTGCATTCACTTTAAATCGGGCACCATGTAAATCTGTTGAAAAGACACCGTATGAATTGTGGTTTGGAAACAAACCTAAGCTGTCATTTCTTAAAGTTTGGGGATGCGATGTTTATGTGAAGAAACTTCAACCGGATAAACTCGAACCCAAAGAGGAAAAATGCGTCTTCATAGGATACCCTAAAGAAACTATTGGGTATTCCTTCTATCACAGATCCGAGGGCAAGGTTTTTGTTGCCAAGAATGGATCCTTTCTAGAGAAAGAGTTTCTCGCGAAAGGTGTGAGTAATCGGAAGGTAGAACTTGAAGAGGTTGTGGAACCTTCTCTTCAAAGTATGGCGAGCGCAAATACCGGAAGTTGTTCTAGAGTTGGCTGCACCGTTGAAGAGGGAACTAATGATAATGATCATGAAACTCCAAAAGAGAGTACTCAACCTCGCAGGTCAAACAGACGCTGCAGCTCCCAAGTCAGACGTAAATCCTGTCATGAATTTCATGGTTGATGAAAATGATGACCCTGCGACGTATGAAGAAGCGATGATGAGCCCGGATTCCAACAAATGGTTAGAAGCCATGAAATCCGAGATGGAATCCATGTATGAAAATCAAGTTTGGAACTTGGTGGAATTACCTCACGACCGAAAGGCCGTGGATAACAAATGGATTTTCAAAAGGAAAACTGATGCTGATGGTAACCGTCTATAAAGCTCGACTTGTCGCAAAGGGGTTTCGACAAATTCAAGGAGTTGACTACGATGAGACTTTCTCTCCCGTAGCGATGCTAAAGTCAGTTAGGATTATGTTAGCAATTGCTGCATATTTCGATTATGAGATATGGCAGATGGATGTCAAAACCGCGTTTCTCAATGGTAATAGTGAAGAAGAGTTGTATATGATACAACCAAAGGGTTTTGTCGATCCTAAGGATGCTAACAAGGTGTGCAAGCTTCAGCGATCCATCTATGGATTGAAGCAAGCATCACGAAGTTGGAATCTTTTCTTTGATGAGGTGATCAAAGAGTTTGGATTTGTCCAAACTTATGGAGAAGCTTGTATTTACAAGAAAGTGAGTGGGAGCAATGTGGCATTTCTGATATTATATGTGGATGACATATTATTGATCGGAAATGATATAGATCTTTTAAACAGTGTTAAAAGTTATCTAAACAAAGAAATTTTCAATGAAGGACCTAGGTGAAGGCCATACATATTAGTCATAAAGATCTATCGAGATAGATCTAGGCGCCTAATAGGGCTATCGCAGTACATACCTTGATAAGATTTTAAAGAAGTTTAAAATGTAATCAAGTAAGGGTTCTTACCTATGTTGCAAGGCAAGACATTGAGTAAGACTCAAAGTCCGGCTTATGGAAGAAAGAGAGATAATGGACAAAGTCCCTATGCTTCACCATAGGCTCTATAATGTACGCCATGCTATGTACAAGACCGGATGTGGCACATGCTATTAGTTTGACTAGTAGGTACCAATCGGATCCGTGTTCTAACACTGGATAGCGGTCAAGAATATCCTTAAGTACTTACGAAGAACTAAGGATATGTTTCTTGTATACGGAGGTGAAGAAGAGCTCGTCGCTAAGTGTTATGTCGATGCTAGCTTTGACAACGATCCGGATGACTCTAAGTCTCAATCCGGATACGTATTTCTCATGAATGGCGGAGCGGTTAGTTGGAGGAGCTCCAAACAACCTGTGGTAGCGGGATCAACAACGGAGGCCGAATATGTTGCTGCTTCAGAAGCGGCTCAGGAAGCAGTTTAGATGAAGGAGTTCATATCCGAACTAGGAGTGGTGGCAAACGCGTTGGACCCAATGGTGATCTATTGTGACAACAATGGTGCCATTGCCAATGCCAAATAGCCAAGGTCTCACAAGCATTCCAAGCATATTAAGCGCCGGTTTCACTCCATCCGCGAGCATGTCAAGGATGGAGATATAAAGATTTGTAAAGTACATACAGATCTCAATATAGCAGATCTGTTGACTAAAACTCTCCCTAGAGCAAAACATGATCAACACCAGAACACAATGGGTGTTAGATTTATCACTATGTAACTAGATTATTGTCTCTAGTGCAAGTGGGAGACTGAAGGGAACATGCCCTGAGAGGCAATAATAAAGTGTTTATTATGTGTATTCCAAGTATATGATAGATGTTTATTTTGCATGCTATAATTGTATTAATACGGAAACGTTAATACATGTGTGTTTAATAAACAAACAGAAAGTTCCTAGTTATGCCTCTCTCATAAACTAGCTCGTTGATTAACAAGATGATCAAGGTTTCCTAATCATGGACATTGGATGTTGTTAATAACGGGATCACAACATTAGTGTAATGGTGTGATGAACATTCATCCGAAGTATAGCATTACGATCAAAGTCATTGATTTTATATTGCTATAACAACTTACGAAGTGATCCTAATCCTTAGACCATGAGATCATGTCAATCACTAACACCGGAAGAGTTTCTTGATAACATCAAACGTCACACCGTAACAAGGTGATTATAAAGATGGATTCAGAACTAATAAAGTGTTATGTTGAGGCTCACGGATCGAGAGTGGAATTTGTTCATCCCGATGACGGATAGATATACTCTGGGCCCTCTCGGTGATATCACATTGATTAGCTTGCAAGCAAGTGATTTGATCACTAGAATGTTATATCACAGGAACGAGAAAAGAGTGCATGTCGAATCTAGATCAAACTAGGTATGGAGATACCGATGATGGAATCTCGGACATGTAATATATCGTGAAACAAAGGGATTAAGATACTAGCATAAAAGGTTCCGACGATCACAAGAAAGTCATCGTTGAATGTGTGGGAGTCAGTATGGGTCTCCAAATCCCGCTTTTGATTATTGATCCGAGAGGGGTATCGATCATGTCCGCATTATTCACGAACCGTAGGGTGACACACTTAAGAGACACCGACATCCAATTGGAGCAAATGTTTCATGCCGAAAGAATGAACAAGCGCAGGAATTTACTTCACTAGATACCGAAACAGGTTTTCGGGTGAAATTGCATAAAGTGGTTATGCATGTGAAATAGAATTCTAGCAAGGGGTTATTTGTGAATGTTTGTCATTAAAGTAATTGACAAAATTCTGAATAAAATAAAAGAGTTTTATTTAATGAGAGTTTGCATTAAATTTGGTGGAAATTTAATGGGAATTTGAGTGGACTTTTGAGTGGAGGGATTTTAAAGGGCATTTTGTGAGTGGAGTGTCCACCCACATGAATGAAGGAGGGGAGGGGGCAGCCCCCATGGCCGGCGGCCACCCCCTTGGGTGCCCCCCTCCTCCTATAAAAGGAGCCCCCCTCCTCACTTGTCTCTCACACCTCCTCGTGAAGGATCTCTCTCCCCCTCTAGAATTTATCCCCCATGGTCTCGGACTAGCGAGATACATGTTCCTGGTGGCTATTCGGCAAGAAAGAGTTGTGCTTCCGCTGCATCGCTGGAGCGAGGAGGCGGAGGTTGCTCGGTGCCTCGAACGTGTGCGAAACGGATGCGCTGATTTGCGGCGCTAGGACTTCCTCTCGATCTTGAGATCGGCAAGAGATCGTCTACATCAACCACGAGTTGAACTTGTTAAGCTTTGTCGGTCTTCAAGGGTATGTTCTCTACGGATATACATCCTCCCGTTGTTTGTATCTAGTAGATAGATCTTGGTATATAGTTCACATCGTAGGAAATTTTTTGTTTTCTATGCTGCGAACCCTACAGTGGTATCAGAGCCGGATCTATGCGTAGATACTTTACACGGGTAGTACACATATGAGTATGTGGGCGATGATGATCATGTTGTTGCTTCTTTGTTGTAATTTTGGATATTGGTGGCATAGTGGGATGAAGCGGCCCGGACAAACTTTACATGTCCTCGCACATGAGACCTGTTCCACGCTTGACATGCAACTAGTTTGCATAAGTGGCTAGCGGGTGTCTCTCCTACTATAGTCAATATCTATTTTGCAAGCGAGTTGTCAACAATTTGATTATCCTCGTTGTGGTTCATGTTCGTAGGTAAGAACGGTTCTATCTCGAAAGCCCTAAGCCACGTAAAACTTGCAATGGATAAATTAGAGGCGTCTAGTTTAGATTGTTCTTTGGGCTAGTGTTATGATATGGTAGTGTTGTAAGTAGAAGTATGAGATGATACTCTTACAACACACATAGCGTGTAAAATCCATAGACCTTGGATTTACACATATAGGTATGATAGTGATCATACCACGATGCACATGATAGAGATCATCTGCGGGAACCATATAATTTCACTAATAAACATATGATGTTTGATTGCATCTTATATTGCTTGTTTAGCGCTTTGTTAGCATAATAAGATGATCCTCATTTAAATATCAAGATAAGAATGTGTTCTTCCTTTAGTATGCACCGATTATGTTTTTCGCTCCAAGACATCACGTGATGATCGGGTGTTCTTGGATCCACGACCATATTTCGTGTAAAATAGTTACACACGAATACTAAGGTTCTAACTTGGCGAGCCTAGCATGTACAGACATGGCCTCGGAACACGGACCGAAAGGTTAAGCATGAGTCATATAGTTGATATGATGCCCATTTGATGCTCGCCTTTGAAGCTATACCGACTCACGTGATGATCGGACATGGTATAGTGGATTTGGTTCATGTAGTCACCAAAAAGGCACGAGGGATGTCGTTTTTGAGTGGGAGTTCATTCGTAATATGGATTAGTTGAACTCAATATATCATACACTTAGTCTAAACTTTACAAATTCTGTTGTAGATGGCACCACCTGCTTTTAATTTCAATGTGTTCATGGAGAAAGAGAAACTAGCAACGAACGGTAGCAACTTTACCGAATGGGCCATGAATTTGAGGATTCTCCTCTCTAATGCACAAAAGCAATATGTGCTAGAAGCGCCGTTAAGGCCCCCACCTTTAGATGATGCCCCTGACGAGGAGAAGAATGTCTATCAGACTCGTCAGGAGGACCACAACTTAGTTCATTGCGGCATATTGTATGGGCTAGAGCCGGAACTTCGAAAGCGTTTCGAAAACGGCAATGCATTTGATACAATGGGTGAGTTGAAAATGATTTTCGACACACATGCTGCTGTAGAGAGATACAATGCTTCAGAAAAGTTCTTTAGCTGCATGATGGAAGAGCACAGCTCCGTTAGTGAGCATGTACTCAAGATGTCGGGTTACGCCGATAAGCTTGTGTCCTTGGGAATATCGATTCCCATTGACTTAGGCATCCATCGTATTCTGCCTCTCGCCACCTAGCTATAAGAGCTTCGTGATGAACTATAATATGCAAGGCATGAAGAAGTCTCTCCCGAGCTTCACAATGCTTAAAACTGCGAAGTGGAGATCAAAAGGAACATCAAGTGTTGATGATCAATAGGAACACTGGTTTCAAGAAAGACAAGAAGGAAAAGCGGAAGGAAGTAAGGCGGAAAGCCTGCTGCGCTGAAAAGAAACCCCGAGTTGGACCTAAGTCTAATTCGAAAGTGCTACTATTATAAGGGGATCGCCATCGGGCAGAATCGCCCCAAGTATCTCGCATAAGAAGGCCGCAAGGAAAACAAAGGTATATATGATATACATGTTATTGATGTGTACTTGACTAGTGCTCGCAGCACACCGGTATTTGATACCGGTTCAGTTGCTAATATTTGTAACTCGAATCAGGGGCTGCGGAACAAGCGACCGCTAGCAAGGGGTGAGGTCAAGATGCGTGTCCGCAATGGATCAAGCGTTGATGTGATCGCCGTCAGAACGCTGCCTCTCCACTTACCGTCGGGATTAGTTGTAAACTTGAATAAATGTTATCTGGTGCCTGCACTGAGCATGAACATTGTATCTGGATCATGTTTGATGCGAAGTGGTTATTCATTTAAATCCGAGAACAATGGTTGTTCCATTTATATGAATGAAATCTTTTATGGTCATGCACCGATGATGAATGGTTTACTTCTATTAGATCTCGATGATAATGTTACACATATTCATAATGTTGATGCTAAAAGGATTAAACTTAATGATGATATATCCGCATATATGTGGCACTGCCGTCTAGGTCATATTGTGTGGCATCCCGCAAAACCACTACTAGAAAATCGCGTTGAATTTGTGCATTGCACCGTCATCATCATGCATTGTTTGCCAAAACTATTTTCGCAAAGCCGGTTTTATTTTCTAAAACGCCCCATCTTATTCAAACACCGAAAACCGGGTCCCCAGAATATTTTGTTTTGCCCGAAATCGGTTTGCAAGAGCCTTGTTTGTAATAAATAAAAATTATAATTATTTTTAGCGGGGCAGTCGAACGGGCCGATTTACCCGAACGACCGCCTGTAAATTTAATCGGTCAATCGGACTGCCACCTAAATCCTACATCCACCTAAAATCTACCCAACCCTCCCTCCACATCACCCCACCTATCCTAGGCCGCCACCTCACCCTCTCCTCTCCTCCCATCCAACCACAAGCTTCCCACGCTCACCCTCCAACCCCCACTCTCTCAGCCACAACCTCCCTGGGCCATCCCACAAACACACGCACGCTTGCGCATGCCCTTGATTCCCACCACTGGCCACTCCCCACCGCCTGGGACCCACACGGGCCCCACCCACGCTGACCCTCTCTCTCCCCTCCTTGTCCCTAACCTCACTCTGGCACCACCGCTCCACTTCCCGCCTCCGCCCTCATCTCTCTCTCTCGCTCTTGCCCGAGCCCTTGCCACGCCTTGGCCCCTCTCCCCTCAGCTCATCAGACGCCAGCTGTCCCCCGCATGCTCGGCCACTGCCTCTCCGCCGGAGCTGCGCCCGCCTCCACACCTTCCTGGCCCTAGCAAGCACCAGCGACCTCCGGCAAGCCCTTCCGCCGCCTGGGCGGCCAGCGTCGCGCCTTCTTCCCGGCCCGACGCTCCTCGCCTCCGGAGCCGCACCTCCGCCACCTGCGCCTCTCGCCCGAGCTTCGCCATCGCCCGCCTCTCCGCCTCTCCGCGACGCCCGGCCCCGACCCGCTCCACCTCTGCCCGGCCTCCACAGCCAGCTGACCTGTGGCTGCTCCCGCCTCTAGCCCGCAGGCCCGCGCCAAGCCCACCTCCACGCCCTACCCGCCTCGCGCTGCTTCCGGAGCCGCCCGCGTGCGTCGAGCCCTTCTCGTCTGGCCCGCCCCTGTTGCTCTTGGCGTGCGTGCACGTGGCGGGTTGACCTCGTCTCAAGACAAGAGTTGGCCTCGGTGATGATGCGCGGCTGGTCACAGTACCCGAAGTCGATGACGCCGTCCAAGAAACGGAATCCCACCGTAACCGCCGTCAAGACCTCCAGGAAGCCGCCATCCGTTTGGCGAGGACGATTCACCGAGACCGTCACCAACCCGATAGGCCCGATGAACCACCGGCGCCCTGAAATACAAGACTGCTCCCCCGGTACGCCAAGCTCGTCAAGCGAAGGAAACCTCAAGATCTCCAAGACGATGCCACTCGGGGCGTTCCAACAGGGAAACCGGAGGCGATGATGTCGGATGCGACCAGTCCTTCTTCTCGGAACCGAAGACCGTGGACGCCAAGTCCCCGGGTTCAAAGGCGACAAGAACCCCGATCCGGAACGCCAAGATCTTCTCCACGGAACATCGGATTTCCCCCGGACGACAAGACCGACACAATGGCGCGGGCCCGACAAGACCCTCGCAACGGCAAGACCGACCCCGTGGGACCCGGCAAGACCTTCGCGATGACTGAGAACGACACCGACCCGGAAGATCCGATGCGCCCCGACACCGAACCAAGTCCGGCTTCCCGGAACGCCAAGACCTACCCCCAGAAACCCGAGAGAACGATCCCGCTGAGAACGGACCCGCCGAACCCTGGACCCTGAGATCGACCCCGAACCCCGGAACACCCAAGATCGTCGAGCCCCCTCTGACGTGTGACCCCTTTTCCTCGAACCCTATTTTATAACATAACAACTTGTTGCATATCTAATTGTCATCTCGCATGCATATCATGTGGTTTGGGGGCCTTATGCCGATTCACCTAATAATTAAATGTGGGGCCCATATGCGGGCAAATCTAGCCTTATATTGGCCTCATTTAAACATGTGTAGCGAACCGGTCCCACCTGTTGCATTGCTAAACAACATTTAATTTGCGGGGGTTCTAAACAACTTGAACCGTTTATTAATTGTCGGGACCCCGGTTCCACTTAATATGACCTAATTGCATCGCACCTTTGCCATGTCATCCATCATACATGCATCATGCCGATCTTCTGCCGTTGTATTAAATATTGCATCCGGTGTTATTCTAGTGTTTTGCTTCTTCGCGGATAAGGCCGTAGAGTTGACGTGAGCTTCGCCCCGATCTTCGGTTGAACCCTTCGGCAATGTTTTTCAGGCGAGCATCTCCCCCTTTCTACCTATCTTACTTTTATAGTATTTATTCCCTCCTGTTGATCTATTGCTATCTGAGTTGCGATGCTTTAGTTTCCGTACCTGTGATATACCGTGCAGCCCTATATTGCCTTGGACACACCCTATTTCCGGTTGTTTGGTAGATAGTTGGACTTGCGCGTCGTAGATGCTTGCTCAAGTCTTGATGTGTCGTCATATGCCACGCGATTCTTGATGTATTGCCGCATGTTGATGTTGGAGATGATTCTAGTTTTACTTATCGTCACTTTAATTTCTGTTTAACAACTAAAATTGAAATAAGCGAGGCATCGGTGGGTGATAGATAACATTTGGTTTCGAGCACTTGTGTCCCGTAAGACCCCGAGTACTTGATACCTGTTCCTTGATTTATCGCGCTATCCACATTCGGGGAGTATGGGATCCCCCTGAGCCAGAGCTTGATTCCGTCTTATTTCTTGGGGCCACAACTAGTTTGAGGTTTTATTTACTATCCTGTACTTATGCCATGCTACTTTCTGTATTTAATTTGTGCGAGGAGCACACTGTACTGTTTAGGTAATCGGAATGTTTACGCGGTATCGACAAGCCCAGCCACACTTTCGGTTCCCGCCATGCTTACCATTGTCGCAACCTTGAGGCCGCCTCGAGCTTGCTTACTCCGCTATGGATCTACTCAAAGGGTGGCCCCTGAAATATTTCTGAATCTGTGATTGTTCACCGTGAAAGCCTCGTTGGGTTTTGATTTGGTTTTCGAGGTTGATCGAGCGTGTGTTGCTATTGGTGCACCCGGCGGGTAAAACTTTCGAAAGCCGTGTCATGGATATGGACGACTTGGAGCACAGTATCTCGATCATAGACAAGCATAACTAAAGTTTACTGCTATAAATTTGACTTATAATGACTAGTAATCAGCTTCACTATAACGGAATGGCTAAATAATAGTGCCCACAATTGTTTGTTTTGGTTGTCGCTTGCGACAATTGTATCTGACTAGTAAGTATCGCAACTACAACGGAATGGCTAAATAAAAGTATCAACAACTGCTGGGTTTAAGGGTTTATCTCATGTTAATTGTATCTGACTAGTAAGTGATGCCACTATAATGGAATGGTTAACTAAAAGTGCCCACTGCTTACTTTATCAGGACGATTACCTAAATCTGACTAGTAAAGTGCCACAACTATAACTGAATAAGTAAAACTGCCAACCGCGTGAGTTCCTCGGTTGACTTCCTCGTTTGGTTTCGAGGGGGAAACACCAGGATGGGTTTGTTTGGTGTTAGCTTCAGGTTGGATCCGGATAGGCCACTCTTACCCCTCTCTGACTATCGCCAGTTGTATCGAGTCTCTATAGGTTGTTCAGTGCATCTTTGCCGCCGCCATCCACCATACCTATGTAGGCGAGGACCGCGAATTCTAGCCTCGCTGTCTTGGCCTCAAGATCGACGCTCCTTTTTTCTTTGCCCTTTGTCGGCACCCTTTTGTTTAAGCAGGTTTTGAGATCGACGCCGTTAGCGGGTTACCCTTCCGCTTGGCTCAGGCAGGTTATGGACGCCATTGGTTATTCTTCAGGGCTCTTAGCCCCATTTGCATCTTGTCCGTAGTCGGACGCTCTACCGTTTTAAAGGTGATTTGGATCTTTTGTACCGTATATCTGTATTCTTGACTCTCTGAGTCGCTGATATATATATCTGTTCTGTGGGTCCCATCGAGGACTGTTGTGTAATGTTATTACCTCGTTTTCCACCCACACGAAAGTGCCTGGTGGGCACCTTTGAATCGTTTCTATGCGGGTTTTGGCGAATTTTGCTCAAACTTGCATAGGTCCGATTCTGAGGGTGTTACATATTGGCGTTAAACGCATGAAGAAGCTCCATTCGGATGGACTTTTGGAATCACTTGATTATGAATCATTTGATACATGTGAGCCATGCCTTATGGGCAAGATGACTAGAACGCCGTTTTCCGGTTCTTTGAACGGCAATGATTTATTGGAAATCATACATTCGATGTATGTGGTCCAATGAGTGTGTCGTGAGGTGGATATCGTTATTTTGTTACTTTTACGGATGATTTGAGTAGATACGGTTATATCTACTTGATGAAACACAAGTCTGAAACCTTTGAAAAGTTCAAGGAATTTCGAATGAAGTGGAAAATCATCGTAATAGAAAGATCAAATTTCTACGGTCCACCGTGGAGGTGAGTATCTAAGTTACGAGTTTAGCACTCACATGAAAGAGTGTGGAATTGTTTCACAACTCACACCTGCGAACACCACAATAAATGGTGTGTGTGTCGTAATCGTACTTTATTAGATATGGTTCGATCTATGATGTCTCTGACGGACTTGCCGTTGTAATTTTGGGGTTATGCACTAGAAACTGCTGCATTCACTTTAAATTGGGCACCATCTAAATCTGTTGAAAAGACACCGTATGAATTGTGGTTTGGAAACAAACCTAAGCTGTCATTTCTTAAAGTTTGGGGATGCGATGTTTATGTGAAGAAACTTCAACCGGATAAACTCGAACCCAAAGCGGAAAAATGCGTCTTCATAGGATACCCTAAAGAAACTATTGGGTATTCCTTCTATCACAGATCCGAGGGCAAGGTTTTTGTTGCCAAGAATGGATCCTTTCTAGAGAAAGAGTTTCTCGCGAAAGATGTGAGTAATCGGAAGGTAGAACTTGAAGAGGTTGTGGAACCTTCTCTTCAAAGTATGGCGAGTAGCGCAAGTTGGAAGTTGTTCCGAGTTGGTTTGTTGAAGAGGGAACTAATGATAATGATCATGAAACTCCGAAAGAGAGTACTCTCAACCTCGCAGGTCAAAGCAGACGCAGCGTCGACTCCCGAGCTGTACGTAAATCTGTCATGAATTTCATGGTTGATGAAAATGATGACCTGCGACGTATGAAGAAGCGATGATGAGCCCGGATTCCAACAAATGGTTAGAAGCCATGAAATCGAGATGGAATCCATGTATGAAAATCAAGTTTGGAACTTGGTGGAATTACCTCACGACCGAAAGGCCGTGGAGAACAAATGGATTTTCAAAAGGAAACTGATGGTAATGTGACCGTCTATAAAGCTCGACTTGTCGCAAGGGGTTTCTAAAAATTCAAGGAGTTGACTACGATGAGACTTTCTCCGTAGCGATGCTAAAGTCGATTAGGATTATGTTAGCAATTGCTGCATATTTCGATTATGAGATATGGCGGATGGATGTCAAAACCGCGTTTCTCAATGGTAATATTGAAGAAGAGTTGTATATGATACAACCAAAGGGTTTTGTCGATCCTAAGGATGCTAACAAGGTGTGCAAGCTTCATGATCCATCTATGGATTGAAGCAAGCATCACGGTTGGAATCTCCGCTTTGATGAGGTGATCAAAGAGTTTGGATTTGTCCAAACTTATGGAGAAGCTTGTATTTACAAGAAAGTGAGTGGGAGCAATGTGGCATTTCGATATTATATGTGGATGACATATTATTGATCGAAATGATATAGATCTTTAAACAGGTTAAAAGTTATCTAAACAAAGAAATTTTCAATGAAGGACCTAGGTGAAGCGTCATACATATTAGTCATAAAGATCTATAGAGATAGATCTAGGCGCCTAATAGGGCTATTGCAAAGTACATACCTTGATAAGATTTTAAAGAAGTTTAAAATGGACGGAAGTAAGAAGGGGTTCTTACCTATGTTGCAAGGCAAGACATTAAGTAAGACTCAAAGTCCGGCTTCGGCGGAAGAAAGAGAGATAATGGACAAAGTCCCCTATGCTTCAGCCATAGGCTCTATAATGTACGCCATGCTATGTACAAGACCGGATGTGGCACATGCTATTAGTTTGACTAGTAGGTACCAATCGGATCCAGGTTCGGAACACTGGATAGCGGTCAAGAATATCCTTAAGAACTTACGAAGAACTAAGGATACGTTTCTTGTATACGGAGGTGAAGAAGAGCTCGTCGCTAAGTGTTATGTCGACGCTAGCTTTGACACCGATCCGGATGACTCTAAGTCTCAATCCGGATACGTATTTCTCATGAATGGCGGAGCGGTTAGTTGGAGGAGCTCCAAACAACCTGTGGTAGCGGGATCAACAACGGAGGCCGAATATGTTGCTGCTTCGGAAGCGGCTCAGGAAGCAGTTTGGATGAAGGAGTTCATATCCGAACTAGGAGTGGTGGCAAACACGTTGGACCCAATGGTGATCTATTGTGACAACAATGGTGCCATTGCCAATGCCAAAGAGCCAAGGTCTCACAAGCATTCCAAGCATATTAAGCGTCGGTTTCACTCCATCCGCGAGCATGTCAAGGATGGAGATATAAAGATTTGTAAAGTACATACGGATCTCAATATAGCAGATCCGTTGACTAAAACTCTCCCTAGAGCAAAACAAGATCAACACCAGAACTCAATGGGTGTTAGATTTATCACTATGTAACTAGATTATTGTCTCTAGTGCAAGTGGGAGACTGAAGGGAATATGCCCTGAGAGGAAATAATAAAGTGTTTATTATGTGTATTCCAAGTATATGATAGATGTTTATTTTGCATGCTATAATTGTATTAATACGGAAACGTTAATACATGTGTGTTTAATAAACAAACAGAAAGTTCCTAGTTATGCCTCTCTCATAAACTAGATCGTTGATTAACAAGATGATCAAGGTTTCCTGATCATGGACATTGGATGTTGTTAATAACGGGATCACAACATTAGTGTAATGAACATTCATCCGAAGTATAGCATTACGATCAAAGTCATTGAGTTTATATTGCTATAACAACTTACGAAGTGATCCTAATCCTTAGACCATGAGATCATGTCAATCACTAACACCGGAAGAGTTTCTTGATAACATCAAACGTCATACCGTAACAGGGTGATTATAAAGATGGATTCAGAACTAATAAAGTGTTATGTTGAGGCGCATGGATCGAGAGTGGAATTTGTTCATCCCGATGACGGATAGATATACTCTGGGCCCTCTCGGTGATATCACATTGATTAGCTTACAAGCAAGTGATTTGATCACTAGAATGTTATATCACAGGAACGAGAAAAGAGTGCATGTCGGTAACGAGATCAAACTAGGTATGGAGATACCGATGATCGAATCTCGGACATGTAATATATCGTGAAACAAAGGGATTAAGATACTAGCATAAAAGGTTCCGACGATCACAAGAAAGTCATCGTTGAATGTGTGGGAGTCAGTATGGGTCTCCAGATCCCGCTTATGATTATTGATCCGAGAGGGGTCTCGATGTGGCATCCCTCAAACCACTACTAGAAAATCGCGTTGAATTTGTGCATTGCATCGTCATCATCATGCATTGTTTGCCTAAAACTATTTTCGCAAAACCTGTTTTGGTTTTCTAAGACGCCCCATCTTAATTATCACGCAAACCCCGGGCCTTCGGATTAATTTGGTTTGTCTACTATCGGTTTGCAAACGGTGTTTTAAAAACAAATAAAATATTATATTATTTTAGTGGGGCAGTCGAACGGGCCGGATAGACCCGAACGACCACCCAGTTCCAAAACGGTCCACCTAAATCCTAAGCTACCCTGCCCTAATCTACCCAGCCCCCTCCACCTCACCCCAACCAACCCCCTCTCGCCACCTCACTTCTCCCCACACCCCCACCACTAAAAAACTGCCACCTCAGCAGCCCCTCTCTCCTCTCACCCCACTCCCCAACCCAACACACGACACACCCTGCACGCACGCGCCCAACCAGCCACCCACAGCCCCTAGGCCACTGGCCCCCGACATGGACCCCTCCCCCACCAGCCCGCACCCCTTCTCCTCTCTCCTCCCACCAGCCCCGACGCTCCCTTCCGCCGCCGTCGGCTCCTCCCCCTCTAGCGCGCTCGCGAGCATCTCCGCCACCACCGCCCCGCGCCCTGCCTGCTTCCCCACCTCTCCAAGCTCCTCCCGCCTCCTCTCCTCTCCGCCCTCTCCGGCGGGCCCCCTCGCCGCCGACGCCAGCGACCCGCGCGTCCTCCCTCCCCGCTGCTCCCGCGTCGGCCCGCCGCTCCGCCCCGCCTCAGCGCCTCTTCCTCCCTCTCTCCGGCGGCTCCCCCTCCTCGAGCCGCGCCGCCCCTGCACGACGTCGTCCGGCCGACCTCGCGCTCGTCTCCGTCGTCCGCGAAGGCCAACCTCCCCGCCAGCGCCGCCTCGGCCCTCCGCGCCCTCTGCCGGACCTCCTCCCGCTCGAGCAGGCCGCGCCGCCTGCCCCGCCTCGCCGCCCCGCCTCGCGTGCTCCCAAGCACGCCATCCGCTGCCGCCAACCTCTGTCGCTGGCTGCCTCTCCGTCTCGCCTCTGTCGAGCCCGCCTTGTCGCCCCGACCCGAGCTCGCCGCTGGGTCTCGTCGGAGTTTCCCCAAGCGCTGTAGCGATGCGTGAGCCTCTGCAGAGCTCCCTCAGAGCCCCGCCTCTGCCCGACGACCCCACGCCCTCGGCCTTCCCGGATCTGCTGCCCGAGAACCTGGAACACCAAGGACTACCTCATGGAGCCGAATACCGATCTTCAAACCCTCCGAAGCCGCCAAGACCGCCACACGGACGCGAACCCCAAGACCTGAGGCCCCGAACCGAAGACCGATCCGAAGCGCCAAGACCTCCGACAGGGAACCGACCAGTTCGCCGAGAACCGCACCCGAACCTGAAGCACGACAAGATCTGCCCCGTTGTTCGAGAACGCTTCCGCCGAGACCGATCCGTCGAACACCGGATCCGAACCCTGAGGCCGACCCGAACCCCGGAACCCTAAGTTCGTCGAGACCCCTAATGTGTGACCCCTTTTCCGAGCCCTATTTTATAAATGCTAAACATAAAACCTGTTGCACATTAATTGCCATTCTTGCATGCATACATTGTGTGGTTTGGGGGCCTTATGCCGATTCACCTCTAATTAAATATGGGGCCCATATGCGGGCAAATCTAGTCTTATATTGGCCTCATTTAAATTGTGTAGCGAATCGGTACTATCTTTTGCCATGTTCAAACAACATTTAATTTGCGGAGTAGATAAACAACTTGAACCATCTAACTAATTGTCGGGACCCCGGTTCCGCTTAATATTGACCTATTTGCATCGCACCTTTTCCATGTCATGCATCATACATGCATCATGCCGATCTTCTGCCGTGTATTAAATATTGCATCCGGTGTTTATTCTAGTGTTTTGCTTCTTCGCGGATAAGGCCGTTGAGTTGATGTGAGCTTCGCCCCGATCTTCGGTTGAACCTTCAGCAATGTTTTCAGGCGAGCATCTCCCCCTTTCTACCTATCTTACATTTATAGTCTTTATTCCCTCCTGTTGCTCTATTGCTATCTGTGTTGCGATGCTCTAGTTTTCGTACCCGAGATATCCCTTGCAGCCCTATATTGCCTTGGACACACCCTATTACCTGTTGTTTGGTAGATAGTTGGACTTGCGCGTCGTAGTCGCTTGCTCAAGTGTTGTTGCGTGTCGTCAAGTGCCACAGTTGTTGGTGTATTGCCGCATGTTTGATGTTGGAGATGATCATGGTTTTACTTATCGTTCACTTTAAATTCCTATTTAACAACTAAAATTGAAATAAGCAGAGGCATCGGTGGGTGATAGATAATATTTGGTTTCCGAACGCCCACTTGTGTCCCGTAGGACCCCGAGTACTTGATACCTGTTCCTTGATTTATCGCGCTATCCACATCCGGGAGGTATATGGGACCCCCCTGAGCCAGAGCTTGATTCAGTCATATTTCTTGGGGCCACAAACTAGTTTGAGGTTTTATTTACGATCCTGTACTTATGCCATGCTACTGTTTATTTACGATTGTGCGAGGAGCATACTGTACTGTTTAGGTAAGCGGAATGTTTTCGCGGTATCGACAAGCCCAGCCACACTTTCGGGTTCCCAGTCGTTTACAAATTGTCGCAAACCTTGAGTCCGTCTCGGAGTCAGCTGGCTTCGTTGCGGGTCTACTCAATGGGGTGGCCCCCTGAAATATTTCTGAATCCTGTGATTGCTTTGTCGTGAAGGCCTCGTTGGGTTTTGATTTGGTTTTTCCGAGGTTGATCGAGCGTGTGTTGCTATTGGTGCACCCCGGCCGGGTAAAACTTTCTGAAGCGTGTCGCGGTTATGGACGACTTGGAGCACAAGATTCTCGACCATAGACAAGCATAACTAAAGTTTATTGCTATAAATTTGACCTTATAATGACTAGTAATCAGCTTCACTATAATGGAATGGCTAAATAATACTGCCCACAATTGCTTGTTCGGAGTGTCGCTTGCGACCATTGTACCTGACTAGTAATTATCGCAACTACAACGGAATGGCTGAATAAAAGTACCAACAACTGCTGGGTTTTGTGGTTATCTCATGTTATTTGTATCTGACTAGTAAGTGTTGCAACTACAATGGAATGGTTAAATAAAGGTGCCCACTGCTTACTTTATCAGGATGATTATCTAAACCTGACTAGTAATTGCTGCAACGATAACCGAATAACTAAAACTGCCAACCGTGTGAGTTCCTCGGTTTACTTCCTCGTTTGGTCTCGAGGGGGAAATACCAGGATGGGTTTGTTTGGCGTTAGGATCAGGTTGGTTCCGGATAGGTCATTATTACCCCTCTCTGATAACCGCCAGTTGTATCGAGTCTCTATAGGTTGTCTAGTGCATGCTGCCGCTGCCGCTTCAGTCCACCATACCTATGTAGGCGAGGACCGCCGAATTCTAGTCTCGCTGTCTTGGCCTCAAGATCGACGCTCCTTTTTCCTTTGCCCTTTGTCGGCACCCCTTTTGTTTAAGCAGGTTTTGGGATCGACGTCGTTAGCAGGGTTACCCTTCCGGCTTGGCCTGGGAAGGGTTATGGACGCCATTGGTTATTCTTCAGGGCTCTTAGCCCCATTTACATCTTGTCCGTAGTCGGACGCTCTATCATTTTCAAGGTGATTTGGATCTTTGTATATTATATCTGTATTCTTGACTCTTTGAGTCGCTGTTGTATATATATCTGTTCTGTGGGTCCCATCGAGGACTGCTGTGTAATGTTATTACTTCGTTTTCCACCCGCACGAAAGTGCCTGGTGGGCACCTTTGAATCGTTTCTATGCGGGTTTGGCGGGTTTCGCTAAAACTTGCATAGGTCCGATTCTGAGGGTGTTACACTCGATCATGTCCGCATTATTCACGAACCGTAGGGTGACACACTTAAGAGACACCGACATCCAATTGGAGCAAATGTTTCATGCCGAAAGAATGAACAAGCGCAGGAATTTATTTCACTAGATACCGAAACAGGTTTTCGGGTGAAATTGCATAAAGTGGTTATTCATGTGAAATAGAATTCTAGCAAGGGGTTATTTGTGAATGTTTGTCATTAAAGTAATTGACAAAATTCTGAATAAAATAAAAGAGTTTTATTTAATGAGAGTTTGCATTAAATTTGGTGGAAATTTAATGGGAATTTGAGTGGACTTTTGAGTGGAGGGATTTTAAAGGGCATTTTGTGAGCGGAGTGTCCACCCACATGAATGAAGGAGGGGAGGGGGCAGCCCCCATGGCCGGCGGCCACCCCCTTGGGTGCCCCCTACTCCTATAAAAGGATCCCCCCTCCTCACTTGTCTCTCACACCTCCTCGTGAAGGATCTCTCTCCCCCTCTAGAATTTATCCCCCATGGTCTCGGACTAGCGAGATACATGTTCCCGGTGGCTATTCGGCAAGAAGGAGTTGTGCGTCCGCTGCATCGCTGGAGCGAGGAGGCGGAGGTTGCTCGGTGCCTCGAACGTGTGTGCGAGCACGGATGCACTGCTGATTTGCGGCGCTAGGACTTACTCTCGATCTTGAGATCGGCAAGAGATCGTCTACATCAACCACGAGTTGAACTCGTTAAGCTTTGTCGGTCTTCAAGGGTATGTTCTCTACGGATATACATCCGCCCGTTGTTTGTATCTAGTAGATAGATCTTGGTATATAGTTCACATCGTAGGAAATTTTTTGTTTTCTATGCTGCGAACCCTACAGTTTCCTTCTCTTCCTCCACTTGGAAACTAATGTCCCGGTTTGACTTTTTCAAACTGGACTTTTTACTTTCAAACAAGAGTTTGATTTCTCACTTCCAAGTGTCCAACCAAGTGACCTAGGACATGATGCAACTATTCCACTTTTTCATGACACATCCATGTACCTTTCCCCTTCCGGATCGGTGAACCTTCTAGACCCTTCTAGAACATTCCGATGAAAACACCGGAACCATTCCCGAACTCCGGATTTGGACTTTCCTTATATGAATCTTATTCTCCGGACCATTCCGGATCTCCTTGTGATATTCCGGATCCCATCCGAGACTCCGAACAACATTCGGTCTCTTTACTCACTTTCCATATCTACTAAACAATATCGAATCCTTAAGTGTGTCTCCCTACGGTTCATGAATTACACGGACATGACCAAGACACTTCTCCGATCAATAGCCAATAGAGGAATCCAGAAATTCATATGACTCCCACATATTTCTACGATTACTTCGTGATCGAATGAACCATTTACATACGATACCAATTTCCTTTTGTCTCGCGATACTTTACTTATCCGAGGTTTGATCGTCGATATCTCTGCATACCTAGTTCAACCTCGTTACCGATAAGTACTCTTTTCTTGTTCCCGTGATATGTGATCCCTTGTGAGCCAGTCACATGCTTGCAAGCCAATTGGATGACATTCCACCGAGAGGGCCCAGAGTATATCTATCCGTCATATGGATGGACAAATCCCACTCTTGATCCATGTGCCTCAACACATACTTTCCGAATACTCAATGCCACCTTTATAGCCACCCAGTTACGGTGTGGTGTTTGATGTCACCAAAGCATCCTTCCGGTGATGGTGATTAACATGATCTCATGGTCGAAGGAATTAGGTTACTATGTATCAGAAAGCTTATAGCAAATGAACTATATTAAATGACTTGATCTTTATGCTACGCTTAACTATAGGAGTATGTCCATCACATCATTCTCCTAATGATATGACCCTGTTGTTAATAACATCTCTATGTTCATGATCAGGAAACCATGATCATATATTAACCAACAAGTTAGTTTAACAAGAGGCTTTACTAGGGACTCTTTTATGTTTACAAATCACAAAAGTATTAATGTTTCCGGTTAATACAATTATAGCATGGTATGTAAACATTTATCATAAGTATGAAGATATGATAATAACCACTTTATTATTGCCTCTTGGGCATATCTTCAACTGTTTCCCACTTGCACTAGAGTCAATAATCTAGTTTCAAACCTTTGTGCATTCAACACTTATGGCTTTTCTAGTGTTGTACTTACACGATTACTAGTGGTCAACTGATCTCCGGATCCGACACTTTCAGGTCCGTGTGTAATTGCATGGCTTTGCGTCTCTACGCATCACTCATTCTATAATGAGATGGCTTTGTACAAATTTGTTCCTTTGGTGAGACCTTTAGTTCCTTGGGGTCAAAACATGTTGATAATATTGTCATACAATATATCTTCATAGTACTATCCCGCTGTGAACTACACCTAGTTTGATAACAAACTACTTGACACAAATGCCCTCTTTTGCTGCTATAACAGCTGTCATATACTTAGCCTTTTGTTGTAGTATCTATCACAATGTCTTAACTTTGGAACTCATCCAAATTCATTATGGAACTTACTTTCCATCATATTGTGCTGCCCTTAGTTTAGACTGAGATAAACTTAATTTGTACTATGTGACAAAACTAGTATCAATGTAATACTTTTACAATGAACTAACCATCTATTTGTCACTTCTACAAAATATAATATATTCTTAGTTCTTTTAAAAGATCATAAGAATATCTTTACTATCGCCCAATAATCATCTTATGAATCATTCTGGTATACGCTCATAACATTTAGAGCGTAGGACATATCTGGATTTGTACACATCACAACATGATTGATAAAATACTCTTTGTGATTTTATTATCAAGTATCAAAAATACTTAAATATTTATTCAATCCTTCCTGTGCAACAAGAACCTTTCTTGTAGTTTCTATATTGAACTCATTCAATATCTCATCTATGTACTTCTGGAACAACCATATTGGCGTCACAATTTACCCATATAGACATTGATGCCAAATATTCGGGTTCTGCCTAAGCCTTTCATCGAGATGAAATTCTTATACCGTGTTAATAAAAAGATACATCATTTCCAATCAACAATATGTCTTCCACATAATGTATTAGAAACATGTCTTAGCGCTCCCACTTAATTTCTTGCAAATGCAAGCATCTTCATCGTCTCCGATGGAATTAAACTCTTTTAACAGTTTCATCATAGTGAAGATTCCAACTCTGCGATGCTTACTTCAACCATTGAAGTTTGCATATGCTTTTAGCATCCTTTGAATTAACAAAACCCTTTGGACCGTGTCATGCACACGTCTTAGGTAACCATTCTATTAGAAGAACTTGTTTTGTTTATTCAACTACCACATAACAAAATTATATGTAGTGGTTGCTACATTAATCCGTCTAGACTAAATATCGCTCAATGAAAGATCAGATCTTGTCATAGTCAACTATTTGAATATTGTCGTGAACTCTTTCCCGACATGTCGATAATTTCATAGATGTGAAACATCCATGTCTATTTCTTTATAGATCCAAATACGACTGTAGGGTCCTGCACCTTTTCAGAGGGTCTTTCAAGTTCAAAGCTTGATCTCTCGTATATGGAACTATCACGGATTTTATGGCTTTAAACCATTTGGCGGAGTCGGGGCCCATCATCGCTTCTTTGCATGTAGTCGGTTCATTATTGTCAAATAATGATTCAAACCTCAAATCTTGGTATTTGATTGTTTATCTGACCTACTTTGTTCAATATGAACTTAGATCTCCGTGTCCACAACCTTTGAGGCACATGAGCCATGAGCGTTGTTGCTGCCTCCGGAACACTTTTCGGCACTGCGCAACTTTGCACATATAGCTAAGGTTCGTTTAACCTTATCAAAGTTCTATTGTCCTCCCACTTAACTTTTCACGGAAAAATTCCTTCTCAAAGAAACTTGACGTTCTAAGCGACAAACACTTTTGTCTTTGTTGTTATGGAGGATTACTTAACGGCTACGCAAAATGACATACAAAGAAATATTCATCCGACTTTGGTTGCAAACATCTTTCTTATGCATAGCATACCAATTTTTAAGAAAGGACAACTTGGGTTTTATCCCAAACCATAACTTTATATGGCGTCATTTCAATGGATTATGATGGAGCTCTTTTCAGTGGGAAAACGGTAGTCTCTAAAGATTTTAATCTTTAAAATATAATGGCAGTTTTATAAATGACACCTTTGATCTCACCATGTCAAACAAGGTTTCATTACATATCTCAAACACTCCATACTCTTATGATGTTTCGGGAAATAATGCAAATCCATGGAACGATTCCTTAAATCTTAGGTGTTATGCCAAACTTGTAACTCAAATATCTTCCTTTATGATCTTATCATAAACTATTTATATTTTTGTTACAATGATTTTACACTTCATCTTGAAAGTCTTTGAACTTTTCAAATGTTTCACACTTCATCCCCATTTAGTAAATATTCATATATTCACTCATATTTTTGGAGAAAGCATATGAAGTTGAAATCCATCGCTCTTGACTACACATAATGGGCTTTATACATCTATATGTACAATTTCCAATAAGTTAGTCAGTTGTTCACTTTTGGCCTATGAACAGTGTTTTAATTATCTCTAGGAAAGTTTCACAAGCGCTATTTGATCAAAAATCAAAAGACTCCAAAATTCCATCCACATGGAGTTGCTTCATGTTTTCTTTCCACATAATTTAAACAACGATGTCACTTCCTAAGTGATCTTTCAATCAATTGTCTTTCGACATTTTTAGCACTTGTTTTATGGATGTGATTTATCCAACGAGATTTGTAAATCATCCATCTTTTAGGGATTACAGCAATTAATTGAACAACCCTTTTGTTCTCATAATACCTGATAAAACTAATCTTGAAGGCAAGCTTTGATGTTAACGAGAAACACATCAACACTTTATTTGTTCTCGATGAACATCATCACATATTCTCTTGCTAGTTACTTAGGCCATTGTAGTTCATGAATTGTGTTGTTTCGTATGAAAATTCACAACAACAAATTCAGTATCAAATACTTAAGAACCACATTGTTTAATAAGCAAAGAATATAGCCGTAACATGTATATCCTCTATATACCTAAGATGAACAATTCTAGTCTTTTCTTTTCTGCCATATATTTATGATATTCTCTTTCAGTATTTCCTTTTCTGTTTGAAAGAATCCATCAACCTCAATAGTGGAGTCACACACATGACACATAGTCCAAAGCGTCTATAATTAAATACCAATGTCTTTGGACTTGCACTTTGAAGCATATCACCATCATCAAATGTTTGGTGTTCTTTCAAATTCAATTCTTTAGTAATATTTTAGTGCAGTAAACATTTTACTTACATTAAATATTCATCCTTATCACGAAACTATTCATGATCAAGCTACTTTAGCTTATAACAGTGAATTACGAGTATAATGTTGCTCTCCAAAACCTTTTAGAGGATTAAGACGACCAGTGTCTCCAACCTTTTGCAAATTCTAATCAAATATGAGAACATGACTTTTGCCATATTATACTCTATCATGTTGCAACCAAAACTTCGTTTCAGATATCACAATATCTTCCACACATCATGGTTTTTGAAACAACTCTTTTAGATCCTAGATAATCTTGATATTAAAACAATCTTTTGAATATCAAGAATCATGGAGACAAACATGATACTTATATACTAACACTGGAATTGTCACTCTTGATTTAATACCAATTATTAAAATTAACGGAGTAACCGGAACTTACTGAAAGTTTGCAATAGGACTTTTAAACTTTAGATTAACACTTCAAAACAATACAATACCAGTTCATAAAGTAACTAACCAGAATTCTATAGTTCTATTATCTCAATTATAACTAAGCGCAAGGTGGTAAATGAATGCCAATGACTACAACAACTATACAAATTCACTTTGATTTAAATTATGATAAATAGTGTTCAACTTTTAATCATATTGCTGTTGAACTCCCACTAAAAACAATATCCCTCACATTGTTTTAGTGATCACACAAACCAAATTCACTACACCAAGTCTGATCATCACGTGGCATGATATAGTTTCAAAGGCGAACAATCATCATATTCATCATATCATCTATATGACTCATGTTTTACCTTTCGGTATTCCATGTTCCGAGACCATGTCTGTACATGCTAGGCTCGTCAAGATCAAACCTTAGCTTCCGCATGAGAAAATCTGGCTTGCTCCCATTGTATACACTCGCAGAATCTAACACACCTGATCATCACGTGGTGCTTTTAAATAACGAGCTTTAGCAACGGTGCTTACTAAGGATTAACACTTTATAACTTGAAATTTTTGTGCTAGAGGGATCATCTTATAATGCTACCGTTGCGAACTAAGCAATACAAGATGCATAAAAGGATTAACATCACATGCAATTCAAAATATGTGATATGATATGGCCTTTCTTCTTGTTCTTACGATCTCCATCTTCAAGCACGAACATGATCTCAATCATCACCAGCATGGCGTCAAGGTCAATGGCGCCGCTTCATGGTTGTCGTCCACCAGCATCAACTACCTTGAATAATAGACACGCGGGTCTTAACGGAATTTAAAAGACAACCATATGGCTCCTGCCGGTTGCCGACTTACAATAAGGAACATTGCATACATCATATATAATCACAATCATGGCCATATCACATCACAACACACCCCTGCAAAACAAAGTTAGACGCCTCTAATTTTCTTTGCATGTTTTACGTGGTTTGGGGCTTTCAATAAGTGTCGTTCTAACTTACGAACAAGAACCACAACGTTGATGCTTGAACTATCAAGTGCCCGTTGTAAATTGAATCTTTACTATGATGGGAGAGACAGACACCCACAAAGCCACTTATGCAATACAAGTTGCATGTCGAGCGTGGACCAAGTCTCATGAACGATGTCATGTAAGGTTAGCCCGGGCCGCTTCATACCACCATACCGCAAGATGCAAAGTACACAAGAAGAAATTGATAATAAAAGCACCACCGCCCACAATGACCATTGTGTTCTACTCGTGCAACAGATCTACATATAGACACGGCTCTGATACCACTGTAGGGGTTCGTAGCATGGAAAACAAAAAATTTCTACCGCATGAGCACATAATCAAGATCTAATCTATGATTAAGCCAAGATCTATCTACTAGATCGGTGAAACAAGTTGATAGAGTACTAACCCTCGAAGATTCAAAGCGGTTAACGAGAGCAGATTCTCGTGGGTGATGTAGTCGTTCACTTGCCGATCTGAAGATCATGTAGACGATCCTTCCGGCGCCGCGTTCCGACAGATCTCCCGCAGTCGGTCACAGGTACAGTACTCGATGAAGACCTTCCTCTCCCTTGTTCTAGCAGGCAGCGGAGGTTGTAGTTCTCCCCTCGCGATTCCGGCAGCACGACGGCGTGGTGTCGGAAGTAGAGAGAAGATCCCGTAGGGCTTCACCTAAGCCAGAGCGATTATGGTGGAGTAGAGGGAGGACCTTGGCAATCTAGGGTTTAGAGGGCCGAAGGGTTTAGAGTAACCGGCAGCTAGGGTTTAGCTAGACGGAGGTTTAGAGGTGATCGGGGGCGGCGACTGTCCTATTGTTTAGAGGGGGCGCCGGCTAAGGGGCAAGGTGTAGGGAGAGGGGGCGCCCCTCCCTTTATTTTATAGGTGGGAGGGGAGGCTAGGACTAGCCGAGTCCTCCCCCAACTCCCTTGCTGGCTGGCGGTTTGGAGGAGGGAAGGGAAACCTTCTTTCCCCAGGTTTCCTTCTCTTCCTCCACTTGGAAACTAATGTCCCGGTTTGACTTTTTCAAACTGGACTTTTTACTTTCAAACAAGAGTTTCATTTCTCTCTTCCAAGTGTCCAGCCAAGTGACCTAGGACATGATGCAACCATTCCACTTTGTCATGACACATCCATGTACCTTTCCTCTTCCGGATCGGTGAACCTTCTAGACCCTTCTAGATCATTCTGATGAAAACACCGGAACCATTCCCTAACTACGGATTTGGACTTTCCTTATTTGAATCTTATTCTCCGGACCATTCCGGATCTCCTCGTGATATCCTGGATCCCATCCGAGACTCCGAACAACATTCGGTCTCTTTACTCACTTTCCATATCTACTAAACAACATCGAATCCTTAAGTGTGTCTCCCTACGGTTCGTGAATTACGCGGACGTGACCGAGACACTTCTCCGATCAATAACCAATAGAGGAATATGGAAATTCATATGACTCCCACATATTTCTACGAATACTTCATGATCGAATGAAACATTTACATACGATACCAATTTCCTTTTGTCTCGCGATACTTTACTTATCCGAGGTTTGATCGTCGATATCTCTGCATACCTAGTTCAACCTCGTTACCGATAAGTACTCTTTTTCGTTTCTGTGATATGTGATCCCTTGTGAGCCAGTCACATGCTTGCAAGCCAATTGGATGACATTCCACCGAGAGGGCCTAGAGTATATCTATCCGTCATATGGATGGACAAATCCCACTCTTTATCCATGTGCCTCAACACATACTTTCCGAATACTCAATGCCACCTTTATAGCCACCCAGTTACGGTGTGGTGTTTGATGTCATCAAAGCATCCTTCCGGTGATGGTGATTAACATGATCTCATGATCGAAGGAATTAGGTTACTATGTATCAGAAAGCTTATAGCAAATGAACTATATTAAATGACTTGATCTTTATGCTACGCTTAACTATTGGAGTATGTCCATCACATCATTCTCCTAATGATATGACCCTGTTGTTAATAACATCTCTATGTTCATGATCAGGAAACCATGATCATATATTAACCAACATGCTAGTTTAACAAGAGGCTTTACTAGGGACTCTTTTATGTTTACAAATCACACAAGTATTAATGTTTCCGGTTAATACAATTATAGCATGGTATGTAAACATTTATCATAAGTATGAAGATATGATAATAACCACTTTATTATTGCCTCTTGGGCATATCTCCAACACACGGAGCGTAAATTGCTAAGGGTCTTATTGAGGCAAAATTACAAATGAAGAATATTGTTTCCCTACAACTACTAGTAAGAGTGTTACTTCCTTGTACACATTCACTTGATTTTGCTAAGTGTAATTGATGAGTTACAGACGTATATAAACATGCACATCTATCACTTGATTCTTCTTATCATTAAAGTTGACGCTGGAAGAGTTAAAATCAAGGACTCACTAATGAGAGACGAATCAGAGTACGCATTCATTAAAGATGTGCTCCAGATGTAATTTCAGTTATTACCGCCACTGTTCAAAAAATAGGCCGAATAAGCGGTTAATAGGCCGATTAATCGCTACTAGGGACCTGTCCGTGTCGATTATCACTAACCGTTTGTATTAATCGTTTAGCCCGATTAATAGGTCTAACACTCCGATTACTAGGTATGTTCCTGATTAACCACTACACTTGGTCAAAAAACTTACAAAATTATTAACACATATCGCCCATCCATCCACTAGACCACCCCAATGAAATAGGTTATGCGAAGGTCCCGCTCGATCCCTGCCTCTAAGAGCTTGATTTCCGCCATCACCAACTAGTTCCTTGTCGTTGTTGACTAGTTCCCCGTAGTTGCCGACCAGACGTCAGATACAAGAGCTCGAGTTCCTTGAGGATCTCATCCGGGAGCTTAAGGCTGCCTTTAATAGGGTAGATGGTTGAGGTGCAAGAGGATTCATACGTGTTTTATGTGCTAATTTTTTTAGGCTGCACCGATTAATAGCCGACCGATTAATTCAGTTAATCGTCTGTAATGCCCCGGAAAATATTCCGAAATAAAATTGTGTGTTATTTTCTATTTTGCATCATCATGACATCATGCATATTTTTGCTCTAAAATATTTTTACCAAAAGCCTATTTGTTTTCTTATTAGTCCCCTCTTTTAATTTCAAATCGAAAACCCCGGTCTTTTCTAGATCTTTTATTTATCTAAAAAACTATTTACAAAAATCTTTTACAACTAAAATAAATAAATAAAAGTATTTTTGGGAGGCAGCCTAGCCGTTTAGGCCAGGAAACCTACTACCCGGCAGGCCCGGCCCAAACCTAACCCTAATCCCCTAGACCACCTAACCCTAACCAACCCAATCCCCATCATACCCCGCCGCCGCACACACACGACACCACACCCGACACGCACCCTGGCCACACTCACGCACGCACGCACTAGACCCATGCTGGTCACGACCCACACCCAGGAAAACGCACACAACACCACACACACGCACTGCAAGCGACGCACGCACACAGTAGTCACAACGATGCAGCACCATCGCGTTTCAAGCCCCCTTTTCGCGATCCCCTGGACCTACCCCGCGAGACCACCTCCTTCCTCCCGAGTCCCGCAATCCCCGCCGCCAGCAGCCGTTGCTCTGCAGTAGCGCTTGCAGCCCCGCCGCCACATCGCCTTCTTCATCTAGACGAGCGCCGCCGCCCATGCTGGTTCCCCTCCCTGCCGCCGTGCCTATCCGTGAGCCTCGCCTGCAGCGCGCTCGCGAAGCTCGCCGTCGATTCTGCCGACCTCGCCGACCCGTCGCCCTACGCCGTTTTCCTCCGTCCACAAGCGCCGTCGTGCTTCACCCTGCCCCGGCAGCGGACGCCTCCCCGGCCACAGGAGACCTCCTTCGCTCGAGATCCTCTTCATCGCCTTCCTCGCCATCCTCTTGGCCCTGGTCGTCGTCCCACACCCGTCGGCTCTACGTCGAGCTCCCCATCTCCGCTCTTCTGCCTCCCAAGCCCGTCGTCCGCTCCACGGTCGCGTCTCCCTACAGGCCCCCATCCATGTCCCCTCGAGCCCTGTGCGCTCGACTCCGTGCACTCGTCCGGTCGCGCCCCCTTATCCGCCGCGCGTCCTTGTCTCGCCGTCCTGGCGTCGTCCCCGTGCTGCCTCCCTGCAGTGCTACGGCCTCGCTGCCTCCCGGCTTCTCCATGTCAACACAGATGCCCAACGCCAAGTGATGCCGCACGCATGCGCTTCGTTCCCGAGCTCGTTGCCTCTGTTTTAAAATGAGGTTATTTTCTCTCCCTGTTGGTTATGTCCCGATCGAGTGTTTTTGTGTGCTACTGCTCATGTGAGTGCTCCTGGTTTGTATGTCTATGCACGCTGTGTGCGTAGACGCTCCTGGACATCCTCAATAATCTGATACCCGCGCCATGCTAGCACTGTAGCTAAGACCACAACTACATCGTAGACGCCGCCGAAGAAGACATCTACCTGCAAAACCTCTGGCTCCAAACCAAGTTCTCCACCAACTGTCAAAGCCAGAACACCAAGGGCAACGACATGTAACCCGAAGATGATGACTCCGGACTTCAAGACCGACCCCTGATCAGAAGACCCCGAGAACCTCGGAATCCAAGATCGCCGAAACTCAATGTGTGATCCCTTCCCGATACCCTATTTTTATAAATATAACATAACTTGTGCATATTAAATCATTCATGCTAGCATACATATTGTGGTTGTTTGGAGGAATTATTCCGATTCACCTCATAATTAAATATGGAGATCAAATGCGGGCTTTTCTAGTCTAATATCGGCTCCATTTAAATTTGTGTAGCGAACCGATGCCATGCTTTTGCCTTGATAATCAACATTTAATTTGTGGGGTAGTTAAATAACTTGAACCCAATAATAAATGTCGGGATCCCGATTCCGCTTAATATTGCTAAGTGGTACCGCATATTGCCATGCCATGTATCATATCATAATCATGCCGGATCTTCCTCCCTAGTATTAAATATTGCATCCGTTGCCTCTTCTAGTGTTTTGCTTCTTCGCAGACTAGGCCGATGAGTTGATGCGAGTGTCGACCCGATCTTCGGGTGAACCTTCGACAATGTTTTCAGGCGAGCATTCTCCCCCTTCTACCTATTTTGCATTTATAGTCTTTACTTCCTCCAATTGATCTATTGCTATCCTTATTATCGATGCTTTAGTATTGTCCCTTTAATCACCTGCTTCACTATATTGCCTTGGTTATCCTATTGCCTTGTTTGAGTAGCTAGTTTGTCCTTGCGAGTCGTAGGCATACTTAGTACCGCTCTCATACAGGTGGAACATATTACTTGGATATTGTTGGTGATAAAATAATTAAACTGGTGATGTTGGTTATGGTTATGGTTTCACCTAATGATAAGGCCCCGGCAGGGACCACCTTTGGAAACTGCTTGAGCCGACCTAGGACCCGTTCGTTCTACGATACCAGTTCTGAGTTGATCGCGCTAACCAAACGTGGGGCCTCTAGGATCCCCCTCAACTACCGGCACTATTCGTATATCCAGAGGGTTACAAAATTGGTTTTCCATTTGGTGCATACGCATAATATGTCCTCGGACATGGGTGAGTTGATTTGTCTTTGGACTTGATGTTTGGTGGATTGCCATGGCTTGCATACATAAATCACGGTACACGGTGGCGGCACCCACGGTGTGTACAAGTTACCCCGCAGGGCCCGATCCACCAGTAGGCGCAAATGTTGTGCCTCCCTCGAGAATCGTCGTACCTCTTGGTTGGATTCCCCACAGTAGGTGATGCCTCTGGATATGCACGTAGTTAAGGGACAGTTCTTGTTGTGAGATTCGGATGGCACGCGTGATATGTTGCCTAAAGGGTTGAGCATGCGTTTGGGTACAGTAGTGCATCCCTGCAGGGTAAATCTTTTCGAGAAGCCGTGTGTCCACGGTTATGGACGTCTCAGGAGTACAGTGTCATGATCATAGACAACGCCATTAATGTTTTTCCTCCAATAAAATGACTAGAAATTAGCCTTATCAACTAAACACCTGCTTAACTAAAATTTCCACCGTGTGTGTTCCGCAAGGGGACTTCCTCGACTGGTCTTCGAGGGGGAAATCTTCGGATGGGTTATGTTTGGTGTTATATTATTGTTACCGCATAGCGCTCTCTTATTTCGCTCTAACAGCCGAAGTTGTAGCATGTCTCTATAAGTTAGATAGTGCAAGCTTTGCTGCCGCTGAGCCCACCATACCTATGTAGGCGAGGACCGTCGAATTCTAGTCTCGCCGTGTACTGGCCTCAGTACTGACCGCTCTCGTTCTGTTTTTCCTTTGCCCTTTGTCGGCACCCTTTTGGCTTGACAGGTATGTGATTGACGACGTTAGCAAGGTTACCCTTACGGCTTGGCCTAGGAAGGGTTGGACACCGCTTGGTTATTCTTCAGGACTCTTAGTCCCATTTGGATCTCGTCCGTAATCGGATACTATCTTGCTTTCTTCTTGAGTTGTATCTTCGTATTGCACCTTTTGTATTCTTGACTCGTTGAGTCGTTGTTGTATATATAAGTTCTTGTGGACTCTGTTGTAAACTATTGTGATGTAACTACTTGTATTCAAATCCCACCCACACAAAGGTGTCTGGTGGGCGTCTTTGAATCGCTTCTATGCTGATTTTGGCGGGAAATGCTGAGATCTGCATAGACCTGATTCGGGGGCGTAACAAGTGGTATCAGAGCAAAGGTTTACGATACCCCACTGGTCCATCCTGTAGGTTAACCTTGCCAACAGACGACGTCTAGGGTCAAAACTATTTTGCTACAAATGCGTTGGATAGATCTGATTAGCTCTGGTTTTACTTCTTATCTCTATTCTTTCACCTCTTATCTTTGCGTGTTTTACTCTTATCTCTTACCCTTCTTCAAGTCCAGGATTTCTCGTGGTTGGGTTTCCGCCGTACCTTTAGGGTTTCTCTTCCTTCCTTTTGCAACGATGGAGCTGCATATGGTTTTTATTTCCAATTGATCTCCCTTCATATGTTTCTGGTGTTTTGCGACTCCTAAGACGACGACCTCTTTATCTCTGTATCCTTTTTCCGAAGCTTTCCAAACACCACTTGCCAAGATCTCCAATCTGGATTCTGAGAGTTTAGTTGCACGATCCTCCTATTCATGTACAGAGTAATGCATTGAGTGCGGGATGGAGTAGCTACCATACCACTACTCTTATCATTCGCTCTTGTACATTGATAGGTGGAACCATGCAATTTTACTCCTTCCACGGAAGTTAAATGTGGCCTTATCTTTGAGACCTTTACTTCCGCTTTTGCCTCTTCGGAGTGTTCTTTCGAAGAATGTGAGCAACAACCCTTGTTGGTGGTGTCGACAATTTCAACACGGAGCTAGAATTCTTGTTAGTGGTGTCGCGACCATCAACCTGATACAAGAAGATCCGATCATCAACCTTTTTCCCCCGGTGTCTTTGCTAGGATCTCGGGACGCGATCCTTGTTAGTGGTGTCGAGTTGTAATGCCCCGAAAAATATTCCGAAATAAAATCGTGTGTTATTTTCTATTTTGCATCATCATGACATCATGCATATTTTTGCTCTAAAATATTTTTACCAAAAGCCTATTTTGTTTTCTAATTAGTCCCCTCTTTTAATTTCAAATCGAAAACCCCGGTCTTTTCTAGATCTTTTATTTATCTAAAAAACTATTTACAAAAATCTTTTACAACTAAAATAAATAAATAAAAGTATTTTCAGGGAGGCAGCCCAGCCGTTTAGGCCAGGCCACCTACTACCCGGCAGGCCCGGCCCAAACCTAACCCTAATCCCCTAGACCACCTAACCCTAACCAACCCAATCCCCATCATGCCCCGCCGCCGCACACACGCGACACCACACCCGACACGCACCCTGGCCACACTCACTCACACACGCACTAGACCCATGATGGTCACGACCCACACCCAGGAAAACGCTCGCAACACCACACACACGCACTGCAAGCGACGCACGCACACAGTAGTCACAACGATGCAGCACCATCGCGTTCCAAGCCCCCTTCTCGCGATCCCCTGGACCTACCCCGCGAGACCACCTCCTTCCTCCCGAGTCCCGCAATCCCCGCCGCCAGCAGCCGTTGCTCTGCAGCAGCGCTTGCAGCCCCGCCGCCACATCGCCTTCTTCATCTAGACGAGCGCTGCCGCCCACGCTGGTTCCCCTCCCTGCCGCCGTGCCTCTCCGTGAGCCTCGCCTCTGGCACGTGCCCCCTCGCTAGCGAGCTCCACCGTCGGTTACAGCGACCTCGCCGGCCCGTCGCCCTGCGCCGTTTTCCTCCGTCCACAAGCGCCGTCGCGCTTCACCCTGTCCTGGCAGCGGACGCCTCCCCGGCCACGGGAGACATCCTTTGCTCGAGATTCTCTTCATCGCCTTCCTCGCCCTCCTCTTGGACCTGGTCGTCGTCCCGCACCCGTCGGCTCTACGTCGAGCTCCCCATCGCCGCTATTCTGCCTCCCAAGCGCGTCGTCCGCTCCACGGTCGCGTCTCCCTGCAGGCCCCCGTCCATGTCCCCTTGAGACCTGTGCGCTTGGCTCCGTGGACACGTCCGGTCGCGCCCCCTTCTCCGCCGCACGTCCCGATGCCCCGCGCGCCCAACATCGTCTTGCGCCACCTTGTCTCGTCGTCCTGGCGTCGTCCCCGTGCTGCCTCCCTGCAGTGCTATGGCCTTGCTGCCTCCCGGCTTCTCCATGTCAACACAGATGCCCAACGCCAAGTGATGTCGCATGCATGCGCTTCGTTCCCGAGCTCGTTGCCTCTGTTTTAAAATGAGGTTATTTTCTCTCCCTGTTGGTTATGTCCCGATCGAGTGTTTTTGTGTGCTACCGCTCATGTGAGTGCTCCTGGTTTGTATGTCTATGCACGCTGTGTGCGTAGACGCTCCTGGACATCCTCAATAATATGATACCCGCGCCATGCTAGCACTGTAGCTAAGACCACAACTACATCGTAGACGCCGCCGAAGAAGACATCTACCTGCAAAACCTCAGGCTCCAAACCAAGTTCTCCACCAACTGTCAAAGCCAGAACACCAAGGGCAATGACATGTAACCCGAAGATGATGACTCCGGACTTCAAGACCGACCCCTGATCAGAAGACCTCGAGAACCTCGGAATCCAAGATCGCCGAAAATCAATGTGTGATCCCTTCCCGATACCCTATTTTTATAAATATAACATAACTTGTGCATATTAAATCATTCATGCTAGCATACATATTGTGGTTGTTTGGAGGAATTATTCCGATTCACCTCATAATTAAATATGGAGATCAAATGCAGGCTTTTCTAGTCTAATATCGGCTCCATTCAAATTTGTGTAGCGAACCGATGCCATGCTTTTGCCTTGCTAATCAACATTTAATTTGTGGGGTAGTTAAATAACTTGAACCCAATAATAAATGTCGGGATCCTGATTCCGCTTAATATTGCTAAGTGGGACCGCATATTGCCATGTCATGTATCATATCATAATCATGTCGGATCTTCCGCCCTAGTATTAAATATTGCATCCGTTGCCTCTTCTAGTGTTTTGCTTCTTCGCGGACTAGGCCGATGAGTTGATGCGAGTGTCGACCCGATCTTCGGGTGAACCTTCGACAATGTTTTCAGGCGAGCATTCTCCCCCTTCTACCTATTTTGCATTTATAGTCTTTACTTCCTCCAATTGTTCTATTGCTATCCTTATTATCGATGCTTTAGTATTGTCCCTTTAATCACCTGCTTCACTATATTGCCTTGGTTATCCTATTGCCTTATTTGAGTAGCTAGTTTGTCCTTGCGAGTCGTAGGCATGCTTAGTACCGCTCTCATACATGTGGAACATATTACTTGGATATTGTTGGTGATAAAATAATTAAATTGGTGATGTTGGTTATGGTTATGGTTTCACCTAATGATAAGGCCCCGGCAGGGACCACCTTTGGGAACTGCTTGAGCCGACCTAGGACCCGTTCGTTCTACGATACCAGTTCTGAGTTGATCGCTCTAACCAAACGTGGGGCCTCTGGGATCCCCCCTCAACTACCGGCGCTATTCGTATATCCAGAGGGTTACAAAATTGGTTTTCCATTTGGTGCATACGCATAATATGTCCTCGGACATGGGTGAGTTGATATGTCTTTGGACTTGATGTTTGGTGGATTGCCATGACTTGCATACATAAATCGCGGTACACGGTGGCGGCACCCACGGTGTGTACAAGTTACCCCGCAGGGCCCGATCCACCAGTAGGCGCAAACGCTGTGCCTCCCTTGAGAATCGTCATACCTCTTGGTTGTATTCCCCATAGTAGGTGATGCCTCTGGATATGCGCGTAGGTAAGGGACAGTTCTTGTTGTGAGATTCGGATGACACGTGTGATATGTTGCCTGAAGGGTTGAGCATGCGTTTGGGTACAGTAGTGCACCCCTGCAGGGTAAATCTTTTCAAGAAGTTGTGTGTCCACGGTTATGGACGTCTCAGGAGTATAGTGTCATGATCATAGACAAAGCCATTAATGTTTTCCTCCAATAAAATGACTAGTAATTAGCCTTATCAACTAAACATCTGCTTAACTAAAATTGCCACTGTGTGTGTTACGCAAGGGGACTTCCTCGACTGGTCTTCGAGGGGGAAATCTTCGGATGGGTTATGTTTGGTGTTATATTATTGTTACCGCATAGCGCTCTCTTATCTCGCTCTAACAGCTGAAGTTGTAGCGTGTCTCCATAAGTTAGATAGTGCAAGCTTTGCTGCCGCTGAGCTCACCATACCTATGTAGGCGAGGACCGCCGAATTCTAGTCTCGCCGTGTACTGGCCTCAGTACTGACCGCTCTCATTCTGTTTTTCCTTTGCCCTTTGTCGGCACCCTTTTGGCTTGACAGGTATTTGATTGACGACGTTAGCAAGGTTACCCTTCCGGCTTGGCCTGGGCAGGGTTGGACACCGCTTGGTTATTCTTCAGGACTCTTAGTCCCATTTGGATCTCGTCCGTACTCGGATACTATCTTGCTTTCTTCTTGAGTTGTATCTTCGTATTGCACCTTTTGTATTCTTGACTCATTGAGTCGTTGTTGTATATATAAGTTCTTGTGGACTATGTTGTAAACTATTGTGATGTAACTACTTGTATTCAAATCCCACCCACACGAAAGTGTCTGGTGGGCGTCTTTGAATCGCTTCTATGCGGATTTTGGCGGGAAATGCTGAGATCTGCATAGACCCGATTCGGGGGCGTTACATCGCCCAAATTCCGATTAGTCGCTACTCCCAAGCCAACCGAGCAGTTAACGATAACCGATTTCCTTAACATTGTTACCGCACTATATCAGTCTCTTTAGTTCATATATATCCTGAGATATCAAGTAACTAATAACTCATCTATTCTTTATTTTTTGTCGGGCAGGGTTTGGAAAGCTTTCACGAATGCTATAGTTGGTGAATTTAAAGATGAGCTTAGCTTTCATCGTGTAAAAGTAAGTAGTACGAGCTAGATCCGCGCATCTCTTCAATTCTAGTTTCGATACCATTATATCATGCATGATTATTTTGATTGAATTCTATTCTCGTAAAGTGCGAGAGGCAGCCACCAGGGACTAACTTGTGCGGATACTTCATGTGCGAGTACATTCGCTCGGAGGTCAGTGAGCGGGACGGAGGGACATTTGTAGAAGTACGTGATAATCATATTGATCATGCATAACTTCTCATTTATAATATTATTTATGACTATTGATATTCATATTGATCTCCTTCTTTTATATATAGTTGGAAATATTGCGGGAGAATCCCCAACCACGGGAGCGCTTGGTAGCAATTCAAGAGGAATTGACAGGATTTATTGTTGACCATGTCATACACCCAGAAGGAAAATACCATACCTCGGGACTCCCGTGATTTAATGATCTCCGTGTAATCGAATAGACAGGGTGTGATCTCCATGTAATCAAATTGTATATATATGTAATGTATAAGTATATCTATATAATCATGACAATGTTGTGTGTAATGGGTTCTTTCGTTGCATTTAACTTTATGCCAAACGGAACCCCTCCTCTACCTATCCTCCTGCCACCACACAACCCCCCATTTAGCTACCGCCGTAGAAATTGACCCCAAATTTCCGCCGCGGCAGAAACCCCAATCGGCTGTCATGGCAGAAAATGGCCCCAAATTTCTGTCGCGGCAGAAATCCCAATCGGCTGCCGCGGCAGAAAACGGCCCCAAAATTCTGCCGCGGCAGCAAATAATTAGTCCCGGTTCGTGTTACGAACCAGGACTAGAGATCCTCCACCGCTGCTCCCCTGCGCGGCCATGTGCAGAGACTCTAGTCCCGGTCCGTAACTGACCTAGGACTAGAGGCTGGGACCTCTAGTCCTGATTCCGTAGTCCCGGTTATAGAACCGGAACTAGAGGCCCTCTAGGACCAGACTAAAGCCCTGTTCTCCACTAGTGATGTATCTAGACGTATTTTAGCTTACACATACATGCGAACTTAGACTAATTCAAAACTTATTTCTGGAAAGATAGTAGCATTTTTGAAGTTTTATTATCCTTTTTACATATAAAGTTATATGCTCTTAAAAAAATTATATGGTTAGAAATACACAAATTTTCCCAATTTTTTTAAAGCAACTTCAACTTAAAAAATACACATAACTTGTCCTAAAATACATATATTGGTCACTTTTCATGATTATGCTAGGTTTTTTTCTAGTTTCATACAAAATCGGACGCAACTACGGTGATTTGTGTGTCCCCTAGTTCGCCGGCTGAACTCCCATGCTATAGATAAAAAGAATACTTGCTATTTCACCCGCAACATGTATATGCTTGCTCACAATCCTCACCTCAGACCAATATCCTCGTTTTATGTTATAATAAGGGGCCCAAGATTTTAGTTCTGACCTAGGCCCCCAAAATGTTAGGACCGCCCTGACAGCGGCAGTGATTCAGAGTCGCTGGCAGAAGGCTGACCGGCGGCAGCCTGCGCCATCAATGTCGATGAGACGGCACACTGACAGACCAAACGCCGCATGTGTTCCCGCGCTGACATTGATGGCGAAGGAGCGGGAAGCTGCGCATATTCATAGGCTAAGGGGCTATTTAACTCTGCGCCCATCGGTGCGACACTCCTCACCTCTTCCCATCGCAACCCTAGCAGCTGCCGCCACCACCAACGATGAAGACGCTGTCATGGCTTAAGAAGGGGAGGAGCAAGATCGACCATGAGGCGTCCGGCTCTAGCAGGCACCGCTCCCGCCTGCCGGCCTTTCTCCGTGGTGCATCGCTGCCGCCTCCACCGCTGCGAGAGGAGTTCAGAGGACGCCCCGTGGGGGACTACCCGCAACCACGGGACCGCCGTAGCCGGCGGTACTTCTGTGTCGCGGAATGTGAGCGCCGGTGGAAGGAGGTCGGGGCATCAGCCACAGGGATGTCTCCCTCCCCACCTGCTGGCACCTCAACCGGATCATGTCACGGTGCCGCCTGTGCCCAAGATAGGAAAAAGGCTGGAGGAGGAGACTCGTCACCAGATCAGCAACCTCCCGCAGTCCCAACGGTGGGAGAGGGGCTTCCAGAGCGAGGACTTCTGGGTGAAGTTCATTGAGTGGGAGCACAAGGCGCGGCATGCCACCACCATCCGCCGCGACCTGCAGCCGGGGGAGGTCTACCCCGACACTGAGATTGACTCGGACGATGAGGGCGCCTTCAACCACTCCGATGCCGACCTCAATAGCGAGGACACCAACGACGACGAGGCTGTCCAGCTCACCGGCCTGGTGGTGCAGGCGAACGACCAGCTGCCTCCACCACCTCTGTTGCCGGGGTGGGCGCTGCGCATCGCTCCGGAGGTAGGGATGGAGCTGGCGCACCTCTAGCACGGTTGGGCGTCGTGGCCTAGGCAGGTGATCAATCCACCCGCTCCCGCTCAGGTCCTGCCACCGCCCAACCTCTGGATGCCGTCGGAATACATCGACCTCGACCCATAGATGGATGAGATGGTGTCGGCGCGCGAAGATCGGTAGCTAGGGTTAGGGCTAGTTTAGTTTTTTACATTTTGAATGTAAATTAAGTATGAACTTTGCCAAATTTTAGCGCAAATGATTTACGTTTGAATTTGGAAAAAATGCCTCGTCCAAGCCAGACAAATGGGTCGCGGTGCTAGGCGCGGTTGGCCAGACATGCCGGACCATGACCCAAAAGCGAGCGTGGACCGACCTAAACGAATAGAAACGCCGTTTGGGGCAACTGAATGGGTTAATCGAACGTGTAAATTTTTTATCTCTTAATGTTTCCTCTATATCGAATTATATGACCTTTATAGCTATAATTCTGGATAATGTCATCCAGATTTTTGAACCATCTTGACATTCGGATCAGAGGTTCAGTCAGCTGAAAATTGAAGATGATAAGAGCAAGTTCAATAGTAAAGCTAGTTGCCAGCTATATGACATTGCCACGTCACTTAGAGTCAACTTAATAGCCAACACATAGTGGGGGTAACTTCACTGGTAACTAAGAGCCTAAGTCAACATTTTTGTTTATGTGGTAATAATTTAATGAAGATATAGATAGATTGAGTAACTAGCTATGTTACCGTAACATCACACATACCAAGCCAAAGTGTGTCTATAATATAATTAATGTGATATTGCATGTTGTAGGGATACGGGTAGGCTACACTAGCGCAAATCAAAATTTTCTACCACGTAAACCAGGATTACTGTTGTCATAGATTACGGGATTACCACTAGACGCGCAGTTGCGGAATTGATGAAGAGCGTTGAGGCAGTGTAGACATTCTACGTCTCCTCCTTGTCCTCGTCCCACGAGCAGCTCCCCTTGCGCGGCTCGTCCAAGTGCCATAGATGCAGCACCTCCGAGGTATCCACACATGCGGGGTGGAAGCATCAGACGCCGGACTGCTAGGTCCGCGCGTGCAACACATGCATGAGGAGTGGCGGCTAGGTGGAATGGTCTAAGGTCTAACCCTGGTCACCTCACCCCACCCTCTCTTATATTGGCGTCCCTAGTGGGCTTCTATATTAGCAGCCCATTAGTATCTTAAGCCTGGTCTAATTCAGATCCAATCCTCATTAGGCTTCTAGCCCCTTAAGTGTGTGACCCTATAGGTTTATATACGTATAGACATGACACGAATACACTTATTCTGTAAATAGTTGGTAGCGGCCTCTAGCAAGACGTGCCAACTCCTAAACGCATACCAAGATCATATCCGATGAACCATCACAAGGTTTAGTACATGTCTTTCCCTTTGCCTCAGGATATTTGGTCTAGCTCCAAGCTGACCTCCCTTTCTCGATACTGCGATTCGGAATCCCTTTACTAGGTTAACTCTTAACCTTATGTAGCACGGCCATGCATTTCTGGATCCGATCACTCGAGGGGCCCAGAGATATCTCTCTCAAATAGAGAGGGGTAAATCTCATCTTGATTGACCATGCCTTGCAGCATGCTTCAGTAAAAACCCGAACGCTACCTTTATAACTACCCAGTTATGGAGCAGCGTTTGATAACCCCAAAATAGGTCGATTCACATCTCAAGTACATGCGATAATCTCAGGTCTAAGGACAAAACGTACACGATGTGTATAGAGAGCTGTAAGTCTAATTGCCAGTCTCAAGTTGGGTCAGTCCAACCCCATGTTCATAACATGTGTCCATATCATTGGTTTGACATCTCCATGTCTATGACTTGCAAAACATAGTCATCAACCAATCGATGTGCTAGTCTAATATTCACGTGTGTCCTCACATGAACTCCGACTAGGGACAACTATTAAATAACCATACAAGTAATGAGTTTCACAAACAATTCATATAATTGCCAATCAATACAAGTTGCCTTATATGGATATTTACGGAACATTACAATAACTCATGGATATATATGAAATATAATCATCTCTATGATTGTCTCTAGGACATATTTCCTTCACATGTTACCACACCTAAGTTATTTTCCACTATAAAGATAGTATCTTAGACTAGTAACATAGTTATTTCCCACTATGACCAGCTTAATAGCTAGATATAAGATATTACTATTTTATTAATATATGGGCCATTCACATACTCATAAGGTGACTAGGGGCACGTGCTATAGCCGGCTATTAGTTAAGAGCTCGCTTATCTTCTCTCTCATCTTCACACTCATCCAACTAAAAAAAATACTATTTTAATTCTTATAGCTAGCTGTTTAAGACTTCTTATACTTTCTCTAAAAGAATCGAGTATGTCTTTTTTTTATGAACTATAGCTTTGATCGGGTCCTCGTGTAGGAAAATGATTATGACAGGCCAACAGATCCAGGTTTCATGTCCAAATTCTTTAGGTAATTAGGCATTTCTTTTTGCTGGTAATTAGTCAGTGTATGTATAGGCACAAAGTGTCCCGTGAGCATTTTGTGTGATGAGAGTGGTGCCATGTGTTTCTCTTTTTTTTTTTGCAAAGCAAGACGAAGACGATACGACGGATCTCCTGGTGCAATCATGCAATAGCAAAGCCACCTGCGTGGAACCCGCATGCTTACCTTTGACCAATGGATGCATGTGCCGGGCTGTAGGGTTCGTAGTGCTAAATAATTTAGACTATTAATTTGTATATATTATTATTATTTTTATAGTGGATAATAATATATATATCTTGTCATGAAATGTCATCATAAATATACAATAGTACTAATACAATAAGTTGGCTATAGTGCAGACTATATTATAGTATTACGTCTATTCCGGTCTATAAGACAAATATCTACTTTAAAAAAAATAGTTTGATTATAAATTTGGTTAATAAAATACAAACTATATTTAACAAAAAATATACTGTTGCTTATAAAAATAATTTGATTATAGATTCATATATTATTGATCAAATTTACGATCAAACTATTTTCTCTAATTATGTATTTGCCTTCTAAATCGGAAAGGAGTTAGGCATTTAATTTTTGCATGTCATGTAAACTCACTTCATTCTAACAGTTCACCTCGGAACTCCATACCGACTGCATACGGGCTATAGCTTCTTGTTTTTTGTGCTACGGTCAGCTATAGATGAAGACTATGTTTTGTTCTTTTTTCTTATTTCTCTCTCCTCCACTTAGACTTTTGCTGGCGTGGAATAGCCTATAGTGAACCAAGTGCACTTGCTCTAATATCGCATACACTTGTGCATGTTGTTCGTGGGTGTTGTCTCAAAACATGTGCTTAGGATTAATAATGTGTTAGTTATGTAATCACCACGGTTATGTTGGTGAGTTTATGATGCAACTGAAGTGGCAACAAAGCATGTTGTTTCTTTCTTGTCGTTGGAAAGTTGTTGTACAAAAATATGATGCTTTCTCCGCTGGATATGAGTCGTCGTTTTCTTTTGAGCAACCAGCATGAGCTCTGCCTTTTGTATTAGAAAAAGAGAATTGCCTGGTTTAAAAGGGAAACCTCCCAAAAAACGAAACCGATGTATATACACACGGATCCGGTTAAAAAGGAATCAAAATACCCCAAGCAACATAGTTTTTAGGAAAAACCAACAAAACCAAGAAGAGGGCCTTTTACCATGGCGGGTGCTCCACCCTCACCCAACGACTGTGGGTGACATCCATAGATACCACCACAAGGATGCGCTATATATAGTACCTAGTGTCAAAATATCCAACTCAACATTCTATTACTTGATTCAAAGACATATATCTAGAATACATGGGCTTACTCTCTAGAATGGGCCTAACCTACACATATACAACTAATGTACAGATTCTAACACCCTCCTTCAAACTCAATGTGGATCTGATACATTGAGTTTGAGTATATAAAGCTTATGTTGTTCTCTAGTTTGAGCTTTTGTGAAGAAATCAGCAAGTTGAAGCTTCGATGGAACAAATTCAAGATGAATGGTTGATTGTGTTGGAAATATGCCCTAGAGGCAATAATAAATATAGTTATTATTATATCTTTGTGTTTATGATAAATGTTTGCATTCATGCTATAATAGTATTGACCAGGAAGCATTAATACTTGTGTGAATTGTAAACTAAATTAGAGTCCCTATCATGAACATTGAGATGTTATTAACAACAATATCATATCATTAGGAGAATGGTATGATGGACATACTCCTATAGATAAGCGTAGCATAAAGATCAAGTCATTTTAATAGCCCAGCATTCTATAAGCTTTCTGATACATAGTAACCTAATTCCTTCGACCATGAGATCATGCTTATCACCATCACCGGAAGGATGCTTTCATGACATCAAACACCACACCGTAACTGGGTGGCTATAAAGGTGGCATTGAGTGTTCGGAAAGTATGGGTTGAGACACATGGATCAAGAGTGGGATTTGTCCATCCATATGATGGATAGATATACTCTGGGCCCTCTCGGTGGAATGTCATCCAATTAGCTTGCAATCATGTGACTGGCTCACAAGGAATCACATATCACGGGAACGAGAAAAGAGTACTTATCAGTAACGAGGTTGAACTAGGTATGCAGAGATACCGATGATCAAAACCTCGGATAAGTAAACTATCGTGAGACAAAGGGAAATTGGTATCGTATGTAAGTGGTTCATTCGATCGCAAAGTAATCGTAGAAATATGTGGGAGCCATATGAATTTCCAGATTCCTCTATTGGTTATTGTTCGGAGAAGTGTCTCCATCATGTCCGCATAATTCATGAACCGTAGGGAGACACACTTAAGGATTCGATGTTGTTGAGTAGTTATGGAATGATGAGTAAGAGACCGAATGTTGTTCGGAGTCTCGGATGGGATCCGGGATATCACGAGGAGATCCAGAATGGTCCGGAGAATAAGATTCATATAAGGAAAGTCTTGTTTCGGAGTTGGGGAATGATTCCGATGTTTTCATCAGGAATGTTCTAGAAGGTTCCGGAAGGTCCGGCACTCCGGAGGGGAAGGGTACATGAATGTGTCATGACAATGTGGAATGGTTGCATCATGTACTAGGTATCATGGATGGGCAAAATAAAGGGAGAAATCAAATCCTAGTTTGAAAAGTCAAACGCCAATTTGAAAAGTCAAACGGCAAGTTTGCTTGGTGGAGGGAGAGTAGGAAACCTACTTGGGGAGGAAGTCCTCCTCCCTCCACCCGCCGGCCAAGGAGGCCGAGTTGGGGGAGGACTCCCTCCTCCCAACCGGCGCCCTCCCACCTATAAAATAAGGGGCAGGGGTGCCCCTCTTCCCTACACCCAACACCACCCAAACCCTAGCCCTAGCCGCCGGCCACCTGCAAGTCGCCGCCGCCCCTAGGGATTCTCCTAGCCTCCGACTTGGGGCTTCCCCAAGCCCTAGCCGCCGGCCAAGCTCCGCCCCTTGGTGCCCTCTAAACCCTAGATCTCCAAGGCCTCTCTCATAGTCCACCATACTCGCTCCGGCTTAAGGCGAAGCCCTGCGAGATCTCCCCTCTACTTTCGGTACCATGTCGTCGTGCTGCTGGAATCGCGAGGAAAGTGCTACAACCTCATTTTCTGGAACAAGGAGAGGAAGGTCTTCATCGAAAATCCGAACATGTGACCGATCATGGAAGCTGCCGGAACGCAGCGCCGGAAGGATCGTCTACGCGATCTTGAGATCGGCAAGAGTACGACTACATCACCCACGAGAATCTGCTCTCGTTAACCGCTTTGGAATCTTCGAGGGGGAGTTCCTCTATCGACTCGTTGCTACAATCTAGTAGATAGATCTTGGCTTGTTTGTTTGCATGCGGTAGAATTTTTTTGTTTTCCATGCTACGAACCCCTACAGTGGTATCAGATCCGTGTTTATATGTAGATCTGTTGCACGAGTAGAACACAACTATCATTGTGTGCGGTGGTGCTTTTATTATCAATTGCTTCTTGTGTACTTTGCATCTTGCGGTATGATGGGATGAAGCGGCTCGGGCTAACCTTACATGACATCGTTCATGAGACTTGCTCCACGCTCAAAATGCAACTTGTATTGAATAAGGGGATTTGCGGGTGTCTGTCTCTCCCATTATAGTATAGATCCAATTTACAACGGGCATTTGACAGTTCAAACATCAACGTTGTGGTTTTTGTTCGTAAGTTAGATCGACACTTATTGAAAGCCCCAAAACACGTAAAATATGCAAAGAAAATTAGAGGCGTCTAACTTTGTTTTGTAGGGGTGTGTTGTGATGTGATATGGCCATGATTGTGATTATATTTGATGTATGCAATGTTCCTTATTGTAAGTTGGCAATCGGCAGGAGCCATATGGTTGTCTTTAATTTCTGTTAAGACCCGCGTGTCTATTCAAAGTAATTGTAATAGTTGGAGCCGGTGGACGACAACCATGAAACGGCGCCATTGACCTTGACGCTATGCCAGTGATGATGGAGATCATGTTCGTGCTTGAAGATGGAGATCGAAAGCACAAGAAGAAAGGCCATATCATATCACATATTATGAATTGCATGTGATGTTAATCCTTTATGCATCTTGTATTGCTTAGTTAACAACGGTAGCATTATAAGATGATCCCTCATGCACATAAATTTCAAGTTTTAAAGTGTTCATCCTTAGTAAGCACCGTTGCTAAAGCTTGTTGTTTCGAAGCACCACGTGATGATCGGGTGTGTTAGATTATGCAAGTGTATACAACGTGAGCAAGGCAGATTTGCTCATGCAGAAGCTAAGGTTTGATCTTGATGAGCCTAGCATGTACAAACATGGTCTCGGAACACGGATTACCGAAAGGTAAAGCATGGGTCATATAGTAGATATGATGAACATGCCGATTGTTCGCCATTGAAGGTACATCAACTCTCGTGATGATCGGTTTTGATGTGGTGGATTTGGTTCGTGTGATCACTAAAACAATGTGAGGGATATTGTTTTGAGTGGGAGTTCACCTAGATTAACTTAATTATTAATTAGAACTCAATTTGTCATAAACTTAGTCTAAACTATTGCAAATATGTTGTAGATCAATTGCGGCCCCTACCATCATTTTTAATGCATTCCTAGAGAAAGAAAAGTTGAAAAACAATGGAAGCAACTTCGCGGATTGGTTCCGCAATTTGAGGAGTGTCCTCAATGCTGATAATTTGACCTATGTGCTGGATGCACCGCTGAGTGACCGCTGCGGTGATGCTACCGATGAAGTAAAGAATGTTTACCTCACGGAAGAATCGATACTCCATAGTTCAGTGTGCTATCTTGTATGGTTTCAATCGAGCTTGAAAGGTTTGAGAACCATGACCCACATGATATTGTCCGTGAACTCAAAATGATATTTGAGGATCACGCGATTGAGAGTTATGAGGCTTGAAAAGTTCTTTAACCAAGATGGAAGAGGCAGCTCACAAGGAACATGTGCTTAAGATGTCTGGGCACGCAAACAAACTCCAAAGTTTGGGTATAGTGATTCCTAATGATTTGGGGATTTACCGTGTCCTCCAATCACTACCACCAAGTTACAAGAACTTTGTGATGAACTACAATATGCAAAACATGAACAAGACATTGCCAGAACTCTTCTCCATGTTGAAATCTGCAGAAGTGGAGATCAAGAAAGAACATCAAGTGTTGTTGGTCAATAAGACCACCAAATTAAAGAAAGGCAAGTCTAAGCAAAAGGGAAACTTCAAGAAGGGTGGTAAGAAAGTTGCCACACCGGCGAAGAAGACCAAGGATGGACCTAAGCCTGATACTGAGTGCTTTTACTGCAAGGGAGAGGGTCACTTGAAGTGGAATTGCCCAAAGTACTTGGCGGATTTGAAGAACGGAAACATCAAGAAGAAAGGTATATCCGATATATATGTTATTGATGTGTATCTCACTAGTACTCGTAGTAGTGCCTGGGTATTTCATACTGGTTCGGTTGCTCATATTTGTAACTCGAAACAGGTACTGCAGAATAAACGGAAGCTAGCGAAGAACGAGGTGACGATGCGCGTTGGAAATGGATCAAAGGTTGATGTGATCGCGGTTGGCACGCTACCTCTTCATCTACCATCGGGATTAGTTTTATACTTAAATAATTGTTATTTGGTGCCTGCGTTGAGCATGAACATTATATATGGATCATGTTTATTGCGAGACAGTTACTTGTTTAAGTCCGAGAATAATGGTTGTTCGATTTATATGAGTAATATGTTTTATGCACATGCACCTTTGATAGATGGTCTATTATTATTGAATCTCGATAGTGGAAATACACATATTAATAACATTGAAGCTAAACGTTTGAAATTGAGCGATAACTCGACCTATATGTGGCACTGTCGTCTTGGTCACATTGGAGTGAAGCGTATGAAGAAACTCCACTGTTCCGTCCACATTCAGTTTTCTAAATACTAGAGCACCGGTACGGGTTTATGTTACTGAAAATGTTGCTTTCTCACTTGCGTTGGTTTAAATACTGTGCTCCCTCCGTCCCGGAAAAAAAATACTTCCTTCGTCTAAGAATAACTAATTTTGATACATTCGAATTTAGACAAAATTAAATTAATTATTTCTGAACGAAGAGAGTACTAACTTGGTTGTCTATATTCACATGTAGTGGACATGAATTTGTCTATATTCGTATGTTTTTAGATGAGCTTTTTATGTTTAGATACATACGAATATAGATAAATCCAAACCATTTGGAAGGAGTATAACTTATGTATTTCTGCTTGGATCTGCTCCACTTAATTTACTTGTTCCATAAGTGGATACGATCGATCGACGTGGCAACAGAAAATGAGATGCTGTGATGTGTCGTCTTCATGGCCCTGCACCTTTTCACACATGAGCTTTGGATCATGGTGGTGAGCGATGACTGATGACCGATCCGCTCCACGGGGATTCTCGGGGGAAGGAACCATACGTGTACCGGTTCCCCTCCCTCCCTTTCTCTTCTGAGCGACAAAAATCACCGGCGACGCCTGCTGGAGATGGCGGAGGTGTGGTGCCGAAGTAGCTAGGTTAGGTAGTGGTAGCGGCTTTTTGCCGAGTGTGGGCTATATGCTCGTAGGAAGAAGGGATGGCCCGAATCTGAGCAGCCAGATCCGGTGCCTAGGGTTGCTCGCTGGTATGTTACTGGTCCTTGGTGGATGGGTGGCAGCGGCGGTGACAATATTTTCGTTGAATAAAGCTGCTTTCGGTGCTTCGTTAGTGTGGTTGCTGCAAGATTTAACCTCTTCTCTGGCCGGCCGTGGTGGCGGGGGGAGTTGGGCGGGATCTGGCGGTGTAACATCCCAAAAATACCAAACTTACATCATCAAACACTAATCATCAAGATTAGCGTTAACAAAAACTTTTCTAAATAAACTCATGAATGCATGTATATGTGTATGCATGGATTTTGAATTTCTTTAAAAACCACCTTGTTTGTGTGATCCATTGCTTGTAAAATGTTTCTTAGGTGAAATAAACATCATCTAAAACATTTCCCACACTTTTCCTAAAGACAAGTAAATCAAAACAAATATATTAAGTGAATGGTCATTTTGACCAATTTAACTCCCATGCCTACTTTGGCTGTCTCAAACTTTCAGAACCTAACAGAAAATTTTCTGGATCTTTGCACCCCTTGAATGTACTCATAACAAAGTATCAAGGCCCACTTTGTGATCATCCAGAAACTTTCAAATGCATAGTTTAAATGACAATTCAAAATTAAATCTTCTTCATATGGGAAGATCCCACTCTTTCAAAAACCACTCAAACAAGCTCAACTTTCAAAACCCAAGCATCTGCAGACTCACCAGCACCAATCTAGCAAACCCACCAAAATTCATTTCAAAATTCAAAACTTGATTTCATGCGGCCATTTCATCAAACAGGTTGCAGACACAAATCAAACAAAACATCAAACACTATAGTGTGCAGTGTTTTGAGCCTAAATTGTTCCCTAGTTAGCTCACCCACAGCTCAGTAGATCATTTAGAAAGTTTAGCCCAACACTAGCACCCCTGTGAGCTTGCCATTGCCATTAATGATGAACAGCCGAGCACCTCAATGCCACCCCATAGTCGACAGCAGGCTAGAGGAAGAACTAGCCATGCCAACCTTGTCTGGGAGGCAGCCCACCGTCCACCGCCACTCACTGTCCCAGCCGCGAGCGTTGCCAAGCCTTGGACCACGCGCACAAGCCGCGCCCAGACCATGCCGAGCGTGCGCCAGAGAGCCACCCGCGACCAGCGTCCACAGACTGCGCGCCGCCCTCACCGCGCGCACACATGATCACCACCGACCCAGGAGACCGCCAGACATCCCCGTTTGCCGTCCCGTGCCATATAGCCACCGCCCGCCGTCGAAGACGCCGCCTCCGCCGCGCAGAGCACCAGCTGTTCCAGACCAAACCACACCGCCCCATGCCTCGCGACCATGTCGTTGAGCATCGCCAGGAGACACAGCACTGTCCCCTACCCTTTCCCATGCCTTTAGCCGCCTGTAACATCGCCCCCGACGAGCTCACCGTGCGTCCCGACGGTCCCCTCGCTCGACTATAAATAGAGGCCACCCCCGCACGATTTCTTCACACCATCTCACTCCCCTCTCCTCACTAACCGTGCCACACCATTCTCAGAGCAAGGCGAGCACCACCTCGCCGGAATTTCACTGGAGCCTGCCGCTGCCGGAGAAGAAAGGAGCCAGCGATTGGAGCCGCCCCAGGAGCTGCCGCGACCATCCCTGAGTTCGCCGTCGTCGACTTCGTCGTTCGCCCGCCTCGCCGACCCTCGCCAGTACCCCGGTGAGCCCCCAGCGACCCTCACTGGCCGCGCTAGGTTTCATTCTCGCCGGAGCTGTCTCGCGTCGACGATGACTCCTAGCCGTTGGATTAGAACTAGATCGAACGATCCACGTTGCCCCATACCGCTTCGCCAGACCCGTGTCACTGACGAGTGGGGACACCCACTTAAGCAGCCCGCGGGAGCACTGCGCTTAGCAGGCCGACCCGTTAGAATTTCCCGCGCAGCCCAGCGATTCAAATTAAATCTTTTTATATTTCAATTCAAACACACTTCAGCACCCAACTTCAAAAATCAACCCAGATCGATTCAGTGCACCATTTTGAATGAAACCAATTTTGTTGGAAAGGTCTATGAATGATTAATCCAAGCCCGTAGCATTCAAGTCATTTGGATCTGTAGATCACCCATAGTAAAAATAATAAGGCAGAAGCTTTTCTGCATTCAAACATTTTTCAAATTTAAACCATAAAATCTTTTGAGTTGATTCCAACTCTTAAAAATCACATTTAACCATACTTTTCAGAATATATAAAAATATATAGGTTTACCTGCAGAAATAATGTTCAAGGAATAAAAGAATGCTTCATAAGCATTTCTAGCCACTTTAATTAACTAAAATAAAAGGGTAAAACCTTATTAAATTGTGACACCACTTTAAATCACATTCCCATGGACTACAATATGTGGTGATGACATGTGTCAACATGATCCCATGTTTAGTTTGGAGAATATTAAATCTTAAGTAGTTTTTCAATGAGTAGAAATTACTTTTCTAAAAATAAAAAGATTTAAACCAAGCCTTAACCTTGTAAGATTAGACATGATGCTAGATCATCTATAGGACCCTTGTGTGTGATGATTGCAAGTAGTTAAGTATTGTTTGGTGATTGTGTACCTCGTATTTATTCATAGACTCTAGTACCGACCAAGGATACGAGGAGGAAGGAGGATACTACGAAGAAGAAGCCAAGGAGAATTTCAACCACTGCTCTGCACAAGGCAAGCTAAAACTTGCAAGACACTCTACTTTAGCAAGCTGATATTATACCAATGCAAGCTAACACTTGCAAGATACTATACCTATGCAAGCTTATACTCATATTGATGCAAGCTAACCCTTGCCAGATACCCTACTGATGCCACAAACCCATACTTGTGCTATGACTACTATATGCCTTAAGCATATGTGACCATACCCACTTGATAAACCAAATCCTAGTTTTATGTGCCAGCTTCTTACTTTTCTTTATCAAAGCTTACTTAGAGTCTACCTAAGAGTTTGGTAGATACTAGATAGTTGTGCTGAAGGTTGCATAAAGAGCATAAAATTTGGCCTAAGCTAGAAACCTTGATATCAGCCTAAGATATAAGGTTGGACTTAGTGAAACTCCACTAGTTACCACCCCTCATCAGTACTACCCCCACCTGTAGATGCTAGTGCTAAGCTTAAAACTTGATCAACTTTTAGATGGGAATACTTGGTGGAAAAATGGTTATGAAAACTTTGGAATGATGGATCATTCTATTGAAATGTTTTGGACATGTGTTTCCAAACACTTGATGATTTTGGTGATGAAAATGTTGAGGCATGAGCCTTAGCCCTTTATAAAAATGATGGTTGTCTGGATGCGATACCATTCCAATTTTAGCGTACAACCACAATACCCGAATATTGGGTAGGGCTTGACTGCAAACTTATATTCCTTAGTATCAGTTCCCTCACGGCCAAGGTCTGAGCTGAGGCTACCTTGTGAAGATTGTCCACATGCGGTACCCAAGATGACGGTGGTCATGGTTGGGAGGCCAAACTCACAGAGAGGTGCTTATACTAGGCGTGTAATTGAAAGGTTAGGATTGATTATCCGCATCGAGTATGGTGAATTCAGATTTTGTTCTACGGATGTATCGAATATTGTGGTGAAAGTGTACAATCTCTGCAGAGTGTCAAACTATTTGAATAGCGGCGTCATGATTATGGACGCTTAGTGGCCATCTGTTCCCCGTCAGACCTTTTTCAAAATGACTTCTGAAATGAATTGAGACTTTGACTTGACCACAACAGAGTTGTGACCTGAATTACAAGATCCCACTTAGGAGTTATAAAATTGTGACTAGCTTTGGAACTTAGTAGAGATAAATCTGGCTTTTGCAGAACAACCCTAGAGCCTAGTGTCCTATTATCCAAAAACCCCTTACCTGTTCGTATTAGTTTGCGAGTACTTAAAGAGTACTCATGGCTTTGTCCCTGGCTATTACCATGGCCAGACTATGAAGAGGAGTACCTCGAAGATGGACCCCAGGAAGGTTACGACAACTAGGATCATCTCCCATCGTCAGCATTGCCTGTGACCCCCGAAGATGGAGCTTCGCCTACGCTACCGTTATTATTACGTATTCCGCTGCTTGATGTTGTATTAAGAACTGGATCATGAGACCCCTATTTGTATAATAACTTATGTATCGTTTGTAATGGATGAAGTACTATGGTATCCAATCCTGACCATAGGAGACCCTAGTTAGATTGGACGTTGACCCAAGAACTTAGTTTCAAAACCAAAGAATAAAAAAATATTTACGAAAACTTATTCTCATTCTTACCTCTTTAATTCTTTCATTAAAATTCATGTTCCTCAAAAACTCTTGCAAAATACATAAAATTTTGACACACTTGATCACTCTGCTAATCTACTCATCCTCTATTTTTATAGATGGACGTGAAGTACAACAAGTTTTACCAACTTGGGAATGGAGGAGACCTTATCTTTGATAGGGATCTGGATCAGCTTTCGGAACTTCTGGAGCGTCCGCACCCCGAGTTCTTTGGAGCTCAGCTCAATGATCAAGGAGGAGAAGATCTGCAGTGGCTAATTGTTGCAAGTCTCCGAGGAAAGATTGAACCTCCCACTGCGGAGGGAATTCAGTTTACCTTGAGGGAAAACAACTGTCTCGATGGACTTGCTGAGCAATGCAGAAGCTCTTTCCGTCTGCGGTGGGCAGAGCATCAATCAGATCAAGGGTACTCGCTTTGAGTTTTGCCCAAGGCGTGATGCAAATGGCCAACCACTGGAAGCCCCATACCACCCCGAGCTGAAGACTCAATTGGACCACCTTAGCTTCATGATGTATGATCGTCAGCAGGAATTGGACAACTGCCGTGACTATTGTAACCACAAGTCTGCCATCATCAAGACGAAGGACCAGACCATCTCCATGCTAGCAAAGTATCGCAAGTCTCGTCGCCGTCAGCTTGACAAGAAGGAGCGCATTATTGCCCGTCTTCGCCATCGCATCTCATCTCTGGAAGAGACCATCCACGAGAGAGACATGCAGCTAGAGGAAAGGGAGAATGCCGGAGAGGATCTTCGTGGAGACCCTTACTCCTATCTCAGCGATGACGATGATTTTCTGGAGGATCAGGCCATGGACTTCTTCACCGATGAGGATGATTTCGCCTTCATCGATGATGCTGAAGATGATGAAGCCACAGACTCCGAGGAGTAGTAGCACTGAGCACTAGCGTAGTGAGTAGTAGTCGGTCCCACTGTATCGTAGTTTCCAGAATGGTTCTTAAAACCATCTGTTTTGCCTTGTTGTAGTGTGTGTTGTACTGTGTTATGAATGAATGAATGAATGAATGAATGAAAAAGAAAGTTGCTAGAAAAATCTGAGTCAAACCTTTAAAACTTTTCAAAAACCCAAAACCTTAGAAATTTCCCTCTTTTCTCATGATCTATATCAATCTTCAGATGCCACGTGGAGGAAGTGGTTCAGCCCCGGACCCGATGTTGCAGATCCTGCAAATGTTGACTTCTGACCGCGAAGATGAAAGAGCGGAACGTCAAGCCAACCTAGCCACTCTGCAACAGATAGCCCAGCTAGCCCATAATAACCAAGGTCATGGAAATCAGGACAACCATGGATCTAAGCTCAAGAATTTCCAGAATACCAACCCACCCGTTTTCACCAAGTCAGAAGAACCCCTAGACGCCGATGATTGGCTGCAAACCATGGAAAACAACTTAGAAGTAGAAGGAGTGGAAGCCAACGAGAAAGTCCTGTTCGCCACCCATTATCTAGCCGGAGATGCCAGGGCATGGTTGTAACACCCTCAGAATCGGACCTATGCAAGTTTGAGCAAAAATTCGCCAAACCCGCATAGAAACGATTCAAAGGTGCCCACCAGGCACTTTCGTGCGGGTGGAAAGCAAAGTAATAACATTACACAACAGTCCTCGATGGGACCCACAGAACAGATATATATATAACAGCGACTCGGAGAGTCAAGATTACAGATATATTATACAAAGATCCAAATCACCTTGAAAAGAGGGGGGCGTCCGACTACGGACAAGATGCAAATGGGGCTAAGAGCCCTGAAGAATAACCAATGGCGTCCATAACCCTGCCCAGGCCAAGCCGGAAGGGTAACCCTGCTAACGGCGTCGATCTCAAAACCTGCTTAAACAAAAGGGGTGCCGACAAAGGGCAAAGGAAAAAGAGGAGCGTCGATCGAGGCCGATGCAGCGAGGCTAGAATTCGGCGGTCCTCGCCTACATAGGTATGGTGGACTGAAGCGGCAGCGGCAGCATGCATTAAACAACCTATAGAGACTCAATACAACTAGCGGTTATCAGAGAGGGGTAAGCAAGACCTATTCGAATCCAACCTGATACTATCATCAAACAAACCCATCCTGGCGTTTCCCCCTCGACACCGATCGAGGAAGTCAACCGAGGAACTCACACAGTGGGCAGTTTTACTTATTCAGTTATAGTTGCGGCACTTTACTAGTCAGGTTTAGATAATCGTCCTGATAAAATAAGCAGTGGGCACTTTTAATTAACCATTCCGTTATAGTTGCGTCAATTACTAATCAGATGCAGGTAGCATGAGATAAACCCAAAACCCAGCAGTTGTTGGTACTTTTATTCAGCCATTTTGTTGTAGTTGCAATACTTACTAGTCAGATACAATTGTCGCAAGCGACAACCAAACAAGCAATTGTGGGCAGTATTAATTAGCCATTCCATTATAGTGGAGCTGATTACTAGTCATTATAAGTCAAATTTATAGCAGTAAACTTTAGTTATGCTTGTCTATGATCGAGATCGTGCTCCAAGTCGTCCATATCCATGGACACGGCTTTCGTAAAGTTTTACCGGCCGGGTGCACCAATAGCAACACACGCCGATCAACCTCGGAAAAACCAAATCAAAACCCAACGAGGCTTTCACGGTGAACAATCACAGATTCAGAAATATTTCAGGCCACCCTTAAGTAGAACCATAACGAAGCTAATGACTCGAGACGGCCTCAAGGTTTGGGTGGACGGCGTAAACGGGAACCCGAAAGTGTGGCTGGGCTTGTCGATACAGCGTAAACGTGTCCCGATCCTAACAATGCAGTGCACCTCGCACAATCGTAAATAAAGCGGTAAACATGGCATAAGTACAGGATAGTAAAACACCTCAAACTAGTTTGTGGCCCCAAGAAATAAGACCGAATCAAGCTACGGCTCAGGGGTCCCATATACCTCCCGGATGTGGATAGCGCGATAAATCAAGGAACAGGTATCAAGTACTCGGGGTCTTACGGGACACAAGTGGGCGTTCGGAAACCAAATATTTTCTATCACCCACCGATGCCTCTGCTTATTCAATTTTAGTTGTTAAACAGAAATTAAAGTGACGATAAGTAAAACTAGAATCATCTCCAACATCAACATGCGGCAATACATCAGCAACTGTGGCATATGTCGACACACATCAGCACTTGAGCAAGCAACTACGACGCGCAAGTCCAACTATCTACCAAACAACAGGTAATAGGATGTGTCCAAGGCAATATACGGCTGCAAGGGATATCAAGGGTACGGAATCTAGAGCATCGCAACACAGATAGCAATAGATCAACAGGAGGGAATAAATACTATAAAAGTAAGATAGGTAGAAAGAGGGAGATGCTCGCCTGAAAACATTGTCGAAGGTTCAACCAAGATCGGTAAGCTCACATCAACTCAACGGCCTTATCCGCGAAGAAGCAAAACGCTAGAACAAACACCGGATGCAATATTTAATACAACGGCAGAAGATCGGCATGATGCATGTATGATGCATGGCATGGCAAAGTGCGATGCGATTAGGTCATATTAAGTGGAACCGGGGGTCCCGACAATTAATTAGGTGGTTCAAGTTGCTTAGATAGCCCCGCAAATTAAATGTTGTTTTAGCAATGCAACAGATGGAACCGGTTCGCTACACATGTTTAAATGAGGCCAATATAAGACTAGATTTGTTCGCATATGGGCCCCATATTTAATCATTAGGTGAATCGGCAGAAGGCCCCCAAACCACACAAGATGCATGCGAGATGACAATGAAATATGCAACAAGTTGTTATGTTATAAAATAGGGTTCGAGGAAAAAGGGGTCACACATCAGAGGGGCTCGACGATCTTGGGTTCCGGGGTTCGGGGTCGGTCTCGGGGTTCAGGGTTCGACAGGGTCGTTCTCGGATTCCGGGGGTTAGGGTCTTGGCGTTCCGGGAAGCCGGACTTGGTTCGGCGTCAGTATCGAACTTCCGGGCCGGTGTCGAACTTGGGCTTGGCGCCGATGGTCATGTCGGGTTCTCAACTCGGGTCGGTCTTGTCTTAGGGGTGAGGTGCTTGTTGTTCCGTGGCGAAATGCTTGGCGCTTCGGATCGGGGCATCGGGGTCTTGGGGTTCCACCTTGATTATCGGGGACGTACTTGGGCTCGGCGCCGGGCTGTGGTTCCCTGTCGAAGATGTTCAGTGACGGTTGTCGATGCCGGGATCGGGACGGCCTCGGTGGTCTTCGGTTCCGGGAAGGCGATCATGACTCGGGCTGCGGATCCTCGAGATCGGGGCCTTCGGATCCGTGACGTAGGCCTTGGCGTATTCCGCATCGACGTCCCGGCGTTCGGTTCCATGACGGCGATCTTATCGTTTCGAGGCCGGGGTCTTGGCGGTGCCAGGCAGGGCTCGGGGTGGAGGGTCGCGGCGCGGGGTCGACGACGGTTGGGTGTGGCCCTGGGGAGACGGCGAGGCGTTGCAGGGGTGAGCTTGCGTGAGTTGGCGGGGTCGCGCGGACGGCTGCCGGAGGCGGGCCCGGGCACGCTGGGCGCGACGAAGCCTGAGGAGAGGGTCGCGAGGACCTGGCGAAGCGGGAAGGCTGAAGGCGCGCCCTGGCGGGGAGGCCGGGCGAGAGCGCGCCACGGCGGCGGGCGAGGCGCCGCGAAGCGGGCTCGGACGGCGGAGGCAAAGGCCGGGGCCGGGAGACGGCGGCTGGGCTCGAGGCGAGGGAGCGACGGGCGACGGCGGCTGCCTGCTGCCACATCGGAGCGGGCCGGCGTGGCGAGGCGCGCGGGCGGGATGGTGGACGGGCGAAGCCATGGCGGGCGTGGTTTCTGGCGGCGCTGCAGGGCGGGTGAAGCGCGACAGTGAAGCGTGGCTCGGGTGGGGAGCTAGCGGCGCGGCGAGGCGGTGGTGGCTGGCGAAGCGGCGCCTGGGAGCTGGCGGAGGCGGCAGGCGCTGGGCGAGGAGGGGGACGCGAGACTGGGTTGCTCAAGGGAGATGGTGGAGGCTCAAGCGGCCGGGCGCCATGACGGGACCAAAGGGGGCGAGCTGTCAAGCTGGGAGGGCGATGGGAGGAGGAAGAAGGAAGGTTGGGGACAGGGCCGTCAGGAACGGCCATGCGTGCGTGGCGCGTTAGCGAGGTGGGCCCGCCGGGGTGTGGGGGCCACGGGACAGAGGGACAGTATGGGTGGTGAGCCTGCTGCGTGCTGGGTCAGTGTGCCAAGGCTGGGGGCCAGGGCTGGGAATGGGGCTGCGGGACGTGGCAGAGGGTTAGGCTGGGAGGCTGCTGCGTCTGTGTCGTGTGTAGCGGGTTGGTGGGAGTGAGGGGGAGGGGAGGGGGGGGTTTGGGGATGTGGCAGCTTGTGGTTGGATGGGAGGAGAGGAGAGGGTGAGGTGGCGGCCTAGGATAGGTGGGGGTGATGTGGAGGGGAGGGTTGGGTAGATTTTTAGGTGGATGTAGGATTTAGGTGGCAGGTCTGATTGGACCGATTAAATTCTGGGCGGTCGTCGGTAAATCGCCCCCGACCGCCCCGCTAAAATAATTATAATTTTTATTTATTACAAACAAGACTTTTGCAAACCGATTTCGGGCAAAACAAAATATTTCGGGGACCCGGTTTTGGCGTTTGAATAAAAGACGGGGCGTTTTATAAAACAAACGGGCTTTGCGAAAACAGTTTTGGCAAACAATGCATGATGATGACGATGCAATGCACAAATTCAACGCGATTTTCTAGTAGTGGTTTTGCGGGATGCCACAATTCGACACCACTAACAATGGATCTCGCCCTCGAGATCCGCCTCATGGTACCGGAAGGAAGGGTCGGCGATCTGATCCTTCGCGCTTCGTGTAGATCCTCGCGACACCACTAACGAGGTCTCTTCTTCATCTTGAAATCGGCGACACCACCAACAAAGGTTCGTTGTCCCTGATCGTCGAGAGATCACTCCGGAGAAACAAAGGACGAAGATAGAGGCATCAAACGATAAGGCCACCTCTAACTTCCATGGACGGAGTAAAACCGCTGGATCCACTGATTCGACGTACAAGAGCGAATGATAAGAGCAGTGGTAGGGTAGCTACTCCATCCCACACTCAAACCATTACTCTGCACACGAATAAGCGGATTAAGCATCCAACTCTCGGAATTAGACTGAAGATCTCGACAAGCGAGGTTCAGGAACGAAGGAATGTTGCCAGCAGAAATCGTATGAAAGACACACTGATTAGGTTTCGCGGTGGTTCCATTGGCATGAACAACACATGCTCAAGGTATACTCCAACTTCACCAATGCTCGTCCTTCACATATGTTTTTCAACGACACTGATATCCAGCAAGGAACACATATGGATAAAGATCCCAAGAACAAAAGATCGGATGTAGGACACAACAGACAAGCTGCAGATTGATGATCGTAGCACCTCCGTCACAAAAGGGAGAAAGCGAAGCCCTGAAGGTACGACGGAAACCCAACCACGAGAATTCCTGGACTCGAAGAGAGAGAAGAGAGCAGATTCAAAACGCGTAGAGGTGAGAGGAGAATAGCAGAGGGGTAAGGAGTAAAATCAGACCTAACCAGAACTATCCAACCGATTTTGCAAAATAGTTTTGACACTCTACTTCGGCTGTTAGCTAGGTTATCCTACAGGCTGGACTTGTGGGGTATCGCAACCGAGCTCGATACCACTCAGAACACCTCGAGAATCGGACCTATGCAAGTTTGAGCAAAATTCGCCAAACCCGCATAGAAACGATTCAAAGGTGCCCACCAGCACTTTAAATGCGGGTGGAAAGCAAAGTAATAACATTACACAACAGTCCTCGATGGGACCCACAGAACAGATATATATAACAGCGACTCGGAGAGTCAAGATTACAGATATATTATACAAAGATCCAAATCACCTTGAAAAGAGGGGGGCGTCCGACTACGGACAAGATGCAAATGGGGCTAAGAGCCTCAAGAATAACCAATGGCGCCCATAACTGCCCAGCAAGCCGGAAGGGTAACCTGCTAACGGCGTCGATCTCAAAACCTGCTTAAACAAAAGGGGTGCCGACAAAGGGCAAAGGAAAAAGAGGAGCGTCAAGATCGAGGCCAAGACACGCGAGGCTAGAATTCGGTCCTCGCCACATAGGTATGGTGGATCAAGCGGCAGCAAAGATGCATTAAACAACCTATAGAGACTCAATACAACTAGCGGTTATCGAGAGGGTAAGCAAGACCTATTCAATCCAACCCGATACTATCATCAAACAAACCCATCTGGCGTTTCCCGACACCGATCGAGGAAGTCAACCGAGGAACTCACACAAGGCGCTTTACTTATTCAGTTATAGTTGCGGCACTTTACTAGTCAGGTTTAGATAATCGTCCTGATAAAATAAGCAGTGGCACTTTTATTTAACCATTCCGTTATAGTTGCGTCAATTACTAATCAGATGCAGGTAGCATGAGATAAACCCAAAACCCAACAGTTGTTGGTACTTTTATTCAGCCATTTTGTTGTAGTTGCAATACTTACTAGTCAGATACAATTGTCGCAAGCGACAACCAAACAAGCAATTGTGGGCAGTATTAATTAGCCATTCCATTATAGTGGAGCTGATTACTAGTCATTATAAGTCAAATTTATAGCAGTAAACTTTAGTTATGCTTGTCTATGATCGAGATACTGTGCTCCAAGTCGTCCATATCCGCGGACACGGCTTTCAGAAAGTTTTACCCGGCCGGGGTGCACCAATAGCAACACACGCTCGATCAACCTCGGAAAAACCAAATCAAAACCCAACGAGGCTTTCACGACTGAACAATCACAGGATTCAGAAATATTTCAGGGGGCCACCCCTTAAGTAGAACCCGCAACGAAGCTAGCTGACTCCGAGACGGCCTCAAGGTTTGGGTGGACGGCGGTAAACGACTGGGAACCCGAAAGTGTGGCTGGGCTTGTCGATACCGCGTAAACGTGTCCCGATCCTAAACAAGACAAAGGTGCACCTCGCACAATCGTAAATAAAGCGGTAAACATGGCATAAGTACAGGATAGTAAAAACACCTCAAACTAGTTTGTGGCCCCAAGAAATAAGACCAATCAAGCTCGCTCAGGGGTCCCATATACCTCCCGGATGTGGATAGCGCGATAAATCAAGGAACAGTATCAAGTACTAAAGGGTCTTACGGGACACAAGTGGGCTCGAAACCAAATATTTTCTGTCACCCACCGATGCCTCGCTTATTCAATTTTAGTTGTTAAACAGAAATTAAAGTGACGATAAGTAAAACTAGAATCATCTCCAACATCAACATGCGGCAATACATCAAGAATCGTGGCATATGTCGACACACATCAGCACTTGAGCAAGCAACTACGACGCGCAAGTCCAACTATCTACCAAACAACAGGTAATAGGATGTGTCCAAGGCAATATACGGCTGCAAGGGATATCAAGGGTACGGAATCTAGAGCATCGCAACACAGATAGCAATAGATCAACAGGAGGGAATAAATACTATAAAAGTAAGATAGGTAGAAAGAGGGAGATGCTCGCCTGAAAACATTGTCGAAGGTTCAACCGAAGATCGGGGCGAAGCTCACATCAACTCAACGGCCTTATCCGCGAAGAAGCAAAACACTAGAACAAACACCGGATGCAATATTTAATACAACGGCAGAAGATCGGCATGATGCATGTATGATGCATGGCATGGCAAAGTGCGATGCGATTAGGTCATATTAAGTGGAACCGGGGGTCCCGACAATTAATTAGGTGGTTCAAGTTGCTTAGATAGCCCCGCAAATTAAATGTTGTTTTAGCAATGCAACAGATGGAACCGGTTCGCTACACATGTTTAAATGAGGCCAATATAAGACTAGATTTGTTCGCATATGGGCCCCATATTTAATCATTAGGTGAATCGGCAGAAGGCCCCCAAACCACACAAGATGCATGCGAGATGACAATGAAATATGCAACAAGTTGTTATGTTATAAAATAGGGTTCGAGGAAAAAGGGGTCACACATCAGAGGGGCTCGACGATCTTGGGTTCCGGGGTTCGGGGTCGGTCTCGGGGTTCGACAGGGTCGTTCTCGGATTCCGGGGGTTAGGGTCTTGGCGTTCCGGGAAGCCGGACTTGGTTCGGCGTCGGGGCGCATCGGAACTTCCGGGCCGGTGTCGAACTTGGGCTTGGCGCCGATGGTCATGTCGGGTTCTCAACTCGGGTCGGTCTTGTCTTAGGGGTGAGGTGCTTGTTGTTCCGTGGCGAAGTGCTTGGCTCTTCGGATCGGGGCATCGGGGTCTTGGGGTTCCACCTTGATTATCGGGGACGTACTTGGGGCTCGGCGCCGGGGCTCCAGGGTTCCCTGTCGAAGATGTTCAGTGACGGTTGTCGATGCCGGGATCGGGACGGCCTCGGTGGTCTTCGGTTCCGGGAAGGCGATCATGACTCGGGCTGCGGATCCTCGAGATCGGGGCCTTCGGATCCGTGACGTAGGCCTTGGCGTATTCCGCATCGACGTCCCGGCGTTCGGTTCCATGACGGCGATCTTATCGTTTCGAGGCCGGGGTCTTGGCGGTGCCAGGCAGGGCTCGGGGTGGAGGGTCGCGGCGCGGGGTCGACGACGGTTGGGTGTGGCCCTGGAGAGACGGCGAGGCGTTGCAGGGGTGAGCTTGCGTGAGTTGGCGGTCAGGGCGGCTGCCGGAGGCGGCCCGGCAGGTACGCGGGCGGCGAGCTCGGAGGAGAGGGTCGCGAGGACCTGGCGGGGAAGGCTGGCGGCGGCGTCTGCGGGGAGGCAGCGAGGTGGAGCGGCGCGGCGGGCGAGGCGCCGAAGCGGGGCTCGCGGACGGAGGCAGGGCGGGCCGGGAGACGGCGGCAGGCTCGGGAGGCGAGGGACGCGCGGCGGGCTCAAGCGGCCTGGAGCGGGCCGACGGCGGAGGCGCGCGGCGGGATGGTGGACGGGCGAAGGCGGCCGGGCGTGGCTCTCTGAGGCCTTGGCAGGGCGGGTGAAGCGGCGACAATGCAGCGCGGGGAGCTAAGGCGGCGGCGAGGGGCGGTGGCTGGCTGGCGGGCGGCCAGCTGGCGGAGGCGCAGGGCTGGCGAGGGGGACGCGGAGGATCTGGGGTTGCTCGGGGAGATGGTGGAGGCTCATGCGGCCGGGCGCCATGACGGGACCAGTGGGGCGAGCTTGCGCTTGCTGGAGGCGGCGGGAGGAGGAAGAAGGAAGGTTGGGGACGGGGCGGGTCAGGGAACGGCCACGCGCGTGCGTGGCGTTAGCGAGGTGGGCCCGCCCAGTGGGGCCACGGGATGTAGGGACAGGCGCGGGTGGGGTGAGCGGCGCACAGCGTGGCTGTCATGTGGTGGCCAGGGGGAATGTGGGGCGAGGCGGGGGCGTGGGCGAGGGCTAAGGCTGCGTGCTGTGTGTGCGTGTGTAGCGGGTTGGTGGGACAGGGAGTGAGAGGGAAGGGAGAGAGGGGTTTGGGGATGTGGCAGCTTGTGGTTGGATGGGAGGAGAGGAGAGGGTGAGGTGGCGGCCTAGGATAGGTGGGGGTGATGTGGAGGGGAGGGTTGGGTAGATTTTTAGGTGGATGTAGGATTTAGGTGGCAGGTCTGATTGGACCGATTAAATTTCTGGGGCGGTCGTTCGGGTAAATCGGCCCGTTCGACTGCCCCGCTAAAATAATTATAATTTTTATTTATGACAAACAAGACTTTTGCAAACCGATTTCGGGCAAAACAAAATATTCCGGGGACCCGGTTTTGGCGTTTGAATAAAAGACGGGGCGTTTTATAAAACAAACGGGCTTTGCGAAAACAGTTTTGGCAAACAATGCATGATGATGACGATGCAATGCACAAATTCAACGCGATTTTCTAGTAGTGGTTTTGCGGGATGCCACAATGGTGGAACAGTGTGTGTGCAATGACCGGAGGCCAGATGATGACCTGTGAGGAATTCAAGGTCAAGTTTAGCAGAACCCATGTGCCGCCAGGTTTGATCAAGAGAATGAGAGACGAGTTCAGGGAGTTGAAGCAAGGAAGGATGACTGTTGTGGAATACCGTGACAATTTTTTGTCATTAGCTAGGTATGCCTCGGACGAGATAGACACCGAAGCCAAGAAGAAAGAAAGATTCCTGAATGGTTTGCATGACGAGATGCAGACAGTGTTAGTCAATATCCCCTTTGTTGATATTGAAGCCCTTGTCGACTCTGCTATCCAGATGGAAGGAAAGATCAACCAGGCCACTAAGAACCGCAAGCGTCGCATGATGCATCAACCAGGAACCCATCAAACCCCAAAGTATCGCCCCAACCCATCTCCAGGAATTGCCCCAAGAACCAACATACCCCCTATGACCCGTCCGACCTATCCCAACCGTGGAAACCCTAGACCCGGAGGAAATCACAACAACCCCGGCAACTCTAGCAATTTCACCCATGCCCCACCCAAGTTCAACACCAACAATGCTACCTCCAACCCCAACACCGCCCCGAGGACTGGAAGCAATGTTGTGCCTGTCGTAGCCAAGGACAAGTCACAAGTGACCTGTTATGACTGTGGAAATAAAGGCCACTATTCCAACGAGTGCCCCAACAAGAAGAATGCTACAACCCCTAATACCAATGTCCCAACTCAGCAGCAGCGTCGTGTCCAGCCAGGGAGAAGATTTGCCCCAGGAAATTCACTCAACCGCAATGTCTCATGCATGTTGTTTGATTCTGGTGCATTGCATTCATTTGTTACCGAAGAATTTGCCTGCACTAGTAAAATTCAACCAACCAAACTAAAGCATGTGATGATTGTACAAATTCCCGGATCAACCACCAAGGCTAGGCAAATTTGCAAGGCCGTCCCTATCCGAATCCATGGCATAGATTTTTATGCTAACCTAATAGTACTCGGAACTAAAGGTTTGAAAGTAGTACTAGGAATGGATTGGATGTCCAAACATAAAGGATTGATTGACTGTGCCAAGAAAGCCATCACCATGACCAGTACCACCGGGATACCAGTCGAGCATATATCTGAAACCTTACCTCGCCAATTCAAGTGTAACAAGAGTATATGCCAACCTACCATTGACCAAGTTCGGATAGTCTGCGAATACCCCGATGTATTTCCAGATGTTTTGCCCGGTATGCCCCCAGATCGGGATATCGAGTTTATCATCGAACTAATCCCCGGAACAGGACCCATAGCCCAGAGACCCTATAGTATGAACCCGTCCGAACTAGAAGAACTGAAGAAGCAACTGGATTCCATGTTGGAAATCGGACTGATTCAACCAAGTGCATCCCCATGGATATCACCTATCTTATTTGTGGACAAGAAGGATGGAGGTAACCGTTTGTGTACGGATTATCGGAAGTTGAATGATGTCAGCATCAAGAACAAGTACCCCTTGCCTAAGATAGAAGATTTGTTTGATCAGTTGACCGGTGCCCAGGTGTTTTCTAAGATTGATCTTAGGACTGGCTATCATCAACTCAAATTCGTGAAGAGGATATTCCAAAGACCGCCTTTACCACCAGATATGGATTGTATGAGTATACAGTCATGTCTTTTGGATTAACCAATGCCCCCGCTTATTTCATGAACCTTATGAATAAGATTTTTATGGACTTCCTGGATAAGTTTGTCGTTGTTTTCATCGATGACATTCTGATTTATTCCAAATCAGAAGAAGAACATGAGCTACGCCTAAGGACCATTCTTGGAACCCTTAGAGAGCATCAGCTGTATGCAAAGTTTAGCAAATGTGAATTCTGGTTACAGGAAGTAGGATTCCTCGGTCACATTGTATCAGCCGGAGGATTTGCTGTTGACCCTGCCAAAGTGAAAGATGTAGAAGATTGGCAAGCCCCAACCACTCAAACCCAAGTTCGTGCTTTTCTCGGATTGGCGGGATATTACCGCAAATTCGTAGAAGGATTCTCGAGTATCGCCCGACCCATGACCCAATTGCTGAAGAAGGACAAGAAGTTTGAATGGACAGACAAGTGTAAAGCGAGTTTTCAAGATCTCAAGAGGAGATTGATTTCAGCTCCAATCTTAATCATGCCGGATATCACGAAGCCCTTCGATGTGTATTGTGACGCATCCAAGATTGGTATCGGATGTGTGCTAATGCAAGAAGGCAAAGTTATATCTTATCTATCGCGACAATTGAAGCAACATGAACAAAATTACGCAACCCATGACCTCGAACTCGCAGCCGTAGTTCTATCCCTGAAGACATGGAGACATTACCTGATGGGAAACCGTTGTGAGATTTACTCGGATCACAAGAGCCTAAAGTATATATTCACTCAGAAGGAGTTGAATATGAGGCAGATAAGATGTATTGAGATAATCAAGGATTACGACCTGGACATTCACTATCACCCTAGTAAAGCCAATGTGGTAGCCGATGCCCTTAGCAGATTGCCGTGCCGCTTGAACTCCATGATTTTGAAGGAGCAACGAAGTTTGCACAAAGAGATGGAAGATTTTCGAATGGAATTAGTAAGCGAAGGATTTTTGGCTAGCATAGAACTTCAGCCCACTTTGATCACCAGTTAAAGAGGCAGAAGGAAATGCCAAGACGACGGAATCAAGCGTCAGACGGACAGTGCAAAGTACCTGGATTCACCGAGGACGAAGAAGGAGTTTTGTGGTACAAAGGACGCCTTTGTGTACCAGCAGATTCTGAGTTAGAAGAAGTTATCTTGAAAGAAGCTCATGATACTCTTTATTCTATCCATCCCGGAGGAACTAAGATGTATCAAGATTTGAAAGAGCAATTTTGGTGGCATAAGATGAAGAGAGAAATCGGAAGCTTTATCGCCAAGTGTGATATATGTCAGCGAGTCAAGGCCGGACATCAAAGACCCCCTGGATTGTTGCAACCTTTGCAAATTCCGGAATGGAAATGAGATTCTGTAGGAATGGACTTTATCACTGGACTACCTACTTCTAGTAGGGGAAATGACTCTATTTGGGCTATAGTGGACAGATTGTCCAAAGTCGCCCATTTCTTGCCCGTCAAAACCACCTATCAGAGTTCGAAGCTAGCCGAGTTGTACATAGCTAGAATTGTTAGTTTGCACGGAGTCCCCAAGAACATAGTATCGGATCGAGGAACTCAGTTTACCTCGAGATTCTGGAAGAAAGTCCAAGAAGGTTTAGGAACCCGCCTAGATTTCAGTACCGCGTATCACCCTCAGACAGATGGACAAACAGAGCGAGTAAACCAAATACTCGAAGATATGCTTAGAGCATGTGTGCTAGAATATGGATCCAAGTGGGAAGACTATCTGCCGTTTGCAGAATTTTCATACAACAACAGTTACCAAGCCAGTTTGCAAATGGCCCCATTTGAATTCATGTACGGAAGAAAGTGTCGCACCCCTTTGAACTGGTCGGAAGTAGGAGAGAGTCAGATTTTCGGACCCGACATCCTACGAGAAGCAGAAGAGAAGGTTCATAAGATTCGTGAGCACCTCAAGACAGCCCAATCCCGACAGAAGAGTTATGCCGACAAGAGACGTCGAGACCTCACCTTCAACATAGGAGATTTTGTTTATCTGAAAGTGTCGCCATTGAAGGGAATGCAGCGTTTCCAACTCAAAGGAAAGTTAGCCCCCAGATATATCGGACCTTTCAAAATTTTGAACCGTCGAGGAGAAGTATCGTATCAACTAGATCTACCAGAAGAGATGTCAGCTGTGCACAATGTATTCCATATTTCGTTACTCCGCAAGTGTCTCGAAGTCCCCGAGAAGACTGAAGTGTTCAAGAATATCGATCACCGGACCATAGAGATCAACGATGACCTAACCTATCCCGAAGTACCCATCCGCATTTTGGAAGAAGCTTTTCAAATTACCCGAACCCGAAGCATCAAGTTTCTCAAGATTCAGTGGAGCAACCACACAAAAGAGGAAGCTACCTGGGAACGCGAAAATCACATCAGGACGGAGTTTCTAGATCTCTTCAAATCTTAGGTAATCTTTTCGTCCTTTTTCAAATCTCGGGACGAGATTTTGTTTAAGGGGGGAAGGTTTGTAACATCCCAAAAATACCAAACTTAGATCATCAAACACTAATCATCAAGATTAGGGTTAACAAAAACTTTTCTAAATAAACTCATGAATGCATGTATATGTGTATGCATAGATTTTGAATTTCTTTAAAAACCACCTTGTTTGTGTGATCCATTGCTTGTAAAATGTTTCTTAGGTGAAATAAACACCATCTAAAACATTTCCCACACTTTTCCTAAAGACAAGTAAATCAAAACAAATATATTAAGTGAATGGTCATTTTGACCAATTTAACTCCCATGCCTACTTTGGCTGTCTCAAACTTTCAGAACCTAACAGAAACTTTTCTGGATCTTTGCACCCCTTGAATGTACTCATAACAAAGTATCAAGGCCCACTTTGTGATCATCCAGAAACTTTCAAATGCATAGTTTAAATGACAATTCAAAATTGAATCTTCTTCATATAGGAAGATCCCACTCTTTCAAAAACCACTCAAACAAGCTCAACTTTCAAAACCCAAGCATCTGCAGACTCACCAGCACCAATCTAGCAAACCCACCAAAATTCATTTCAAAATTCAAAACTTGATTTCATGCGGCCATTTCATCAAACAGGTTGCAGACACAAATCAAACAAAACATCAAACACTATAGTGTGCAGTGTTTTGAGCCTAACTTGTTCCCTAATTAGCTCACCCACAGCTCAGTAGATCATCTAGAAAGTTTAGCCCAACACTAGCACCCCTGTGAGCTTGCCATTGCCATTAATGGTGAACAGCCGAGCACCTCAATGCCACCCCATAGTCGACAGCAGGCTAGAGGAAGAACTAGCAATGACAACCTTGTCAGGGAGGCAGCCCACCGTCCACCGCCACTCACTGTCCCAGCCGCGAAGCGCTAAGCCACTCGACCACGCCAAGCAGCCAGACCATGCCGAGCGTGCGCCAGAGCGCCACCCGCGACCAGCGTCCACAGACTATGTGCCGCCCTCACCGTGCGCACACATGATCACCACCGACCCAGGATACCGGCAGACATCCCCGTTTGCCGCCCCATGCCATACAGCCACCGCCCGCCATCTAAGACGCCGCCTCTGCCGCGCAGAGCACGGGCCGTTCCAGACCAAACCACACTGCCCCATGCCTCGCGACCATGTCGTTGAGCATCGCCAGGAGACACAGCACCGTCCCCTACCCTTGCCCATGCCTTTAGCCGCCTGTCGCTTCGACGAGCTCACCGGTGCCCCAACGGTCCCTCGACTATAAATAGAGGCCACCCCGACGATTTCTTCACACCATCTCACTCCCTCTCCTCACCGACCGTGCCACACCATTCTCGAGCAAGGCGAGCACCACCTCCGGAATTTCACTGAGCCTGCCACGCCGAGAAGAATGGAGCCAGCGATTGAGCGCCCCAGAGCTGCCGCGACCATCCTCGAAGTTCGCCGTCGTCAACTTCGCTGTCACTCGCCGACCTCGCCAAGACCCGGTGAGCCCCCAGCGACCCTCATTGGCCGCGCTAGGTTTCATTCTCGCCGGAGCTGTCTCGCGTCGACGATGACTCCCAGCCGTTGGATTAGAACTAGATCGAACGATCCACGTTGCCCCATACCGCTTCGCCCAGCACCGTGTCACTGACGAGTGGGGACACCCACTTAAGCAGCCCGCGGGAGCACTGCGCTTAGCAGGCCGGCCTGTTAGAATTTCCCGCGCAGCCCAGCGATTCAAATTAAATCTTTTTATATTTCAATTCAAACACACTTCAGCACCCAACTTCAAAAATCAACCCAGATCGATTCAGTGCACCATTTTGAATGAAACCAATTTTGTTGGAAAGGTTTGTGAATGATTAATCCAAGCCCGTAGGATTCAAGTCATTTGGATCTGTTGATCACCCATTGTAAAAATAATAAGGCAGAAGCTTTTCTGCATTCAAACATTTTTCAAATTTAAACCATAAAAGCTTTTGAGTTGATTCCAACTCTCAAAAATCACATTTAACCATACCTTTCAGAATATATAAAAATATATAGGTTTACCTGCAGAAATAATGTTCAAGGAATAAAAGAATGCTTCATAAGCATTTCTAGCCACTTTAATTAACTAAAATAAAAGGGTAAAACCTTATTAAATTGTGACACCACTTTAAATCACATTCCCATGGACTACAATATGTGGTGATGACATGTGTCAACATGATCCCATGTTTAGTTTGGAGAATATTAAATCTTAAGTAGTTTTTCAATGAGTAGAAATTACTTTTCTAAAAATAAAAAGATTTAAACCAAGCCTTAACCTTGTAAGATTAGAGATGATGCTAGATCATCTATAGGACCCTTGTGTGTGATGATTGCAAGTATTTAAGTATTTTTTGGTGATTGTGTACCTCGTATTTATTCATAGACTCTAGTACCGACCAAGGATACGAGGAGGAAGGAGGATACTACAAAGAAGAAGCCGAGGAGAATTTCAACCACTGCTCTGCACAAGGCAAGCTAAAACTTGCAAGACACTCTACTTTAGCAAGCTGATATTATACCAATGCAAGCTAACACTTGCAAGATACTATACCTATGCAAGCTTATACTCATATTGATGCAAGCTAACCCTTGCCAGATACCCTACTGATGCCACAAACCCATAATTGTGCTATGACTACTATATGCCTTAAGCATATGTGACCATACCCACTTGATAAACCAAATCCTAGTTTTATGTGCCAGATTCTTACTTTTCTTTATCAAAGATTACTTAGAGTCTACCTAAGAGTTTGGTAGATACTAGACAGTTGTGCTGAAGGTTGCATAAAGAGCATAAAATTTGGCCTAAGATAGAAACCTTGATATCAGCCTAAGATATAAGGTTGGACTTAGTGAAACTCCACTAGTTACCACCCCTCATCAGTACTACCCCCACCTTTAGATGCTAGTGCTAAGCTTAAAACTTGATCAACTTTTAGATGGGAATACTTGGTGGAAAAATGGTTATGAAAACTTTGGAATGATGGATCATTATATTGAAATGTTTTGGACATGTGTTTCCAAACACTTGATGATTTTGGTGATGAAAATGTTGAGGCATGAGCCTTAGCCCTTTATAAAACTGATGGTTGTATGGATGCAATACCATTCCAATTTTAGCGTACAACCACAATACCCGAATATTGGGTAGCGCTTGACTGGAAACTTATATTCCTTAGTATTAGTTCCCTCACGGCCAAGGTCTGAGCTGAGGCTACCTTGTGAAGATTGTCCACCTGTGCAGTACCCAAGATGACAGTGGTCATGGTTGGGAGGCCAAACTCACAGGAGAGGTTCTTATACTAGGGCATGTAATTGAAAGGTTAGGATTGATTATCCGCATACTGAGTATGGTGAATTCAGGATTTTGTTCCTGACGGATGTATCGAATGTTGTGGTGAAAGTGTACAATCTCTGCAGAATGTCAAACTATTTGAATAGCCGCGTCCGCGGTTATGGACAGTTGGAGTGGCCATACTGTTCCCCCGTCAGACCTTTTTCAAAATGACTTGTGAAATGAATTGAGACTTTGACTTGACCACAACAGAGTTGTGACCTGAATTACAAGATCCCACTTAGGAGTTATAAAATTGTGACTAGCTTTGGAACTTAGTAGAGATAAATCTGGCTTAGTAATAAAAGGGCCACTTCCTACAAATAATTGTTGCATCATCATCATGTCATCATGCCACCTTGCATTTGAGCATCATACAAAAATTCTTTTGTTTTGGTTGTTATCTCATATGCACTAATTTTTGTATTTGCCTCTTGATATTGTATTTGGTTCTTGATATATTGTTAAATGCCCAAGTTGATTTGGGGGCATATCTCTTATTGACTCCACCACCTTTTCTTCACCACCTTATAATTCCACCATCCAATTAATATGAGCTGGCATTTAATTGAGTTTACCTAGCTCATGTGGGTTGGGTGGATCCAATGCTTGTCCCTTTTTGCTTGGCCTTATTCCACCTTTTGGAAATGCATGGAATAGTGCCATATGATTTTATGTTGTTTTCACAATATGAATACATTGCATTTATTATTTGCATGGGCCATGCAAAACCACCATATCTAGGTCATTTGGTTTTTGTTTGAAATTCTTGAAGTGGGTCATTCTCTCTCTCTCTCTCTCCTTCTTTGCTTGATCTAGCTAGAGCCATGCAAGTACCACCTTTTACTTGACATTTGAATTTTATTGTTTTGCTTGCATGGATCACCTCTTTTCTTCTTTCTCTTTTGGCCATCTTGTTGAGCTTGTCTGGATCATGCTTGATCTAATAAAGACTCTAAACCCTCGATCTCTCTCCCTCTCTCTTACCCTCTAGCTAAACCCTACCCCCCTAATCACCATACTCCATCAAACCCTAAACCCTACCCCCTCCTCTCTCTACCATGCCTGCCCCACCTGGCCACCCTCTCCCTGGCCCCACCCCAGCTCTCTCTCTCTCTTCCCACCAAACCCTAAGACCAACCCTAGCCGAGCCCCTCCTAACCTAGCACCAAACCACACCCGAGCCTACCCCTCTCCTCTCTCTTGCTCTCTCTCTCTGCCTGGCCTGCCACACCCCGAGCTCCCTCTTACCGGACCCACCTGGCAGCCTCCTTTCCCTCCCCCTGCTGCTGCCCCGACCCATGCACGTGAGGAGGAGGAGGAGAGAAAGGTGGCACCGAGGCCACCTTTTCCCATCTACCCCACCCCCACGGCACCCTCTTTCCCCGTCCTTATCTACCCCCTCTCTCCACCTCCCCAGCATCCCCAGATCCGCCCAGAGGCCCTGCCTCGCCCTCCTTCTCCTGCTCCACCACCATCTACCCGACGCCCCCACCGTCGGCTCAAGGCCACTGCAGACGAGGAGGCGGGCGTGGAGTGGCGATCGAGGAAGCTTCGAGACCCTGCAGCCTCTGCACGGAACCGCGAAGAGGAGGCCCCAGAACCCCTGCCCCAGCGCGAGCCCGACGGAACCCTAGCTCCGCCGGTGCGCCAGCCTCGCCGACGATCGCGACCGCCCCGAGCCCGTCGACCACGCCAACGTCCTCTCGGTGAGCATACCTGCCTCCCTGACAACCTCCGTCACGCTGTCGTCGTCTGTAGCCGCCGTTTGTTCCGTCGAGCACGCTGCGTGCATCGGCGGCGCTGTCATCTGCTCCGCGCCGCGCCTCGCAGAAGCCTATCTAGGCCCCACCCCCTTACCAGTCACCAAACCTCACACCACCGCAGCGGTAGCCGCCTCTGCTAGCCGCCTTGAGGTCGGGCTCGATCTCGCACAAGGCTGCGCATGCCGTAGCGTCTGTCTGCAAGGAAGGAAGATCCACAGTGCACGCATTGGCACTTTGCACTTAACCCCCTGCCATTTTTGCCGCTCAACCCGCGATCCCCTGACCCCACTGTCTGTGTCTCTGGGTTTTTCGCAAAAAGGCTCTCGACTTTAGTTGCAATCAACCCGCAGTCCCCTCCCCTTTGTCCTGTGCGCGTGTTGGGTCCAGTCAGCCTGGCCCCACTCGTCAGCGGCAGTGGCTAGGTCTGCCTGGGTACCAAAAGATTTCCTGTTTCCCTGTTTTACTCAAATTTAATTCAAATTAATTAAAAATTCAAATTCAATCTGTTTTAAATAACTTTTAATTCATAAATCCAAATAATGCAAATGATATATGTTTTTAAATCAGAAAAATGTGAGGAATTCAAATATGCCATTCAAAATATTATTTGAACACTTTAAATTTCAAGTTGAATTAAATTACAACAAATGCCACTAGAACTTAATAAATTAATAACTTTTGATATATAACTCCGAATTTAACAAATGATATGTCTAAAATGATCGGCTCGACGAGACCTTTCTGTTTATGCTATCCATGACTTCAATTGTAGCATGCATCATATAAAAATATAGTGTACAGCAACTATCATGACAATAAAATGTGATCAAAGCCCAATAGAAATGTTATTTCTTGTATTCCACACCTCACCCAGGCCATGCTACATTATTGCCATGCAACTTGTGCATCATTCATCATGGCATGATTGTTTGCTTGTCGCATTTTATTCATATGCTTGCGCTCTTTATTTATGTTGGCCCTTGTTTGTTTGGTTCTTCTTCGAATAGACGCTGAGCAGGGGATATATCAAGAGAACCAGGAGCACTACCTGAATCCGCCTCTCGCTTCAACCTGAGTTGCCGTGCAAGCACTACCACATGCTTGCATACATACAAGACCTATTGCCTCTATCTTATTCTTGCATCATTGAGTCGCGATTGCATTAAATTGAATCCCAAGTATTGCATAGCCTTTACTTTTAAACCCACCAAGCTTGTTCCTCCATCCCATGAGCCATTACTACAGGAGTTGTTTGAGCCATGCGAGAACAAAGCATGTGTAGGGTTTGTGAGTGTCTCGATGGATAATGAGGTACCTAAACAACTTAACTGAGTAGTAATGGGATAACTAATCAAAGTGGCACCGTGAGCAACATCTGCTATTTGGTTTTTCCGCTCACTTGTGTCCTGTAAGACCCCGAGTGCTTGAATCCTGTTCCAAGATTATTCGGCTATCCACATCCGGAGGCTTATGGGACCCCCCTGAGCCAGAGCTTGATTCCGTCTTATTTCTTGGGGCCACAAACTAGTTTGAGGTTTTATTTACTATCCTGTACTTATGCCATGCTACTGTTTATTTACGATTGTGCGAGGAGCACCTGTACTGTTTAGGATCGGGACACGTTTTCGCGGTGTCGACAAGCCCAGTTTTGGGTTCCCGCCACAAATGCGTCCACCCAAACCTCGGGTCCGTCTCGGAGTCAGCTAACTTCGTTGCGGGTGTACTCCAAGGGGTGGCCCCCTGAAATAATTCTGAATCCGCTTTGTCATGAAGGCCTCGTTGGGTTTTGATTTGGTTTTTCCGAGGTTGATCGAGTGTGTGTTGCTATTTGTGCACCCCTGCAGGGTAAAACATTCTGAAAGCCGTGTCCGCGGTTATGGACGACTTGGAGCACAGTTTCTCGATCATAGACAAGCATAACTAAAGTACCGCTTTAATCTAACGAAGTAATTTGACTAGTAAATAGTGCAACACTCATGGAATGGTTAATAAAATTGCCAACGGATGGGGGGGTTGTTCGTCCGCTTCCTCGTTGGTAAGCGAGGATGAGGATGGATCTGTGAGATCGTTATAATCGTTGTCATTAATTCACGGACATCCGCTATCTTTGGTTAGACGGATGGTTAGCGATTTCTATAGAACTGTTAGGGTTTATCTTTTGCTGCAATTCGTCACCCTGTGTTGTGTCCCCTTTAGAGGCATTAAGACTTGCTGAAAATTCTTAGGGTCTCACACGATAAATTATTGGTTCGATGAATGGTACACTCGCAGGACGGATACTGGGTGGAAGAGGCTGATGATGTGGGCAACGATCGTTCGGTGTAGAGATTCCGGGAACGGGGATCCGTGAGATCTGTTGGCGGGATGTGCTTATTTCAATGGCATCTTATGCCGATTTGCTTCTTATCCGTACTCGGACTTTGTTTTGCCGCTTTCGCTTGATACTCTGATGTGTGATGTATGAGGAATTATCCTAAAATATTATATCTATCTAGGTCATTTGAATCTTGCCGTATGGCGTTGCTATATTTCCTTTCTTTCTAGATGGAATGGCTCTGATGTACTTTTGTATGGTGGCTTTCATACATACTCATTTGTGTATGTAGTTGATCCCTTCGCCTGCCGATTACGCCGCCCGTACAGGTCCCGATGAGTTGGAAGTGGTTGGGACGGCCGAAAGGTCTACCCGTGAGTGGCTTTTGGGGCCCCACCGTACTATTTCAACCACTACCGCTCATCCAGGCTTGTATCTAGGAGCGTAATTCACCGAGGTAGTTACAATTGGTATCAGAGCCATCCCGACCTTCAGGGTCTCAGCCAAACGGTCGTTGTCAGTCTAGCAAATATTTTGGTAGTTATGTATACTAGGGAAAAACAAAACGCGAGAGTAGGACTGCTTCCACTTTTCTTCTTACCCACCCACCCACCCTTTTCTGGTAAGGAAGTGAGACGTTTTCAATCCTCTTCTAAAAATTCAAACTAGGATTCACGTGTTCTGGGTTTCCGTAGTACCATAGGTTGTGTGTGTGTGTGTGTGTGTAATTCCTTGTCTATCTGTTGCATCCAAGTTGTTATCTAATCAGCCTTTGGTTATGAACTGTTGGTACATTCCATACCGACAGGCTTTTGCAAACCGACGCGATCTATCTGATTCGTTGTTTACCGACGCAATCTGTCTTACTCTTTGTTATCCGACGTTATCTTGTTTGGGGTGTTCGTTTCCGTAGTTACCAATCTTTAGGTTCGACGTGAGAAGAAGGGGTTAGGATATGTGTTCCACTTATTCATGTGCGGAGTAATGATTTGAGTGCGGGATGGAGTCGCGACCATACCACTACTTTTATCATTCGCTTTGGTATATTGAATTGGTAGAGTCACTAATCTTGATTCGTTAAGTGATTTTGCGCATCTATTGGTATTTTAATGCCGAAATTTGTGGAAAAATTTTCTTTGATATATTTGTGTACCACACTCCTTTCAGTCGTGTGCGATATGCTTAATATGTTCTAGGTGCTTTGAACTTTGTTGATATTTTAATATCATCTCAGTAATTTGTATCCTTTAATCTTGATTAATTCCATCTTGGTACTATTTTGGATTATTATTATTCTCCATTATAGTACTGACTTGTGTTTTATATCAATCACAGGATGGCTCCACCACGCCGTTCTGATGAGGACATACCACCGAACTGGGCTCCAGACTCACAAACATCGCTAATGCTTTGGCAGCAATGCAGCAGAACCATCAGCGCTTTGAGGAGAGTGTCAGGAGGAACGAGTTTGCTCCACTACCTCCACCTCCCAAGCGAGGAGACATCAAAAGCTTCCTGAAATTCAACCCTCGCCAGTTTGATGTTTCTGATCGACCACTGGATGCGGACGATTGGCTGCGTGAGATGTCAAGGCTACTCGAGACTGCTGATGTTCCTGAGCAGGAGTGGGTAAAGTGTGCTACTCACCTTCTGAAGGGAGATGCAGCTCTCTGGTGGGAGAATTACTTGAAGGCAAGCTGCACTGGTTTTCAGCCTACTTGGGAAAGGTTCACGGGAGCGTTCAAGGAGCAGTATCTGTCAGAAATTGTTATGGAGAGGATGAAGGAAGCTTTTCTCAACCTTAAGCAGGGAAATGATAACGTCAACACCTACATCAGGAACTTCATGAATCTTTCTCGTTATGGTGGCGATGAGATATCTGATGACAAGAAGAAGCAGAAGAGGTTCAGGCAAGGGCTCAATGCATCGATCAAGTATGCAATCACACATGCAAGGCCAGCATCTTTTCTGGAACTTCAGCACACAGCTCTGCAAGAGGAGGCAAGTAGGCAAGTGTTTGAGGAGTCCAAGAAACACAACCGAGATGCATCAAGCTCTTCAGCTATGGAGCTCCTTCTAAGCGGCGTTTCTGGGTTCCTAACACCCCACCGTCGCTCCCGGCTCCACCAAGACCTGCAAGTTACGCGTCAAGGCCACTAAACTCCATCACTGCTGCTCCCAGGGGCTACAACCACCACTACTGGAGTGCTCGGAGTCTGCTCGTTGCTCCACGCCCACCGGTGCTTGTTTCACATGTGGAGATCTGGACATCTCAATCGAACGCCCTGCTGAAAACAAAGCTCTTCCTCCACCCCGCCAAGATCTGCAGCAAGCTCTCCTTTGGTTCGTGCATCACCACCTCGGGCTCTCAACATCAACACCAAGCCCGGTCTGCTGCTCGTGCTAATGCGGTCAACGCCCGCTCAAGCCGAGCATGCACCGAGTTGTGATGGGTATGCTTTCCGTTAACTCAGTCTCGCACGAGTTTTGTTTTATTCGTGCATCGCATTCTTTTGTTTCTCACAAGTTTGCAAATGAGAATGAGTTAGTCTTGGTCCCTCTCCTAAGCGGTTGGTGGTACAATCTCTGGTTCAAACATGAGGGCTTCATATCAGCCATGGCAATCAAGTTGAGATTGGTGGCTCTTTGTTCGGCTTCCTTAATTGTTCGGGAAATTCGACATTGATGTCATCTTGGGCATGGATTGGTTGACAAGAAATGCAGCTGTGATTGATTGTGCAACGCCGGTTCTCTCAAGATTCCTCAAGGCCATATAGTCTTTTCTCCGAGTCCGACTCCTGTCCGCTTTTCTCTTTGGCGGCTCTGAATGATGATGCTTTGGAAGCTATTCAGAGTGTACCGGTGGTCTGTGAGTTCCCAGATGTCTTTCCTGAAGAGTTGCCGGGTATGCCTCCGGATCGTGAGGTTGAGTTTGTAATTGAGCTTGAACCTGGAACGGCTCCTATCTCCAAGCGGCCTTATAAAATGGGTCCTTCTGAGTTGGCTGAACTCAAACGTCAACTTGATGAACAAGAGAAGTTGGGTTTCATTCAACACAGTACTTGTTCTTGGCGTAGCCCAACAATCTTTGTGAAGAAGCGTGACAGGACTGATATACTTTGTGTTGACTATCGGGCTCTCAATGCTAAAACCATCAAGAACAAATATCCCCTCCCGCGGATTAATGATCTCTTCGATCAGCTAGCTGGAGCTGTGGTGTTCTCTAAGCTGGACTTGATAAGTGGATATCACCAAATCAAGATCCTCAAGGAAGATGTGCCCAAAACAGCTTTCACCACCCACTATGGCCTGTATGAGTACACGGTCATGTCTTTCGGTCTCACCAACGCACCTGCTACCTTCTCGAGGCTGATGAACTCGGTTTTTATGGAGTACCTTGATAAGTTCGTTGTGGTCTATCTGGATGACATCCTGGTCTATTCTAAGTCCAAGGAAGAGCATGAAGAGCACCTTCGTTGTGTCCTAAACAAGCTTCGTGAGAACCGCTTGTATGCAAAGTTCTCAATGTGTGAGTTTTGGCTGCCTGAAGTAACCTATCTTGGTCATGTCATCTCTGCCAAGGGCATTGCAGTCAACCCGGAAACTGTGAAGACAATTGTTGAATGGCTTCCTCCTGTGAATGTCAAAGAAGTGCGGAGTTTTCTTGGTTTGGCGAGTTATTGCCGCTTGCTCGTAACTTCTCGAAGATAGCGAAGCCTCTTACCGATCTCCTCAAGAAAGGCAAGAAATATCTTTGGACTCCTGCATGTCAAGCAAGTTTTGAGACACTCAAAGAGAAGCTCACTTCCACACCAGTCTTGGTTCCTCCGGATACATCTAAGCCTTTCCAGATATTTTGTGACGCCTCTTTGCAAGGATTGGGTGCGGTCCTTATGCAAGAGAAGCAAGTGGTTGCTTATGCCTCTCGACAGTTGAAGACGCATGAGATCAACTATCCCACACATGACCTCGAGCTCGCATCAGTTGTCTTTGCTTTGAAGCTATGGAGGCACTACTTGCTTGGCAACCGTTGTGAGATATTTTCTGACCACAAGAGTTTGAAGTATATATTCACTCAGCCTGATCTCGACCTTCGGCAGAGGAGATCGATTGAAGCAATCAATGATTTTGATTTGACCATCAACTACACTCCGGGCAAAGCTAATGTCATGGCCGATGCTCTTAGCCGCAAAGCTTATGTCAACAACCTCATGATGGAAGAGCAACAGCCTCTCTTGTGCGAGGAATTCCGTCAGCTCAACCTGGAAATTGAGGAACAAGGGCATCTCCTGAACCTTCTGGCTACTCCTCTCTTGGAAGAAAAGATTCGCTCTCGTCAGCTTGGTGATCCGCACACTAAAAAGATCATATCTAAACTTGAGCTTCCGAAGTACGAGTCCTTCCACGTTGATGATCAAGGCACGCTTTTCTTTGAACACCGGATGTTTGTGCCAAACTACCCGGGTTTGAGAGAGCAAGTTCTCAAGGAGGCGCACGATTCTGTTCTTTCTATCCATCCTGGCAGCACAAAGATGTACATGGACTTGAAAACACAATATTGGTGGCCTGGTTTGAAACGATATTGTGCCAAGTATGTCTCGGAATGTGATGTCTGTCGCAGAGTGAAAGCTGTCCATCAGAAACCTTTCGGTCTTCTACAGCCATTGAAACCTCCAGAATGGAAATGGGAGAAAGTAGAGATGGACTTCATCACTGGCTTTCCAAGGTCGCAGAAGGGCAACAATGCAATCTTTGTTGTCATCGACAGGCTTTCTAAAGTGGCTCATTTCTTCCCCGTCAAGGAAACAATTTCTGGAATTCAGTTGGATGAGCTCTATATCAACAGGATTGTCTCTCTGTATGGGGTTCCACTTGAAATCAGTTCAGACCGTGGAAGCATCTTCACTTCCAAGTTCTGGGAGAGTTTCCAAAATGCTTTGAGAACAAAGTTGAACTTCAGCACTGCTTACCACCCTCAGTCGCAAGGACAAGTGGAAAGGATCAATCAGATTCTGGAGGATATGCTTCGTGCTTGCGTTATCTCTTTCGGCATGAAGTGGGAGGAATGTCTTCCTTATGCTGAATTCTCATACAACAACAGCTTCCAGAAAAGTCTGAAGATGGCACCATTTGAGGCTCTCTATGGTCGCAAGTGCAGAACTCCGATTGGTTGGTCAAAGTGTGAGAAAGAATCTGGTTTGGCCCTGACATTGTAACTCAAGCGGAGGAGAAGGTGCATATCATTCTTGAGAACCTGAAGATTGCTCAAAGTCACCAGAAGAGCAATTATGACAGGAAGCACACGGACATGGTGTATGCCCCTGGTGATCTCGTCTACCTTCGTGTCACTCCCATGAGAGGCACACACCGCTTCGGTATCAAAGAAAAGCTGGCTCCTAGATACATCGGTCCTTTCAAGATTCGTGGTAGAAGAGGAGAAGTTGCTTATGCCCTTGAGCTTCCGGAAAAACTCAAAGTCCATGATGTTTTCCACATCTCTCAGCTCAAGAAGTGCTTCAAAGATCCCGGCAGGACCGTGGATCATGAGCTAATCGATCTCCAAGAAGACCTGTCTTATCAAGAACACCCCACAAAAATACTTGAGACCGCAGAAAAAGAAGGACTCGCAACAAGTCCATCAAGTTCTGCAAGGTGCAGTGGTCACACCATTCCGTTGACGAAGCCACTTGGGAGCGTGAAGATGAACTCCGTGCCAACTATCCTACCCTCTTTGAGTCTTCTTCTTCTTCCTAGAATCTCGGGGCGAGATTCCTGTTTAGTGGGGGAGAGTTGTAGCATCCCATTTGTCTAACAACTGTAATGCTACTTGGTTTAGTAATAAAAGGGCCACTTCGTACAAATAATTGTTGCATCATCATCATGTCATCATGCCACCTTGCATTTGAGCATCATACAAAAATTCTTTTGTTTTGGTTCTTATCTCATATGCACTAATTTTTGTATTTGCCTCTTGATATTGTATTTGGTTCTTGATATATTGTTAAATGCCCAAGTTGATTTGGGGGCATATCTCTTATTGACTCCACCACCTTTTCTTCACCACCTTCTAATTCCACCATCCAATTAATATGAGCTGGCATTTAATTGAGTTTACCTAGCTCATGTGGGTTGGGTGGATCCAATGCTTGTCCCTTTTTGCTTGGCCTTATTCCACCTTTTGGAAATGCATGGAATAGTGCCATATGATTTTATGTTGTTTTCACAATATGAATACATGGCATTTATTATTTGCATGGGCCATGCAAAACCACCACATCTAGGTCATTTGGTTTTTGTTTGAAATTCTTGTAGTGGGTCATTCTCTCTCTCTCTCTCCTTCTTTGCTTGATCTAGCTAGAGCCATGCAAGTACCACCTTTTACTTGACATTTGAATTTTATTGTTTTGCTTGCATGGATCACCTCTTTTCTTCTTTCTCTTTTGGCCATCTTGTTGAGCTTGTGTGGATCATGCTTGATCTAATAAAGACTCTAAACCCTCGATCTCTCTCCCTCTCTCTTACCCTCTAGCTAAACCCTACCCCCCTAATCACCATACTCCATAAAACCCTAAACCCTACCCCCTCCTCTCTCTACCATGCCTGCCCCACCTGGCCACCCTCTCCCTGGCCCCACCCCAGCTCTCTCTCTTCCCACCAAACCCTAAGACCAACCCTAGCCGAGCCCCTCCTAACCTAGCACCAAACCACACCCGAGCCTACCCCTCTCCTCTCTCTTGCTCTCTATCTCTGCCTGGCCTGCCACACCCCGAGCTCCCTCTTACCGGACCCACCTGGCAGCCTCCTTTCCCTCCCCCTGCTGCTGCCCCGACCCATGCACGTGAGGAGGAGGAGGAGAGAAAGGTGGCACCGAGGCCACCTTTTCCCATCTACCCCACCCCACGGCACCCTCTTTCCCGTCCTTATCTCCCCCCTCCCTCCACCTCCCCTGCATCCCCAGATCCGCCCCAGAGGCCCTGCCTCGCCCCCCTTCTCCCGCTCCACCACCATCTACCCGACGTCTGCCACCGTCGGCTCCGGCCACTGCTGTGACGAGGAGGCGTGGAGTGGGCGCGAGGAATCTGGAGACCCCCTGCAGCCGCCCCATGCACGGAACCGCGAAGAGGAGGCCCCAGAACCCCTGCCCCAGCGTGAGCCCGACGGAACCCTAGCTCACGCTGCCAGCCAGCCGACGATCGCGACCGCCCCGAGCCCGTCGACCACGCCAACGTCCTCTCGGTGAGCATACTTGCCTCCCTGACAACCTCCGCCACGCTGTCGTCGTCTGTAGCCGCCGTTTGTTCCGTCGAGCACGCTGCGTGGGTCGGCGGCCATTCATCTCCGCCACCGCCAGGCCTATCTAGGCCCCACCCCTTACCGGCCACAAACCTCACACCACCGCAGCTAGCCTGCTAGCCCGCCCGAGGTCGCGGATCGATCTCGCGCACCAGCCACGCGTGCTGCCAGCGTCTGTCCGCTGGCCGAGGAAGATCCACAGTGCACGATTGGCACTTTGCACTTAACCCCGCCTTTTTTGCTCAACCCGCGATCCTCGACCCCACTGCGTCTCCGGGTTTTTCGCAAAAAGGCTCTCGACTTTAGTTGCAATCAACCCGCAGTCCCCTCCCCTTTGTCCTGTGCGCGTGTTGGGTCCAGTCAGCCTGGCCCCACCCGTCAGCGGCAGTGGCTAGGTCTGCCTGGGTACCAAAAGATTTCCTATTTCCCTGTTTTATTCAAATTTAATTCAAATTCAATCTGTTTTAAATAACTTTTAATTCATAAATCCAAATAATGCAAATGATATATGTTTTTAAATCAGAAAAATGTGAGGAATTCAAATATGCCATTCAAAATATTATTTGAACACTTTAAATTTCAAGTTGAATTAAATTACAACAAATACCACTTGAACTTAATAAATTAATAACTTTTGATATATAACTCCGAATTTAACAAATGATATGTCTAAAATGATCGGCTCGACGAGACCTTTCTGTTTATGCTATCCATGACTTCAATTGCAACATGCATCATATAAAAATATAGTGTACAGCAACTATCATGACAATAAAATGTGATCAAAGCCCAATAGAAATGTTATTTCTTGTATTCCACACCTCACCCAGGCCATGCTACATTATTGCCATGCAACTTGTGCATCATTCATCATGGCATGATTGTTTGCTTGTCGCATTTTATTCATATGCTTGCGCTCTTTATTTATGTTGGCCCTTGTTTGTTTGGTTCTTCTTCGAATAGACGCTGAGCAGGGGATATATCAAGAGAACCAGGAGCACTACCCAGATCCGTCTCTCGCTTCAACTGAGTTGCCAGGCAAGCACTACCACATGCTTGCATACATACAGTACCTATTGCCTCTATCTTATTCTTGCATCATTGAGTCGCGATTGCATTAAATTGAATCCCAAGTATTGCATAGCCTTTACTTTTAAACCCCACCAAGCTTGTTCCTCCATCCCATGAGCCATTACTACAGGAGTTGTTTGAGCCATGCGAGTCGTAGAACAGCATGTGTAGGGTTTGTGAGTGTCTGATGGATAATGAGGTACCTAAACAACTTAACCTGAGTAGTAATGGGATAACTAATGAAAGTGGCACCGGTGAGCAACATCTGCTATTTGGTTTTTCCTGCTCACTTGTGTCCCGTAAGACCCCGAGTGCTTGAATCCTGTTCCAAGATTATTCGCGCTATCCACATCCGGGAGGCTTATGGGACCCCCCTGAGCCAGAGCTTGATTCCGTCTTATTTCTTGGGGCCACAAACTAGTTTGAGGTTTTATTTACTATCCTGTACTTATGCCATGCTACTGTTTATTTACGATTGTGCGAGGAGCACCTGTACTGTTTAGGATCGGGACACGTTTTCGCGGTGTCGACAAGCCCAGTTTTGGGTTCCCAGTCGCTCACAGCCGTCCACCCAAACCTCGGGTCCGTCTCGGAGTCAGCTAACTTCGTTGCGGGTGTACTCCAAGGGGTGGCCCCCTGAAATAATTCTGAATCCTGTGATTGCTTTGTCGTGAAGGCCTCGTTGGGTTTTGATTTGGTTTTTCCGAGGTTGATCGAGTGTGTGTTGCTATTTGTGCACCCCTGTAGGGTAAAACTTTCTGAAAGCCGTGTCCGCGGTTATGGACGACTTGGAGCACAGTTTCTCGATCATAGACAAGCATAACTAAAGTACCGCTTTAATCTGACGAAGTAATTTGACTAGTAAATAGTGCAACACTCATGGAATGGTTAATAAAATTGCCAACGGATGGGGGGGTTGTTCATCCGCTTCCTCGTTGGTAAGCGAGGAGGAGGATGGATCTGTTGAGATTACTGTTATAACTGTTGTCATTAATTCATGGACATCCGTCAATCTTTGGTTAGACTGATGGTTAGCGAGTTTCTATAGAACTGTTAGGGTTTATCTTTTGCTGCAATTGCGTCACCCCAGGTTGTGTCCCCTTTAGAGGCATTAAGACTTGCTGAGTACCCTTAGGGTCTCACACGATAAATTATTGGTTCAGATGAACAGGTACACTCGCAGGACGGATACTGGGTGGAAGAGGCTGATGATGTGGGCAACGATCGTTCGGTGTAGAGATTCCGGGAACGGGGATCCGTGAGATCTGTGGGCGGGATGTGCTTATTTCAATGGCATCTTATGCCGATTTGCTTCTTATCCGTACTCGGACTTTGTTTTGCCGCTTCCGCTTGATACTCTGATGTGTGATGTATGAGGAATTATCCTAAAATATTATATCTATCTAGGTCATTTGAATCTTGCCGTATGGCGTTGCTATATTTCCTTTCTTTCTAGATGGAATGGCTCTGATGTAATTTTGTATGGTGGCTTGCATACATACTCATTTGTGTATGTAGTTGATCCCTTCGCCTGCCGATTACGCCGCCCGTACAGGTCCCGATGAGTTGGAAGTGGTTGGGACGGCCGAAAGGTCTACCCGTGAGTGGCTTTTGGGGCCCCACCGTACTATTTCAACCACTACCGCTCATCCAGGCTTGTATCTAGGAGCGTAATTCACCGAGGTAGTTACATGGTTGAAAACCGTTCTGTCATTGAACAGGCTCATGAGATTCAGTGCATTGCAAAAGAACTTGAGCTCCTGAAGTGTGCGTTGCCCGGCAAATTTGTTGCGGGATGCATCATTGCAAAGCTTCCTCAATCCTGGAGGAGTGTTGCCACTAACCTCAAACACCAGAGGCAAGAGATGTCTGTTGAGAATCTCATTGGGTTTCTGGACCTTGAGGAAAAGGCAAAGGCAAATGACACACACCCAAAGGGATCCGAGGCACCCCAGTCAAGCGCCAATGTGGTGCAGAAGAACTTCCACAACAAGTTCAAGGGGAAGACCAAGGTCGTTCGTACTACCAACTTCAAAAAGAATAAGAAGGGCAAGTCACAGGATCCCTGCTTTGTGTGCGGCGAGGTTGGACATTGGGTTCCAAACTGCAAGCAGCGCAAAGGAAGGAAGAATCCAAATGGACAGAACTCTAAGTCTGTCAACGTGACTATGAGCAACAATGATAAGGGTGCATCCGGGTATGGTAATTTACCTACTGTTTTGTCAATTTGTCAATCTACAGATTGGTGGATCGACACCGGTGCTAATATTCATGTGTGTGCTGATATCTCTTTGTTTTCTTCTTATCAGATCACAAGAGATCTCTCCGTCTTGATGGGAAACGAATCGCATGCTTCTGTTCGTGGTGTTGGCACGGTGGATCTGAAGTTTACTTCGGAAAAGATCGTGCAGCTGAAGAACGTGCATCATGTGTCCTCAATAAATAAGAATCTCGTTAGTGGTTCCCTTCTTTGCAAAGAAGGTTTTAAGTTGGTATTTTAGTCCAATAAAGTAGTCATCTCTAAGTATGGACAATTTATTGGTAAAGGTTATGAGTGCGGCGGTTTGTTCCGTCTTTCCCTATCAGATTTTTGTAATAAGGTTGTGAACCATATTTGTGCCCCTGGCAATGATACCGATATTTGGCATTCATGACTTTGTCACATTAATTTTGGTTGTATGACGCGGCTAGCTAAGATGAATTTAATTCCGAGTTTCACTTTAGCCAAAGGTTCTAAATGTCAAGAGTGTGTTCAAGCTAAGCAATCGCGCAAGCCTCACAAGCCTGTGCAGGAAGCAAGAAACTTGGCACCACTAGAGCTTATACATTCAGATCTATGTGAGATGAATGGTGTGTTGACCAAAGGTGGAAAGAAATACTTCATGACGTTGATTGATCATTCTACTAGATTTTTCTATATATATCTTTTGAAAACTAAAGATGAGGCTCTACACCACTTTAAAAACTATAAGGCAGAAGTTGAAAATCAACTTGAGAGAAAGATTAAGAGAGTCCGGTCAGATCGTGGTGGAGAGTATTTCTCTAATGAGTTTGATTTATTTTGTGTGGAACATGGCATTATTCATGAGAGGACGCCTCCCCATTCTCCCCAATCTAACGGAGTTGCCGAAAGGAAAAACCGTACTCTAACAGACTTGGTTAACGCCATGTTAAGTACTTCGGGTTTATCCAAGGCATGGTGGGGGGAGGCGATATTGACATCATGTCATGTCCTGAATAAAGTTCCCACAAAATACAATGAAACTGCTCCCTATGAATTATGGGAAAAGAGAAAACTAACACTCTCGTACTTACGTACTTGGGGCTGTTTGGCAAAGGTGAATTTGCCAATTCCCAAAAAGCGTAAACTTGGACCAAAGACCGTAGACTGTTTTTTTCTTGGCTATGCTCATCATAGCGTTGGATACAAATTTCTAGTGGTGAAATCTGAGGTACCTGACATGAAGGTCGCTACAATTATGGAGTCTAAGGATGCTACATTCTTTGAGGATATTTTTCCGATGAAATATATGCCTAGTACATCTAGACAGGAATCTGTTGAAACTCCTGAACCTGCTATTCCCATGGAATATTATGAACGAGCACATGATGAAATTCCTGAGGAGGTAAACAATGAAGTTCCTGTAAGGAACAAGAGATAGAGGATTGCAAAGTCCTTTGGTGATGATTTCATTGTCTATCTTGTGGATGATACTCCCACCTCTATTTCAGAGGCTTATGCATCCCCTGATGCACCTTTTCGAAAGAGGCTGTTAAATGCAGATGGATTCCATCATGGCAAACGAAACTTGGGAGATCACTGATCGTCCTTATGGGTGCAAACCTGTAGGATGTAAGTGGGTGTTCAAAAAGAAGCTTAGGCTTGATGGTACGATTGAAAAGTACAAGGCTCGGCTTGTTGCCAAGGGTTATACCCAAAAACAAGGCGAAGACTTCTTTGATACTTAGTCGCCTGTGGCTAGATTGACCACTATTCGAGTTCTACTCTCATTGGCTGCCTCACATGTTCTTATCGTTCATCAAATGGACGTCAAGACAACTTTCCTTAATGGAGATTTGGATGAGGAAATTTATATGGATCAGCCAGATGGTTTTGTAGTAGATGGTCAAGAAGGCAAGGTGTGCAAGCTATTGAAGTCTTTGTATGGACTGAAACAAGCACCTAAGCAATGTCATGAGAAGTTTGATCAAACTTTAACATCTGCTGGCTTTGTTGTAAATGAAGCCGACAAATGTGTATACTATCGCCATGGTGGGGGCGAAGGAGTTATACTTTGTTTGTATGTTGATGACATACTGATTTTTTGGGACAAATATGATTGTCATCGAACAGGTCAAGAGTTTCTTGTCTCAAATTTTTGACATGAACGACCTTGGAGAAGCTGATGTTATTCTAAACATTAAGATGCTGAAAGATGAGAATGGCGGAATTACACTTCTGCAATATCACTATGTGGAGAAGGTGTTGAGTCGCTTTGGCTACTCAGATTGTACTCCTTCACCGACACCATATGATCCTAGTAAGATGCTTCGAAAGAACAAAAGAACAACTAGAGATCAGCTGAGATACTCTCAGATAATTGGCTCGTTAATGTATTTAGCTAGCGCAACAAGGCCTGACATCGCGTTTGCTGTGAGCAAACTTAGCCAGTTTGTTTCCAATCCAGGAGATGATCATTGGCATGCTCTTGAGAGAGTAATGCGCTATCTAAAGGGTACATCGAGTTATGGTATTCACTATACCGGAGACCCTGCGGTACTTGAAGGGTATAGTGACTCAAATTGGATTTCTGATGCTGATGTTGAAAGCCACAAGTGGATATGTATTCACTCATGGTGGTGGCGCTGTTTCATGGAAGTCTTGCAAGCAGACCATCTTAACGAGGCCAACAATGGAAGCAGAACTCACAGCACTAGATACAACTACTATCAAAGCAGATTGGCTTCGTGACCTCTTGATTGACTTGTCGGTTGTTGATAAACCTGTGCCATATATTCTTATGAACTGCGACAATCAAACTGTGATCGTCAAAGTGAGTAGTTCAAAGGATAATATGAAGTCATCAAGACATATAAAGAGAAGATTGGCATCTGTTAGGAAAATGAGAAACTCCGGAGTAATAGCATTGGATTATATCCAAACAGCTAAGAATCTAGCAGATCCTTTCACAAAAGGTCTATCAAGAAATATGATAGATATTGCATCAAAGGAGATGAGTTTGAGACCCACATGAGTTACCATGGTAGTAACCCAACCTATGTGATCGGAGATCCCGTGAATTAGGACCTGGGGAAACAAGCCAGTGGCTAACTGGAGGAGAGTAACTTTTATTAACCCACTCCGCTAAAGTTGCATTACTCTCACGATCTGTATGGCAGGTTGACTTATTCTTAATGTGTTCATAGGCTTGTATAAGCCAAGATGCTATCCTACAGAGCAGTCTTGAAAGAACGCACCTATGTGAGCCCGACTGCTGGTCACAGTCTATGAGATAGGGTAATCTCTAGGAAGCTCATGAAAAAGGCCAGGAGTGTGACTTATATGCTCCACCCGAGGGGTAGACTTCGGCAGCCTAGTATCAGTATGCCATTAGGTGAAACTCATTTACACAAAACTGGCAATTCAAGGTTTAGTCCATTGACAGTTGTGATGAGCGTAGTCTAATGCTCTAGGTGGAAGTTCAACTTAACAGTCTCCACTGAAAAACGCTGGTATATCAAAACAGTGATTTGGAACAGAATGGTGTGATGTGCCAATGAGACTTTGTGGGGGTTTGTTGGAATTTGAGGCATATTTGATGTTGGGCTTTTGGCCCATAACAAATACAAATTCTGAAATTCTCTTTGGCCCATTATCATGGCAGCTCATGTGTGTGCTAGTGGTGCCAAAGTTTAGTCCCACATTGCTAGTGGAAGGGGAGTTGGACCACCTTATATAGTAGAGTGTTGCACGACTCACTAAGGTGTGAGAAGAAGAGAAGCCCTCGCGCACTCCTCCTCCGACGCTGCCCGCTGTAACACCCTCAGAATCGGCCCTATGCAAGTTTTAGCGAAACCCGCCAAACCCGCATAGAAATGATTCAAAGGTGCCCACCAGGCACTTTCGTGCGGGTGGAAAACGAAGTAATAACATTACACAACAGTCCTCGATGGGACCCACAGAACAGATATACATACAACAGCGACTCCATGAGTCAAGAATACAGATAAAATATACAAAGATCCAATCACCTTGAAAACGATAGAGCGTCCGACTATGGACAAGATGCAAATGGGGCTAAGAGCCCTGAAGAATAACCAATGGCGTCCATAACCCTGTCCAGGCCAAGCCGGAAGGGTAACCCTGCTAACGACGTCGATCTCAAACCTGCTTAAACAAAAGGGGTGCCGACAAAGGGCAAAGGAAAAAGAGGAGCGTCTGTACTGAGGCAAGTACACGGCGAGACAAGAATTCGGCGGTCCTCGCCTACATAGGTATGGTGGACTGAGCGGCAGTGGCAGCATGCACTATACAAGCTATAGAGACTCGATATAACTGGCGGCTATCAGAGAGGGGTAAGAAAGACCTATTCGGAACCAACCTGAATCTAACACCAAACAATCCCATCCTGGTATTTCCCCCTCAAGACCAAACGAGGAAGTCAACCAAGGAACTCACACCATTGGCAATTTTATCTATTCAGTTATCGTTGCAGCAATTACTAGTCAGGTATAGACAGTCATCCTGATAAAATAAGCAGTGGGCACTTTTAGTTAACCATTCCGTTGTAGTTGCGACACTTACTAGTCAAATACATTAGCATGAGATAACCCAAAACCCAGCAGTTGTTGGTACTTTTATTTAGCCATTCCGTTGTAGTTGCAATACTTACTAGTCAGATACAATTGTCGCAAGCGACAAACCAAACAAGCAATTGTGGCAGTTTTATGTAGCCATTCCATTATAGTGAAGCTGATTACTAGTCATTATAAAGTCAAGTTTATAGCACTACTTTAGTTATAGTTGTCTATGATCGAGATACTGTGCTCCAAGTCGTCCATAACCACGGACACGGCTTTCAGAAAGTTTTACCCGGCCGGGGTGCACCAATAGCAACACACACTCGATCAACCTCGGAAAAACCAAATCAAAACCCAACGAGGCTTTCACGAAAAAGCAATCACAGGATTCAGAAATATTTCAGGGGGCCACCCCTTGGAGTACACCCGCAACAAAGTTAGCTGACTTCGAGACGGACCCGAGGTTTGTGGGGCCGGCTGTAAGAGACTGGGAACCCAAAACTGGGCTTGTCGATACCGCGTAAACGGGTCACAATTCCTAAACAGAACAGTGTGCTCCTCGCACAATCGTAAATAAAGCAGTAGCATGGCATAAGTATAGGATAGTAAATAAAACCTCAAACTAGTTTGTGGCCCCAAGAAATAAGAATGAATCAAGCTCTAGCTCAGGGGGGTCCCATAATCCTCCCGGATGTGGATAGCGCGATAAATCAAGGAACAGGTATCAAGCACTCGGGGTCCTACGGGACACAAGTGGACGGTTAACAACCAAATAACATCTATTGCCCACCTGTGCCTCAGCTTACCTACTTCAATTTTAGTTGTTAAACAGTAATTAAAGTGAACGATAAGTACAGCCATGATCATCTCCAACATCAAACAAGCGGCAATACTCCAACAACTGTGGTACTTGGCGACACGCAACAACACTTGAGCAAGCGACTACGACGCGCAAGTCCAACTATCTACCAAACCACAGGTAATAGGATGTGTCCAAGGCAATATAAGGCTGCAAGGTATATCACGGGTACGAAAACTAGAGCCTCGCAACACAGATAGCAATAGATCAACAGGAGGGAAATAAACACTACAAAAGTAAGATAGGTAGAAAGGGGGAGATGCTCGCCTGAAAACATTGCCGAAGGTTCAACCGAAGATCGGGTCGACACTCGCATCAACTCAACGGCCTTATCCGCGAAGAAGCAAAACACTAGAATAAACACTGGATGCACTATTTAATACAACGGCAGAAGATCGGCATGATGCATGTATGATGTTTGACATGGCAAAGGTGCGATGCGATTAGGCAAGATTGGGCGGAACCGGGGTCCCGACATTTAATTAGGTGGTTCATGTTATTTATCTACCCCGCAAATTAAATGTTGTTTGAACATGGCATAAGATAGCACCGGTTCGCTACACCAAGTTAAATGAGGCCAATATAAGACTAGATTTGCCCGCATATGGGCCCCATATTTAATTATAAGGTGAATCGGCATAAGGCCCCCAAACCACACAAATATGCATGCGAGTATGACAATTTAATATGCAACAGGTTTTATGTTTAGCATTTATAAAAATAGAGGTTCGGATAAGGGTCACACATTAGGGCTCGACGGTCTTGGTCCCGGGGTTCGGGGTCGGTCTCAGGGTCCAGGGTGCGACGGGTTCGGTCTCAGCGGAATCGTTCTCGGATACAGAGTAGATCTTGGCGTTCCACGAAGAAGGACTTAGTTCGGTGTCGGGGGCGCATCGGACTCGCCCTGGTCGGTGTCGATCTTGTCGGGCCCGCGCCATCGAGTCGGTCTTGGCATTCGGGGCGAAGGACTTGGCGTCCGCGAGGAAGTACTTGACGAATCCGTGTCGACGACCTTGGTGTCCGGGTTTCTCGGCGTCGGTAGATCTTGGCGGTCTTCGGGTTCGGCCTTGGCGTCCTAGGGGAAGGAGGTCTTGACGTACCGGCATGATATCGATCCTCGGGTACCATAGGTCCTCGGCGTGGTTCTCTCGGGTTCAAGCGCCGGTGGTTCCTGGGGTTGCCTGGGTGCCGGTGGATCTTGTTCGTCGAGGTTGCGGTTTTCGGGTCCGGCGCCGTGGTCTTGCATAGTTTCCGGGTCTCGACTCGTGTCGGTCTTGTGGTCCGAGAGGGAGGGGGACGCCGTGATCGGTCTTCAAGGGTCCGAAAGGCGATCTTGTTGTCCCGTGAAGTAGAAGTACATGTCTTCTCGGACTACGTCACATGTACGTCTTCGTGATCTTCGAATCGGCAATAGTCGTGGGGCGGTTCTTGGGGGTTCAAGCGACGATGATAGAAGAACTTATTGGTGGGTAGGGGAACCTTGTCTGAACTTAGGCCTGGTACACCAGCATTCATACTCACGGCACCACTATGCCGTAGCAGAGGAAGCAGAGGCCGTGGCGGACGAGCTTGACGTGGCCAGCGATGGACGCGGAGAAAAAGGGCGGCTCGGATGGGTGGCCATCAGCGGAGGGGAGAGCGTGGAGGGCGAGGCGAGGTGGGCGCGGGGCCGAGGAGGCGTGGCCTGGCCACGGGCTCATGGACGGTGGTCGAGGCGGCCCAGCGATGGGACGGCGGTCGAGGCGGAGGAGCACGGCGACGGCTCAAGGCGAGTCGCGGACGGGAGGCTCGGCCACGGGAGAGAGGGACGGGTGAGCGGGGTGGTCCGGGCGGCCATGAAAGGACCCGGAAGGGGAGGCCGGAAGGAAAGGAGGAGGAGGTCATGCGGTTGGTGTCGTCGTGGAGAGAGGAGGGGGAAAAGAGAGGGAGGCGGCGAGGACGTTGGTTGGAGCGTGGCGGCAGGAGAGGGAACAGAGGAGGCGGCGGAGCTTGTGGGGGCGACGGGGGAAGCGAGGTGGCGGGGCCGCGGACGAGGAAGGTGGGCCGGTGAGCGGAGAGGGGGAGGAGCGGCGGGAGGAGGTCGGTGAAGAGGGCGAGCCCGAGGGGAGGGTACAGCGGCGAGGAAGAGAGGGTGGGGAGGGGAGCCAGCGAGCGGCGGCCGGAGGGAAGGGAGAAAGAGAGAGGCGCGGGGGTGAGGGAGGTCGTCGGGGCGTGGGGGAGAGAAGTGGGAGTGGTGGGGCCGGATGGGTGGGGCCGGGGCGTGGGGCTGAGAACAGGCGGGGTGGGTGAGGTGAGTGTGGGGTGGCGGTGTGTGACTGGCAGGTGGGGCAGGGGAGCGGGACAGGGAGCGAGGGCCCGGGGTGTAAGGGAGAGAGGAATGGAGTGGGTCGGTGAGAGTGGGAGTGGGTCGTGCGTGTGCGTTGTGGGACCCAGGCGCGGTGGGACCCGGTGGGAAGGGAGAGGGGTAGATGGGGGCTAGGTGAAAGAGAGAGAGAGGTGGTGGATCGGTGAGGTGGCAGGGTGGGTAGAGATTGGGGGAGAGGGTGAGGTGGCGAGCTAGGATAGGTGGGTAGGATAGGATTGGGTGAACTTAGGACTAGAAATTTAGGCTAGGGTTTTCTTTAAATATATTTTGTAAATAGTTTTAGACAAATAAAAGACCGGAACAGACCGATGTTTTTAATTTTGAAATAAGACGGGGGCTACTTAGAAAACAAAACTAGGCGTTTTGAAAATAGTTTCAGACAAACAATGCATGATGATGACGATGCAATGCACAAAAACAACGCGATTTTCTAGTAGTGGTTTTGCGGGATGCCACACCCGCCTCGCCTCGCCACGACGCGCGCGCCGCGGGTTGCGGGAATCTCGCCGAGCCAAGCTTTATTTTGCTCGTTGGGAAAATTAATTGTGTATTAATTATGAGTCATTAATGCGTCATTACAGACGCGTTAATTAACCGTCCGTTTCCATATCGTGGGCTGGCACTGACTCGGTCGTGGACTGTTGCCCCACGTCCTATCCGACCCGCACTATATAGCAGGCAGACGCAAACCGTAGCAGTAACCAGCAATTAGATTGCATCTGCCTACCTGCGCATCGTCGTTTCATCTCTCTGTGCTGCCATCTGCTACTCCATCCCGCCGGCTGCGTGCACGGTCGTCCGGGAGAGCTGGCCTCCGGAACCCCGTCTCTCTGATCCTGCACCGGGATAGAGGCGATAAGGTTTTTGGGGAGCGTCTAGACGCGACTGCTCAAGCTCTTCCTCGACTTCATCGCCATGTCTGACGACGTTGATGCTGGTGGTGGCTCCACTTCTGCTGTGCCGTTGGTCATACCATCGATGAACTCGTACGTGTTCTTTGCCCTCCTGCTATTTCCTATGATGATCACTAGTATTGCAGTATGCGTAGATGTGCTAGATTTTCACTTGCCTGTATGGTGCATGTCGACTATGCGTATGCTAGTTACTCTTGGAAATTTTTTTGTCATGATTTATATTTGGATTAAATTAATGCGAAAACTGCTAATTATTTCAACAGCTCGCGCACCGCCCGATTGCATCTCGCGCCACCACGGCCTGATCCCTATATCTCGTGTCTCCGCCGGCACGGGCCTCCCCATCCCTGCTCCTCTGCCGGTGATCTCGTCGGAGATGGAGGCCTCCGTCGGCGTACGCGACCCTATCCCTGTTCCTTCCACCGGCGAGCCGCGCAAGCACTGGTCCTCTGTTAGCTCGCGTCGCCGCAAGCTCCCCTTCCGGACATGGCGATCAGTAGTGGAAACGAGGCCTCTAACACCGGTTCTTAGAGTCCTGTAACACCGGTTCTGGAACCGCTGTTGGGGGTTCGGTGTTAGAGCCCCCTTTTAACAGCGGTTCTTATATGAACCGGTGTTAAAGGGTGGCGCACGTGGGGCTGCCGCAGCGCTCATCTCCCCCTTTAACACCGGTTTTTAGAGATAAATCTCTGTCGCGGCAGAGTTCTGCCACCGCCCCGTTCTGGCCATATTTCTGCGGCGCGGCGGGGACAAGAAGGGGGGGGAGGGGGAATCGATCGGGAGCGGTATACACATACATCATCGTCGGTACATACGAGTACATGAATAATTAAGCAACTATTATTATACACAAAAATCGTCATTGTGTGGTATTCTCCGTAAACGTTGAAGCATCAAGTACAAGACAAACACATTCAAGCATATATACAACGTTCATTTTGGTGGATATCTAAAGAGTTCTCCGCCAGGCGTGACGACCTCATCAAGTATGAACCCTGCCAAATCCTCTTGAATGGCTCGTATGCGGTCAAATGGTAGGAGTTGGTCCCGCATCCGTTCGTTCTAAATATATATGAAGAATAGGGTCAATATATATAAGAATAAAACTCAACACAATTGATGGTAATAAAATAAGGTTGTGTACTTTGTTTACTTACTCTAAGTTGTTCTAGTGCGGCTTGGCCCGTCGCACATATCGTGTTGCGAATGAACTCGCAAACATAGTATCCACATAAGTTATTGTCGGGTCCCTTATGCGCACACTTTACGAGAATAGAGAGTTCAATCAAAATAATAATCAATAAAGCATGATATAATGGAATTGGAAGCAGAATGAAAGAGATACGCAGACCTAGCTAGCTAGTATTACTAACATTTTGGTCTACAAATTTTAGTTCTTCTGACCATTCACCCACGGCCCTGCCCGTGAACCTTTTCCAAACCTTGTCCGGCAAAGAAAATGGATAAAGGAGTAATTAATTACTTGTTGTCACGAAAGTTGCCGATCTAGTGCGATAATATGATTGCAATTACCTCTGGAGCATCTCTTTAAAGTCTGCCCATAGCTCTTGGTATTTTCGTAATGAGTCCATGACAAGGACTTTTCCTGAGTCGGGTTGAATGACTAGCAGAATAAAGTGGAACCTACACACGCATAACTCATCATCAGTTACACTTAACATCGAGTAAGCCGAAACAGAATGTGTACAAGAGAGGGTAGCACTCATGAGAAGTTGTAAGGCAATAGTATTTCCCTTTTGGTTTGTTGTCTCAGTAAAGACGTTAGCAAGAAATCTCCTGTTTGCCCGGGTTTGAGTTTTACCACTTGTTCATGAACTCTATTTGGGTCAACGAACCCAATGTCAAAATGGCCTCCTTTCATGCATTCCATAACCTTTTTCCTGCATAATAGTATATATATACATATATGGTGAGCATATATATATACATGCAATTAATGAATTGATTGAGATGAGATAGAAATTACAGAAATAGTACTTACACACAATAAAGGCTGATGGCAGCTTTGTCGAGTTCCTTTTGATTGAATAGAAAATGCAAGTCTTGAATGTTGAAGCTGATCTCGTCGTCTCCGCACAAGAAAATTTGATCTCTTATATGCGCCGTGATCCATTCTTTCTTTCTCGTCTTGCAGAAATCAAGGTACCACTTGTGCAATCTTCGCATCTTTGTTGGTAGATTCTTGAGCTTCTCTTTCTTGATGAGATTCTTCCCATACTTCCATGGTTGTATGGGGTTGGCATCGCCTTTGGGCAAGTTGTCTCCCATGATGTTCAAGTATGCAATGTAAGTCATCCCCATCTCATTGGCCTTTGTTTGTAGCTCTGCCTCGTAATCATTTACGAGAGGAGCGCCCCGTGTGTCGAACACTTGGAGCGGGGCGCATGATTGGTTTTCCTGCTCTCCGAGCATGGGAACTGTTTTCTGGGGTGCCGCATGACTGCTATTTTCAGTCTCCCTACGCCTTGCATCCCCCTTCAAAATCTGGCGCTCGTAGTCCGGCACAAGTGGGGTTTCAGGTTTGAAAAGATTATTGTCAAACTTCTCCACCACCGCTGGATCTAGTTTCTCCTTTGGCTCGGCCCATCTAGGTGCAAAGAATTTCTTGACCTCTTGTTCCGAGATCCTTTTGGTCTCCTCATCACTGCGATTCCACGGTAAAACTGGCAATGGCTTGGCGGAAGGCTGTGAGACGTAGTTTCTTGAACTCTTTGGCGTACGGTTTCCTGCGGATTTCTTCGTGGCAGTGCTAGTGATGCTCTTTGTGGCAGTGCTCTTCCGCTTACGCTGAGGAGATGGCTGAAGCGCCGGAGATGGCTGACATGCAGGAGATGGCTTGTGCGCCGAAGATGGCTGACGCGTAGGAGATGGCTGTCGCGCAGGAGATGGCTGTCGCGCAGGAGATGGCTGAAGCGCCGGAGACGACAGGGGAGTATTCTAATGACTTGGAGACGGCTGAGGCGGCTCAGACTGCTGACGCTGTGGAGACGACGCGGGTGCCAGTGGCCTCCAATTTGGAAGCACGATGTGTTCCTTCTTCCAAAGAATGGTTGTTTTCACTGCAAATTTGAGTTGAGTTTCCCCTTCACCTGTAGCATGGTCAAGTTGTGCTTCCTCATATTCCTTCACAACCTCATCCACCCCGACAATAGCATAGCCATCTGGAATCGGTCGGCAGTGGTAAGTTCCACCAGCTACAGGAGGTAAGGCATAGCCGACCGCCACCTTAATGGATAAGCCCATTAATATCACATGCAACTCGGCATGTTCGCTCTCCGTGATCTCATCCACGCGGTATCGAGGACCCGCCATTTCAAGCGTGGGATGCACGTTCTATGTGGAAGCCACGCTGCTTTTCCGCGCAGAGTCTGGGCCGCCGGCAGCTTCCAATGCAGGCTCTTCGTGCCACTGAGATGGGCCGGTAGCTTGATGGATCTTCTGTGCATTCACTTGCGCCTACAACGCCACAAGTGCATGTTCTATCTGTGTCATCCGCTCTGTACGCTCTTTTCTGCTCCATCTGTAAGAGTCGCCCCACTCGGCAAACCCATCCTTCCACGTCATACCCCCTGTGCCTCATGCAAGTCCAGGGTGTTCTTTTTTACCGATGGTGCGTGTGAGCTGGTCATTCTCTCTGTCGGGATGGAAGGTCCTGGCGGCTGTTTCCTCGTATGCCGTGATGAGTCCAGTGACGGGTTTGGCAAGGAGGGTTGGAAAGATACACAATCCCGTTTCTGGGTCCAACCTTTCCCCGATTCCGTAGAACCAAGTCTTTGCACGTAGGTCCCACCCATGTGTCTGGGGTGTGATCCCTCTATCGCGCAGGGCCTTCTCAGCTTCCTCCCACTAAGGCCTCTGAGATATGTAGCCACCTGACCCCGTCCTCTGGTGATATTCCTTCTTCTGGGCATTTAGCGTATTGGTTTCTGACCTCTTTATAGCTATAGCACCTTCCTTGTATGCCACAAATTCGGGCCAGTGAGGTCTTATCTTCGCATAATATGCGTCTTCGAAATCTGGAGTCTCGCGAGATTTGACAAATTTGTTCAATTTTGTCTTCCAGTTGCGGAAAGCGTCAGCCATCTTCTTTAGAGTCCACTCTTTGACCTTTTCCTTTATAACTGGTTTGTTTTGATCCTCCTCTGGCGGAAGGGTGAAATTTACCAACAGCGAATTCCAAAGCGTTTCTTTGGATCTTTCATCGACAAAGGTACCGTCGCCCTTCTTTGGCTTAATCCAATATTCAATTATGATTGGGATTTGGTCCCTAACAAGAACTCCATCCTGACGTACAAATTTGTCTGCGGCCTTCTTGGGCTCCATCGGCCTGCCATCAACATGGAGTGCTTCGATCGTGAACTTTGCACGATCTTTCAACCGATGGCTCGCGCCTCGCTTGCTCTTTTTCATAGAAGAATATTGTTGTTGGATGGTCGATCCAGAGGGCTTAAAGAAGAAAGAAGCATTAATTAATACATGTACATATATACAAATCAATCGGTGCAAGTCAGCAGAGGCTTAATCCATGCATATACCTCGATGGACTTTGTAATCACTAAAGTGCGTTCACCGGAGTCGTCATCTTCTCCATGACTACTTGAGCTGTCATCATGTCCCTCCAAGTTTAGATATTGTGAGTTGTCCTCATGGATCATGTTCTCCATTATTTCTTCCTCTTCAAGGTTTCTACTGAGTGGATCCATAGTTTCTAAAACAATAATATATCACACAAATATCAATAATACATCTATTGAAATGCTCGAGCAAGGATGATGATATGTCGGGTTAAAAGTATAGAAATGTAAGCCTAATACATGCTTGGTCATTCCAAACCCTAATTCGGAGAAACCCCGGATTCATATGAGAGGATACATTCGAAAAACCCCGGATTTGGAGAAACCCTAATGCTATATTGACAACGAGAGGTGTACTAGGGCGGCGACTGGCGGCGCTACGGCGAGAGCAGGGCCAGGATGCGTGGGGGTGTGCATTCGAACCAGCACGACGTGGGCTACCTAAAATGGGCGACTCAGCCAGGGCAGAGGATGATGATATGCCAGGTTAAAAGTATTGAAATGTAACCCTAATACATGCTTGGTCATTCCAAACCCTAATTCGGAGAAACCCCGGATTCATATGAGAGGATACATTCGGAAAAACCCCGGATTCAGAGAAACCCTAATGCTATATTAACAACGAGAGGTGTACTAGGGCGGCGGCTGGCGGCGTTAGGGCGAGAGCGGGGCCAGGATGCGTGGGGGTATGTGTTCGAACCAGCACGACGTGGGCTACCTAAAATGGGCGACTCAGCGAGGGCAGAGGAGGTCAGGGTCCACGGCAAGTAATCGGTCAAGTGAAAACCGATTGAAAAAGTGAGCCCTAAGCCGACCACATGCAATCGGCCTGCTCCTGACCATACACATACACATACACATACACATACACATACACATACAAAAAAATATATAAATATATACACACATACACATACAAAAAATATATACATATATACACATACATATACAAATATATATACATATACATATATATCATACACATACAAATTAACCAAAAATCACTAACTAACACTAACTAACAAAAAATCACTAACTAACACTAACTAACCAAAAAACACTAATTAACCAATAATCGGCAGTGGGCACAGAAGCTCACATGCGGGCGGCGCGGCGTGGCCTTTGTGGCGTGGGTGGCGTGGCGCGGCGGTGGGCGGCATGGGTGGCGCTGGCCGGGATGGGCGGCAATGGTACGGCCGGGTGGCGCACGGAATAGCACGGGGCAAGCGACAACGAGACGGTGCGGCAGTCTCGGTGACGCGCTCTCGCGGGACGGCGGCGGCGAGGGCGTGGACGACGGCGACGCGTTGCGGCAGCGCCTCTGCTTCTATTCCTCTACTGCGCGCTTGATCTGGCTGGGGGGGAGAAGGAAGTGGCGCGCGTTATAAATCCCCCCCTTCAACACCGGTTCATGGCTAGAACCGGTATTAAAGGGGATTGTTACAAGATTTCTTTAACACCGGTTCCACCACGAACCGGTGTTAAAGGGGGTGTATGACAAATGAAGAATACATTTTTAACACCGGTTCCTGGCTGGAACCGGTGTTAAAGGGGGGCATTTATTTCGTACATTAAAGGGGTGGGGGCATTTTTAATTCAAAAAATAGGATAGAATTTAGAAAATTCATATCTTTTTCATTTCAACTCAGAAAAATATGAATAATATATCATAATTCTAAGAAAAATAAGATCTGTCCATTAATATAAAAACATTTTATAGTTACTTTAGATGAAAATTTTCAAAATGATTAAAACACTTACATATAAATTTTGATTATTCAATTAAAACAAAAATAAAATAGTCAAACCCTAAAACTTTGAACATAAGAAATATTAACCATCTAAAAAGGAATCTAACCCTATTTTATTAGAGCAAATCATATTTTATTTTGTATTAACATTTTTAAATTGTTTGGATATTTAAATGCCGCATCTTTTGTATACTTTGGAATCTGACAAAACCTCGCTAAACTTGCATTGGATTTTTGATAAAATAGCATATTGTGAACCTAAAAATGATTTTTGTAAAAAATCATGAGCATCGTATCATGTACCTATAGTTCATATCTGACCCACTTCCTGTCGATTCGGCAGAAATTTGTCTTTTTCACCAGAGGTGGACGGAAAGGTTTCAGATCCCCTGTTTGTACATTGTCCATATAAGGTGGTCTAGTATTTTTTTAAATGTGGTGGTAGTTTTTTGAATTATCCATTTGGTGGTTGCTTCACAAAACCGTCTATTTTTTATGCTCGGAAAATGGCAAATGCCTTTTTTGGTGCGACAAAAAGGAAAACTTCCTCTTGCAACATTGTTTGCCATCCCATGATGCACATGTATGCACAATATGGCCACATTATCACAAACTATGCCTTGATTCTAGCCATAACATTGGTCATTTGACCCGAAAACCAAGAAACCTCAAATGAGATAGGTCATTTTGTGAAGGTTTTTTTGAGACATAATCAATATACCAAGTTTGATATATTTCCTTCTAACTATGTCACATAATATAACACCACGCGAAGGTTTCGCATTGTTTCGATCATTTTTTCATTTTTTATCCCCGTTTTAAACTATCGTCAAACTTTGTCAAACAACGGGCATGAACATTTTTAGCTCGGGGCCAAACCTCGCTAAACTTGCATTGGATTTTTGATAAAATAGCATATTGTGAACCTAAAAATGATTTTTGTAAAATATCATGAGCATCGTATCATGTACCTGTAGTTCATATCTGGCCCACTTCTTGCGGATTCGGCAGGAATTTGTCTTTTTCACTAGAGGTGGACGGAAAGGTTTCAGATCCCCTTGTTGGTACATTGTCCATATAAGGTGGTCCAATGTTTTTGTAAAATGTGGTGGTAGTTTTTTGAATTAGCCATTTGGTGGTTGCTTCACAAAACCGTCTGTTTTTATAATCGGGAAATGGAAAATGTCTTTTTGGTGCGACAAAAAGGAAAACTTCCTCTTGCAACATTGTTTGTCATCCCATGATGCACATGTATGCACAATATGGCCACATTATCATAAACTATGCCTTGATTCTAGCCATAATATTGGTCATTTGACCCAAAACCAAGAAACCTCGAATGAGATAGGTCATTTTGTGAAGGTTTTTTGAGACATAATCAATATACCAAGTTTGATATTTTTCCTTCTAACTATGTCACATAATATAACACCACGTGAAGGTTTCGCATTGTTTCGATCGTTTTTTAATTTTTTATCCCTGTTTTAAACTATCGTCAAACTTTGTCGAACAATGGGGAGGAAGATTCTTAGCTCGGGGCCAAACGTCGCTAAACTTGCATTGGATTTTTGATAAAATAGCATATTGTGAACCTAAAAATGATTTTTTGTAAAAAATCATGAGCATCGTATCATGTAGTTCATATCTGACCCACTTCGTGTCGATTCGGCAGGAATTTGTCTTTTTCACCAGAGGTGGACGGAAAGGTTTTAGATCCCCGTGTTATTACATTGTCCATATAAGGTGGTCTAGTATTTTTTTTAAATGTGGTGGTAGTTTTTTGAATTATCCATTTGGTGGTTGATTCACAAAACCGTCCGTTTTTATGCTCGGAAAATAGAAAATGCCTTTTTGGTGCGACAAAAAGGAAAAATTCCTCTTGCAACATTGTTTGCCATCCCATGATGCACATGTATGCATAATATGGCCACATTATCACAAATTATACCTTGATTCTAGCCATAACATTGTGTCATTTGACCCGAAAACCAAGAAACCTCAAATGAGATAGGTCATTTTGTGAAGGTTTTTTGAGACATAATCAATATACCAAGTTTGATATTTTTATTATGATATAACTGGAATTAAAGTACATAATGCAACTAACAGTAAGTTATATAAAGCACGACTGGAAATTAAGATACATAAAAGAACTGAAAATTAAGATACATGGCCAGATTAAGTCACAATCGGCCGAACTTGTTTTGCAATGTTGGAGTGATTCAGTCATGCTCCTGCCTACAACTATAATACTCGCCACCGTAGTCGTCGTACTCGCCGCGGCCGTCGTTGTTGTCATCGTCGGGGTCGCCGTAATTGAACCTTGAAGGCTGAGTACGCGTGGGCTAGACTTGAGGGTAGCGCAGACGGGGGTTAGAGTGGACGGCAGTGTCGTAGGCCATGACGCTCTGGAGAGTCCGACCCCGCCACCATAGCCTCCGACCGGCCTCGTTGAAGTTCGGAGGAGGTGGGTTGTCCGCCTCGTTCCTGGCAAGCGCCCTCTCACGCCGATCCCCGAAGAAGGCTTCCCAAGTAGGGAAATAGTCGGGATGCCATCTGAGATTCCTCCGCTGCTCCGGCGTGAGATCTAAGTAGTAGTGGTTCGTGATGGCCACCCGACGCGCCACACCTAGAGGGACAGGAGTAACCGGCACGCCTCCGGCGCTCAGCGTCCAGCCGACGGGGACACAAGAGTTCAAGGCAGGTAGTTCGAGGCGCAGCGCCTCGGCCTCAGGGGTTAGTGCTACGGTGGAAGGCATGGGAAAGAGTGATGAGATTGCAGATATGAGTCTAGAGATGTGCAATGACAATGGAGGCCAACCCTACATATATATATAGTGAGAAATGGCAGGAAGATAACTGGAGGGTAGAACTGGAGTGAAAAACTAGCAGGAAGAATTGGCGGGAAGAAAAATGGCGGAAAGAAAAATGGCGGGAAGAAAAATGGCGGGAAGAAATGGCAGGAAAAAAATGGCTCATTTAATACATATACTGTTAACAGAAGAAATATGACATTGATTTCCATGTTGAGATACATATGTGTGCCAAAAATGGCTCAATTAATACATATAGTCAATCTTATGATCGCGTCGGCCGTAACCATGGAGTATCAGCACCGTTTAATAGGATGGTTGGGTCAGTCTTCACTCTGAAGGGCGGAATTTCATCAAACTTATTATAATCTTCTGACATGTCTGTCTTGTCCTCCACTCCCATGATGTTTCTTTTCCCTGAAATAACTACGTGACCCTTTGGCTCCTCGTGTGATGTATCTGTTTGCTTTTTTTTTCTTTTTTCGGTTTGGTAGACATGTCCTTCACATAGAAAACCTAAGCCACATCATTGGCTAAGACGAATGGTTCGTCTAAGTTCTTATCTACCTTCATAAGATTGTTGAGATCCACTGTTGTCATTTCGTACTTCTTGTCTACCTCAACCCCTCCTCCTGTTAGCTTGACCCATTTGCATCGAAACATGGGGACCTTAAAATTAGGTCCATAGTCAAGTTTCCATATCTCCTCTATGAACCCATAATACGTGGTCTTTTGCCCATTGTCTTCTGCTGCATCGAAGCGGACACCACTATTTTGGTTGGTGCTCTTTTTATCTTGGCCTATCGTGTAAAATGTATTCCCATTTATCTGCATCTTGGAAAGTACATACAGTCGAAGATGGTGTCCTGGCCAACAAGTACAACTGATCCCCAACAGTGGTGTTATTCGTGAGAATTCTTTGCAGCCAGCCGCCAAAACTCGCCATGTGTTCACTTATAATCCATTCATCCGACTGCCCCGGGTGTTTGAGGCGTATTAAATTCTTATGTTCATTGAAATACGGGGCAACCAAGATAGATCTTTGTAAAACCGTGTAGTGTGCTTGATTGAGAGAATGCCCGTCCCTACATATCATTGCTTTACATCCTAGGGTGCCTTTTCCACGCAGTCTCCCCTCATGTCGTGATTCTAGAACACGAATCGCCTTAAGGTCAGGAATAAAATCAACACATAACTCAATGACCTCCTCTGTTTCATAGCCCTTGGAGATGCTTCCTTCTGGCCTAGCACGGGTATGAACATATTTCTTTAATACTCCCATGTACCTCTCAAAGGGGAACATATTGTGTAGAAATACAGGACCGCGAATGGCAATCTCTTCTACTAGGTGAACCCGGAGATGCGTCATAATATTGAAGAAGGATGGTGGGAACACCAACTCAAAGCTGACAAGACATTGGGCCACATCATCAGTAACTCAGTAGGCTTTCTGGATCGATTAACTTCTGAGATATTGCATTGAGGAATGCACATAGCTTCACAATGGGTACTCGAACATTTTCAGGTAGAAGCCCCCTCAATGAAATCGGAAGCAATTGTGTCATAATCACGTGGCAGTCATGAGACTTCAGGTTTTGAAATTTTTTCTCTGCCATATTTATTATTCCCATTATATTCGACGAGAAGCCAGATGGGACCTTGATACTGCTCAAGCATTCAAAAAAGATTTCCTTCTCTGCTTTGGTAAGAGTGTAGCTGGCAGGAGTTAATTGGCATCGTTTACCCTTCTCGTTCTCAGGATGCATAGTCTCTTCAGGGTCTTTCATACGTTGTTGGTCCTGCCGTGCTTCTGGTGTATCTTTTGTCTTCCCATACACTCCTAGGAAGCCTAGCATATTCGCACAAACATTCTTCGTCACGTGCATCACGTCGATTGAAGAGCGAACCTCTAAGATTTTCCAATAGGGTAGGTCCCAAAATATAGATTGCTTCTTCCACATGGGCGCGTGTCCGGCATCGTCATTCGGAACAGATAGACTGCCAGGACCTTTTCCAAAGATTACTTCTAGGTCCTTGACCATACCAAATACCTCCTCATCGGTACGGAGGACAGGCTTCCTCCGGGGTTCTGCCAGACGTTTGAAATGCTTGCCTTTATTTCTTACTGGATGCGGGTTCAGAAGAAATCGACGATACCCTAGGTACACAACCTTCTTACATTTCTCCAAATATACACTTTCAGTCTCATCTAAACAGTATGTGCATGCATTGTATCCCTTGTTTGTCTGCCCTGAAATGTTACTAAGAGCAGGCCAATCATTTATGGTTACGAAAAGCAACGCTCGTAGGTCAAATGGCTCCCCTTTGTGCTCATCCCACATACGTACACCTGGTTTGGCCCACAGCTGTAAAAGTTCTTCAACTAATAGCCTTAGGTACACATCAATGTCATTGCCGGGTTGCCTCGGGCCTTGGATGAGCATTGGCATCATAATGAACTTCCTCTTCATGCACAACCAAGGAGGAAGGTTATAGATACATAGAGTCACATGCCAGGTGTTGTGACTGCAGCTCTGCTCACCAAAAGGATTCATGCCATCTGTACTTAGACCAAACCTTAAGTTCCTTGCGTCACGTGCGAAGTCCGGGTACTCTCGCTCGAATTTTCTCCACTGTGACCCATCAGCGGCGTGTCTCAACATCACGTCTTTCTTACGGTCTTCCATGTGCCGTCGCAACAACTTGGCATGCTCTTTATTTCTGAAGACACGTTTTAACCGTGGTATTATAGGAGCATACGACATAACCTTGGTAGGAACCTTCTTCCTAGGGTCCTCGCCCTCAACATCGCCAGGATCGTCTCGTCTGATCTTATACCGCAGTGTAGTGCATACCGGGCATGCATCCAAATTCTCGTACTTCTCACCGCGGTAGAGGATGCAGTCATTAATGCAGGCATGTATCTTCTGCACTTCTAATCCTAGAGGGTAGATAACCTTTTTTGCTTGGTATGTACTGTCGGGCAACTCATTATTTCTTGGAATTAGATTCTTCATTTTTACTAACAACTTTGAAAATGCGCTGTCAGTCACACCGATCTCTGCCTTCCATTGCAGCAAATCCAGTATGGTACCTAGCTTTTTGTGGCCATCTTTGCAAGTTTGGTACAGCAATGTTTTGTGATCCTTTAACATCTGCTCCAGCTTCTCCTTCTCCTTTTCAGTTTCACATTCTTCCTTTGCATCAGTAATGGCCCGACCAAGATCGTCATCAGCGGGCCCATCTGCTACCTCTTGATCTTCATTATCTACCCCCATTACAGTATCATCATATTCAGGATACATATTATGATAGTTGTCATCATCCTCTTCTTCTTCGTTGTCTTCCATCACAACCCCTTTTTCTCCGTGCTTGGTCCAACAATTATAGCTGGGCATGAAACCGGATCGAAGCAGGTGGGCATGAATGGTTCTTGTATTTGAGTAGTCTTTCTTGTTCTGACAGTGAACACACGGACAACACATAAAACCATTGTGACCACGGTTTGAATTAGCCACAACGATGAAATTTTGGAGGCCCGTAATGTACTCGGAAGTGCGTCGGTCACCGTACATCCATTGCCGGTTCATCTGCATTAATATATAATATATCAAAAATTAATAGGGAGATGACCATTTATATATAGTACATCAATGATACATGAAAGGATAAAGTTGCCGACCTCGACCGAGAAGGAAAGAGCAACGAGAAAACTTATTTCGAGCTCTCGGGTATTTCACCGAACACCTCTTGTGCATAGGAAAAAAACACAAACTTGCACACCTCTCACCCTCTTGCTAGGCTCCAAAATGAGAGAGTGAAAAAATGGAAGAGAGGGGGTGTGGGCTGCGGTGTGTTATATAGCCCCCCTTTAACACCGGTTCAAGCCACGAAGCGGTGTTAAAAAGGAAACTCTGTGAACATCGGTGCAGGGCCTTTAACACCGGTTCGTGGCACGAACCGGTGTTAAAGGGGGTGATCCTTTTTGCTGCACGGGCCACGCTGGTACGGGCACCCCCTTTAACACCGATTCGTAGAAGAACCAGTGTTAAAGCCCATTTCCGACCTCAACCAAAGACCTCATTTCCACTAGTGGGTCTTGCCGGAGATGGAGGCCCCGCCCTACTCCACCGCCTCTCCCCGCGTCGTATTTGCTACACATGTCGGTGACGATGCTACATTAGGCGTCGCGGTTTGCTACATGGGGCCAGCGGCGCTGCTACCTACGACATGGAGGTTTGCTACATGGGTTGACGGTGGTGCTATCGGCGACAATGCTACAAGGAGCGTCGAGTCTGCTACATACGAGCTGACACTGTGCTATAAGGGTAGTCGAGGTTTGCTACCTGCTACGAGCGGCACTACTACAATGGCATATTTTTTTGCTACAAGTTTTTGCTCCGACGATGTCTCCGGCAAATTCGTATTTTTCTACATTAGCATAATTATTTTGCTATATCAGTTTTCTAAATTTGCTACAATAGCGCAAACTTCTTGCTACGAGGTTTCCGGCGAGGTCTCTGGCGAGAGCCTCCGGCGAAGTCGGTTTTGCTATATTAGGACAATTTTTTTGCTACATGGTCGCCGACGAGGTCTCCGGCGAAATCTCCGGGGAGGTCCAGTCTGTTTTTCTATTTTCTAGACTGAACCGGTTTTTGCTACATGCAGCAAAAGCAAAATAATATGTAGCAAAAGCGGAACTTTCTGTAGCAAAAGTGGGATTTTGACCCAAAAAAGAGGACATGTGGTTGGCTGGGGACCCGGGGGATAAAAACACAAATCCCCCGGGGGACGCCTAGTACTGCCCTTAAAAAAACCCGAACAGTATAAAGAAGCTCAATAAAACCAAAAATTACATCAAAATCCATGAGAAGCCCTTCATTTTCAACCTCCAGATCGTATCGACGACGCGCCTCCGCTGCCGCTCCTCCCTAAGCCGTCCTGACATTGTTGGTTGCGTATGGGAAGTCGTCGAACGGGTCGAGAAGGTCACATCCGTCTCAGAGTCAAAGAAGAAACCTGCCGATGAAGCTCCTTCCCCATAGCCAGAAGAAGCCCCTGAGGACCACACCACTCCCACAAGCTTCTCGACATCGCCGTCGAGAGGGGGCTAAAACCGGGGTGAACTTATTGGAAGAGACGCCGCCGTCACCACCTGAACTCCGTCCCACCAAACATGAATCCTAAAAATAGAAAAAATGTAGCCCTCCCGCCAGCGGGGGCATAGATCCACCCCGCCTCCTGGTCCGGAGGCCACAGAGGCGAGGTAGATCGGTGGTGGCGCTGACGAGAGGCGACAAGATGTGCTTGCGTGGGAGGAGGAGGGGAACTGTTCAGTCCGTGACCTGTATTGATACCTCTGGTGTAGTTTGCCCAATAGATAGTGGTGACAAGAATATACTACTCCCTCCTGTCCATATTAATGGTCTTAACTTTTTCTAGTTTCATTGAATCTAGTTAAGTATTTAGACTAGATGCATTCTTACCTAGAAGAAAAAGTTAAGGCCATTAATATGAACTATAGGAAGTAGTTTTTCTCATCTGCTTTCGGCTGACCACATTTTTTTTCTTCCATTTATCTCTTTGTAGACAAACAAGAGACCGAGCCATCTTGACTCATGTTCAAATAAATTGTTTTAGCAAAGAGACTCACCGGAGTTAAAATTGTTTTCCAATTTGTATGAGAATTTGAAATCTCCACCATTCATTGTAACCTGTTTTTTTCGGTCTCATCCATCGTATGACAATGGATCTGCAGTTCACACCGAGCAGGCGAGCACCATAGATGGCGTGCTTTCGGAGAGGGTTCAGTTTGCCTCCCATGCAAGCCAGGCCGCAGAATCAGGTACAGATTTGGATGCGACCATGGTATACGCGTCAAGTCAGTAGGCAGAAATGTCGGATCATGTTGGGAAAAGAATATTATGGTGAGTATGCACGTCCAAACAATTTTTTTCAGCCCCGCTAATACACCGACATAATCACACGATTTAAACTACTTTAATAGCCGGATCATGTTGGGAAAAGAGTATTATGGTGAGTATGCCATCTAGGTTTCCAACGACCAAGAAGGGACAGTATGGTTTAGTCACTTTAATAGCATCCTAAATAAACTAAAAAAATCGTCACTTCAAAGTTGACGCATTATTGATCCTAAGCACATGCTTAAGCCAGGAATAACATGCACAAGTACTACGTGCATGCAACATTATCAGCTTAGACAGCACATGGATCCGTCGGTCAAATGTGAGCATGCAGGTTCCAAGCAGGTGGCTTTCAGTTGGGCCCCGAGAGACCTGCAAATAGAGTACTTTACTAGGCTGCTTTGTTATTGCATGATTGCATCGGAGATCTATCATATCGCGTCTTGCTTTGCGAAAAGCACGGAAGTTGGTTACTTGCTTTCGACAAATCAGATAAATCTGATCTTTATTAAAAATTTCAACATAAAATGAACCCGCTTAAAAAAATATCCAATAAGGTTTTTTGATACCACCACATCATATGATGTTGAAGGACATTAATGTCACTATAAGACCCCGGCGTACCAAAGAATGCATGCCAAATTCAAGTCTCATGATTGGCCACCATTTTAAAGATTATAGTAGAATTCTTTTTGGCCTTTGAATTGTTCATGTCATGTCGCGGGAAATTCTTTTAACTGTAATGCATGCGATCAATTGAGCCAAGCATACCTTGAAACCTCCAAGCCTTGTTCAACTCCAAAAGCCTGACAGTGTCTTCAGTATTGGATGCTCTCGAGTATGTAGGTCCAAACACTTGCACAATTAATTGCCACAACAAAGCATTTCGCGCACTTGATAGCGGTGCTTTTACCCATGGTATATGCCCAAGTTCTCTGGCGGTATTCCTCCTTTGCACAAAATAAGTATCAAACTTGGCCACCTCCTCCTTGATGCGCTTAAACAAGTCGATTCTCATCCGAAAACACCGACAAAAGTAGTGCTCGGAATATGTTGCATTTTCATTGAAATATATCCGCATCAACTTCTCATGCAATTTGATCCGTTCCCTTCACAACCTTTATCTTCCAAAAACCAAGTCACCAATCTTCGATTTTTTATTGGCGCGCCCAAGCCAATAGCATGGATATGTTTTCTTCTTTCTCAATATTAAATTCATCATTGGATGAATCATTGGATAATATCATCTATAAGCATGTGAAATAATTGAAATACTTGTGCCAACTAAAAACTAAAATGTAAGCAAGATGGGCAAGCGTAGCGACACATACCTTGAGGAGCTTTCGACGAACAATTTATGAGCACCAAGTTGCTTCTTGGCTAGAGGAGGACATGGTGGCTGTCGAGCTTAGCTTGTGGCGCCGTGGCAGCACGACACTAAATCGAGCGATGTGCGAGCGGCGAATGGAACGTGTGGCGCCGTGGCAGCACCAAGTTGCGACGGTGGTGGATGGGGGCTCGATTTACCGCGGTGACACGCTCGGTGTAGTCATGTGGGGACATGATGATGTGTAGCTCAGATCACTGTAGAGCTTCGTTGGGAGACCCCAAGGAAGGTATGATGAGCACAACATCAAATTTTCCCTCGGTACAAACCAAGGTTATCGAACCAGTAGGAGGAAGGAAATGACCCAAAGGTGTTGCTAGCAACTTGGAAACCTGCACAACACAAACTCAAGACTTTGCCCCAACAAACAGTGAGGTTGTCAATCTCACCGGTTTGCTGAAAACAAAGGATTAACTATATGGTGTGTAAGGTAATGGTGGCTTTCAGAAAGTAAACAGTAACAGCGGAAGATGTATCAATGGTAAAGATTGGACCGGGGTCCATAGTTCACTAGAGATGTTCTCCTTAAGATAAACGACATAACATGCTGGGTAAACAAATTACAACAGGCAATTGATAGGACAGAGCAAGGTATAACAATTGAATACTAGACATTCATGATTCTATGAGATTTGATTGGGCATTACAACAATATACATATACCGCCGTCCAACTGCATCTATGACTAGTAATCCATCTTCAGGTTATCATCCGAACCCCCTCTAGTATTAAGTTGCAAGCAACGGATAACTACTTTAAGCAAGGTGTGTAAAGTAAAAAATACAATTGTTCCATGAAAATAGATTGTTGTTTTCTCCCTAGTAGCAACAACACATCTACAACCTTAGAGATTTATGTCACTTCTCCAAATTAAATAGAGGCATGGACCCACTGTCGAGAATAAATACTCCCTCTTGGAGTCACTAGCATCTACTTGGCCAAGATAGCTACTAGAAACGGAGAGCATGCAAGATCTCAGACAACACAGACATGATAGAATTAATAAGATAGAATCATTAACCAATCTGACATAGTAATCTCAATATCCATCGGATCCCTACAAACACAACATTCATGATTACAAATAGATGATCTTGATCATGAACGGATCTCACAAAATCTATACATGGTAGCACAAAGGATAAGAAACAACCATCTAGCTACTACATGGACCCGTAGTCGAAGGTGGAACTACTCACGCTTCATACCGGAGGCTGGCATGGTGATGAAGAAGGACTTGTGTTGATCTCTCCCTCGGTGGTGCCGAAGAGCCAGATACCCTCCCGATCTAGGGACGATGGTGGCGGCGGCTACAGACTATTTCGTGAAAGATTGATCGGGTAGTTAGGGTTTAGGTATCGGGGGCTTCTTATAGGCGAAGAGGGAGGCTGAGGGGTTGCCCGAGGCGGCTACACCCTCCCCAGGCGCAGGCCAGGGGTGTGGCCCCCTCAAGGCCCTCCTCTGTCTCGTCTTCTGGCTCCGTGTTCCCCACCGTAAAATATTGACTTTGGCTTTTGTCCCGTCCAATTCCAAGAAAATTCACTTTCTGACTTTTTTGGAACCAAAAACAACAGAAAACAGGCAACTGGCACTGTGGCATCTTGTTAATAGGTTAGTACTAGAAAACATATAAAAATACCTCAAAGAGAAGATAAAACAAAGCAAAGTAGATACTAAATAAGCATGGAACATCAAATATTATAGATGTTTACGACGTATCAACCATCCCCAAGCTTAACTCATGCTCATCCTCGAGTAGGTTAGTGATAAAAAGAATAATTTTTTAGGTGACATGCACCATCAAAATCAAGATCAAACCATTTGCAAGCATTGAAAGTTGTGATCAGAGTACTTGATGACCCACAAGTATCGGGGGTGCATCGTAGTACTTTCGATAAATAGGAGTGTCGATCCCAACGAGGAGCATAAGGTGCTGACTAGTGGTATGGAGCATGAAATATTTGTAAATACTTAAAAAACAGATTTTTAGGGTTTTTTAATAAAGCAAGGAAATAAAGTACAAGTAAATAAAGACAACAAATAATTGCAGCAAGTGGCCCAATCCTTTCTTAGAAAAGGACAAGACGGTAGGAATACTTATGAGGACCAAACGTTCTCGAGGACACATGAGAATACCGTCAAGTGCTTTCGTTTCATATAGCTAATTCATCTTCTTTGGTTTGATAAGTGTTGTGTGTGTGAAACTGTGCTAATGTACCGACCTTACTTGGACTAATACATACTTATGATTAAAACCTTTGCAAGCATCCGCAACTACAAGAAAGTAATTAAGATAAATCCTAACCACAGCCTTAAACTCTGAGATCCTACACTCCCTTGTGCAAAGGTTTCCTAACAGGGTTTCAAGTTTCTGTCACTCCGGCAACCCCACAATTAGTAGCCAAATACACAATGCATTCCCCTAGGCCCATAAATGGTAAAGTATCATGTAGTAGACGTTCATATGACACCACTAGAAGAATAGCACCACAACTTAAATATTAAACCATTGAATAATACCTTAACACAATTCCACTACTAACAACATGACTTCTCCCATGTCCTCAAGAACTAAACGAACTACTCATGAGACATCATATGGATCAAGACCAGAGATGATATAATGATGGATAACCCTGAACATAAACAATAATACAATGGTTCCACTCACAAGCATCAACTATAATAGTAATCAACACCGAGAAAGTTTCCCCTAAGAACTATGCAAGATTCAACATAATTGTTACAACGGGATGGAGTGGTGATGATGGTGCTGGTGGAGATGATTGTGTGGATGATGATGATGATCCCGATCAAGTCTAGTTTGATGATGGTGTTGATGGTGACGATCTCCCCTCTTCGGGAAGGAATTTCCCTGGCAGAAATCTGTCTGTCGGAGAGCTATTTATCCCTCTCTGTAGTTTCCGCCCCGCAGAGGCGGCGGAATCTTTCTGTGGTTGCTCCCCTGACTTTAGGGTTTTGAGGAGAGGATATAGGCGAGAGGGTGCAACCAGAGGTGTGCCAGGGTGGCCACACCCCCTGTAGGAGTGGCCCAGGGTGGCCCGCGCCTGGGGGGTGTGGGCCCCCCTGTGGCCCAACTCCGCCTCCCCTTCTGGCATCCTTCGTCTTCTGGGAAAATATAATTTTCTATAGTATTTCTGGTATTTTTCTGATCGCGAAATTGCATCGAAACACCGCTTTTTCCATCTAAATCCTGACTCCGGCAGTTCATCCTCCAAGAATCATCCAACATGCAAAAACAGATGAAAAGACATAAGTATCACCTCTGAATAAGGAATATATCAATGAATAGAAGTAATTTATGATATATAATGGTGATGCAAATTGGACGTATCAACTCCCCCAAGCTTAGACCTCACTTGTCCCCAAGCGAAAACTAAGCTCAGTAAACATGTCCACAGGTTTATGGAGTGAAGTGTCGATAAAAATATAACGGACAAGAAGCATCGCACTTACCAATACACAACTCATAGTAGAAAGCAACTCACCATTATATAACTTAGATCGCAACAAGTATGGGAGTCATGATAAAGATACATAAAGATAAATCATAATTGGGATTGGCAAACTTTGTTCTTGGTCAGAGAATAGTTAGCAAACAGTTTTCAAGCAAAGCTTTTCTAAAGAAGTTTATAATAGGAATACTCTTTGCTCAAACATAAAAGGCTTTTCATAATGATGGCTTCCAAAGTAATACTCATTTAGATAAGAGTCTTGTGCAAACAAGGAAAATAAGGAACATGGTTGAATAAATCATCATATGAATGATTGAAACACAACAACTAAAATGCTTGCTGGAGATAGAGAGGAATAGGTTTACTGACTCAACTTAGAAGTAGAAGAAAGGCATTTCATAGAGGGAAGCAGGGATTTCAAGTTCATAAAGAGCTTTCAAAATATTATGGTACTTGCTAGCTTTGAGCTCTCATTGCCCCTATCATAAGCATCTTGAGGTGATTAAGGTTAAAGTGAATAAAGATGGAGTATATGCTTGACGAAATATAAGTTGGCAATCTCATGTCCCTTAAGTACGAGGGCCGCTCTTCATGCAACTCAACTCTAATTCTTGTCATAGTAAGTACATGTGTATCATAGAGAACCACCAATGGGGTACCCATTGCACATGATACAGGAGCTATCCCATATGAAATGACAAGGCAAGCAGACAGTGAGCATCTTAGAAATCTCTTATTTAAGATGGGAAAATGGTGTTTTTTTCTCTCTTCCATCTTTTCAATATGTATCTCTTCTTTTTTTATAAGAATAAAGCTTCACAGATTGCTCACTATGGTGATGCTGCAGGTTTCCACCATGATTAGGCCTGGCCTAGGCTAGCGGCCCAGGCGTTTCTCTAACACACATACATAACTCCATGGACTTACAAGCTCCCATTTTATTTAACACCGACGACATCCGCAAAGAAGAGAGCATGATATCAACTGGGTAGATATTTACAAGTGTTGAAAGCGTTCCCTATGACAACATGGTTCTGAAAATCCCAACGTATAGGTGCAAGAATGTACAACTTCGATGACACAATGGTTCAAGTTTATTAGGGCCAAGAAAATAAGGTGTGCCATCAAGTTTGTGAGAGCTTTACTAACTAGTTTTCACATAAAAAAATAATTTTTAATTTGAAAGATAGATGAAGCTTGATAATTTACTTGGAATAGCAATAATGCTAATGGGTAGATATGGTGGACGCAAGTAGCACATGTTTTGATTTAAAGGATTGGATGCATGAGAAGTGTTCCCTCTCAGCACAGGTTTTTGGCTAGCAAGGCTGGGTAGCAAGCAAAAGAGTTGATGGAAACAAGCAAACATACAAGTGATAAAGTCAAACATGCAATATTCCTTGAAGACATAAAATATCTTAAATAAAGAATACTAAGCTTATGGGTCAATCAAGAAATAAAATAAATGATACAAAATACCTGTAAGCGCTTTTCTCTTTTCCTTTCAAACCTCAAAAAGTGTTGCTACTGACCAGAGCTCGGTTTGCCAAAACCAATTTAGATCTACTTGATGCTCCCAAAGTGATACCAATACTAATCAACAAGATCAATCATATAATAGAGATTGCAAACTAAAATAAGAAGTGCAAAAAGGTAAAAGTTGAAACTTCTCATTAATATCCCATAAAGGCACTCACACCAAGGGATACATAGATAACCAACTAAAGGAGAGATACTTCCACAATGCAAACCAACCTATATGATAACTTCTCTTTCTAAGATATGAATCTACTAAAAAGGTAAAAAGATAAAAGATAATGATGTGATACCGCAGCACTCCTCCATGCTTGGACGAAGCCAAGGGGATTCCAAAACCTGATGACGAATTACTCCTTCGCTGGTGGTGGTGTTCCCTTGGTAAGCTTTTCAATGAACTTCTTCAAATCTTCAATCTCGAAGGTTAGAGTACGAATCAACTCTGAATTATGCTCAATGCAGTTCATGATCATGTTAGACTGAGAATACCAGTCCTTGTTATTCTTTACCCACTCTTCCTCCTTAGAGTGTTCCTTCCCTACATGGTTAGAATAGGGCATATCCCAACTAGAGGGTAGCTTCCCTTTGGGCATCTTCTGAAATTGCTGCTCATGTATAAGAGTATGGAAGGGGTTCTTGGTACGTGGATGTAAGGGTCCCAACCTTTAATAAGGTAGAGTCCCATGTGTTTACAATGCTAGTCCCTGGATAAATAGCTAGCATCCACAGTTAAGATGTAATATCAAGAAACAAAGGTCATAATACAAATTTATAACCAGGAATAACATAATTTTATTACATCTTACATAGCTCATTTGGCTATTACATTACATTGCAGCAGAAAATCTATAAGCATGGAGTCCTTCATCTTCAAAGTGCCACAGGAAGACATGTTGGTTGTAGACTTTGTAATCCTAATCAACACACTTCACTAAATCAATCAATCCTGCAACATACAAGTTACAGCCACAAGGGTCAATACATTTGAATTGTATTGGCAAGTGATACTATGGTAATATAGTGGAGTCTATCATCTATATGCAATTGGCTAAGTGGAGTTGAGGCTTGCATTGCTCAAAATAGATTTTTCCTTAACATTTGAAAACACTAAGTTTTTGCTGGACAAAATCATTTTTCTCAATCAAAGATTGAAGATCCTTTAAACCTTGTTCAACCACAAGTTTTTAACTTAGAAATTTGAATGATGAGATTCTTGATTGCTTCCATGTCTTGATGCTCAAATTGTCCTTTACCAGGGACATGGCTAAGTACTTAGATTTTACACTCTGCAGAGGTGGTGCACTTTCCCCACAAGACTTGGTTTCCCAAGATAAGATCTTTCAGAAGCCTTCCCTTAGACCAAAATGGACGCGCTCCAACCTATCAAACTCTACCACCAACTGTCCATATGGCTAAGTTCTTGCAACCTATATGATCCAGGTAGAGCCCATAATACCAAGTGGCTGCACTTGAAGCTTCTCAACATTTGACATCTCAAATCTCTTTCTTCCTGGGTGGCCATCCACAAGTGAGATACACAAGGTAAACCATAAACATGGGCCTTGTGAACCACTCAACCAAAAACCACCAATCAAGACCCATTCCACCCAGGTGATTCATTAACTTAGTTGTTTTATTAAACAAAACACAAGTCCTCAGACTTAGAAATTTTTCCATAGTATGAATGTATAATCCACCCTTGTTTTCTATTATCTAAGCTAAGCTTGATAGTAGTAGGAATCTTATCTTAAGAAAGTTTCTACTAAGGTTTCATCTACTAGGATTTCCTATAGCAAGGTTTATACTTAGCAAAAGTTCCATGCAAGTTTTACTTAGAAAAATCACTAATGCATAGTGAAAGTAATGGGACAAAAAGTATGAAGCATAACTTGCCTTTTTGGTAGAGGGTATAAGTTCACTCCTTGTCCTTGCAACAATCACACTCTTCAAGTCACTACAATTCAATCAAGCAAGTTACGAACTCAATCTACCAATCAAGCAAAACAACACATAAAATCATAGAACCAAGATAATGCATGCAAGCATGCCAAGCTTTGTTTTGTTTGAAAAAGTGGTTCCTAATGGGTCATAACATTTGAAAGCACCTCATGGTCATTTTATAAAGTGGCAAAGTCATTTGCAAAAGGTTTCACTTCAAAAACCATTTTCAAAACAAAGTATCATTTTATGTGGTGTAGAAATATTTTTACTAAGGAATTAATCTATAGGGCTCACAAAATAAGTTTTCAAACCACAAAACTTGTTGTTTAGGGTCAGAGAGTTTAAAACAAAACATTTCCCAAAGGTTTTCTTCCAAAACCATTTTTAATAAATAAACCACATTTCTATTTGACTAGAAATGGTTTTAAATCAAAGAAACATTATTTTGTTTCACCAAATACATTTTTGAAACCACAAAGTGTTTACTATGGTCAGTAGGTTCAAAACACTCCATTTGCAAAAGATTTTATCCCCAAAATCATTTTTGAATAATTTTTATAATCTAAACAAGCATACAAATGTTTATGCAAAAACAAACATTTTTCCAGAAGCTTTTTACTAAACAAAAGGCATGGTTGGATAGGGCTTGTTCCACTGATTCCATTGTTATAAAGTTCGCAAATTTTGGACGTGTGGATCAAAAGTTACAAGAGTTTCAAATCTGCATCTAAATCAGATTCAAATTTCTGTTTTAAACAATCTGGTGACACGCGTCATGTCCCTATTCGCAGATACCGTTTTGCCCGGATCGTCTATTCTGGCGCGTTGGATCAAGTTGAATCATGCGGCTCAGAAGCGTCGTGCATCCATTCGCCACTTTCTATCCTAATCATCGATCCAAATCCAACGGTCCTAACTACAATAATCACGGGCCTGGCGGCGGCCTTTCGAGCGAGGTCGTCACGGTGAATCTGGACGCAAGGGAGAGAAGGAAAAGGCTCACCGTGATCGCAATGTCGTGGGGAAGCTCAAGGTGTCGTTGGTTCGACGAGGGGCGCACGGATTTGAGGGTAATGGCTCGCTGGAGTTCTTGCTGGCGTCGGGCGGTTCTGGAGGTCGTCGAGGGCGAGGATGGGAGGCACCCTAGGACGAAAGGGAGACACTGTTAGGTTCGCAAGGGCATGGCGATCATTATCGTGTCCACGGGGAAGAGAGGGGTGGTCGGGTTTACCGGGGGACGTCGCCGCAGTTGGGGGAGAGGGTGGCTCGGGGAAGATGTTGCCGAGCTTGCAGAGCTCGTAAGGTGAGTGGCGATGCGGAAAAGTCCACGGACGATGGGGATCACAGCTGCGTGCTCTAGGAGGCAAGTGGTGGCGTGGGCCTGCCGGAATCCTCGCCGGAACATCGTCGGACAGAGGGTGGTGTTGAGTGAAATTGACACTGGGGCGCTGGGAGGAGATGAGGGAAATGGAGGAATATGGCGTTTAAATGAGAGTGGTCACGACGAGTAATGGTGGCCGCATTAAGGTGAATTGAAGCCGCAGAATCACTGCCAGAAACGGCGACGAGGGAGAGAGAACAGGTCGCTGCGGGTGAGGACGATGAACAGGAGGGGTGGGGCATACTTGTCAGCGAGAAAGGAAGTGAGGGGGAGGGTCCACCAGTCATTCACTGCACGGGTCGCCTGTTGAGTGAGAAAATGGTTCGGCAGAGGGGAAAATAGGTGGGCTTGCTGGGCTGCTGGGCCTAGTTGGGTTGGGTCAATCCGTTCTCACATTTTTTTTCCTGTCTGAATCTTTTTCTTTTTCCAGATTCAATTTTTGTTTTGAAATTCAACAACCAATTAAGCATTCAAATTAATTCAAACATCCACCACACTTTGCAAATGAATTTGGTTATGTTTAACAACATAAACCAATTCCCAAAATAAAATAATATTTTTATTTTAGAGTCCATTTATAATAAAATAAAATGGACATTAGTTAATAAATCAAATGGGTTTTAATTTATTTAAAAACTCCATTTGAAATCTAAATATTTTCAAAACCAAATCAGTAGGTTTTATTTGAAAATAGAAGATACTTGGAAAACTTGTTTAAAATAAAATAACATTTTATTTTAGGGTCCATTAATCATTAAATAAAATGGACCTTAGTTATTAAATCAAATAGGATTTGTTTTATTTAAAACCTTTATTTTGAAATCTAAAATAAAACCAAAACACTTCATTAGGTTTTATTTGAGAATATAAACTACTTGGAAAACTTATTTAAAATAAATAAATAAGTTTTAGTATTTATTTAAAATGGGAAAAGCCTTTACTTAAATAAAATTAGATATTAAATCCTTATTATTTTATTTAAATAAACCTTTACTATTTTTATCAAAACAAAACATTTTATTTCAAAATATTGGCCAAGGTTTAATTTGGCTTTATAAATAATCCTTATTTATAAATCTATCTTTTCTTTTGAAAACCAAATCTTTTTATTAAAAGATCCAAAATAGTAATTCCAAATATTTTTATTTTCCTTTATTAAATGTTTATCTTTTTAAATCCCTTTAGGATTTATTTGTTCAAAATAGGTTTGAAGGTTTCCAATTGGAATCAAAAAGTTTCTTCTCACCCTGAAAATCAATAAAGTTTTATTTTATTCATTTATTTTTCACATAACAAGATTTGGAAAATCTTGGGATGTGACAGGCTACCACCCTTAAAATAAATCTCGTCCCGAGATTTGGGGAGGCTAGGGTTACAAGTTGGCTCAAAAGCAACTAGGGTACTACCACCCTTAAAATTTTTCCTACTAGTTTACATCTTGTCTCACTTGGGATCTTGGTGTAACTTTCCTGGACAGGAGTTTGCATAGTGGCCTAGTTCCTTGCATTTGAAACATGTGACAAGGCTGATATCTTTCTTTTCCTTTGGTATCATTGCCTCTTGTTTGTTTCTTTGGTTCTTCTTCTTTTCTGGGCAGTCACTGGCATAGTGTCCCTTCTCTTTGCAATTGTAACATTGCACTTGAGTAATATCCTTCTTCTTCTTTTTGGGTCTCTCCAAAGCTAGGAGTTCTTTTAGTTCATGCTCCTCAAAGGTGGGAAATCTTTCTCTCTTCTTGGGGCAGTTACTAGACTTTCTTCTTTACCATTAGGGCATTGATCTTCATGCTCCTTGGATGCATGATCTTTGTCTCCACAAGTATTGCTAGCTTGGGTTCCTTCTAGAACAACATCTTTGCCATCCTTGTTGTCATTAGCTCTTTGGGAAAAGTTTTCTCCCATGTTGATCATTTGAGTAACTAATCCTTGCAGCAATTGGGATTGCAGTTTCAAAATCCTTTGTATGGCTGGGTCTAGTCCATTGTTGTTGGCTAAAAGCTGAGTTGTCTCTAGGCTCAACTGGTTTTGGGTTGCTATAAGTTCTCTCATGTTGTCCTCTTGGTTGTTGTTGTTGTCATCAACCTTGATGTTGGAGTCTCTTGGAGTAGTCATCTGTTTGGGTTGGATTGGGATTAGAATAGGCAAAATATTTCTAAGGAAATAATTCTAATCACACACATCACAATTTTCACAAGCAATGTGCAAGCATTCACAAACAACTTTTCACTCAAACAACAAGTTCAAGCACATACTCAGGCAACAAGATATTTTTGTTACACCACATAAGTTGGTGTGGTTGACTTAACTAAATATGGTGGTCCATCTATATGGTTATCTTGTGATCTTTCCATCTTTCTTGGTTGATTCTTCTTGCATGAAATCATGATTCCTTGAGAAAAACTCTTGGGTATAATACTTCTAGTGATGTGGGCTCCTTCTAACTTTTGCATTTCCTCGGTCTCTAAATCTTGAGCAAGATTTCCTTGTCTCACTTGTAGTCCTTAGTGATATCCAAGTTGGAAGTCCTTGGTGAATATTTTGAAGATGTTGAAGTCATTAGAGTTGAAGAAGTTGAAGTCATTAGAGTTGAAGATGTTGAAATCATTAGAGTTGAAGATGTCCTTTGCACATGGTGTAGTCTTTGGCCATGGGGTAGGTTTTTCCATCAAGTTAAAATAGAAGAGATGTAGAGTTGAAACCAAAGTGGTTGAGGAAAGTGTTTACAAGATTGTTTGTAAATAAGTTTTGCAACAAGTACAACTCCTATTTTTTTCTAAGGGTTTTTGTCCAATCCTAGGTTTACAAATCCTACAGGAAACACAATGCTCTGATACCATCTGTAAGGGTCCCAACCTTTAATAAGGTAGAGTCCCCTGTGTTTACAATGCTAGTCCCTGGATCAATAGCTAGCATCCACAGTTAAGATGTAATATCAAGAAACAAAGGTCATAATACAACTTTATAACCAGGAATAACATAATTTTATTACATCTTACATAGCTCATTTGGCTATTACATTACATTGCAGCAGAAAATCTATAAGCATGGAGTCCTTCATCTTCAAAGTGCCACAGGCAGACATGTTGGTTGTAGACTTCGTAATCCTAATCAACACACTTCACTAAATCAATCAATCCTGCAACATACAAGTTACAGCCACAAGGGTCAATACATTTGAATTGTATTGGCAAGTGATACTATGGTAATATAGTGGAGTCTATCATCTATATGCAATTGGCTAAGTGGAGTTGAGGCTTGCATTGCTCAAAATAGATTTTTCCTTAACATTTGAAAACACTAAGTTTTTGCTGGACAAAATCATTTTTCTCAATCAAAGATTGAAGATCCTTTAAACCTTGTTCAACCACAAGTTTTTAACTTAGAAATTTGAATGATGAGATTCTTGATTGCTTCCATGTCTTGATGCTCAAATTGTCCTTTACCAGGGACATGGCTAAGTACTTAGATTTTACACTCTGCAGAGGTGGTGCACTTTCCCCACAAGACTTGGTTTCCCAAGATAAGATCTTTCAGAAGCCTTCCCTTAGACCAAAATGGACGCGCTCCAACCTATCAAACTCTACCACCAACTGTCCATATGGCTAAGTTCTTGCAACCTATATGATCCACGTAGAGCCCATAATACCAAGTGGCTGCACTTGAAGCTTCTCAACATTTGACATCTCAAATCTCTTTGTTCCTGGGTGGCCATCCACAAGTGAGATACACAAGTTAAACCATAAACATGGGCCTTGTGAACCACTCAACCAAAAACCACCAATCAAGACCCATTCCACCCAGGTGATTCATTAACTTAGTTGTTTTATTAAACAAAACACAAGTCCTCAGACTTAGAAATTTTTCCATAGTATGAATGTATAATCCACCCTTGTTTTCTATTATCTAAGCTAAGCTTGATAGTAGTAGGAATCTTATCTTAAGAAAGTTTCTACTAAGGTTTCATCTACTAGGATTTCCTATAGCAAGGTTTATACTTAGCAAAAGTTCCATGCAAGTTTTACTTAGAAAAATCACTAATGCATAGTGAAAGTAATGGGACAAAAAGTATGAAGCATAACTTGCCTTTTTGGTAGAGGGTATAAGTTCACTCCTTGTCCTTGCAACAATCACACTCTTCAAGTCACTACAATTCAATCAAGCAAGTTACGAACTCAATCTACCAATCAAGCAAAACAACACATAAAATCATAGAACCAAGATAATGCATGCAAGCATGCCAAGCTTTGTTTTGTTTGAAAAAGTGGTTCCTAATGGGTCATAACATTTGAAAGCACCTCATGGTCATTTTATAAAGTGGCAAAGTCATTTGCAAAAGGTTTCACTTCAAAAACCATTTTCAAAACAAAGTATCATTTTATGTGGTGTAGAAATATTTTTACTAAGGAATTAATCTATAGGGCTCACAAAATAAGTTTTCAAACCACAAAACTTGTTGTTTAGGGTCAGAGAGTTTAAAACAAAACATTTCCCAAAGGTTTTCTTCCAAAACCATTTTAATAAATAAACCACATTTCTATTTGACTAGAAATGGTTTTAAATCAAAGAAACATTATTTTGTTTCACCAAATACATTTTGAAACCACAAAGTGTTTACTATGGTCAGTAGGTTCAAAACACTCCATTTGCAAAAGATTTTATCCCCAAAATCATTTTTGAATAATTTTTATAATCTAAACAAGCATACAAATGTTTATGCAAAAACAAACATTTTTCCAGAAGCTTTTTACTAAACAAAAGGCATGGTTGGATAGGGCTTGTTCCACTGATTCCATTGTTATAAAGTTCGCAAATTTTGGACGTGTGGATCAAAAGTTACAAGAGTTTCAAATCTGCATCTAAATCAGATTCAAATTTCTGTTTTAAACAATCTGGTGACACGCGTCATGTCCCTATTCGCAGATACCGTTTTGCCCGGATCGTCTATTCTGGCGCGTTGGATCAAGTTGAATCATGCGGCTCAGAAGCGTGCGTACCCATTCGCTTACTTTCTATCCTAATCATCAGATCCAAATCCAACGGTCCTAACTACAATAATCAGCGGCGCTCTGGCGGCAGCGCTCAGGCGAGGTCGTCGCCGGTGATACTGGACGCAAGGGAGAGAAGGAAAAGGCTCACCGTGATCGCAATGTCGTGGGGAAGCTCAAGGTGTCGTTGGTTCGACGAGGGGCGCACGGATTTGAGGGTAATGGCTCGCTGGAGTTCTTGCTGGCGTCGGGCGGTTCTGGAGGTCGTCGAGGGCGAGGATGGGAGGCACCCTAGGACGAAAGGGAGACACTGTTAGGTTCGCAAGGGCATGGCGATCATTATCGTGTCCACGGGGAAGAGAGGGGTGGTCGGGTTTACCGGGGGGACGTCGCCGCAGTTGGGGGAGAGGGTGGCGCTGGCTCGGGGAAGATGTTGCCGAGCTTGCAGAGCTCGTGCGGGTGAGCTGGCGATGCGGAAAAGTCCGCCGGACGATGGGGATCACAGCTGCGTGCTCTAGGAGGCAAGTGGTGGCGTGGGCCTGCCGGAATCCTCGCCGGAACATCGTCGGACAGAGGGTGGTGTTGAGTGAAATTCGACAGCCTGGGGGCGCACCTGGGGGAGGAGACAGAGGGGAAATGGAGGGAATACGCTGGCGTTTAAATGAGAGTGGTCACGACGAGTAATGGTGGCCGCATTAAGGTGAATTGAAGCCGCAGAATCACTGCCAGAAACGGCGACGAGGGAGAGAGAACAGGTCGCTGCGGGTGAGGACGATGAACAGGAGGGGTGGGGCATACTTGTCAGCGAGAAAGGAAGTGAGGGGGAGGGTCCACCAGTCATTCACTGCACGGGTCGCCTGTTGAGTGAGAAAATGGTTCGGCAGAGGGGAAAATAGGTGGGCTTGCTGGGCTGCTGGGCCTAGTTGGGTTGGGTCAATCCGTTCTCACATTTTTTTTCCTGTCTGAATCTTTTTCTTTTTCCAGATTCAATTTTTGTTTTGAAATTCAACAACCAATTAAGCATTCAAATTAATTCAAACATCCACCACACTTTGCAAATGAATTTGGTTATGTTTAACAACATAAACCAATTCCCAAAATAAAATAATATTTTTATTTTAGAGTCCATTTATAATAAAATAAAATGGACATTAGTTAATAAATCAAATGGGTTTTAATTTATTTAAAAACTCCATTTGAAATCTAAATATTTTCAAAACCAAATCAGTAGGTTTTATTTGAAAATAGAAGATACTTGGAAAACTTGTTTAAAATAAAATAACATTTTATTTTAGGGTCCATTAATCATTAAATAAAATGGACCTTAGTTATTAAATCAAATAGGATTTGTTTTATTTAAAACCTTTATTTTGAAATCTAAAATAAAACCAAAACACTTCATTAGGTTTTATTTGAGAATATAAACTACTTGGAAAACTTATTTAAAATAAATAAATAAGTTTTAGTATTTATTTAAAATGGGAAAAGCCTTTACTTAAATAAAATTAGATATTAAATCCTTATTATTTTATTTAAATAAACCTTTACTATTTTTATCAAAACAAAACATTTTATTTCAAAATATTGGCCAAGGTTTAATTTGGCTTTATAAATAATCCTTATTTATAAATCTATCTTTTCTTTTGAAAACCAAATCTTTTTATTAAAAGATCCAAAATAGTAATTCCAAATATTTTTATTTTCCTTTATTAAATGTTTATCTTTTTAAATCCCTTTAGGATTTATTTGTTCAAAATAGGTTTGAAGGTTTCCAATTGGAATCAAAAGTTTCTTCTCACCCGAAAATCAATAAAGTTTTATTTTATTCATTTATTTTTCACATAACAAGATTTGGAAAATCTTGGGATGTGACAGGCTACCACCCTTAAAATAAATCTCGTCCCGAGATTTGGGGAGGCTAGGGTTACAAGTTGGCTCAAAAGCAACTAGGGTACTACCACCCTTAAAATTTTTCCTACTAGTTTACATCTTGTCTCACTTGGGATCTTGGTGTAACTTTCACGGACAGAGTTTGCATAGTGGCCTAGTTCCTTGCATTTGAAACATGTGACAAGGCTGATATCTTTCTTTTCCTTTGGTATCATTGCCTCTTGTTTGTTTCTTTGGTTCTTCTTCTTTTCTGGGCAGTCACTGGCATAGTGTCCCTTCTCTTTGCAATTGTAACATTGCACTTGAGTAATATCCTTCTTCTTCTTTTTGGGTCTCTCCAAAGCTAGGAGTTCTTTTAGTTCATGCTCCTCAAAGGTGGGAAATCTTTCTCTCTTCTTGGGGCAGTTACTAGACTTTCTTCTTTACCATTAGGGCATTGATCTTCATGCTCCTTGGATGCATGATCTTTGTCTCCACAAGTATTGCTAGCTTGGGTTCCTTCTAGAACAACATCTTTGCCATCCTTGTTGTCATTAGCTCTTTGGGAAAAGTTTTCTCCCATGTTGATCATTTGAGTAACTAATCCTTGCAGCAATTGGGATTGCAGTTTCAAAATCCTTTGTATGGCTGGGTCTAGTCCATTGTTGTTGGCTAAAAGCTGAGTTGTCTCTAGGCTCAACTGGTTTTGGGTTGCTATAAGTTCTCTCATGTTGTCCTCTTGGTTGTTGTTGTTGTCATCAACCTTGATGTTGGAGTCTCTTGGAGTAGTCATCTGTTTGGGTTGGATTGGGATTAGAATAGGCAAAATATTTCTAAGGAAATAATTCTAATCACACACATCACAATTTTCACAAGCAATGTGCAAGCATTCACAAACAACTTTTCACTCAAACAACAAGTTCAAGCACATACTCAGGCAACAAGATATTTTTGTTACACCACATAAGTTGGTGTGGTTGACTTAACTAAATATGGTGGTCCATCTATATGGTTATCTTGTGATCTTTCCATCTTTCTTGGTTGATTCTTCTTGCATGAAATCATGATTCCTTGAGAAAAACTCTTGGGTATAATACTTCTAGTGATGTGGGCTCCTTCTAACTTTTGCATTTCCTCGGTCTCTAAATCTTGAGCAAGATTTCCTTGTCTCACTTGTAGTCCTTAGTGATATCCAAGTTGGAAGTCCTTGGTGAATATTTTGAAGATGTTGAAGTCATTAGAGTTGAAGAAGTTGAAGTCATTAGAGTTGAAGATGTTGAAATCATTAGAGTTGAAGATGTCCTTTGCACATGGTGTAGTCTTTGGCCATGGGGTAGGTTTTTCCATCAAGTTAAAATAGAAGAGATGTAGAGTTGAAACCAAAGTGGTTGAGGAAAGTGTTTACAAGATTGTTTGTAAATAAGTTTTGCAACAAGTACAACTCCTATTTTTTTCTAAGGGTTTTTGTCCAATCCTAGGTTTACAAATCCTACAGGAAACACAATGCTCTGATACCATCTATAAGGGTCCCAACCTTTAATAAGGTAGAGTCCCCTGTGTTTACAATGCTAGTCCCTGGATCAATAGCTAGCATCCACAGTTAAGATGTAATATCAAGAAACAAAGGTCATAATACAACTTTATAACCAGGAATAACATAATTTTATTACATCTTACATAGCTCATTTGGCTATTACATTACATTGCAGCAGAAAATCTATAAGCATGGAGTCCTTCATCTTCAAAGTGCCACAGGCACACATGTTGGTTGTAGACTTCGTAATCCTAATCAACACACTTCACTAAATCAATCAATCCTGCAACATACAAGTTACAGCCACAAGGGTCAATACATTTGAATTGTATTGGCAAGTGATACTATGGTAATATAGTGGAGTCTATCATCTATATGCAATTGGCTAAGTGGAGTTGAGTCTTGCATTGCTCAAAATAGATTTTTCCTTAACATATGAAAACACTAAGTTTTTGCTGGACAAAATCATTTTTCTCAATCAAAGATTGAAGATCCTTTAACCCTTTTTCAACCACAACTTTTTAACTTAGAAATTTGAATGATGAGATTCTTGATTGCTTCCATGTCTTGATGCTCAAATTGTCCTTTACCAGGGACATGGCTAAGTACTTAGATTTTACACTCTGCAGAGGTGGTGCACTTTCCCCACAAGACTTGGTTTCCCAAGACAAGATCTTTCAGAAGCCTTCCCTTAGACCAAAATGGACGCTCTCCAACCTATCAAACTCTACCACCAACTGTCCATATAGCTAAGTTCTTGCAACCTATATGATCCAGGTAGAGCCCATAATGCCAAGTGGCTGCACTTGAAGCTTCTCAACATTTGACATCCCAAATCTCTTTGTTCCTGGGTGGCCATCCACAAGTGAGATACACAAGGTAAACCATAAACATGGGCCTTGTGAACCACTCAACCAAAAACCACCAATCAAGACCCATTCCACCCAGGTGATTCATTAACTTAGTTGTTTTATTAAACAAAACACAAGTCCTCAGACTTAGAAATTTTTCCATAGTATGAATGTATAATCCACCCTTGTTTTCTATTAGCTAAGCTAAGCTTGATAGTAGTAGGAATCTTAACTTAGGAAAGTTTCTACTAAGGTTTCATCTACTAGGATTTCCTATAGCAAGGTTTATACTTAGCAAAAGTTCCATGCAAGTTTTACTTAGAAAAATCACTAATGCATAGTGAAAGTAATGGGACAAAAAGTATGAAGCATCACTTGCCTTTTTGGTAGAGGGTATAAGTTCACTCCTTGTCCTTGCAACAATCACACTCTTCAAGTCACTACAATTCAATCAAGCAAGTCACAAACTCAATCTACCAATCAAGCAAAACAACACATAAAATCATAGAACCAAGATAATGCATGCAAGCATGCCAAGCTTTGTTTTGTTTGAAAAAGTGGTTCCTAATGGGTCATAACATTTTAAATCACCGAATGGTCATTTTATAAAGTGGCAAAGTCATTTGCAAAAGGTTTCACTTCAAAAACCATTTTCAAAACAAAGTATCATTTTATGTGGTGTAGAAATATTTTTACTAAGGAATTAATATATAGGTCTCACAAAATAAGTTTTCAAACCACAAAACTTGGTGTTTAGGGTTAGAGAGTTTAAAACAAAACATTTCCCAAAGGTTTTCTTCCAAAACCATTTTTAATAAATAAACCACATTTCTATTTGACTAGAAATGGTTTTAAATCAAAGAAACATTATTTTGTTTCACCAAATACATTTTTAAAACCACAAAATGTTTCCTATGGTCAGTAGGTTCAAAACACTCCATTTGCAAAAGATTTTATCCCCAAAATCATTTTTGAATAATTTTTATAATCTAAACAAGCATACAAATGTTTCTGCAAAAACAAACATTTTTTCAGAAGCTTCTTACTAAACAAAAGGCATGGTTGGCTAGGGCTTGTTCCACCGATTCCATTGATATAAAGTTTGCAAATTTTGGACGTGTGGATCAAAAATTACAAGAGTTTCAAATGTGCATCTAAATCAGATTCAAATTTCTGTTTTAAACAATTTGGTGACACGCGTCATGTCCCTATTCGCAGATACCGTTTCGCCCGGATCGGCTATTCTGGCGCGTTGGATCAAGTTGAATCATGCGGCTCAGAAGCGTGCGTACCCATTCGCTTACTTTCTATCCTAATCGTCAGATCCAAATCCAACGGTCCTAACTACTCTGACTAATAATCAGCGGCGCTGGCGGCGGCGCTCTGGCGGCAGCGCTCAGGCGAGGTCGTCGCCGGTGATACTGGACGCAAGGGAGAGAAGGAAAAGGCTCACCATGATCACAATGTCGTGGGGAAGCTCAAGGTGTCGTTGGTTCGATGAGGGGCGCACGGAGTTGAGGGTAATGGCTCGCCGGAGTTCTTGCTGGCGTCAGGCGGTTCTGGAGGTCGTCGAGGGCGAGGATGGGAGGCACCCTAGGATGAAAGGGAGACACCGTTAGGTTCGCAAGGGCATGGCGATCATTATCGTGTCCACGGGGAAGAGAGGGTGGTCGGGTTTACCGGGGGGACGTCGCCGCTGGCTCGGGGAAGACGTTGCTGAGCTTGCAGAGCTCGCGCGGGTGAGCTGGCGATGCAGAAAAGTCCGCCAGACAATGGGGATCACAGCTGCGTGCTCTAGTAGGCAAGGGGTGGCGCGGGCCTACCGGAATCCTTGCCGGAACGTCGTCGGACAGAGGGTGGTGTTGAGTGAAATTCGACAGCCTGGGGACGCACTTGGGGGAGGAGACAGAGGGGAAATGGAGGGGAGACGCTGGCGTTTAAATGAGCGTGGTCACGACGAGTAATGGTGGCCGCATTAAGGTGAATTGAAGCCGCGGAATCACTGCCAGAAACGGCGACGAGGGAGAGAGAACAGGTCGCTGCGGGTGAGGACGATGAACAGGAGGGGTGGGGCATACTTGTCAGCGAGAAAGGAAGTGAGGGGGAGGGTCCACCAGTCATTCACTGCACGGGTCGTCTGGTGAGTGAGAAAACGTTTCGGCATAGGGGAAAATAGGTGGGCTTGCTGGGCTGCTGGGCCTAGTTGGGTTGGGTCAATCCGTTCTCACATTTTTTTCCTGTCTGAATATTTTTCTTTTTCCAGATTCAATTTCTGTTTTGAAATTCAACAACCAATCAAGCATTCAAATTAATTCAAACATCCACCACACTTTGCAAATGAATTTGGTTCTGTTTAACAACATAAACCAATTCCCAAAATAAAATAATATTTTTATTTTAGAGTCCATTTATAATTAAATAAAATGGAAATTAGTTAATAAATCAAATGGGTTTTAATTTATTTAAAAACTCCATTTGAAATCTGAATATTTTCAAAACCAAATCAGTAGGTTTTATTTGAAAATAGAAGATACTTGGAAAACTTGTTTAAAATAAAATAACATTTTATTTTAGGGTCCATTAATCATTAAATAAAATGGACCTTAGTTATTAAATCAAATAGGATTTGTTTTATTTAAAACCTTTATTTTGAAATCTAAAATAAAACCAAAACACTTCAGTAGGTTTTATTTGAGAATATAAACTACTTGGAAAACTTATTTAAAATAAATAAATAAGTTTTAGTGTTTATTTAAAATGGGAAAAGCCTTTACTTAAATAAAATTAGATATTAAATCCTTATTATTTTATTTAAATAAACCTTTACTATTTTTATCAAAACAAAACATTTTATTTCAAAATATTGGCCAAGGTTTAATTTGGCTTTATAAATAATCCTTATTTATAAATCTATCTTTTCTTTTGAAAACCAAATCTTTTTATTAAAAGATCCAAAATAGTAATTCCAAATATTTTTATATTCCTTTATTAAATGTTTATCTTTTTAAATCCCTTTAGGATTTATTTGTTCAAAATAGGTTTGAAGGTTTCCAATTGGAATCAAAAAGTTTCTTCTCACCCTGAAAATCAATAAAGTTTTATTTTATTCATTTATTTTTCACATAACAAGATTTGGAAAATCTTGGGATGTGACAGTGGAGGAAGTGACCGTGGAGCGAGGCAATGACGCGGAGGTTTCAGTCCTGTAGACATCCGTGCTGTCCTCCTGAGCTTGATAGGTATCGCCACCACTCCAATGCTTGCGACAGTAGTGCGGGTGTCCGGATGCTCGTCCTCCTTCACATCCTCTTCATCGCCAACCAAGATCTCCTCCTCCTTGGGGTTTTGAAGATCATCTTCCACGGGCATCTTGCCCTTGTCGTTGGCGGAGACCATGGTGCCTCTAAACTTGAGAATATTTCCTGACAGAAACATATCGAAACGAAAACACGATGAGAACACGATATACGAACCTTGGGGGATACAGGGGGTTATATATTACTTAGTTTTACTGCATAAGGAAGGTATTGTGCGAAAACAGGGTGGAGACTGACACCGAGGTGGTCTCACCTCCTGGTGGCGCGGCCATCTAGGGCCCGCGCCACTGGTGGGTGTGGCCTACCCGGGCTCCGTTTCCTCCTCATTTTTGTCTCGTAACTTTCCATATGGAATAAAAACATCAAAAATATAAAGAAAAAAGGTTTTTCACGAACCTTCTATTTTCACCACTTATACCTATTCGGAAACAGACTCTGCAGATTCCTTCTCTCCAACACTTGAAAGTTCCTAACATACAAGGCCTCACACAAACTTCATTAGCAACATTAGTGTATGCAAAAACCATAAACCTTTGGGCTCAAACTTTAACTGAAATCCAACCATACAAAAGCTACTGAAACAACTCCTTTCAAAAGCCCAGAAGAATCTGAAAGGAAATCGATTTAAGAGACAAATGCAAATGATGGAAAAAACTGTCAAAACAGACCAGCATGTAAAGATTGATTTTTTCGAAAATATTTTGTTGCTGAAATAAAAAAGTGGAAAACTAATTAAAGTTGTAAAACAACTTGGGCACAAGAACAAAAAATTACAGCTCCATCCGAAATACTGAGCTCCTTCACAAATTTTTACAATGTAGCACAAAAATCTGTCTCAGGACAACAACCTTTCACAACTCCTTTACTTCTCAAAAGTGGTTTATCTTGAAACAAAAACCAAAAAAAAACTATAAAGAGAGGTTATTACAAGTAATAACTTCCAAGACTCAACAAAACTATTGGGTTATCTCCCAAGAAGTACTTTTCTTTTATGCCTTTAATTTAGGCTTGATAATTTCAAAGATGCTCACATTGGAGATATAGATTTGAAGTGAAAGAGAGCATCAAGAAGCAAATATCCAACACATTTGAGTCTAACCCACTTCCTATGCAAGGGAGTTTCATGAGAAAACAAATTTTTGAAACAAAAGTCTACTAGCATAGGAATACAAAACAAGTGCAACTTCAAAGCTTTCAACATAAAGCGGGGAAACTTAATATTATTGAGATGAATAAAACCATGTTTACCTCTCTCATAATAACTTTTATTAGCACTCTGAATAAAGTTTACAATGTAACTGTCACAATAAACAACTCTATCATCAGAATGAGCATACTTACAATCATCAAAAAGAAGTCTAAGGTCATAAACTGGATCCATAGAAGCAAGTTGTTCCATCCTAAAATCTTCATTAGGCATATTATTGTCATAGGGAGCTTTAGCAAATTTGGAAATGTTAAACTCATAAGAATATACATCAAACTTAGTTAAAACTTTCTCCTTTTTATAATCTATAATAGCCCCACAAGTATTCAAGAAAGGTCTACCAAAAATGATAGGACAAGTTTTACTAGCTTCAGAACCAAACACTAGAAAATCAGCAGGATATTTAATCTTACCACAAAGAACCTCCACATCTCTTACAATGCCAATTGGACAGATGGTTTCCTTATTATCAAGGTGAATAACCACATCAATGTCTTCAAGTTCACAAGGACCAATTTCATGCATAATTTCTCTGTAAAGCTCATAAGGAATATCACTAGAACTAGCACCAATATCACATAAACCATAATAGCAATGATCACCAATTCTGACAGAAAGTATAGGGACACTAGTTTTCCTAGCTTTACTAGGATGAGAGACAATATTAGAAGCGTCTTCACAGAAGACAATATGCTCATCTTCTATATTTTTAGTGATAAGATCTTTAACAATGGATACTACAGGTTCAATGTTTATTTGCTCATCAGGTTCCACAGTTTTCTTTGTACTTTTGCTAACCATATTAGCTATAATAGAATGTTCCTTTACCTTAGCAGGGAAAGGGATTTTCTCAGTATAAGGTTCACGCAAAATAGGATCAACAGTACAAACTTCATTGCTTCTAACAGGAACATGATTAACAATATCTTTATAAGGTGCATGGTACTTGTCCTCCTTCTTTTTAGGAATTTCAATATAAGAGGCAAAAGCCTTAAAAAAATTGGCCATACTTTGAGAATCAAGACCATACTCAGTACTAATATCATGAAAGTCATCAGTTCCCATAAAAGATTTAATGCATTCATAATCATAATTTATACCTGACTTTCTTCCTTTGTCATTCTCCCATGCTTTAGTGTTCTCTTGAATACGGTCTATAAGATCTCATTTATCTTCTTCCTTCATACGTGTGAATGATCCAGCACAAGAAGCATCTAATAAATCTTTATCATGAAGAGAAAGCCTTGCATAAAAGTTATTAATAATAATATTATTAGGGAGTTCATGAATAGGACATTTAGGCATTAGTAACTTCAATATCCCCCAAACTTGGGATGTACTTTCTCCATCACGAGACCAAAAGTTATATATTTGATTCCTATCCTTACGAATCTCACTGGGAGGATTCCTATCCTCCCATTCCATGGATTATCCATTCTTCAGCGGCTTATACCATTCTTCAGCTCTTCCTTTCAATGATATAGAGAGTAACTTCTTCTTTACCTGTTCAGTTGTGATACCTACACACTTAAACAAACCGCATAATTCTTGGATAAAAAGCAAGTGATCATCAGGATGGACAGTTCCATCCCCAAGATAATAATTATCCATAACATGATCAACAATTCTTGTAGGTATCTTAAAAGGATCTATCTCAACAGGTGGTAGTTCATCTAGTACCCTAACAGTGGTAGTAGCTTTACCTAATAGGAAAACAAGTGGGTTATCCATATTGGAAACAAAGTAAAAAATAGAAATAAAAAGCAATACTCATAGTAGAAGTTTACTTTACCAGTTCCACTCTTCAATAGCTCTTCACTCCCCGGCAACAGCGCCAGAAAATATTCTTGATGACCCACAAGTATAGGGGGTGTATCATAGTACTTTCGATAAATAGGAGTGTCGATCCCAACGAGGAGAATAAGGTGCTGACTACTGGTATGGAGCAGGAAATCTCTGTAAATACTTAGCAAATGGAACTTTAGGGGTTTTTGATAAAGCAAGGAAATAAAGTGCAAGTAAATAAAGACAGCAAATAATTGCAGCAAGTGGCCCAATCCTTTCTTGGCAAAGGACAAGCCGGTAGGAATACTTATGAGGACCAAACGTTCTCTAGGACACATGGGAATACTATCAAGTGCTTTCGTTTCATATAGCTGATTAATCTTCTTTGGTTTGATAAGTTTTGTGTGGGTTCACCTGTGCTTATGTACCGACCTTACTTGAACTAATACATACTTGTGATTAAACCCCTTGCAAGAATCCACAACTACAAGAAAGTAATTAAGATAAAAACCTAACCACAGCCTTAAACTCTGAGATCCTACACTCCCTTGTGCAAAAGTTTCTTAATGGGGGTTCAGGTTTCTATCACTCCGGCAACCCCACAATTAGTAGCCAAATACACAATGCATTCCCCTAGGCCCATAAATGGTGAAGTATCATGTAGTCGACGTTCACATGACATCACTAGAAGAATAGCACCACAACTTAAATATTAAACCATTGAATAATACCTTAACACAATTCCACTACTAACAACATGACTTCTCCCATGTCCTCAAGAACTAAACGAACTACTCACGAGACATCATATGGATCAAGATCAGAGATGATATAATGATGGATAACAATCTGAACATAAACAATAATTCAATGGTTCCACTCACAAGCATGGATACGTTGGAAATGTATCTATAATTTTTGATGCTCCATGCTTGTTTAGTGTCTACTTTGATTTACTTGTCCACACTTTGAGGTGCTTTTTACATGTTTTCTGGTACTAACCTACTAACAAGTTGCAACAGTGTAAGATGCTTGTTTCTCTGCTATTTTTGGTTTCAGAAAAGTTAGTAAAGAAATATTCTTGGAATTGGACGGGACAAACGTCAAAGTCAATTACTTTCTGTGGGGAACAAGAAGTCCAGAGGAGAGTCGTGAGGGGCCGGCCAGGGTGGCCAGACCCACCCAGGCGCGGGTGGGCCCCATCCCGCGCCTGGATATGGTTTGGCGCCCCTGGACGTCGCCTCGGCCTTCCCCTTCACCTATAAGAAGCCCTCGATGCAGAAACCCTAAGCACCCGATCAAATCTCCATGAAACCGTCTATCGCCGCCGCCACCACCGTCCCTAGATCAGGAGGGATCTATAGTTCTTCCAGGCACTCTGGCGGAGGGGAGATCATCCCGGAGGCCTTCTCTCCGGTATGATGCGTGAGTAGTTCCACCTTGGACTATGGGTCCATGTAGTAGCTAGATTGTTGTATCTCCTCCTTTGTGCTTTCATGTATAGATCTTGTGAGCTCCGTTCATGATCAAGATCTAATCTATTTGTAATCATGCATGTTGTGTTTGCGGGGATCCGATGGATATTGAGATTATTATGTTGGTTTGATTAATGGTTTTGTCTTTATGATTCTATCATGTCTGTGTTGTTTGTGATCTTGCATGCTCTCCGTTGTTAGTATCTATCTTGGCCAAGTAGTTGCTAGTGACTCCAAGAGGGGGTATTGTTGGGGATATGCTATATGGGTATCCTTATAGCATGTCTCTTATCCGGATAACCCGGGTGGCCCATAGTCGGTAGCATGGCCTATGGCCTGCTGGGCGGACCAATTAGGTGGATCCAGAAGGGAGGCCCATGCCGGATAAAGGAAGGCTACGGTGGAGTTACCAACGTACCCGGAGCCTTGGAGTGCAAGATACACAAAACTAGTGATAGACGGTGTAGGACTCTGTAACCTATCTGGCTAGGACTTTTCCCTATAACCCTAGGACCTGGCGACTATATAAGTCGGGCCTATGGGAGCCTTTAGGTCACAATCTCAGACAACTTCATACAACCTCGCACAACGAACCTATCTCTGTAACTCGGCGTATTGCCCTTATAGTGATTTATGGCAGGAGTAGGATTCCGCCACCGTTGTGGGATCTGAACCTGGGTAAGCTGTGTTACCTCGTACCCGTCAACCGTCCGCCTTATCCCACGTATCTAAACACGCACTGTGAGGACCCCTCCATGGCGTACTCGTCGGCAATACCACGACAGTTGGCCCACCATGGGGCAAGAGGCGCTTCAGGATCTTCAGCGGGCGAGGACCAAGATCTTCATGGGAATCGGTGAAACCGTAGCCATCGGACGCGTTCTCTTCTTCGGCAACGTTCCGATCGTCCCTCCTGACGAGTTCTGGATCCCGGCGAAGATGAACCCTACGCGGTGTTCGATCGTTCCTATCAGAGACATCCACCTCTTCATCGGCGAAACTGACTCGGGCTCTAGTTCCCTGGAAGTCGGAGGAGCATCAAGACCCACACGGACCGCCTACGGGCAGGATACGTTCGCGGAAGGATCGATGTCGGATCTCTCTTTGGAGTTTGCCGACAAAGATCGGAAAGCACCAAGGCCCGCGCGGACCGCCTACGGGCAGGATACGTTCGCGGAAGGATCAATGTTGGATCTCTCCTTGGAGTTTGCCGGGAAAGATCGGAAAAATTCAATACCCACCCAAACCGCCCATGTGCAGGATATAAAGGTGGAAGATCACTGCAAGCCCGCCGGCTTCGTCTGTGCGCCTGGACAGCAGAAATCCGGGTTCGTCGGCGTGGTTACCATCTTCGATCTAGCGCGCTGCATTCAGAGAGAGGGCGAAAACCCCCATGACTACCTGGCGAGATGGCTCCGTATACGAGCCGATCTGGCACACTACCCCAAAGATGATGCTATCTATCACTTTGTGGAAGGACTGGACCATGGCACGCTTCTCTGACATTCTCTAAGATGGCAGCAGGCGTCAGGAAGCCTTACCTTCGAAGGCATGGTGAACACCATCAACAACTACGCGGAGGCCGAAGCGGCAGCTTAGACAGCGCTTGCACTCATTGACGGAGCCCCTCCGATTCAACCACCACCACCACCGCCTCCGGCCGCCATCGTCGCAGCAGCACCACCACCTCCGGTCATCGTCGAGCCCGTTGCACCTCCACCGCCCGTCATCGACGAAGTCCTGGCACCCTCCGACTCTGTCATTGACGCGCTTTATGCTGATTTCAGTGCAGATTCAGAGGAGATAGACTTCAGTCCAGGAGAGCTAGACTCTGCTATGCAGGAGATGGAGGAGGAGTACTCGCGTGACGAGCAAGCCAACAACGCCGTCACGTCCCGAGGGGTGTTCGTCACCATTGGTACGGCGATGGATGAAGATCAACCCGGACGAGCTCCGCCTACGGCGCTGGAAAAGGGGAAGGGGTCGCTTATTGCTGCTGACGATAATCGCGCAAAGGTCATGCCTCCTCCGCCTAACCCAGTGCAGCAGCCGCAGGAACTCGGCACCGGCCTGAGAAACAACAACACCGCAAACTTGCCGCCTCCAGCATCCACGTCGGCAGCAGCCCATGTTACTCCAGTTGATAGAGTGATGTACGGCAACCTCCTCGTCGAGCCACAAACCGTTGCTCATATCCGGAACGTGACTCAGCTTGACGAGAAGCGCCAGCAGCTGCTGGAGGAGTCGCAAGCCATCGCGGAGCAAGGCGCTAAACTAGATCGAGATTTGGTCAATGCGCAGAAGTCCATAGAGAAAGCTAGAGCAATGGAGGCCGAGTACAAGACTTTGCTACAGCAGCAGAAGGCTAAGAAAGCTCCGGCTCGCGTCATCAACGATCCTGGTGTACGGCGCAACCTAGGATGGGCCCCCTCTAAGCCGGCACAGGCCAAGCCATACATTGACAGTGAAGGCAAGCAGGTGATGCCCACCCCACTCCTTAACCTCGTCGTCGCCAAGACCCTTCTGGAGCAGGATAGATCGCCTGAGGCAGTAGAATAGGTCTATGACCTAGTGGCGAAGGCGGTAAAGCAGTAGGAAAAGGCCACCTCTCAGAGGCTTGAGTCTGACCCAGCGCTCTGCCGATCTAGCCAGTACAAACCGCCAAGGGACAGATCTCCTCAGGATGTCGGGTCTCGGATGGGTTCATCAGAACGAAGATGGAGGGATGCGCACAACAGGAAGGATGCTATCCCCATATCCTCCGACCATGTAGAAAAATCTTGACCTCATCGCCCATCGCCACCGCCCCGATCCCCCCGACACCAGGAAGATTACAAAGCTCACCATCGTACGGATATGCCTCCACCAAAGCAGTGCGGCATCGTCATCCGCAACAACGTAGCGCAGACCCGTCATGATGAAGAGCACGACCAAGGACACAAGAGCAGGTCACACCATGACCCTCCACGTCCGACAAGCAACCGTGACAGGCGTGAGGCGTCGCGGGAGGGTAACACCAAGAAGGCTAACCCACCGCCTCCTCCGCCTCTGTCGCCGCCAAGCAGTCACCATGGCGGAAGAGGCCCGCGTCATTCACGTAACCCATCCCCTATTGACAAAAAGAAGAAGAACCCGGAGCCATACGATGCACATTCGCGGATTGATAAGATCCACGAGGACCGGGAAGGACCATACCTGGGACCACGTTGCTTTGGACATGCAATACGGTCCGCAACTTACCCCAAAGGTTTCCGGATTGACAAGACCATCAATCCCTATGACGGCACCGCCAAGCCAGCCACATGGTTGCAGGACTACGGCAACGCGGTGGAGATTGCCGGAGGCAACCCCAACATCGCTGTCAAGTACCTCCCGTTAATTTTGGCGAACACGTCCTGTCAATGGATCGACGACTTGCCGGAGAAATCTATCTACAACTGGTTGGACATGCAAGAAGCGTTCACCAAGAACTTTGAGGGTACATACAAGCGTCCCTGCACTGTGGGTGATCTATAGCGGTGCGTCCAAGAAAAAGACGAGACATATCGCGCCTACCTCTCACGATGGCTGGATATGAAGAATTCCTACGCAGGAGTGCACGCTCAGACCGCCATGGCCGCCTTCATCGATGGGTTGGAAAGGGGCACGTTGCTCCGACATAAGCTGAAGCGCTTGCAGGACAATCAACAGCTTGACTTGAATCAGATGATTCAGCTAGCTAGTGAGTTCGCAGCTGCCGACGACGATTCTCGTGGCTCTTTGCCGGCGCCGGCCGTTCCAACCCAAGCTCGGAGGAACAACAGTACAAAGCGGAAAACCGCTCCAGAAGAAAATCAGTCTACCGACATGGTCGCTATGACTTTTGCAGAACGAGGAGAAGACGGACAATGTGGCCGAGGAAGGGGAGCTGGCTGCGGGCAGCAACGAGGAAGTGAAACCACCTCGGCGCCGCTCCGCGTTCCCCAAACCTACGAGGAGTACCGCGATATGCCGTGCCTCGTACACCTCGACGCCAACGGCAAAGCCACCCATACCAATCGACACTACAAGTTCGTCAATGACCTCAAGGAAGACCCGGAGTCCGGCTACAAGCGAAGTCGGAAAAACAGACCGTGAGGCAAAGGCAAGGGGAAGAAGAAGGAGGAGGAGTCCAAGGATTCAAGTGACATGGACGAGGACGTTGACCCCAAGCACGCCACCAAGAGCGACGACAAGGGCAAGAACCCCTTCGCAAAGAAGGCCCCAGTCTACCACACTTTCTTTGTCACCCCCACCGTCCGACAACAGAAGACCTCTCTGAGGATCCCGATGGCTACTCTCCCCCAGTTCCCCAGTACCTGCGCTGGTCGGAAGTTCCAATAACTTGGGACAGGACGGACCACCTAGACCTTGTGCCCACGGAGAACCAGTACGCCATGGTCATCAACCCCTTGATTGACGGCGTGGAGTTCACCAAGTGCATGGTGGATAGTGGAAGCAGCATCAACATCATGTACCTGGATACACTGCAGAAGATGAACTTGACAGCGGCAAACCTAAGGCGCACCAACACCGTATTCCACGGCGTAGTCCCTGGTCGGGAGGCTCGGTCCCTTGGATGCATTACACTTCAGGTTGCCTTTGGTGATGTTAATAATTACCGCCAAGAGCGCATGACCTTCGAGGTGGTCCCCTTCAAGAGCGTGTACCACGTCATATTCGGCCGCGACATATTCCACACGTTCATGGCCAAGCCATGATTCGTCTACAACAAACTCAAGATACCTGGACCGAACGGTGTTATCACTGTATCCGGAAGCTTTACCAAGGCAAGGGACTGCAAGATCAATGAAGAAGCCGTTGCAGAAGCTGTCCTCTATAGCGAAGAATTCAAAGAGATCCAGAGCAAGGTCAATGACTCAGAGATGCCCGCGTCGAAGAAGCAGATCTCCGACTCCGCTCCTGCATTCAAGGCCACCATCGAAACCAAGCCGGTGGAACTTGTGGTAGGCGATGCCTCCAAGACCGTCGCCATTAGGACGAACCTGGATCCCAAATAGGATAGCGCGCTCGTTGAGTTCCTCCATGAGAATAGGGACATCTTTGCCTGGCAACCTGCCGACATGAAAGGTGTACCTAGGGAACTTGTCGAGCACATCTTAAACATAGATCCAAAATGTAAACTAGTGAAACAACCTCTATGACGCTTCGGAGATGAGAAGAGACGCGCCATTGGCAAAGAGATAGCTAGGTTACTTAAAGCTGGGTTTATCCGAGAAGTCCTTCACACCCGATGGGTGGCCAATCCTGTACTTGTCCCCAAAAAGGGAACTAATGAATTAAGAATGTGCGTTGATTACACCGTCTTGAACAAAGCATGTCCCAAAGATCCGTTTGCTTTGCCTCGCATTGACCAAGTCATTGACTCGACGGCTGGCTCGGAACTTTTGTGTTTTCTAGATGCATACTCAGGATACCACCAGATCAAGATGAGGAAGTCGGACCAATTGGCCACTTCGTTCACTACCCCATACGGCACGTTTTGCTATGTCACGCTGCCCTTTGGGCTGAAAAACGTAGGTGCTACCTACCAGCGGACAATGCAACATTGCCTTCACGACCAAATTGGTCGGAACGTTCACGCCTATGTGGACGATATCGCGGTGATGTCTAAAAAGTCAAACGACTTAATCTCCGACTTAAAAGAAACATTTGATAATCTCAGGAAATACAACATGATGCTCAACCCTAAGAAGTGCGTCTTTGGGGTTCCAGCCAGCAAATTGTTGGGCTTCATCGTTTCCCAACGTGGAATCGAGGTCAACCCGGAGAAAATCAAGGCCATCTTAAACATAAACCGTCCGACATGCCTAAATGACATTCAACGACTAACAGGTTGTGTTTCAGTAGTTAGTCGGTTCATCAGCCGGCTTGGAGAGAAGGCCCTGCGACTGTACAAGTTGCTGAAGAAGGCGGACAAATTCACGTGGACGGACGAAGCAGACGCAACATTGAAGCAGCTCAAGGAGATTCTTTCCTCAGCGCCCATCCTTGTAGCACCCGAGCCTGGAGAGCCCCTATTAATTTACATGGCGGCAACCAATTGGGTTATCAGCATCATCGTCATGGTAGAATGGAAGGAACCAGGCTATGAGCACGGAGTTCAACGACCAGTTTACTACGTAAGCGAGGTCTTGACGGAGTCCAAGCAGCGTTACCCGCACTACCAAAAGATAGCTTATGGAGTATTCCTTGCTTCTTGGAAGCTGAGGCATTACTTTCAGGAGCACCCAATCACAGTGGTGAGCAAGACTCCACTGTCCGACATTATCAACAACGGCGACGCTACAGGAAGGGTCGCGAAGTGGGGCATTGAACTTGCCGCCTTCGAGATCACCTACAAGAGACGCGACGCTATCAAATCACAAGCCTTGGCAGATTTTGTTGCAGATTGGACGGAGATGCTAGATGCTACTCCGTTGCCAGAACCATAGTACTGGGTGATGCACTTTGACGGATCAAAGCTGCTCAATGGCTCGGGGGCTGGTGTATTGCCACAGTCACCAACAGGAGACAAGCTACACTATGTTCTGCAGATCCACTTCGAGGCTACAAACAACATGGCGGAGTATGAAGCACTCATTCACGGACTACGTGTAGCCAAGGATATTGGCATCAAGCGCATAGTTTGCTGTGGAGATTCCGACTTGGTTGCCCAGCAGGTGGCTGGCACCTGGAATGCGTGGAACCCTATGATGGTGGCATATCGAGACGAAGTGGACGAGATAGCCAAGAGCTTCTTGGGATACGAAGTCAAGTATGTACCTAGGGAACAAAATGAGGCGGCTGATCTGCTGTCTAAGCTTGGATCAGGACGCAAGCGAATTCCACCAGGAGTTTTCTTAGAGCATCTACGCACACCATCCGTAAAGGGGGCCGACATCGACAACCCGGATAGAGATGACTCTTTCGTCAACATGGTGACTAAGGTCCCTCCAGCTTGGACAAAACCGTTCATTGAATATCTCGCACACGGAACTTTGCCCGACGACGAAGTCGAAAGACGGCAAATAGTATGACGAGCAAAGGGTTATACCATAATCAATGGGCAACTCTATAAAAGGAGCACTACTGGTGTATACCTAAAGTGTGTTTCCCAGCTAGAAGGTATGGAAATCCTGCGCGAAATCCATCTCGGAGATTGCGGGCATCACGCCGCTCCCCGATTGTTGATCGCGAAAGACTTCCGGCAAGGATTCTACTGGCTGACCGCGAAGGTGGACACTGACAAGGTGGTTGAGACATGCACGGGATGCCAGTATTATGCCCGACAACCACATGTTCCCACTGAAGAATTGCGAACAATACCAATAACTTGGCCATTTGCAGTCTGGGGGCTAGACATGGTGGGACCGTTACAGACGGCACCTTGTGGGTTTACGCATCTGCTTGTAGCAGTTGACAAATTCACCAAATGGATAGAAGCTAAACCCATTAGAAAGCTTGATGGAGCAACTGCCCTCATGTTTGTCCGGGATCTAGTGGAGAGATTTGGTATCCCACATAGCATTATCACCGACAACGGAAGAAACTTGTCACTCGGATAAGTGGAGGCTTATTGCTGGGAGAAAGGCATCCGACTTGACCTTGCATTTGTGGCACACCCACAATACAATGGTTAGGTCGAACGAGCCAATGGATTAATTCTGCAGGGAATCAAGCCACGTCTTGAGGCACCGCTACATAGAGTAGCTGGAGCCTGGGCGGAAGAATTGCCATCTGTGTTGTGGAGTTTATGAACTACACCCAACAGATCCACCGGCTACACCCCTTACTTCATGGTATATGGAGAAGAAGCCATCTTGCCTTCCGACATCCTCCACGATGCACCAAGAGTTGCCACCTACGACGAGGATGACGCTGAAGAATCCAGACGCCTAGATGTGGACCTTCTCGAGGAGGAGCGCGTTTTTGCATGCCAAAGATCCGCCATCTACCAGCAGAAGCTACGCAGCTACCATAGTCTCCGCGTTCGACATCGCTCGTTTAAAGAGGGGGATTTGGTGCTCCGATTTAAGCAGAAGAAGTCACACAAATTATCCCCGCCATGGGAAGGACCGTTCATCATAAGCAAGGCGTTGCTCAATGGGTCTTACTACCTTGTGGACAATCGTGAACTAAAGGATAGACCCAACGAGGATCATAAGCGTAAGCGACGTGACCCGGATGATAACTACCCGGAGCTTGATCGGCCATGGAACATAGCACATCTACGTCCTTTTTACGCTTAGCATTTTTTTATCTAATTATGTACCTTTTATATGATCAATGAAATAAAGCTCTTTGGTTCACTCATATTTCTGAGTCTTTTACCTCCTTTAGTGCTCATTTTTGGATCATGTAAAACCTTTATGCACAAGTATTGCGTTTGCACTTGTAAAAATTCTGCCTACGGGCGTTAGCTTAAGTTTTCTGGTCTACACGCTCTTTGTTGTTTTTATGTGGATTCTGGAGTAGTGACTTTTGGCACTTATTGTCGGCAATTTTGTGCTCAGGTTATTGACGGTGCCATTGGGCATCATCACCTGAGCGCATGGTTCCGACAACGAGTCTTCCGACTCATGAAAGGTCAAGCATAAGAACCAAAGTAATTGATAAGCCAGCACTTGCTAAAAATATATACATGCTGGAAACTAGTTCTTAAGTAGCAGGAAATAACAACCATTGTTTTCCGCCTTAAGTTACATCATCAAGTTTTTTCCGCGCATACACCAAAGATGAAACAAATATTAGAAAGTTGTTTTTCATTCCTTTGGCGCAGGAGACTTGGAAGCAACATCGTCATCAGCCAGAGAAGCACCCTCAGCGTCGGCACTATGGTGGCACTCGGAGGAATCTTGGTTGACGCTGCGATGGTTTTCATGGGCACGAAGACGTCCATGTCCACCAACTCGGCAACTCTAGTGTCGTAACCCGCGAGTGATGACAAGATGGCTTCGTGATCAATCTCTTTTCCGTCATCGTCAACGTCGGGGATACCAGAGGTCACCGTGTCGATGTCGGCATCTTCGTAGTGTGCCTTCACCATAGACACCGCCATCCTTGCGCCAGCCCGTGCACATGAAGCTTTCCAGCTTGTGATACACTCGGGGGCTCGGCGCAGAATCTCCGAGTACTTCGCCACGGAGTCCGAGGCCTTGATGTGTATCTGGAGGGGCTTGGCAATCTCTTTGGCTTGGGTGATGGCGGTGTTGATGAAGTTGCTGGCAAGAACCATGCATTCCTTGGCTGGAGGAGGCGATTTGGTTAAACCCATAGGAGCTGCAAATTCCGAGAAGGATCGCATGAGTTCAAAAATTCAAAGTATCCAGACTACAGAAATACAAGGCGGAGGAAACTTACTGAAGATGCTGGCCTCAGCTTGCCAGAGGGTGTCCGCCAAGGATTGTTTTTCTTGTTGGAGGAGCTTGTACGCCTCGCCATGGCGGTGATTCTGCTCATCGGCAGCACGCTTTTGATCTTTCAAGATCGCGATCTCCTCCTTCAAGCGGTTTATTTCCTCGGCGGCGGAGTCCTGCAAGGCCTTCATTAATTCTTCATGCATTTTCAGCATATATTATCTCTACTTTTTAAGGATCTTGTTCTCGCTGTCCAGCTGCTGGATGTGCTTGGACTGCTCGACAATATCCTTGGCCTTGGCAACATGTTCTGCAAAGTCGGAGAAAACAAAGTACACAGTAACTACTCGGAGAATGAAGGCACAAAACCAAGACGGAATGCGCAAAAAAGAAAACAGACTCTTGTTTTTGATGATCTGTTCCTTCAAGATGGCAGTTTTACCCTTTTCGGCTTCAAGATCTGCGCGCATCTTCTGGTACTTGTCATTGGCCATGCCCCTCCGAGCATTATCGTTCTATGGAAAAAAGGAAAAAGTTAAACCATTGTTCAGTCTGCTTGGAGCACCTAGTCGGAACATTCCCACCTAGGCGCTCGGGGGCTACAGCGAGAGTTTTTAACTTAGCAGTATGCTTAGCTTTTCTTTAAGCATCTAGTCGGAGCTAATTCAGTTCTCGATTAGAAGCTTGGGGGCTACAGTATAAAGTTTTTAACTCGGAATCTTCTTAGGTTTTCTTTAAGCATCTAGTCGGAACTAATTCAGTTACAACTAGAGACTTGGGGGCTACAGTATTGAAAATTATAAACACTGCATATGCTACTCTTAAGCATATAGTCGGAGTAATTCATTCCATCTAAATGCTTGGGGGCTACAGTGAGAGTTTTTTCTAACTTAGTCACTCTTAGAGCATATAGATGCAAAACCTATGGTTTTCCGTCTACATCCTCGGGGGCTACAGTGGGATACTCGTATGAAATGCAAAGGGCAAAGTAAAACTTACAAGTGCAATGATCTTGAGGTTCGTAGCGCTCTCGGCTAGCAGCTTGCCAAAGGAGATGTTATTTCCTCGCAAGATATCCGCTTGTCGGAGGAGCTCCTCAAGACCGCACGTCGGAGATGACGGTACTCCTCCAGGAACCAAAGTTGTGTTACTCGGCGTGAGCGCCGGGTAAACTATCTTCAGAAACTCAAAGGGTTTCTGAGGAGCAAGGGCACCGCCTTCGGCGGAAGTACCAGCCTCCTCCACTGCCTTGCCGCTATTGATGGCATCCTTAGCCGAAGCTTCAGCCATTTGGTTAGCGGTGCTCTCCTGCGTCGCCTGCTAGCCGACAACAGCGAGTTCGGTAGAGGCGCCAGAATCCACTTCCATGACGGAAGGGCCTGGTGCCTCCTTAGCTTGTGAGCTTGTTGGGGCGGACGAGGGCTTGAAGGCAGGAGTAGCAGGGGCGATGGCGAGGGAGGCGTCGCGATGCAGCATGTCTTTGATATTTCAAGAAGCCCCCAAAGTCTTGGAGATCTTCTTGAGGCTGGTCTTGGATTTCTTCCTGAGAGGTGCAAAATGCATAAGTACAGGAACAAGACAGACAAAATAGACAAATGTCGGAGATTGAGAAGCTTACACTAGGGGGGCGCTTTGGCAAAAATCCCGATGGCTTTTCTCTTCTCCGCCTCTAGGGCGGCGGTAGTCTTCTTGGAGGCTCCACCCTCCGTCTTCTTCTTCTTGCCTCCGTCGGCAGCGTCAGAGGTGGAGCTCTTCCTCTTACGCGCCAACATGACATCGTCATCGGACACGACCGTGACTTCCTTCATCTTTGGATCGTAGATTTGGGAAGCTAGGTTGCCCTCATCTAGATCGCTAAGCTGTTAAGTGAGAAATCACCGTGTTAGATAAGATGGTATGAGCAAGACGGAAAAACTGGAGCAATGTTGTACACGGAAAATAAATACCTACCTTTGGGCACTTGCCGTCTACGAACATGTCGTAGGTGATGGTGAAGCCACACTTCGTATCCTTCACCTTGACGATGTCCTTCAGGCGGAGCTTGACGGAGTCGCTCGAGAAGTTATCCACAGAGATCCAGAGGGTATCCCTTCGATCACTGGTATACTCGTGCATGAACTTCGCGCGGTGCTGCAGAGGTTGGATTCGCCTGATGAACCAGCACATGGCTAGGTCCAAGCCGGTCAAACCCGTCTCTACGAACCATTCGATCCGACTTATTGCGCGAGACGCGTCGAGGTCAGAGGGAAGGGAGGCATGGGATCTCCATGTAGAAACTTCAGCGGCGGCTCCATCCACGAAGTCCGGGTACGTCACTTCTCGGCCCGCCAAAGGAACTTCGGGGCCGTAAAAGTACGTCCGCTGCTAGTTCTTGCAGGACTCATGGCCGATGATGTCGGGGAACTGCCGGCCAGGTCGAATCTTGAAGCTTATGGTGCCGCAGTTCCTAAGCTCCTCCTTACTATGTCCGGCTTCACGTTTGACGGTGGAGAAGTACACGAACAAGTCTAACCTAGGCCTTATCCCTAGGTAACCCTCGCAAAGTGCCGCGAAGTTGATAAGCACTAAAATGCTATTGGAGGAGAGGTTATGGGGTTGGACCTTGTAGTGCTTCAAGACGAAGAGGAAGAAGTGGGAGATGGGCAGGGAAACGCCGCGTACCAGCTGAGACTTGAGATACACCTTTTATCCGGCTTGGGGAGAAGGTGTCACCTCGCTGGCTGGCGCCGCCCGCCAGGTGAGCCCCTCCGTCGCGGGGAGGTAGCCTTCGGCGACCATCTCGTGGATGTCGCGGTCGGTAATGTCCGAGCCGCACCAATCACCCTTATGCGAGTCTGGCTCTTCTTCCAGTGGCTCTAGCGCCGCCAGATTGTGGTCGCCGCCGGTGGACTCGATCACCGCCGATGCGGGGATGACCAAGCCCTCTGGGGGCACGATGACGGAGCTCACTGGCTTCTCCGCGGCTTCGCTCGACGCCGCCATCGATGGGGAGGAGCTGCTGCTGGCCATGGAGTGATGGACGGATGTGACTGACGCAGATGGAAGCTAGGGTTTTCGAGGTTTCTCGCGGAGAGCTCGAGGAGGCGTGCGGCTGGAGGAAGAAGACGACGCGAGAAGAATGGGGTAAAAAGTGGAAAATTCCCCACGGTTACTATTTATCATCCTCGGGGTCAAGATTCATGCAGCTAATCGGACGGTTGCCGCGTAGATGATGTGTTCGCGAACGTGCGCGGAAATTTCGCCACATCTCCAACCGCCGCCGCCAACGGTTCGTATCACTCGCACGGGAAAATCGGATATGATTGCGTTCTCTGCATGTGTGAGTTATGAGGCGTCGCTGACCTAAGCCTACGTCGTCCTAGCTGACACGGGTAGATGAGCTGTCACATCGAAGATTCCGGCATGGACGGATTTAATCCGAATACGGAAGAGAACGATGGAAGATTCAGCATTTCTCCGGCTTACAAATCGAACACGGAGAAAACCTTGCAGGGTTCTTTGGGAGGACTACAAGATGTTGCTTGATGATCTGCCGACATCCATCTAGATGGAGAATTCCACCTGAAGAGGCAAGACGGCGCAAGATCTCGGAGTTCTCCGGGGGCTACTAGGATATGCTATATGGGTATCCTTATAGCATGTCTCTTATCCGGCTAACCCGGGTGGCCCATAGTCGGTAGCATGGCCTATGGCCTGCTGGGCGGCCCAGTTAGGTGGATCCAGAAGGGAGGCCCATGCCGGATAAAGGAAGGCTATGGTGGAGTTACCAATGTACCCGGAGCCTTGGAGTGCAAGATACACAAGACTAGTGATAGACGGTGTAGGACTCTGTAACCTATCCGGCTAGGACTTTTCCCTGTAACCCTAGGACCTGGCGACTATATAAGTCGGGCCTATGGGATCCTTTAGGGCACAATCTCAGACAACTTCATACAACCTCGCACAGCGAACCTATCTCTGTAACTCGGCGTATTGCCCTTATAGTGATTTATAGCAGGAGTAGGATTCTGCCACTGTTGTGGGATCTGAACCTGGGTAAGCTGTGTTACCTCGTATCCGTCAACCGTCCGCCTTACCCCACGTCTCTAAACACGCACTGTGAGGACCCCTCCATGGCGTACTCGTCGACAATACCACGACAGGTATTTATGCTCGATAGTGGGTTCATGCCTCTAGTTTCCAAGGTAAGTGACAGAAATCTCTTCGGTTGTAGATGTGTTGTTGCTACTAGGGAGAAAACAATAGTCTCTTGTTCATGGAACATGTGGACTGTTTACCTTACACACTTTGCTTAAAGCAGTTATCTGTTGCTTGCAACTTAATACTGGAGGGGGTTCGGATGATAACCTGAAGGTGGACTTCTAATCATAGATGCATTTGGATGGCGGTCTATGTATCTTGTTGTATTGCCCAATCAACCTCATAGGATCTTTCTGACTAGTAATTGCATTGTTATGCCTTGCTCAGTTCCTGTCAATTGGCCTGCTGTAATTTGTTTACCCTTCATGCCATGTTGTTTACCTAAGGAGAGCACCTCTAGTGAACTATGGACCCCGGTCCAATCTTTACCATTGATACATCTTCCACTGTTACTTGTTTACTTGCTGCAAACCATTATCTTCCACACCATACGTTTAATCCTTTGTTACAGCAAACCGGTGAGCTTGACAACCTCACTGTTTGTTGGGGAAAAGTCTTGAGTTTGTGTTGTGCAGGTCTCCACATTGCTTGCAACACCTGTGTGACGTTTCCTTCCTCCTTCTGGTTCGATAACCTCGGTCTCAACTGAGGGAAGACTTGCTGTTGTGCTGCTTCACACCTTGCTCTTGGGGTTCCCAACGGGCTCCACATCAGCTGAGCCATCAACAAGTTTTCTGGCGTCGTTGCCGGGGAGGCTAAGGACGTCTTCACTAGGGGAGTCCTTCACTTCCTTTCTCTTTACTCTGTTTCTTTTGCTTGGTTTTGTTTGCCTCTTTCCAAAAAAAACCCAAAAAAATTAGTCTAGTTTGGTTTGCTTGCTTTATTCAAAAACACAAAAAAAATTAGTTCCTGCTCTTGTTACCACCGTGCTCTAGCTCACCATGTTGCTCCCCAAGTTCGCTCTGAAAGATCTTGCAATAGGTAGTGGCTCCATAATTGGGAAAGATAATATTGAAGAATTCTTTAACTATGTTAGCAAGAATGAGGATATTGATGATAAATCTATAGCAGAGATTGCTCCTAATTATGAGATTGTTGCAGCTTCTTTCATATGTTGTAGGCTAGGTTTGTTAACTTAACCCCTTCATACAATTCTTGTTCCTAAAACTAAAAGAAGAAAAGAATGCTGAAAAGAGAGAATTCACCCTTGAAACTTTATCAAAAGAATTTCATGATGTTGCTAGGGAGGCCAAAAAGGTTTTTGAACGTTTCAATATGCTAGGTTCATGTGTAGATGTTGTGGGTATTTCTGATAAAAACTAATCCTAGAGAGGAATTCAATATACCCATACCCTTTAAGCTTGTTGGAATGCTTCAAGCCTTTGAAAAGAATTTTGATTGGATTGGCCTTAAAAATATTTTTGATGAAGGTAGTAGACCAAATAGGGATGGGAAAGGATCCTCCAAAACCCATTTGGATGAGATACCTTTCATAGTTGAAGATTTTGCAAGTATGAATGTTAATGCTTCTTCATTTGAAAATACTTGATTCTTCTTGCTTCTTGTGCCTAACTTAAAGGCGTTAAAGAAAAGTACTTGTTGGGAGATAACTCAAGAGTTTCCTTGAGTCTTGGAAGTTATTACTTCTGTAATGACCTCTTCTTATCCTTTTTGTTTGCTTTTTGTGCCAAGAATGACCTTTAATGAGAGGGAAGTAGGATTTGGGGAGTTGTTGTCCCGAAACAGATTTCTGTCCTCCACCAAAAAAATTCGTGAGGAGGCTCTGTAACTCAGATTGAGCTCAAACTTTACGATTAAATCCCCTAGTATGTTAGACAACTTTCATTAGTTCAACACGTTTTGATTTGAGTAACACAAGATGCTCGAAAAAATCGGTTTCTACCTGTTAGTCTGTTTTGACAGATTTCTGTCATTATTTGCATTTGCTTCTTATTGATTCCTTTTTTAGTTCATTTCAGGTAAACTGAGCTTTTTTCAGGAGTTACTACAGTAGATTGTGTTTTTTCTATTATTCCAGTGGTCTAATATCTTTTGAATAAACTAATGTTGCTAATGAGAATTGTGCGAAGTTTTGTATGAAGGAAAAATTTCAGGTGTAGAGAGAGAATGATGCAATGAGATGAAGAATGGAAAAATCCTCAAGCTTGGGGATGCCAACATGGTGTCACCCCAAGAAATATCCAAGAGGTACAAGCATCAAAGCTTGGGGATGCCCAAGGCATCCCCTTCTTCATCAATAAAAAGCTCAGGTCTGTCTAGACACTTCGTTTTTATTGTTTCATGCACAGTTATGTTGTTCTTGGAGCATCTTAGTTTTTGTTTGCTTTGCTTAGGTTGTTTAGTTTGCTTGAATAAAGTAGTTTGGACCCCCGTTCTCGTTGTGTTGCTTTGCAAATAAGTTTGCTTGGTGTTTGGAAAGGAGTAGTAAGTTCTTGCTTGAAGTGCAAGAGGAGCTTGCATTGACTGTGACTTAGACTTTAGCATGACATGCTAGGTGTTATTTTAGCATTATGCTTAGTGATTATTGTTGTAGCATGTCTTCTTCCAAACAATTGGGATTGCTTAGTGTGCCTTGAAGAAATTATGCGTTGTTTTATCATGCAAAAGCATAGTATTGTGGTATCCTCCTTTGATGTTTTGCTTGAGGTGACTTGGCACATGCTCACACCATGTTATGACTATGACAAGTCACCATTAGCCTCTATGATCATTTAGTCCTTGACTTGTAGTACCACTCTTTGCTTTGATTAGTTTGCTTTGTTACATTGCATAATTGTGGCCATTATTGCTCTCTTAGTTGGTTGCTCCCAGCCTTTTGCTAGCCTCCACTTGTATGAGTAAGTTGTACTCATGCCTCCAACTCCCAAGAAACGAAGTTATTCCAAAGTGTCCACTATAAAATCCTATGCATGGTGTGTTACACCATTCCAAGTATATTCTTGTTTTCAACTATCTTCCAATTAAAAACTATTTTGTTATGTGAAAACTTAGTGATTAAAGCCCTCACGAACTTGATGGAACACTTTATTCTTTGCCCCTAATAAACTTGAACCATTGTGACAACTTTGTTGTATATGCTTGCACTTATAGGTTGGAATTAGCTGAACCGTGCTGTCACAAGGAACGTTTTCAACATTGCACTTGTACCTTGTTGTACTCGGTTAATATCATGTTCTTTTGTCTATGGATGTCAGCGGTGTGAAATAAATAGGGAACTTGTAAGTCCATGGAGTTTGTATTCTATGTTAGAGAAACGCCTGGGCCACTAGCCTAAGCCATGTCTAATCATGGTGGAAACTTGCAGCATCACCATAGTGAGCTATCTATGAAGCATCCTCAATAAAAATCTATGCATATGGTAAATAAAAAGATTGCTGAGATGCTCATTGTCTGCTTGCCTTGTCATTTTGGTTATGGGAAAACTCCTGTACCATGTGCAAGGGGTACCCCGTTGGTGGTTCTCAATGATATGCAAATACTTACAATGACAAGAACTTACCCGAACCCAAAGTTGAGTATGCATGAGGTGTGGCCCTCGTATTCAAGGGGCATGAGATTGCCAACTTATACTTCGTCAAGCATATACTCCAGCTATTCCACTTTAACCTTAACCACTTCAAGATGCTTATGATAGGGGCAATGAGGGCTGAAAGCTAAAAAGTACCATAATTTTTGGAAGCTCTTTTTGAAACTTGTAATCCCTACTTCCTTTACAAAAAGGCCCTTATTCCACTACTATTGAGTCTCCACCTTTTAACATCCCAGCATTAGAGCTTAGAATTAAGCTGAACCCAGTGGTGTGCATTGCATTCATGCATAGAAAATCCGAATAATTTTCGCGCTTTTCAACAAAACTTGTCAAAGTGATTGAAGCTTCTCTCAACTTGATGGAATTGAAGCAGATCATCAAGTTGATTGCGATAAGTTTCAATATGACCTTTGCTAAAACCTCAATTTGGGTAAACATGATTTGATCAAAGGGTAGATCAAATACAATGAAACTAAACCATTACACATTGACTAATGATTGTAATTATATTCCTAGGTGATCACATCCTAGTATTCATTACAATAACTCATGAACACCAAGTAACAAGAATGTAATAACTAACTATTGACCTATTCAATCCTTATCTATTTCTACCATGAGAAACATGGTAACACTTCACCCTAACTCTTTAGTTAGGAAGGAAACTAAGCCAATACCATTCACCACATATCTTTCTTTCCATATCAATCCTTATCATCTCTATTAAACCCTATTCTCATATTTGTTGTTCATCAAAGTTGAGTAATCAACTATTGATTCACCAATTCTTAACCCATTAATTATTAATCTATCAACTCTTGTCCATATCAAAGCATTCACTTAAGGCCTATAAATAAAATAGTAAGAAGAGGTAAGTAGTAATGCTAGTTTGGATATCATCTATAGGATGGGAGTGATTGAAGGGAATCAAATCAATATAGTAATTGAAGGAGTTATCTCACTACTGAATAAATATAAGAGTTATATGGAAGATCTAATTATATGGTAATAAATAGGATTATAAGGATGAACATTGAAGATATAGACCAAAGAGTAATCCTATGGGACTAAGTAGGTATAGTCCATGAATAACATTCCCTAATCCACTAGAGATATTAAGAAGATAATTTCAATACAACTGTAATGTTGTATTGATGAAGCCTTGATTAGCTAATTGGAAACCTAAACCATAAAGGATCAAAGGATTATAATGATCATGCTTTAGTCACCAAGATTGAATGCTTATATCCAGTATAAGTAACATTGGTGGGTAAAACATGGTTGAACTCTAGTATAAGATACTGAAGTTAAGTAGAGATAAGATAGTATGATTAGGATGATGTTAGAGCAGCATTGAATTATAGAGTTAGTATTTTCCTCTTGGAAAATAGTAAACACTTGAGGTGAAGTAGAATTTGATATATATCTAATTACAAAAGAATCTATTAGAGTACTGTTGGTGGTGGAGGATTAAGGAAGGGTATGTATGGAGTTAGAAGTAAATACTTGTTGGATTGGAAGTTATCAGTAATAGAGTAGATGATGTAACCAAGTATAGATATGAAAGGATTGGGAAAGGTTTGTAGTGTCAAGCTTATTGGATTTATAAATGGATTTAGAAGAATTAAAGGTGGATAGGAATATGTTTGTGAAGCAAAGCTAATCATGTTAGCACGCGATGATGGATATGAAGAAGTAGTATATCTAGGAAAGGAATTCCTTAATTAGAAGTCCAGGATTGTGAATTATGGAAGATAGGAATTCTTGGTAAGCATTAAACCCAAAATCTATAACCAAGCTTAACATCCAGCTCATCTATTGGATAAATCATTTTATTTTCATAATGCTTTATAGGAATATTTTCCTATAGCAAATCACTTAAGCACATCTCCGTCATTTCCAAATATCATAACCATATGTGCTTAGGAGTTATTTTTATCAATTCTTTTCCATTAGACATTCCAGATAATAACCTTCTATTTTAAAGGGTGATATCATTAAAGATCACAAACAAAAAGACAATATGTTTAGCCATAAAACTTTATTCACATCAATAAAAGAAAATAGGTACATTAAGAACCATAAACCCTAGGGTAAGCATTTACAATTCAAACCCTAAATCCTATATTAGTTATAATAAAATGCATATATTTTGTTATTTCCTAGATTTATGAGAGTAATATTAATCATATTAAATTCCTTTAGAACTTTATTTATCACATTAAAATGAAATATCACCATATAAAATTCCTTAATAATAATATAAGTTAAATAGAATCAAATTCTATCATTAATAAAAGAAATATCATAATATAAATCCATGGTTTGTTTTGGACAGAAAATAAAGAAATATAACATTATTTAATAAAAGCTCACCAAATGATAGTAAATACCTTTTAATATTATTACAATTATTTAGCAAATGAAGCCCATAAAGAAAATTCAAATCAAAGATGCAAATTCAAATCTAAAAACAAAGCAGAATATAGAAAAAGGAAAGAACCAGGAAAATACAGAAGGAAATCAAATCTGGTCCATGGACCAACTTCCTTCTCTTTATCCACTGCTCACGCGCAGCCCGTAGCAGCCCACCTCGGCCCAGTAACCAGCCCGGCTTATCTCACTCTATGACTGACAGGTGGGACACTGCTAGGGACCGCGGGTTTGTTTCGAAGGAGCTCAGGGGTTTTTCTGCAAAATGATCGTTGTTGTCATCCTCACGCACATAGGCACCTGCGTGCGTACTGTCGATGTCGTCCGCCGTCGTCATCAAAATCCAACCGCCGTGATGCTCGCTGCCGACCCTGAGGGGTGTAGATAAGACCGCCGCGTCCTCCTCTATCCTCTCATACCTATCTCCTCTCCTCTCATTCTCTCTATCTCTCTATCGCATAGGACCTGAAACCCTAGCTCGCCGGAGTCGCTTGTCGTCGCCGTTTGAGACCACCCCAAGACCAACTGGTGATACCACAGGCTCCACCATAGTGGACTTCGTCTGCTTAGAGGAGGAATCGAGCCGGGAATCCCGTAATCATGTGCATCGAACGCGTCTGTCCGCCGCTCGCCGTCGACCACGGCGACGCCGTTTGAGCTCGCCTCTCCTCGCCGTCGTCACTACAAGCTTCCTGGTGAGCTTATGTTTCTGATAGTCCTCTCCGATTTTCTCCTAGCCATCTGTACCACCCCATACGCGTGAACCCGAGCAGGTCCCCGCCGGAGCTCGTCGGAGCTAGTGCTCCGGTGACCATTCTGGGGCGGTGCGACTATTGATCGACTTACCGTTGCGTCCTCTTTCCAACCCACCAAACCACGCGGGTTGAAACGCCGTAGATCGCCGCCGGCGACCATGCTCTGGCGGTGGCGGCCGTGCTGTCGTCAGCATGATTCCATGCATGCGCCAGCTTTGACCTGATCAGTGGGTTGACTCGTCCATGCCAACGTGGCATCCACCATGGCCAGAGCCCCACCAGTCAGTGACTAAGTCTAGGTTTAGCTTGGTGTAAAAAGTATTTCCTGTTTAGAAATTAAATAAAACAATATACATTCAAACACAAATAAATTCCAGAAATTGAATAAAATGATTAAATCTTAGAAATTTAATAATTTTTGTTTTATAATTCAGAAAAATATGTTTAATATATGAAAATGTTCAGAAAAATAAAGTCTATAACCTAGTTATATTATCAAATATTATTATGTTCGTAATTTAAATAATTATTATTTAATAAAGGTTTTATAAGTAATAAAACTTAGATAATTCATATTTTAATATTGGTAAATACTAAAAATATAAACAAAATACCAAAAATCTTAGAAAAATAAGAACTATAATTTAAAACTATAATCATGCATTATTGTTTCACTTAATTAAATATTTATTGTTTATTAAGTATTTATGAAGTAATAAACCTTAAAAAAAATCATATCTTATTATTTATAAATCACAAAAATAATTGTAATATACCAAAATAATCACAAAAACAATACCTACATGTTAAAAATATGATATTACATTTTTGAGGTAAATAAACATTTAAAACTTAATAACTTGAAATTAAACTTATTTCCTTAATGAATAATTCATATAAGGTTAAATAAAAAATTGCTAATAATTCTAGAAATTAGCCAATTGAGTCTAATAAATAGTATTAGTCTTAAATGTTTATAATATAAAGTCAAAATGGTTAAAAACACTTTAAAACGATTTTATTGAATTATCCTTCAACCATAATAATAGAGTATTTTATAAAAAGATTCTCATTCAATATAAAATCTCCAAGGATAATTTGTAGTAAAATAAAACCTATTACTTTACTTTAACCACAAGTTCATCAACATACCAAAACACTATAGTGAACTCATAAGCAGTTAAGTAACATTACTCCATTGTTTACAAATTATAACCACTCATCTATAAAAAGATAAAAGTTTCTATTCCAATATAAAATTAAGAAACCAATACTATTCTTAAATAATTTTAAGGAAACATTATGAAGTAAACAAAGTATAAATATAATAAGCATTACACCTAAAGTCCATCTAAATTTTAGAGTTAACTTTAGTCTACAAGACTTTAAGTATTATACTAAAGATATGGCTATGTGTTTTATAGTTAACTTTGGTCTGTTATAGTTAAGTTATAAAGCATCTCAAGTCCAAACTATTCAAGCAAGCTCAAACAACCTCGACCACATTTGATTAACCACCAAGATTGTTTAGACCTTAGGAAAGGAATCTTTTCTTCAAAAGTTATTCGTTTTGCCACTTCAATCAACAAACCTTATAATAATATTTCCAACTCCTAAAAAATTAAATTCAAGGACTCTCATCACAATTAACAGATAACAATTACTCACAATCACATTATTTCAAACCTTACTTGTTTACCTAGGATAGTAAACACTTAAGTTCATTATAAATGTCAATAATTGTAAAGTAAAATTTGAAGATAAACAATTCTTATATAAGTAGTCTTTGAGTAGCATTCCACATGTCTGTAACCTATTGTTGTATGATGTTATAAATGTGTGTTGTTTACACACACTCACAAGCCTTAATAAGAAGCACAAGTGTGAAACTTAATCTAAAGGGGCAACACATTTCAAAGAAACCATTTCCAGTATTCAAACCCTAAAACAACGTTATCCCCAGGATTCGCGTTTATAAAATGTATTACATTACTTATGCATAAAAGCATCCTGCTTCTTTAAACATTAGTCCTTCTCGGACCAATGATACTGATTTCAGATATTGGATCTTAAATTGTCTCGAAGACCGTGAGTGCATAATCTTGCAATCACAAAAGGCAAGTTCACACTTGCTCATGTCCTTTGATTATTTTCTGTAAAGTATTTTGCAAATCCAGTGTTGTCATCACCTGCATTTGAAAACGGTCAAAAAACACTATTTTTCATAATGATATGATCATAGGTTATTGACCATGAGGTAATAACCTACTATGAAAGTTCCGGTGGTAAAGGAACATATTATCTAGGACTTAGCAACCAATGTCGCCAGTGATTTTTGCGTCGTATATCACGCGTTAACCATGAGATTTGGAATGGGACGGAGAAGTCAGTTGTATCATTTTCCTATCGTATGGAGGCAAGACAAACTTAACGTGACGTGATTCCTTGTGCGGATCCAACATATGGGTGGGCACCCTTACGCCCCACACTTTTGGTGTCTAGATAATCTATGGATGGTGTTTAGTGGCATAGTCCATTCAATATGGCACTTGCCAGGGCATCACCAAGTCATAGAGTCTTTGGGAACTCATTAGGGTTTTAGCCTGCCTAAAAGGGGGCTTAACGGATGTGAGCCGGCCCCAAAGGATCGTGCAGACATATGAGGTCGCGGAGAGGACAGTGCTTGGCTTGGATCTTAGACTGGGCCCCATACCAAGGAAGTATGGACAAGGTCATGACTTGGTTGTGCAAAAAGGCTAAGGTTTCTCATGGGAAAAGTAACGCACCTCTGCAGAGTGTAAGAACTATAACTTGTTACTCCCTGTTCTGGGAAGGAGCTATGAACACGGCGGGAAAGGAACTCCATGAAAGTTCTGGTAAACCCGTGAAGGCTGACGGACATAGCTTTTCAGAATAAAAGCAACCTTTGAAGAAATGTTTACGAAAACTTGCATTGCCTACAACCTATGGTCCGTGGCTGTAGATATAGTGCATCAAACACTCCTTTTCTAGTGAACTTGCTGAGTACGCTCGCACTCAATGTATCTTCTTAACCCTTGCTAGATTCTGAAGCCAGTACAAAAAACATCTACATCAAGTTATGCTCCAGGAATCACATCAAAAGCTAAAACTCTTCAACAAAGACAAGGAAGTCAACATATACATCAAATCAAGTGAAGAAGAAGTTACTGATTAGATAGGAATATACTCTCTAGCCAAAGAACCTATTTCTGTAGTGTATTGCAATAACAGCAACGCCAACCCCTTAGTCAAAATACTAGTCTTAATAGTATAATAGTTTTTGAGTTGTTTATCTTTGATTCTTATTTGTAAGAAAGTTCTCTCTCTTTAACCTAGAGTGTTCTCTGGATCTTGTGTATAGATTAAGTTGTAACCTTTAGCCATGTATTGGACCTGCTGTGTTTCTGTTGTACCACTTTGAGGGGTGTAATACTAGTGAACGGTGTTTCATTGGTGTTATGTCAATGACTATAGTGTACTACATCATGTAGTGGTATGCTGGGTCACCGTAGTTGGTATCAGAGCATATGCTTTGACCTTAGGTTGGAAACCTAGTAAATGGGTAGAACCTGTAGGACACATATCTGCAATAATAAAGAGTTCTCTAGTGATATGAGGGATATTCAACTGAGAATAATCCTGTCATGTTGCTAGTGCGATAATTCTTTAGTATGATTGCAATCCTGAACACTACCAAGAGTTTTAACTCTATGTGACTGATGATAATTTCTTATCTGCAGTTCTACATGGCACCTCGATATCCACCCCGGAATGTTCAAGTGATGAACATGACGTTAAATGACTATGGTGGGGATTGGACAGATAACCTCCGACAACTTCTATGGAGTTTGGATTGTGAATTAAGACTTTTGGTCAAGATTTATAGTTACTATGATGGGCAGGTATTAGCTAAATACCATTTCATGGTCATGTTACCCAATAAGTTAGGACTTAAGGGAGAAATGTCATCAGGAGAGGCAAGGTGCATGGCATCAGCATACCAGATTGCCGTAGCAGCAGCTATAACCATGATCCGAGAACAGAAATCCCAAGCTCTAGAAGGTAGTACCCACACTATTATACCCCATGAAACCTCAAACCTGGAGCATGAGTTAGATCACTCTACTCTAGTTCAAACTAAACCCACTCTAGCCGTAGAGTATATGGATCGTTATCGTTCTTTGCTAAACACTTACCATAACAATCACCAAGTCTTAGTTCAGGAACTGGATACGGTCATTGAGGATTTTACTGATCCTGATAAAGCAATGGCACGTATGAAGAAGTTAGATAAAGAAGATAGGCATCCCAAACACATCTCTTCGAGAGAAGTGTATGAGGAAACCTAATTTGATGATCCACACTAAGAAAACTATGCTTATTACCAAAATAAACCTCAGCCATCTGAAGATAACTTGAAGGTGGACTTCTAGTCATAGATACAGTTGGATGGCAGTCTATGTATCTTGCTATATTGCCCAATCAACCTCATAGGATCTTTCTGACTAGTAATTGCATTGTTATGCCTTGCTCAGTTCCTATCAATTGCCCTGCTGTAATTTTTTTACCCTTCATGCCATGTTGTTTATCTAAGGAGAGCACCTCTAGTTAACTATGGACCCCGATCCAATCTTTACCATTGATACATCTTCCACTATTACTTGTTTACTTGCTGCAAACCATTACCTTCCCACCATACGTTTAATCCTTTGTTACAGCAAACCGGTGAGCTTGACAACCTCACCGTTCGTTACGGCAAAGTCCTGAGTTTGTGTTGTGCAGGTCTCCACGTTGCTTGCAACACCTGTGTGACGTTTCCTTCCTCCTTATGGTTCGATAACCTTGGTCTCAACTGAGGGAAGACTTGTTGCTGTGCTGCTTCACACCTTGCTCTTGGGGTTCCTAACAGGCTCCACATCAACTAATCCATCAAGCATCAAATACAATAGTAATCAACACCGGGAAAGTTTCCCCTAAGAACTATGCAAGATTCAACACAATTGTTACAACATGATAGAGTGGTGATGATTGTGATGGTGTGGATGATGATGATGATCCCGATGAAGTCTAGATTGATGATGGTGTTGATGGTGACGATCTCCCCTCTATGGGGAGGAATTTCCCCAGCAGAAATCTGTCTGCCGGAGAGCTCTTTCTCTCTCTGTAGTTTCCGCCCCGTAGAGGCGGCAGAAACTTTCTGTGGTCGCTCCCCTGACTTTAGGGTTTCGAGGAGAAGATATAGGCGAGAGGGCGGAGCCATAGGTGGGCCAGGGTGGCCACGCCCCCTGTAGGTGTGGCCCAGGGTGGCCCGCGCCTAGGGGGTGTGGGCCCCCTGTGTCCCAACTCCGCCTCCCCTTCTAGCATCCTTCGTCTTCTGGGAAAATATAATTTTCTATAGTTTTTCTGGTATTTTTCTGATCTTCGCAAAATTGCATCAAAACACCGCTTTTTCCTTCAGAATCCTGACTCCGGCAGTTCATCCTCCAAGAATCATCCAACATGCAAAAACATATGAAAATACATAAGTATCACCTCTTAATAAGGAATATATCAATGAATAGAAGCAATTTATGATATAGAATGGTGATGCAAATTGGACATATCAGTACTCTCAACATGAGCATGAAAGAAGAAGTTCTAATAGTAAGACAAAGTAACTATGCATGCAACATGAAAGGTTACAATCAAATATCATGAATAACAATGCACTGAAATATGTTTGTTTGTTTCACATATAGAAAACATAGCATAGTGGCATTCAACTTGTCCCTCATGGAGTAGCAAATAAATGCATAAGACACCTTCAAAGTTCATAAGAGTGACTAGATACAAATAGTTCAAGAACAAGCAATATCAACAATATGAATCAATCAATAAGTTTTGGGACAATGCACATAGAACTAAGAATGGCAACTATGCTCTCTTAATTGGTGTCTAAGGATAGAAGGTGGAGACTCAATATAATAGTGCAAGAAAGACCCCTCATAAAGGGAAGCAGGGATTTCAAGTCTCATAAAGAGCTTCCAAAAATTATGGTACTTGTTAACTTTAAGCTCTCATTGCCCCTATCATAAGGATCTTGAAGTGAGTAAGGTTAAAGTGAACAAACTATGGAGTATATGCTTGACAAAGTATAAGAACCGCCAACGGGGTACCCCTTGCACATGATACATGAGCTATCCCATATCAAAATGACAAGGCAAGTAGACACTGAGCATCTAAGCAATCTTCTTATTTACCATAGGAAAATGGTGCTTTTTTCTCTATTTCCTCTTTTCCCATATCTTTTTTTTATTTTTCTCAATCTTTGTCTCTTTTTTATAAGAAGAATGCTTCATAGATTGCTCACTACGGTGATGCTGCAAATTTGCACCATGATTAGGCATGGCTTAGGCTAGCGGCCCTGGCGTTTCTCTAACACACATACATAACTCCATGGACTTACAAGATCCCCTTTTATTTCACACCAATGACATCCGCAAACAAAAGAGCATGATATCAACTGTGTACATGTACAAGTGCAATGTTGAAAGCGTTCCCCATGACAACATGGTTCTGCTAATTCCAACGTATAAGTGCAAGCATATACAACATAGATGACACAATGGTTCAAGTTTATTAGGAGCAAGAAAAATAAAGTGTGCCATCAAGTTTGTGAGAGCTTTAATCACTAATTTTTCACATAACAAAGTGACATTTTAATTGGAAGGTAGATAGAACAATAATATACTTGGAATGGTGTAACACACCATGCATAGGAATTTATAGTGGACACTTTTGAATAACTTTGTTTCTTGGGAGTTGGATGCATGAGTAGAGCTTAGTCATACAAGTGGAGGCTAGCAAAAGACTGGGAGCGACCAACTAAGAGAGCAATAATGGCCATAATCATGCAGAGCGACAAAACATTACTAATCAAAGCATAAAGTGGTACTACAAGTCAAAAACTAAATGATCATAGAGGCTATGGTGACTTGTTCATAGTCATAACATGGTGTGAGCATGTGCCAAGTCAACCCAAACAAAGCATTAAAGGAGAATACCACAATACTATGATTTTGTATGGTAAAACAACGCATGATTCCTTCAAGGCACATTAAGGAATCCTAATTGTTTGGAACAAGTCATGCTACATCAATAATCACTAAGCATAAGGTCAAAACAACATCTAGCATGACATGATAAAGTCTAAGTCACAGTCAAAGCAAGATCCTTCTTGTACTACTAAGCAAGAACTTCCTACTCCTTTCCAACACCAATCAACTCATTTGAAACAACATGGCGAAAATGAGGGTACAATTACTTTATTCAAGCAAAAAAACAAAAAATGAAAACTAAGACGCTCCAAGAACAACACAACAGTGCATGAAACAATAAAAACGAAGTGTCTAGAAAGACCTGAGATTTTTATTGATGAAGAAGGGGATGCCTTGGGCATCCCCAAGCTTTGAAGCTTGTACCTCTTGAATATTTCTTGGGGTGACACGGGGTGGCATCCCCAAGCTTGAGCTTTTGTCCATTCTTCATCTTATTACATCATTCTTCCTCTACACCTACAAATTTTCCTTCATACAAAACTTCACACAATCTTCATTAGCAACATTAGTGCATTCAAAAGATAATAGACCTTTGGGGTTTAGTTTCAAAACAGAAAAACTTTCATTAAAAACACAAGATACTATAGCAATTCCCTCAAAAATCTCAATTTCCCCAAAAGAAATCAATAAGAAGCAAATGCAAATAATGGCAGAAATCTGTCAAAACAGACCTACAGGTAGAAACCGATTTTTTCGAAGACCTTCTGTTGCTCAAATCAAAAAGTGTTGAACTAACGAAAGTTAGCTAACAACCTGGGGGATGTATTTAGAAAATTACAGCTCAATCCTACTTACGGATATTTTACACGAATTTTTACAGTAGAGCACAAAAACTGTTTTGGGACAGCAACTCCCCATATCTTCCTTCCCTCTCATTAGAGATTCTTGGCACAAAAAATCAAATAAAAAGGATAAGGAGCGGTTAATACAGAAGTTATAACTTCCAAGAAGACTCATGAAAACTATTGGGTTATCTCCCAAGAAGTACTTTTCTTTAACGCCTTTAAGTTAGGCACAAGAAGCAAGAATCAAGTATTTTTAAATGAAGAAGCATTAAGATCAATACTCGAAATATCTTCAACAAGGAAAGTTATCTCATCCAAATGAGTTTTAGAGGATCCTTTCTCATATCTCTTAGGTTCACTACTTTCATCAAATGGGTTTTCAGGAACAATCCAATCAAAATTCTTTTCTAAGGCCTCATCCATTCCTACAAGTTTAAAGGGTATGGGTATCTTAATTTCCTCTCCATTGGGTTTTGTTTTATCCAACTTTTCAAAAGTAACCATAACATCTACGCATGAGCCTAGCATATTAAAACAATAAATAACCTTTTTGGCTTCCTTGGCAACATCATTGAACTCTTTTAGCAAAGTTTCTAGGATAAAATCTCTCTTTTCAATATCCTCCTCTTCTTTTAGTTTAAGAAAAATTATTTGCATCATGGGGTTAAGGTTAACAAACCTAGCCTCCAACATGTGAACTAAAGAAAGCTGCAGCAATTTCATAATTAGGAGCAAGCTCTCCTAAGGATTTATCCTCAATATCCTCATGTTTGCTAACGTGATTAAATAATTCTTCAATATTTTCTTTCCCAATTATAGAGCCACTACCTATTAAAAGGTCTTTCAGGGTGAACTTGGGGATCAACATGGTGAGCTAGAACAAGGTGACAACTAGGGTAGGAACTAAATTTTGTGTGTTTTTTGATAAGAGAAAGAAAACCAAAAGAAACTACTTTTTTTTGTGATTTTTGATAAAAAGAGGCAAACAAAACAAGACAAAAGAAACTAAACAAAACAAAAACAAAGTAAAGAGATAGGTTGTGAAGGACTCCCCTTGTGAAGACGTCCTTAGCCTCCCAGGAAACAGCGCTAGAAAAAGTTTGATGATGTGTAGCTCAGATCACGGTAGAGCTTCATTGGGAGAACCCAAGAGGAAGGTATGATGAGCACAGCAGCAAGTTTTCCCTCAGTGGAAACCAAGGTTATCGAACCAGTAGGAGGAAGGAAATGACCCAAAGGTGTTGCTAGCAACTTGTAAACCTGCACAACACAAACTCAAGACTTTGCCCCAACAAACAGTGAGGTTGTCAATCTCGCCGGTTTGCTAAAAACAAAAGATTAACTGTATGGTGTGGAAGATGATGGTGGCTTGCAGAAAGTAAACAGTAACAGTAGAAGATGTATCAATTGTAAAGATTGGACCGGGGTCCATAGTTTACTAGAGGTGTTCTCCTTAAGATAAACAGCATAACATGATGGGTAAACAAATTACAGCGGGGCAATTGACAGGATAGAGCAACGCATAACAATGCAATACTAGACATTCATGATCCTATGAGATTTTATTGGGCATTACAACAATATACATAGACCGCCATCCAACTGCATCTATGACTAGTAATTCACCTTCAGGTTATCATCCGACCCCCCTCTAGTATTCCGAACCCCCTCTAGTATTAAGTTGCAAGAAATGGATAACTTCTTTAACCAAGGTGTGTAAAGTAAACAATACAATTGTTCCATGAATAAGAGATTGTTGTTTTCTTCCTAGTAGCAACAGCACATCTACAACCTTAGAGATTTCTGTCACTTTCCCAGATTAAATAGAAGCATGAACCCACTATCGAACATAAATACTCCATCTTAGAGTCACTAGAATCTACTTGGCCAAGATAGCTACTAGAAACGGAGAGCATGCAAGATCTCAAACAACACAGACATGATAGAATCAATAAGATAGAATCATTAACCAATCTGACATAGTAATCTCAATATCCATCGGATCCCCGCAAACACAACATGCATGATTACAAATAGATGATCTTGATCATGAATGGAGCTCACAAGATCTAAACATGATAGCACAAAATAGGAGAAACAACCATCTAGATACTACATGGACCCGTAGTCCAATGTGGAACTACTCACGCTTCCGGAGGCTGGCATGGTGATGAAGAAGGCCTCCGGGATGATCTATCCCCTCCGGCAGGGTGCCGGAAAGAGCTTCAGATCCCCCCGGTCTAGGGACGATGGTGGCGGCTATAGACTGTTTCATGGAAGATTGATCGGGTACTTAGGGTTTAGGTATCGGGGGCTTCTTATAGGCGAAGAGGGAGGCCGAGGGGGTGCCCGAGGCGGCTGCACCCTCCTAGGCGCGAGCCAGGCGTGGCCGTGTGGCCAGGGTGTGTGTGGCCACCTCGAGGCCGTCCTCCGTCACGTCTTCCGGCTTCGTGTTCCCCACGGTAAAATATTGATTTTGGCTTTTGTCCCGTCCAATTCCGAGAATATTCATTTTCTGACTTTTTCGAACCAAAAATAACAGAAAACAGGCAATTGGCATTGTGGCATCTTCTTAATAGGTTAGTCTCAGAAAACATATAAAAATACCTTAAATACAAGACAAAGCAAAGCAAATTAGATATTAAACAAGCATGGAACATCAAAAATTATAGATACGTTTACGACGTATCAGGGCACGGCGGCACTGGGATCTATAGCGCAAGCTGGGAATAATCGGCACGACGGCGGCGCCAAAATGTTGGGAGGTAGATTCGAGAAGAGGAGGTCGCGCGGGGCGCGAGTGATTTACTATACTTGGCGCATAAAATATGCGGTCCTGAATAGCGTGAAACACCACGCCACGCTAAAATTTTATAGTGCGCTTTCAGATACAACGCCTGTTAGGAACGCTCGAGCGCGTCCGCAGGCTATACCGGCTTTTTTTAGCGCAACACTATTTGACGACTGTGTTGGAAATGCTCTTAGGGTCGAATGGGTATCGCCGAATCTCATGACGGTACCGGGGCCATACCTGGTAAATACCCATACCACACTTAACACTACCGTCATGGATGTGAAAAGATCTACTCCCTCCGATTCAAATTAATTAACTCAGATTTTGATGTATTTAAACATATTTAAATATTAAATACATTCAAATCTAGATAAACTTGAGACAATTAATTTGGATCAGAGCAATATTTCATGATCTTTCGGCCGACTAAAAAGAAGTTTGCCTCCCTTCATGCAAAACAAAGGAGCTATAGCTCGTGAAAAGAACAAACAGAGCTATAGATTCCGATAAGCAAATGACTGACAGATGGGACCGCACACTTATGGGTAAGTCCGGAACGTGTGGCCGGGCATGTGCTCATGCGGCAGAAGACGAAAATGGATATACAGCGAATTATCCGTACCTGCAGCCTGGCTACAAGTGTACGTACAATACATGGCCAGGCGTCCTTGTCCTGTACTACGACTTGGCATGGCAGGCAGTGCCCGTGGAGGCTGTACGTCGCTACTGTTTCATGTTCATCATAATGCGTGTTAAGATATGTGGCAAAAGGAAAAAAACAGGAAATGGTACGGGCTTATATTTTTCTTGTGTTCATGTATGCGTTCCACTTTATGGGCGGCACGGCAGGGTGTAGTGGATCTGACGGACCAGAAGAGATGTGCTTAGTTAGGTGGCATCCTCATGGAGTTTCAGCATGACACGTGGGTGATCCAACACACTCAGGTCCAGAAGCATAGACTGTCGGTCGGTGCACGAGCACATGCATGCACAAATGGGTGACAATGCACAATGCAGCCGTACTAAATTTTCAGTGCAAAATATGTTTGCCCTTACCTTAACTAACGAGAAAAAAGTTCAAAACGAACCTTTAACTCGTAGATCTTAGCGTAATCACATCCTGAACTCACAATCCCTGTAACCGGCAAACCAAACTTACAAATCCCAGTTTGATTAGAACCCTGGTTTTGAAGCCAAACAGGGATTGCCAACGTGGCTGGGATTGGCGTGTGAGAAGGAGCGCCTAGCGGTAATTTAGCCCGGCCCGCTGCGACGGCCCATTTATTTCATTTGCGGTGGCGTCTCCTGGTCTTCTCCGCTTCTCCTCTGCTCCTGCGACGGCAATGGCGGTAGGCGGGTGATCGGTCGGAGATGGCAAGCATCGCGACGATGCGACGAACGGCGACGACACAGGTAATGATCCTCATCTTCTTCTCCTTGGGTGGCCAAAGTTTGTCCTGTCTCCTAGTCATTAGGGTTAGGGGTTTGGCGGGAATAATTGGGGCTTTTTGGTGGTGGTAAAGATACGATTTTTGCTTGATTTGATAGGTTTTTTCCATTGATATCATGCGGAGTAGCAGAGCATAGTGATTTATTTGATTTTATTTCAGTTCAATCATGGATCCGACGGAGATTTTGAATGTTCGATTTCATATGGGAGGAGAGTTCATCCGCTTGGGTCGGACTATGGACTATGTGGGTGGAGATGAGGAGATTTCAGAAATTGAAAGGGACAAGTTGTCATTGCAGGAGGTGATAGGGCACCTGAAAGATCATATGAATTTCAAGCATTCGATGAAGCTTTACTTTCTGATTCCTGGCAAAGCACTAGATGATGGACTGATGTTTTTCAGCACTGACAGTGCCTGTATGCAAATGGCAGAGTATTGTGATGTGGGAGGGGTAGCAGACATTTATGTTAAGTACCATGGGGAGGAGGATAGTGAGCACAGTAGTACTGGTAGTGATTTTGAAGATGAAATTGTTGATATAGATGAAAGTGATGATGAACCTGACCAAGTGATAAGTGCAGAACCTGCTGATAGTGAAGAAGATTATGTGGTCATTAGTCAGGTGCTTGTTACTGATAAAAGGGGGTCATTTAACACATAATTAACAGTCGAGTGAAGGCAACTGGTGGATCAAGAACAGTTCTCATTGATCCAGATGTAGTGGCAACCTCTCAGAAATCATGGTCTCAGGTTTGTGATCCAAGTCAAGTCCCAACAGAGGTAGTTAATCAGTCAAATGCTACTCCTGGACCAGTCCAAAACCTGCTGAATTTTCTTTGAAAATGTCACTGCGGATGAAGATTCAGAGGACAGTGAGTATGTATCACACACTGATGACAGTGGTGAAAATTCAGAGGTGAAAGGGTTAAGGCAACAAGCCAGAAAATTTAAGAAAAGGATGAGAGACACAAAGAGTTGGATGGGGACAGATGCAACAGCTGCATCTCCAATTGATTTAGTTGCTAATGTTGAGGACCTCTTAGGGGAAGAAGAGAAGGGTTGGAACTATGATTCATCAGATGAATACTATTCTTATGATGAAGATTCAAATGGCAAGATGGTGAAGAGGAAGAGTAGGTATCCAAGATTCAACAATGACACATAAATTCCCCATTTCACCTTGACTATGGTGTTTAGAAGCAAGAATTAGTTGTGCAAAGCAATCAGGAGATATGGACTAGCTACAAAAAGGAGTATCTCATTCATTAAATTAGAGGTAGATAGAGTCAGGGTGAAGTGTGGTTGGCCTAACTGCCCTTGGCTTCTTTATGCAGCCAAAACCTCAAGAAGTAGCAGATTCCAGATTATCACACTCAATGATGTTCATCATTGTGCTCAAAATAGAGATAACAAACTAGTGACTGCTAAGGTGATTGCACAGAGGTATGAACACTTCATACTAGCAAATCCAATGTGGAAGATTGAGAGTATGAAAGCAACTGTGCTACAAGATATGTTTGCTGATGTTTCCACATCAAAGTGCAAGCATGCAAAGAAGCTGGTTATGGATAGATTGATGTCTGGAATGAAGAATGAGTACACAAAGGTTTTTTATTATCAAGTAGAGTTACAAAAAAGCAATCCTGGAACTACAGTAGCTGTTTGCTTGGATCCAACAGTCATGGACCAGCATATATTCCAGATCTTTTATGTATGCTTTGATGCATTAAAGAAAGGTTTTAAGGCAGGATGTAGGAGGGTGATTGGATTAGATGGCTGCTTTTTCAAAGGATCTGTGAAAGGTGAACTGCTATGTGCTATTGCTAGAGATGCAAACAATCAGATGTATCCAGTGGCATGGGCAGTAGTAGAACAAGAAACAAATGAAACTTGGAAATGGTTCGTTGGGTTGCTTATTAAAGATCTTGATGTGAACAATAGTGGAGCAGGATGGGTTTTCATTTCAGATCAGCAAAAGGGTCCCATAAATGCCATGAAGGATTACCTTCCAGAGGCTTAGCACAGGATGTGTGCAAGGCATATTTATGCCAATTGGAGGAAGAAACATAGGTCACATGAGTGGCAAAAAAAAATTTGCGCAGTGGCCAAGGCAGCCAATGTGCAGGATTTCAATTACTATAAAGCAAAGCTGGCACAAGAGACACCTGAGGGTTCAAAGGACATTATGAAAAATGCTCCAGAACATTGGGAAAGGGCATATTTTCCAGTTGGCTCTAATTGTGAGTCTGTTGACAACAATTTGTGTGAATCCTTCAACCATGCTATAGTTGATGCTAGGTTCTACCCATCATATCCATGCAAGAAAAAATCAGGTGAATCCTTCAATCATTCTTTGGTAGTTAACATTGTTACTACTTAGCATTATCTCTCCAATAATTATCAGTAGTTAACATAACATTGTCTCTACAATAATCTAGGAAGAAGATCTTCACTAGAATTCAAGAACAGAGAGAGAAAGGTGAGAAAATGCATGGTACAATATGCCCTAGCATTTTTAAGAAATTGCAGGCTGCAATTGCCAGAACATAGTTTATGGAAGTTTTATGGAATGGCAAAGATGGATTTGAGGTGAAACTACTGACTGGTAGAAGGAGGCAGTACACTGTTAGTCTTGATAATAGGACATGCTCATGTGGGTATTTTCAGCTAGCAGGTCTACCTTGTGCTCATGCCATAACTGCAATTTATAAATGTGGCAAACAAATTGAAGAGTTCATTGCTCCTTGTTACTCAATAGCTGTGTTCAAACAGATTTATGAGAATGTCCTCTTGCCTGTAGAAGGTGAGGAGATGTGGCCAATTTCTGACAACCCTAGGCCACAGTCACCTGGTTATGTAAGAATGCCAGGAAGGCCTAAGAAAAATGCTAGGAAGAGAGAAGAAACTGAGAAGCCAAGGGGCAAGAAAATGAGCAAGCATGGCACAATTATAGTTTGTTCACTATGTAAAGGCAGTGGACATAACAAGTCTGGATGCAAATCTAATCCAGAGAGAGGCAAGAAGAAATTCCAATACCTTTCAAAGAATAGCAAGGTATCAAATTCCTTCAAATTTAATCTTTGTCTCACCTTTAGTTGCATGTTTGTTCACTTAGGAAATTATGCATGTTTGTCTCACCTTTAGTTGCATGCAAACAGGAAGCTAGAGCAGGAAGCTCACAACCTGCTCCATCAACAGCTCCAGCTGCTAGGGCACAGGCTGCTCCATCAACAGCTCCAGCAAAAGCTCCAAGAGCAAGGCTAGGATCTGTTCCTGTGAAGAAGACTACAAACCAATTCAAGCCACCAAGGCACAATACTCCTGCTGGAATTGCATCATCAACTCATCCTAGTTCATCTACAAGTGCTATTCCTGGGGCAAAGAAAGGGAAGAAAAGGGGCAAAGCAGCATCTTCAATTCCATCTTTCTCTTACTTTACTTGCAGTGGCAATTACTGAGTTATAATAGCATATCTCTATGACAAACTGTGTGTCATATCAAGTTTGAGTAGTCTCTATGAAAAACTATGTGTCATATCTTTTGCTCATGTTCTAAAGAAAGTTAGAGAGTGGATGAGTTTTTATCAAGTTTATGTACTGTGGCTTCAACTTATTTTGCTGATAATCAAGCTATGTACTGTGGCTCCAACTTATTTTGCTGATAATGCAACGTAGTTCTATTGTTGTTGTTCATTTTGAATTGGGCTGAAAAAGTCACATAGTACATTGGATACAAATACTGATGATTGCATTGCACTGAAATATTGTTGTTGTTGTTCATTTTAAAAGCTGATACAAATACTGATGATTGCATTGCACTGAAATAGTCACATAGTACATTGGATACAAACTTCACCACAGTGGCTAAACTGACACTAATTTACTGACTAACAAACTTCCCAGTGACTACACCTAACACAAACACAACAAAAAGGTACAGTGCACTCTCAAATTTTCCCTTCATTGCACCAATTTCTTTATTCTTCTGTTGCAGCTGATCTTGAAGAGCCTTCAAAGTTGATTCAGTTGCTGCTTGTTCATCAACTACATCAGTGTCAGTGTCTGGCATTTGTTCATCCCCCCGTAGCCTCCAAATTTCATCATGCATATCTCCAATCAGGTCACTAAAAAACCGAGGCAATGGCCCATCCTCCCATTCCACATAACCACATCCCCATCCGTTCTGTCAAAATGATGGAACAAATCGAATCAGAAAGGAGAGAGAGGAGGAGTACATCGAACAAGCCTGAAAATGCAGAGCAACTTACCAGGACGTCAACGCATGCGTAGTACCTCCTGCCTGGGTTCATGGAGCTCCACGAAATCCATCTCGGCGCTTTCCTTGGCGGATTGCAATTGCACATCTTCGCGGGCTCGTACACCATCAGGTTCTCCCGATATACCACCAACGACCTACTCTCAGATCCCCTCCTTCTTCCAGCAGCTCGACGAAAGCCAGGAGCGGAAGAAGCACCACACGACCACGACATTCTCAGAGCGCCGCCTTCGCCCCTTCCTCGCGCCGCCGCCGTCACCCAACAGCCAAGAACCCTAATTTCTTTCCCCAATTCAACCCACGACCCCGTTCACTTATCCAGAGCACGATGGATGGCCCACCTCTGACAAAAATCCCAGCGTTTTCTAGCCTAAAACGGTTTAAGGTTCTAATCGAACTGGGATTTGTAAGTTTGGTGTGCCGATTACGGGGATTGTGAGTTCAGGGTGTGATTTCGCTAAGATCTACGAGTTAAAGGTTCGTTTTGAACTTTTCTCTTAACTAAACTTCTGAAATTCTCGAAACACAATTTAAACATAGATGACAAGAGGTGGGACTAAAAATTTAGTCTCATATTGCTATTTGGAGCAAAATGTTGTGAATAGATCTAGTGTACTCCTCCGCGCGTGTCTAGCCGGTTGCGTACACAGCCAGGAGAGCAGGCTCCGGAACCCGTCTCTCTAATCCTGCACCAGGAGAGAGACGATAATTTTTTTTGGTGAACGTCTCGATGCGACTTCTCAAGTTTCTCCTTACCATCTACATCCGACTTCCTCGACGTTTTCACCATATCTAACGCCGCCGCCAACAAGGCCACTGATGATGATGCTACTATTGCCACCAATGGTGTTTCACAGTTGTTCGTACATCGACGACGTGTTCTATACACTAATGTTGTTTACTATGTTGATTACTATATATGTCAGTTCGTGTAGATGTGCTAGGATTTTATTTGTCTTATACTGCATGTCTAATATGCATATGTTACTTAATTTTGAAAATAGTATTGTCATAATTTATACCTAAATTAAATTAATACAGAACTGCTAATTATTTCAACAAAAGACGTGTCACTCAGATCAGATGGTGCCACTTTATTCACTGTACCAGCGAAGCAAGCAAGAGGTCTAGGTAATCTAGTTCGTGGAAGGAAGAAACGGAGCAGGTTCTTTAATTTTTTCATATATTTGACCTTTTCTTTTTGAAACAGGCTTTCGTTCTATTATATATAAAAAAACCAACATACAATATCCAAGTACAACAACCACATCGGTGGAGCACCAGCACAACAATGCCAAACACATTAAAATCTTCGACTTTTTGCTAACTAATGAAACATTCTTGGGATCGCTGAAGTTATTAACGGTCAAATTGATGCTCAAATCTGAAAGAGATTATCCAGAGACTCCAGCTAGCAGAAGCATTTCTGCCTAGAAAATCAGTCTGTACATATCAGATTTACCTTTTTTTTCTTTCAAATTTGAGTCTGATCCATATTAGTTGACTTGAATTTGTCTAAATTCGAATATATCTAACACTAAAATATGTCCAGATATATCAAATCTAAGTCAACTAATATGGATTGGAAGGAGTAGTATATTTTTCAAGAAATTACTGTGAGATACTAGTAGAGGGTTTTATATTGTTGAAAGATGTTGTTTTCTCATAAATTGTCTTTGGCACATGGACACCTCTTTTTTCATAAAAAAATTGTACGTTTTGTTCTCCAAAATATCTGAACTAGATAGCACGCCACCGTTTCCTGTTTGTGTACTTATACCATATTATACATTGTTTCAAAATTAGTTTCCGTAAGATACTCACAGTAGGGGTTTATACGTACATTTTTGAAAGATTTTGTTTCCTCACTTGGTCTCGACGAAATACAACCGATTTGTTTCGCCCCACTTACTTTACAGTTGAAGACATGGATAGGATCGAGGGATGTGGGAACAGAAAAGTGAGACGCTGACGTACGTACTTGTCTCCGATCGAACGGGGCCTGAGTTTGGATCATGGTGATGGCAGATGACCGGTTCGCTCCACAATATGTTTTATCATCTTCGGCGTTTGGTTTGTCAGCCACACTAGTTAACCATATTTTAATAAGTATTTCCTCCGTTCATAAATAAGTGTAATTTGGGCGTGGGCCTTAGCCATAACCTAATACAAATTCTAAAATTTCCATGGCCCATTCATGCCTAGCAAGGGATGGCTCCAAAGTTTAGTCTCACCTTACTAGTTTGGAGGGAGTTGCACCAATATATAGTGAAGTGTTTCACTATCTCCTAAAGAGAGTGAAGAGGAGTGGCATACACGCGCGCTCCTCTTCCGCCGTCCGCCTCGCCGCGCCTCGTCACGACGCTCGCGCGCCGCGGTTTGCGGAGTTGTGCATCGATGCCGATCTTATCTTGGTCTTAGGCGAAAACCCTAATACGAGTAATACACATCTCTCTTCCTTCAGAATCTTGCGCCGCCGCTACACCTTCTCCATCCCCTCTTTCGGCGTGCACCGGACGACGGGACAGTAGGCCTCCGGAACCACCACCTCTCGTGAACCTGTACGGGTGAGGGGCGATCAGGTTTTTGGGGAGCGCGACTACTGACGACATCACGTCGACCGACCACTCCTTCCCTGATGAGGACTTCTTACCGGACATCAGCAACCTCTACATCGATGCCATGGCTGACGACACTGGTGTCAACGCGAACCTCAACCCCAATCTGAACGGGAACCCGATTCCTCCTCCAGCACCGTACGTAATATGTTCCTATCTAGTTCAATTTCTTGTACTAGCTTTTATAATAGTTGCGATCTGCTTATTCTGGTTGAATGTGATATGTTCGTCTATTCTGCTAGTATACATGATTAGGTTAATTCCAGTACTTATAGTCATGATTTATTATTGCTTATTTCGGATTGAATATTATGGTAATTTGCTTATATTTTCAACAATCCAAAAACCTGATTATAGGCAACTGAATTCAACTGGTTTAGCCACGGCTACAAGGCCGCCTCCTTTTGACGGTGTCAATTATAAGAGATGGCGCATGAGAGCAGTTCTATGGTTGAAAAACCTAGGCTGCTATAGCGCCACTCTTGGTAAACCTGAGGGAGACCTTTCTCCTGTTCATGAGGAAGCGTTTCAGAAAGCCGACACCATGTTTATGGGGGCGTTGTTCAATATTCTTGGTGACAACATTGTTGATACCTATATGTAATTTGATAATGGCAAGGATGCGTGGGATGCACTCGACGCCAAGTTTGGTGTTTCGGATGCTGGCACTGAACTGTATATCATGGATCAATTCTATGACTACAAGATGACTGATGACCGTCCCATCGTGGATCAGGCTCATGAGATACAGTCCCATGCCAAAAAACTCAAGCAGTTCAAGTGTACCTTATCAGACAAGTTCGTGGCCGGAGGCATTATTGCCAAGCTTCCTCCTTCTTGGAGGAACTTTGCTACCTCTCTGAAACATAAGAGACAGGAGTTTTCTGTTTCGGATCTCATCGGATCTCTTCATGTTGAAGAAAAGGCGAGAGCAAAAGATACACGTCCTTGAGGCTTTGACGGAAGTTATAGCGCACATGTAGTGCAGAAAATAACTTCCAGTCTCACAAGTTCAAGAATAAGAACATATCTAATAGCAAAGGAAAGTTTGATGGCAAAAACAAGGCCGCACAGACTACCAACTTCAAGAAGAAGACTGAGTATAAGAAGAAAGGATCCTGCCATGTCTGTGGTGATCCTAATCATTGGACTCCTAGCTGCCCCAATCGCTTTGACAAGCATTCACATGGAAATATTGGCAAGTCCGCTAATGTTGTTCTTGGTGATACTGAGATGAAGGATGTTGGGTACGGTATATTTCCTACTTTTCTTTTAGTTTGTAATTCACCTGATTGGTGGATAGACACTGGTGCAAATATACATGTATGTGCTGATATTTCCATGTTCTCTTCTTATCAGGTCGAACGGGCTGGCTCCGTGCTGATGGGAAACGGCTCACGTGCTTCTGTTCAAGGTGTTGGTACGGTGGATCTGAAGTTTACTTTGGGGAAGATCGCACAGCTGAAGAATGTGCAGCACGTTCCGTCCATCAATAAGAATCTCGTCAGCGGATCTCTTCTGTGTCGAGATAGTTTTAAGTTAGTCTTTGACTCCAATAAAGTTGTAATTTCTAAGTGTGGACAATTTGTTGGAAAGAGTTATGAGTGCGGAGGCTTGTTCTGATGGGTTTCGCAGCATAGTAAATCAAAAAATTTCTACGGATGCGAACGGGAAAGCCAAGATCTAATCTAGGAGATGCAAACAACGATGGGGGAATAGATGAGATCTTCATACCCTTGAAGATTTGCACAGCGGAACGTTCGACGGAACGTGGGTGATGTAGTCGTACTCGCTTCTCCTCCTCGCGATTCGATCTGATCTAACAACGCAAGTGGTGATGCCTCCGAGAGATGCACACGTGCGGCACCTCGACGTCTCCTCCTTACTCGGTCCAGCAAGTAGGGTGGAGAGATGGATTGGATCTACAACGCGACGGCGCGGTGCAAGCGGTGGAGAGTTTCTGGCGGGCTTCTGCAGCGATCGGGAGGAGAGAGGAGGGGCAGCAGGGCGGCTAGGGTTGAGGACGAGGTGTGGGGAGGGTGCGCCCCTAGCCCTATTTATATAGAGGGGTGGGCGGCTGGCCCTTGCCCCTCCCCCAAGCCCTAGGCCGGTGGCCAAAGGAGGGAGGAGTGGGGGGCAAGTTTCCCCCTTCTAGAAGCTCCCCTAGGGTTTCCCTAGGGTTTGGCCGGCTGGGCCCTATGGGGCCTTGTGCCCTTGGCCCAATGCGGCCAGGGCACTCCCTCATAGGCCCATGCCCCCTCCCGACAAGCGGGGCCACGTTGGTCCCACTCCGGAAGGTTCTAGAAGCTTCTGGTACAATACCGATTAACCCGAAACAATTCCGAACTCCAAAAACTGCATTGCCTTATATGAATCTTATTATCCGAACCATTCCAGAACCTCTCGTGACGTCCTGGATCTCATCCGAGACTCCGAACAAAAACTCATAAACCAATTATCCAATCTATCCTAGCGTCGAGACACGTTAAGTGTGTGACCCTTCGGGTTCAAGAATATGCAGACATGATCTTCTATCAATAATCTACAGTGAGGTCTGAAACCCATATTGACTCCCACACATTCATCGATGATCATATAGGATGAACCACGATGCCAAGTTTCAATCAATCCCATATATATATATATTCCCTTCGTCTCGCGATATTTTACTTGCCCGAGATTTGATCGTCGGGCAAGTCATACCTAGTTCAATCTCGTTCACAGCAAGTACTTTACTCGTTCCGTAATCCAATATCACTTTGTGATTAACTCCTTAACCACATGCTTGCAAGCGGTGTTGATATCGATTACCGAGTGGGCCCGAAGTATATCTCTCCGACTTGGGAGGGACAAATCCCATCTCGATACATACAACCCAACAGGTACTTTCCGATCACCTGAGAGACACTTTTATGATCACCCTCTCATAGGATGACGTTTGATGACCTCAAAGCTTTCTTCCGATACCAGGGAGTTGTATTATCTCATGGTCTAAGGAATACAATATTTGACATAGGAAAAGCTTCGCAAAGATGAACACGATGACACGATCTAATTGCTCCGCGTAGTTTGGGTCTGTCCATCATATCATTCTCCCAATGACATGATCTCATTATTAATCGACAACTCATGTCTATGGTTAGGAAACCTTAACCATCATTAATCAATGAGCTAGTCCATAGAGGCATAGTAGGGACACAGTGTTGTTCACAAACCACACAAGTATTAAAGTTTCCGCTTAATACAATTCTAGCATGGAATATAAAATTTATCATGAACAAGAATTATAATAATAACATCTTTATTATTGCTTCTAGGGCATAATTCCAACAGTCTCCCACTTGCACTAGAGTCAATAATCTAGTTTACATCTGGCAAAAATCTAACACCCATGGCACTAAGGTGCTGATCATGTTTTGCTCGTGGAAGAGGTTTAGTCAACGGATCTGCGACATTCAGATCTGTATGTACTTTGCTAATCTTCAGATCTCCATCTTCTATATAATCTCAGATTATATGAAACTTGCGGTTGATATGCTTGGTCTTTGGATGATATCTTGGTTCCTTAGCTAGTGCTATGGCGCCAGTGTTGTCACACAATATCTCCAGTGGGTCCAAGGCACTTGGAACCACGCCAAGCTCGATGATGAAGTTCTGATCCAAACTCCTTCACTTGGCGCTTATCTGGCAGCCATGTATTCCGCTTCTCAGAGATCCGGCGATCACGCTTTGCTTGACTTCTCCGACTCACAGCTCCTCCATTCAAAATATAAGCGTATCACGTAAAGATTTAGAATCATCCTTGTCGGTGTCGAAACTAGCGTCGACGTAACCCTTTACGATTAGCTGTTCATCACCTCCATAGACTAAGAACATTTCTTTAGTCCTATTTAAATAATTTAGGATGTTCTTCACGGTTGTCCAGTGTTCTACTCATGGATCACTTTGGTATCTGCTCGTCAAACTAAGAGCATTGGACACATCCGGTCTAGTACACAGCATGGCATACATGATAGAACCTATGGCCAAGGCATAAGGCACTTTTCTCATAGCTTCTCTATCATTCACCGTAGCTGGACACTGAGCCCTGCTCAATATCTTACCTGACAACATAGGCACTGAACCTTTCTTTGCCTTATCTATTCTGAACCTTTTTAGAACTTTGTCTAGGTATGTACTTTGTCTTAAAGCTATCAGGCGTCTTTGTCTATCTCTATAGATTTTGATGCCCAATATCTAAGCAGCTTCCCCTAGGTCTTTCATTGAAAAACATTTGTTCAAATAACTCTTCACATCGTTAAGCATGTCAATGTCATTTCCAATAATCAATATGTCATCCACATATAGTACTAGAAATGTCACTGAGCTCCCACTCACTTTCTTGTAGATACAAGCTTCGTAGCAATTTGGAACAAATCCAAAGCGCTTGATCACTTGATAAAAACGAAGGTTCCAACTCCGAGATGCTTGCTTCAGTCCATAAATGGAACGTTGAAGTTTGCACACTTTATCAGCATCCTTAGGATCGACAAAACCTTCGGGTTGCATCATATACAACTCTTCATCAATGTTGCCATTGAGGAACGCAATCTTGACATCCATCTGCCATATTTCATAATCATGAAACGCAGCAATTGCTAATAAAATCTGAATGGACTTAAACATCGCTACGGAGAGAAAGTATCATCATAGTCAACACCTTGAACTTGTCGAAAACCTTTCATGACAAGTCGTGCTTTATAGTCAGTAAAATTACCATCCGCGTCCGTTTTCTTCTTAAAAATCCATTTGCACTCAACGCCCTTTCGGTCGCTAGGAGGGTCCACCAAAGTTCATACTTGGTTTTCGCTCATGGATCCCAATTCGGATTTCATGGCCTCTAGCCATTTCTCAGAGTCTGGGCTCATCATCGCTTCCTCATAGTTTGCAGGTTCACTATCGTCTACTAACAAGACAGTTAAGACAGGGTTGCCGTACCACTCAGGAGGGGCACGCGACCTTGTCGACCTGCGACGTTCAGTAGTAGCATCGTCTGAAGCTTCATGATCCTTGTCATTAGCTTCATCTATTGTTGGTGCAGACGGCACTGGAACAATTTCAAGTGCTGCGCTACTCTCCAACTCAAGAGAAGGTTCAACAACCTCGTCTAGCTCTACTTTCCTCCCACTCACTTCTTTCGAGAGAAACTCCTTCTCAAGAAAGGATCCGTTCTTTGCGACAAACACTTTGCCTTCGGATCTGTGATATAAGGTATACCCAATAGTTTCCTTAGGGTATCCTATGAAGACGCATTTCTCCTCTTTGGGTTCGAGCTTGTCCGGCATCAACTTCTTGACGTAATCTTCACATCCCCAAACTTTAAGAAACGACAACTTAGGTTTAGCACCAAACCATAGTTCATACAGTGTCGTCTCAACGGATTTAGATGGTGCCCTATTTAAAGTGAATGCAGTGGTTTCTAATGCATAACCCCAAAATGATAACGGCAAATCAGTAAGAGACATCATTGATCGGACCATATCTAATAGAGTTCGATTCCGGCGTTCAGACACACCATTGCGCTGTGGTGTTCCGGGTGGCGTGAGTTGCGAAACGATTCCACTTGCTTTAAGATGCGTGAGAAAATCATAACTCAAATATTCACCTCCACGATCGGATTGTAGAAACTTAATCTTTCTGTTACGATGGTTTTCCACTTCATTCTGAAATTCTTTGAACTTTTCAAATGTTTCAGATTTATGTTTCATTAAATAGATATACCCATATCTACTTAAGTCATCGATAAAAGTGAGAAAATAGCGATATCCACCGCGCGTCGAAACACTCATCGGTCCGCATACATCGGTATGTATGATTTCCAACAAGTCCGTTGCTCGCTCCATCATTCCGAAGAACGGGGTTTTGATCATCTTGCCCATGAGGCATGGTTCGCATGTGTCAAATGATTCAAAATCAAGAGACTCCAAAAGTCCAACAGAATGAAGTTTCTTCATGCGTTTTACACCAATATGACCTAGATGGCAGTGCCACAAATAAGTAATATTATCACTATCTACCTTGCATGTCTTAGCCTCAATGTTATGGATGTGTGTTTCATCCCTTTCGAATTCAGAAGAAATAAACCATTCATAGCAGATGCATGACCATAAAAGATGTTACTCATATAAATAGAACAACCATTATTCTCAGATTTTAAATGAATAACCGTCTTGCAATAAACACGATCCAGATATGATGTTCATGCTCAACGCAGGCACATAATAACATTTATTGAGGTTTAAAACTAATCCCGAAGGTAAAACTAAGGAGAGTGTGCCGACGGCCATCACATCAACTCTTGATCCGTTGCCAACGCGCATCGTCACCTCATCCCTCACTAGCCGTCTATTCCGACTCTGTTTGAGTTACAAATATTAGCAACCCGAACGATATCAAATACCCGAGCACTAGCGAGGGCTAGTAAGGAAAACATCAATAACATGTATATCAAATATACCTTTGATGGTGCCGCCTTCTTGTCGCTAAGTACTTGACGATTCGCTTCTAGTGACCCTTGTCCTTGTAATAGAAGCACTTTCGGTGTCGCAGACTTGAGATTCTTCTCAACAGGGCAACGCAGCTTACGCTGCCTTTCTTGAAGGCTTCTTTGCACCCTTACCTTTCTTAAAATTTGGGAGGCTTGTTGACCATCAACACATGATTATCCTTCTTGATGTCCACCTCTGCAGCTTTCAGCTTAGCGAAGAGCTCGGTGATTGTATCAGTGGAACCAATCTGATTATGAGTAACTACAAAACTTTTGTAGCTAGGAGGGAGTGATTGCAGAACCCTGTCAATCTTGAACTCCTCTGGAATCTTGCAGTCCAGTTGCTCAAGGCGTTGAGTGTAGCCCGACATCTTTATGGCGTGCTCACTAACGGAACTCCCTTCCTCCATCTTGCAGTTAAAGAATTTCTCAGAGATCTCATATCTCTCAGAACGGGCCTGAGTCTGGAACATAGTTTTCAGTTCCTCAAGTATCTCAAAGGGCCCGGGGTAATCTTCAAAACGATTTTGAAGCTCCGATTCCATAGCAAACAACATGGTGCTCTTAATCACACCATAATCATCTTTGTGCGACTGATAAACAGCTTTCTCATTAGCCGGCGCATCTACAGTAGGGGTGTCACCTAGCGCATTCTCAAGGACATAGTCCTTTTGTCCGCCAGCGAGAATGATTCTCAGATTGCGGAACCAGTTGGTGAAGTTAGACCCATTATTCTTAAGTTTTTCTTTCTTAGCAAAAACGTTGAAGTTGAAGTTGGACTTAGCCATTTGATCTACAAAATTTGCAAGTACAATTTAGACTATGTTCATGATAACTAGTTCAACTTAATCAAATTACTAGATGAACTCCCACTAAATTCAACATCCCTCAAGTTGTTTAGTGAACATGATCTAAATTCACCACACCAAATTCGATCTTCACGAGAAGAGATGTGGTTTCAATGGTGGACAACGAAGTGTCGATCATATCATTCATATGACTCATGCTTAATCTTTCGGTTCATGTGTTCCGAGGCCATGTCTGTACATGCTAGGCTCGTCAAGTCAAACCCAAGTATTTCCGCGTGTGCAAAACTGGCTTGCACACGTTGTATGTGAACGTACAGTTTATAGCACCCAATCATCACGTGATGCTTGAACACGACGAACTTTCGCAACGGTGCATACATGGGGAGAACACAGTTTTATCTTGATATTTAAGTGAGGAATCATCTTATAATTCTATCGTCGCGATCTAAGCATAATAAGATTCATAAAAGGATAAACATCACATGCATATAATTTTATGTGACATGGTATAGCCAATCTTCGCGCAATGATCTCCATCTTGTGTGTGCCAGCATGATATCCATCACTCCACCATGATTGCCTCCACCACGAATAGCAACTACAACTATTGCTAACTACTTAGTGATAAAGTAAATCTATTACATGGCGTATAAGAAGTTGACACATAGGTCATACACAATTATAAAGACAATCATATGGCTCCTACCGGTTGTGTACTCATCGACATGCAAGTCGTGAAACATTAAAAAACATGATCATCGCATACAATATACACATCACATCTTGGGCCATACCATATCATAGAAAACACTCCCTGCAAAAACAAGTTAGACGCCTCTACTTTGTTGTTGCATGTTTTACGTGGCTTATGGGAGTAGCAAGCTAAGAACGATTCTTACCTACGGAAAGCCACAACGGTGATATTATGGTTGCCAAACTCCGGTGTAAATCCCATGACAACTATAGTGAGAGAAACTGACATCCACCAGCCGCATGTGTGGAACAAGACACACACGTCAAGTCTGGAGTCGGTCTCATGAGAGGTCGCGTAAGGTTGGACTGGACCGCTTCGATCTCACTATCCCGCGTCATAAGAAGTACACAAACAAGAGGCTTGCAACAGAAAACATCAACGCTCGCAACAAGCATGTTGCGTTCTACTCGTGAAACACATCTACGCATAGATCTAGCTCTGATACCACTGATGGGTTTTGCAGCATAGTAAATCAAAAAAATTCTACGGATGCGAACGGGAAAGCCAAGATCTAATCTAGGAGATGCAAACAACGAGGGGGGAATAGATGATATATTCATACCCTTGAAGATTTGCACAGCGGAACGTTCGACGGAACATGGGTGATGCAGTCGTACTCGCTTCTCCTCCTCGCGATCCGATCCGATCCGATCTAACACCACAAGTGGCGATGCCTCCGAGAGATGCACACGTGCGGCACCTCGACGTCTCCTCCTTCCTCGGTCCAGCAAGTAGGGTGGAGAGATGGATTGGATCTACAACGCGACGGTGTGGTGCAAGCGGTGGAGAGTTTCTGCGGCAGGGCTTCGCCTCTGTGGATCGGGAGGAGAGAGAGGAGGCGGCAGGCGGCTAGGGTTGAGGAGGAGGTGTGGGAGGTGCGCCCCAGCCTCTTTATATAGAGGGTGGGAGGCTGGCCTGCCCTCCCAAGCCCTAGGCGGCCAAGGAGGAGGAGTGGGGGTTTCCCAGCCTTCTAGAAGCTCGCCTAGGGTTTCCCTAGGGTTTGGCCGGCTGGGCCCTATGGGGCCTTGTGCCCCTGGCCCAATGCGGACAGGGCACTCCCTCATAGGCCCATGCCCCCTCCCGACAAGCGGGGCCACGTTGGTCCCACTCCGGAAGGTTCTAGAAGCTTCCGGTACAATACCGATTAACCTGAAACAATTCCGAACTCCAAAAACTGCATTGCCTTATATGAATCTTATTCTCCGGACCATTTCGGAACCTCTCGTGATGTCCTGGATCTCATCCGAGACTCCGAACAAAAACTCATAAACCAATTATCCAATCTATCCTAGCGTCGAGACACGTTAAGTGTGTGACCCTTCGGGTTCGAGAATATGCAGACATGATCTTCTATCAATAATCAACAGCGGGGTCTGGAAACCCATATTGACTCCCACACATTCATCGATGATCATATCGGATGAACCACGATGCTAGGTTTCAATCAATCCCATATATATTCCCTTCGTCTCGCGATATTTTGCTTGCCCGAGATTTGATCGTTGGTACCGTCATACCTAGTTCAATCTCGTTCACAGCAAGTACTTTACTCGTTCCGTAATCCGATATCACTTTGTGATTAACTCCTTAACCACATGCTTGCAAGCGGTGTTGATATCGATTACCGTGTGGGCCCGAAGTATATCTCTCCGACTTGGGAGGGACAAATCCCATCTCGATACATACAACCCAACAGGTACTTTCCGATCACCTGAGAGACACCTTTATGATCACCCTCTCATAGGATGACGTTTGATGACCTCAAAGCTTTCTTCCGATACCAGGGAGTTATATTATCTCATGGTCTAAGGAATACAATATTTGACATAGGAAAAGCTTCGCAAAGATGAACACGATGACACGATCTAATTGCTCCGCTTAGTTTGGGTATGTCCATCATATCATTCTCCCAATGACATGATGTCATTATTAATCGACAACTCATGTCTATGGTTAGGAAACCTTAACCATCATTAATCAATGAGCTAGTCCATAGAGGCATACTAGGGACACGGTGTTGTTCACAAACCACACAAGTATTAAAGTTTCCGCTTAATACAATTCTAGCATGGAATATAAACTTTATCATGAACAAGAATTATAATAATAACATCTTTATTATTTCCTCTAGGGCATAATTCCAACATGTTCCGCTTATCTTTGTCAGACTTATGTACTCAAGTTATTAATCATGTTTGCAATGATAGTGAATCCAATGTTTGGCATTCACGACTTTGTCATATTAATTTTGGGTGCATGACGCGGCTTGCCGATATGAATTTAATTCCAAAATTTACTACTGACAAAAGTTCCAAGTGTCAAGTGTGTGTGCAAGCTAAGCAACCTCGCAAGTCTCACAAGACTGCTGATGTACGAGATTTGGCACCACTGAAACTAATACATTCAGATCTTTGTGAGATGAATGGTGAGTTGACAAAAGGTGGAAAGCGATATTTCATGACTTTAATTGATGATTCCACTCGATACTGTTATGTGTACCTTATGAAATCTAAAGATGAAGCTTTTAATCACTTCAAAATCTATAAAGCTGAATCAGAAAACCAACTTGATCGAAAGATTAAGCGACTTCAGTCTGATCGTGGTGGAGAGTATTTTTCCAACGAATTTGATTCTTTTTGTGCGGAGCATGGTATTATCCACGGGAGGACGCCTCCATACTCACCTCAGTCAAATGGGGTGGCCGAAAGAAAGAACCGTACTCTAACTGATTTGGTTAACGCTATGTTAGATACATCGGGTCTATCCAAGGAATGGTGGGGGGAGGCGATAAAGACTGTGTGTCATGTCCTAAACCGTGTTCCCAAAAAGAACAAAACCATTACTCCATTTGAGGAATGGGAAAGGAAAAGGCTGAAACTCTCCTACTTACGGACTTGGGGTTGTTTGGCGAAAGTGAATTTGCTGATACCCAAGAAGCGCAAGCTTGGACCAAAAACCGTGGATTGTGTCTTTCTGGGATATGCATTTCATAGCATTGGCTATAGATTTTTTATAGTGAAATCTCAGGTATCTGACATGCATGTTCGTACAATCATGGAGTCGAATGATGCGAATTTCTTTGAAGACATCTTTCCCATGAAAGATTCGTCTAGTTCATCAAATCAGAAGATGCCTAGTTTATCTAGTCAAGAATTAATTATAATTCCTAAACCCACCATTTCGATAGAACACCCTGATAATCCTGTGGAGGATAACAATGAATCTCCTACCAAAAGTAAGAGACAGAGGACTGCAAAGTCCTTTGGTGATGATTTCATTGTATACATCGTGGATGATACTCCCACTTCTATTTCGAAAGCTTATGCATCTCAAGATGCTGACTACTGGAAAGAAGCCGTCTACAGTGAGATGGATTCCATCATAGCAAACGGAACTTGGGAAATTACTGATCGTCCTTATGGGTGCAAACCTGTAGGATGTAAGTGGGTGTTCAAGAAGAAGCTTAGACCTGATGGTACTATTGAGAAGTATAAGGCATGCCTTGTTGCCAAGGGTTATACCTAGAAAGAAGGCGAAGACTTCTTTGATACTTATCCACCTGTGGCTAGATTGACCACCATTCGAGTATTGCTATCCTTGGCTGCCTCGCATGGTCTTCTCGTTCATCAAATGGACGTTAAGACGGCTTTCCTAAATGGAGAGTTAGATGAGGAAATTTATATGGATCAGCCGGATGGATTCGTGATAGATGGTCAACAAGGCAAGGTGTGCAAGTTACTGAAGTCTCTGTATGGTCTTAAGCAAGCACCTAAGCAGTGGCATGAGAAGTTTGAAAGGACTTTAACTGATGAAGGATTTATTGTAAACGAAGCTGACAAGTGTGTGTACTATCGCCATGGTGGGGGCAAGGGAGTCATCTTATGTATGTATGTTGATGATATACTGATATTCGGGACCAATCTTAATGTTATCAATGAGGTTAAAGACTTTCTATCTCGTTGTTTTGAGATGAAAGATCTAGGAGTGGCTGATGTGTTATTGAACATCAAGCTACCGAAATATGATGATGGTGGGATAACACCGCTTCAGTCTCACTATGTGGAAAATATCTTGAGTCGTTTTGGGTATAGCGAATGTAGATCCTCTCCTACACCATATGATCCTAGCATGTTGGTTCGAAAGAATCAGGGAGATCCTAAGGATGCTAAAGATCAGATAAGATATTCTCAGATTATTGGCTTGCTTATGTATTTAGCAAGCGCTACGAGGCCTGACATCTCCTTTGCTGTAAGCAAGTTAAGTCGATTTGTCTCAAATCCTGGAGATGTTCATTGGCAGGCCCTTGAAAGGGTTTTGCGTTATTTGAAAGGCACTGCGAGCTATGGGATTCACTACTCCGGGTATCCAAGGGTACTTGAAGGGTATAGTGACTCAAACTTGATTTCTGATGCTGATGAGACTAAGGCCACGAGTGCTTATGTGTTTACACTTGGTGGTGGCGCTTTTTTTGGGAAGTCTTGCAAGCAGACCATCTTAACGAGGTCAACTATGGAAGAAGAACTCACAGCATTAGACACAGCCACTGTTGAAGCAGAGTGGCTTCGTGAACTCTTGATGAACTTACCTGTGGTTGAAAAACCAATACCCGCAATCCTTATGAACTGTGATAATCAAACCGTGATCATCAAAATAAACAGTTCTAAGGACAATATGAAGTCATCAAGACATGTGAAGAGGAGATTGAAATCTGTCAGGAAAATGAGAAACTCCGGAGTTATTTCATTGGACTATATCCAAACATCTAAAAATCTGGCAGATCCCTTCACAAAGGGTCTATCACGTAATGTAATAGATAATGCATCGAGGGAGATGGGTTTGAGACCCACTTTTTGAGTTGCTCACAGTGGTAACCCGCTCTATGTGATCGGAGATCCCATGAAGTAGAGTTGGGAGACAAGCTGTTGGTCAACTGGGAGGAGAGTATCCTTACAGCATACTACCACTCTGTATAGATGCAATACTCTCCTATTCTGCATGGCGGGTTGGTATTTATATTAATGTGTTATGAGTGGCTTGTTTAAAGCAAAGATGTTGTCCTGGAGAACATCTTTTGAAGAACACACCTATATGAGTCTGACCGTCAAACGTCGCAGTCCGTGGGAGTTGGGTGCTCTCTAATAAACTCATGAAAGGCCATGGAGTATGACACATAAGCTCCAAACCGCGAGGAAGCTTCGCGGCAGCCCTGTATCGGTCTAGACCTTGTGTGAAACTAGTGCGCACCAAACTTGTAGTTCAAGGCATAGTCTACTATTCAAGTTGCAATCTAGTGTAGCATGAAGTTCTAAGTGGAAGTTCAACTTAATAGTCTCCACCTCGCACCGGTATATAAACAATGTTCTGGAACTGATTGATGTGATGTGATGATATGTGCCTATGAGAATTTGTGGGAGATTGTTGGAATTTGGGTGTGAGCCTTGGCCCATAGCCTAATACAAATTCTAATATTCTCATGGCCCGTTCATGCCTAGCAAGGGATGGCACCAAAGTTTAGTCCCACCTTGCTAGTTTAGAGGGATTTGGACCAATATATATAGTGGAGTGTTTCACTATCTCCTAAAGAGAGTGAAGAGGAGTGGCATACACGCGCTCCTCCTCCTCCTCCACCCGCCTCGCCACGCCTCGTCATGACGCGCGCGCGCGCCGCGGTTTGCAGAATTGTGCCTCGGTGCCGATCTTATCTTTTTGCTGCTCGGTAAAATTATTGTGCGAGCTATTTTCTATCAGCCGTTTCCGGTCTTTCCGGAAATGTGGGTTGTTACTACTTGGACGTGGGCTACGCCCCACGTCTTACCCGACCGGCGCTATATATAAACGGCCTTAGGCGAAAACCCTAATACGAGTAATACACATCTCTCTGCCTCCAGAACCTTGCGCCGTCGTTACACCTTCTCCATCCCCTCTTCCGGCGTGTACCGGACGACGGGACAGTAAGCCTCCGGAACCACCGCCTCTCGTGAACCTGTACGGGTGAGGGGCGATCAGGTTTTTGGGGAGCGCGTCTGCGCGACTACTAACGGCATCACGTCGACCGACCACTCCTTCCCCGACGAGGACTTTTTCCCGGACATCAGCATCCTATACATTGACGCCATGGCTAACGACATTGGTGTCAACGCGAACCTCAACCCCAACCTGAACGTGAACCCGATTCCTCCTCCAGCACCGTACGTAATCTGTTCCTATCTAGTTCAGTTTCTGTTACAGTTTCTTGTACTAGCTTTTGGAATAGATGCGATCTGCTTATTCTGGTCGAATGTGATCTGTTCGTCTATTCTGCTAGTATACATGATTAGGTTAATTCCAGCACTTATAGTCATGATTTATTATTGCTTATTTCGGATTGAATATTATGGTAATTTGCTTAAATTTTCAACAATAGCATTGTCCTAGGTTAAACTTGTAAAGTTTGACTAACTTTATAGAGAAACATAACAATATTGATGACACTAAGTTGGTACCCTTAGATTTGTTTTTAAATTTAGTTTTATAATATGTCAATTTGATGTACTCCCTCCGATCCAAATTAGTTGCCTTAGATTTGTCTAAATTCGATTCTATCTAGACATGATTTAGTATTAGATATATCTGTATCTTGACAAATTTGTATCAACTAATTTGGATCGGAGAGAGTACTATATGTTGCTATATTTATCTATAAAATTAAGCAAATTTGATTAAGTTTAACTTAGACAAAAGCTAAAAGTACACTTATTTGTGAACAGCGGGAGCATGTGTTTGGTTTGTGCCACACTTTGGCATTCTATATTTTATTATCCCTATAGACCATTTGTCATAGAGTCGTCACTTTTGACAACTTTTGCCAAAGTTCGGCTTCAAAATTTATAGCAACACTTTTTGTGGCTGCCATGTTTTTTATGAATTGCCACACTTTAGCTTGGTAAAATGTGGTAGAGAACCAAACAAGCCCTTTAACTTTCGGCTGACCGACCCTCTAGATGTCAAAATGGTTCTAAAATCTGGACGAGATTATCTAGATTTACGGCCAACAGAAGATCTATTTAGGGCACCCATAACATTGTGCTAAAAGTACTTCTATATTGTTTTTTTTTGTCTTTTAGAACTAGTTCCTCTCATTGTGGGCATAGTTCTAAATTTGAGAAAGCAGACAACCGGAACAAGTCCGTGAGCCGAAGCTAAATTTCAGTTTTCAAATAAAATAACATATCCCTTCCAACTGCTAACGAATTGGACATGCAGTAGTAGGCTTACGCGATGTACGTTCGAATGAATGCTTGGCATTGAGACCCACGATATAGAGATTTAGCTATTGCTAACGCTGTAGAATTCTTGTCAATTTTTGCTTCGTTGCCAAATTGCTTTTTTTATCAGATTTAGCCAAGCCAACGTTGTGGCTTCCCTTATACCTAGTACTACTCTCTCCGTGCCGAATCATAAGATGACTAAACATAATATAATTCGGTATAGAGAAAGTAGTAAGAGAGAGAAAATCTAGCGATTTTTTTTTAAATAATACGAATTAATTAATTAATTTGAGTTCTATTATACGTTTTTTGTAATTTACAGATCTAGCACTTTGTCGGCTTAGGGCAAGCCATTGGCCAATCGACTGGAGCAAGCCCATGGCGTCGACGCGTGGGGCATTGGCTGCGTCGGCCAATCGGCCTTGGCGGGCCATCGCCCTAATCGGCTGAGGCCGGTAGCTCAACGCATGGCCAACACATGCATGCAGTAGTGGCGATCGCTTGGCCCGAGCCAATTAAGCGATCGGCTGCTCGAGCGATTAACGCTGGCCCATCTCACGTCTTGACGCCAATCGATTGCTCCGGCCCAATCGGCCTCCTTCAGGCCGACAAAGTACTATTTTTGTAAAATGTTTAAAACGTACGATAGATCTAGAAAATATTAAAAAAAATGTATTATTTAAAAAAAATTCGCGAAAATCTACACGCAACAATAAATTAGATGTACAGTAGATATGAATACAGGCTTATATTATGGAACACGTTGTTTTCTCATCTACTTTCCGCAAAAATATTGTACTACTCCGTATAACAGTTTTTCTACTGGATTCGCTTCACTTAATTTACTGATTCCGGAGAAAGTTGATATTTCCTTCGATCCATATTAGTTGATTTAAATTTGTTTAAATTTAATGAAACTAGACATTATTTAGTATATAGGTTTATCTAAATCTTAACAAATTTAAGTAAAGTAATATGGACAGGAGGGAGCATATGCTCAAAAAAAGACGAGGAGCGAATATGATCGGACGTGGCAACACAAAAAGACGCTGTCGTGCTATCCTCATGTCCTCATGTCCCCTGTACCTTTTCACGCCGTGAGCTTGGATCACGGTGGTGACACATGACACGATTCGATTCACTCCACAGGGTCCACACTCCAGGAGCGTCATCTTTCTTGCCTGCACGACGAGGGCATAACGGTCTTTTTCTAGTCTTTTTTTCAGATTCAGACACTGCTGGCGTGGCACTCGCATCATGAATGATGAATGAATGTTGCATGCACAAGTAGGTGAGCAGAAAGGACCCGTGACAAACATGCCAAGAAGCACATGCACCGACATTGTATGTCAGGTTATCCGATCAGAACGAGGGTTGCAGAAGATTCGTTCTTTTTCGAACGGGCGGTGAGTCAACTGTCAACCGACATGCCGAACACATCTGATTCCGTTTTCGCACGAACAAGTTATCCACATGCGACGAGTCAATGACCACAAATACAATGGCATAAATCAATGCATTGCCAGTTTTTCAGGATAATATGTGGCATGGCAATTCTCTGGGACTTAGAGTATGCACACTGTAAGGAGTGTCTAACGAAAAACACTAGATTCGTGTCTAAGGAAAGCAAAAGTGCCCAGCGTACTAGACACTGTGCTAGGTTCCACTAGCCACAAAAAGTTACATTGTTTATTATCCAGAATACATCAGGAAGCTATGATTCCTTATCAATTCATAGGGGAGTAGGGGTCAACCCTATACTAGACATGGCGTCTAGTATTGGACTTAGCTACCCCTAGTCCAGCGTTTAGACATATATCTAAGAGTTCTTAGACACCCATTTTGACCAACACTGTGCCTGTTCTTAGGGCATGTATAATACGGTGATATCAGCATTTTCTTACAGTTGTCACATCGGATTTTCGTTTAGTTGGAGGAGAGAGAATAAAGAAAGAGAAGGCTGTCTTCCCTTAGTTAAGGGATGATCCCTTAAAAATAAAAGAAGACTATTTTTCTCCATTGTACCTTATGTCTTCTCTTATCAATATAATTTTTTTCTATAATTAGTCAATTCACATTAATTCTTAGAGATAACAATAAGAGATGACTCATTGTACAACTTCTTTTTATTACCTTCTCTAGATTACGTGGAGGGCTAAGAGAAGACCCGCCTTCTCTAGCATTGTACATGCCCTTAGGCGTTTGTTGATTGGGTCAAAGAAAACGAGATCCATGCCCAAATAATTCTCTCATCTTGCTTAATAGGGGCGTTTAGTTATTGAAACCGTTTTGCCTAATCAGTTTTTTTTCCCGCATGAACAGACCAAGTCGAAACATTTGGGTGCACTTAATGCCAGTTGTGCATGCATAGGTGAGTCATGCGCGAGGCTGAAGTATAACTTTTCACAATGAACGTTTTCAGTGCGCTATCATAACCACTGATATATTTTAAGAAACAGTCATATTAATGGACTATTTTTTAAAAATATAATTAAAAGGTTTATGCATTTAATGATTTGAGGCTCATGCATACATAGGATTAGACTAGCCAATTTTTCTGTCTACAGTTGCGTGCAGGGGGTGTGGCTTTTAGGGTAGTCACCAAGACTTCCACTACACTCATCACCTCCGGAGAGGATATTTTTATGTCTATGTGACACCATAGTTAATTTGCTTATCCTCTCCAGAGAGACACATCAACACTACACTCATCACCTCCAGTTTCAGAGCACTGAGTAGTCACCGAGACTTCAACATCCTGTCTTGCGGGCTGCACCATGAGTCAGGACAATAGGACTATGAAATCCCGCTACATCGAAGTCTCATATGGGAGAAGGGCAATAAGGTTTTTGAGAGTGCTCGACACAACTACTGGCTTTATCACAAACGTCTTCACAGACTCTGACGACTTCTTCCCGGATGACGACTTCTTTCCCGATGTCAAGAACCTCTATGACAATATGGTTGATGCAAACTCCCATCCCAACGTCAACACGATTGGTTCCTCTTCCCATATTCAATTCTCCTACATCTTGTTTAGTTCATATTTCATCTCATGCAAATTATATCTCTACTTTTCTTCCTACGTTGTTAGTCATGTGTTGTCTACTTTTTTCTAGATTAATTCATATGGTAAATAGCGTATATTTCCAAGACACTGCGATTTCAATTCCTTAAGTAACCATCTTCAATATATGTTTTAGTTTTTTTATTTTATAAAAGGACATTGTTTTGCAATTTATATGATTGTGTAGATCATAAGATGTAAAGACTCCAAAAGAGCTGGGGCTCCCGGTTTAAAAGAACATCAAAATCTTAATTCTTCATTCAAAGAATTCCGAAGTGATACGTCGGAAACGTATCTATAATTGATGCTCCATGTTTGTTTAGTGTCTACTTTGCTTTGCTTTGTCTATACTTTGAGGTGCTTTTTACATGTTTTCTGGTACTAACCTATTAACAAGTTTTCATAGTGCCAGTTGCCTGTTTTCTACTGTTTTTGGTTCCAGAAAAGCTAGTAAAGAAATATTCTCAGAATTGGACGGAACAAACGTCAAAGTCAATTAATTTCCGTGGGGAACAAGAAGTCCAGAGGGGAGACGGAGAGGCGTGCCAGGGAGGCCACACCCCCTAGGCACGGGTGGGCCCTTCCCCGCGCCTAGGTAGGGTGTGGGGCCCCTGGCCGCCTCCTGGGTCTCCCCCTTCGCCTATAAGAAGCCCCCGATGCAGAAACCCTAAGTACCCGATCAATATTTCACGAAACCTTTTGTAGCCGCCGCCACCGTCGTCCCTAGATCGGGGGGATCTGAAGTTCTTCCCGGCATCCTGCCGGAGTGGAGAACATCCCGGAGGCCTTCTCTCCGGTATGATGTGTGAGTAGTTCCACCTTGCATTATGGGTCCATGTAGTAGCTAGATGGTTGTGTCTTCTCCTTTGTGCTTTCATGTATAGATCTTGTGAGCTCCGTTCATGATCAAGATCTAATCTATTTGTAATCATGCATGTTGTGTTTGCAGGAATCCAATGGATATTGAGATTATTATGTTGGTTTGATTAATGGTTTTGTCTTTATGATTCTATCATGTCTGTGTTGTTTGTGATCTTGCATTCTCTCTGTTGTTAGTAGCTATCTTGGCCAAGTAGTCGCTAATGACTCTAAGAGGGGGTATTTATGCTCGATAGTGGGTTCATGCCTCTAGTTTCCAAGGGAAGTGGTAGAAATCTCTTCGGTTATAGATGTTTTGTTGCTACTAAGAAGAAAACAATGGTCTCTTGTTCATGGAACATGTGGACTGTTTACCTTACACAATTTGCTTAAAGCAGTTGTCTGTTGCTTGCAACTTAATACTGGAGGGGGTTCGGATGATAACCTGAAGTTGGACTTCTAGTCATAGATGAAGTTGGATGGCGGTCTATGTATCTTGTTGTATTGCCTAATCGAACCTGATAGGATCTTTCTGACTAGTAATTGCATTGTTATGCCTTGCTCAGTTCCTGTCAATTGTCGTGCTGTAATTTTTTTACCCTTCATGCCATGTTGTTTATCTAAGGAGAGCATCTCTAGTGAACTATGGACTCCGGTCCAATCTTTACCATTGATACATCTTCCACTGTTACTTGTTTACTTGCTGCAAACCATTACCTTCCACATCATACGTTTAATCCTTTGTTACAGAAAACTGATGAGCTTGACAACCTCACTGTTCGTTGGGGCAAAGTCTTGAGTTTGTGTTGTGCAGGTGTCCGCGTTTCTTGAAACACCTGTGTGACATTTCCTTCCTCCTTCTGGTTTGATAACCTTGGTCTCTACTGAGGGAGGACTTGCTGTTGTGCTTATCACACCTTGCTCTTGGGGTTTCCAACGAAGTGCTCCCACGTCAAGCACCAACAAGTTTTCTGGCGCCGTTGCCGAGGAGGCTAAGGACATCTTCACTAGGGGAGTCCTTCACTTCCTTTCTCTTTACTTTGTTTTTAGTTTGCTTTGTTTCTTTTTCTTGGTTTTGCTTGCCTCATTTCAAAAAAAAACAAAAAAATTAGTCTAGTTTGGTTTGCTTTCTTTATTCAAAAACACAAAAAAATTAGTTCCCACTCTGGTTGCTGGTCTGTTATTGCCTTGCTTGGTCATGCTTTCTATCAATGGATGGTTTCTTTGAAACTAGTTCTTATTGGCAAGGTGGGTTCACGGAAGAACAAAAGTATTATTATAAGGACCACCGTTTGTCACAAAAAGGGAAACACTTATGAGAACAAATTGATAAGTTGAATACTATTGCTAGAGACGTGTGCTCTACTTATAAAGTTACTTATTGCTTTGATAAAGCTTGTTGCTGTAGGAGGTATAAACACCTTCCTTTTCAGTGTGAGTATAATGATAATGTTACCATATCTTCTTATGTGAGGGGAAATTATGACTTTTATGATATGGAACAAATTGAAGAGTTTATTGCCTTCAAGGGTGCATTTGAAATTGCTAGCTTGCTTGAAAATACTGATGATGCACCTTATGAATGTGAGGTTTATGAGATACTTAAATTTTGCTTTGATAATTACAAGGAAGAAAATGGCTATATTCTTAAATATTTTAATAGGCATTTTGCACAAATGGAAGAGACTAATGCCTTGCAGGAGCCTATGGAAACAGAAATTGTTGAAACTCGAAGCTCATCAGATGAAAAAGAGGGGGAGAGTGATGAACAAAAGGAGGAAGAATGGATTATCTACCCATGCCTACCTTCTAATGAGAGTAACTCTTTATTCCTTACATTATTTGATTTTCCCCCATGCTTACCAAAGGAGGATGAATGTTATGTTCCTGTGGATCCTTTTGAAATATCTACTTTGGATAAAACTTGTGGAGGTTTTAATCCCACTGTTTTTGAGCTTGATAGAAATTATGTGTTTGTAGATCATGAAAATCATGCTTTATGTGATAGTTATATTGTTGAGTTTATTCATTATGCTACTGAAAATTATTATGACAGAGGAAAGTATGGTTGTAGAAGTTTTCATGGTACTGAAACACCTCTCTATGTGCTGAAAGTTTTGATGTTGCTCTTGTTTCATCTTCCTATGCTTGTCACTTTGTTCTTCATGAATTTATTTGTGTACAAGATTCCTATGCATAGGAAGAGGGTTAGACTTAAATGTATTTTGAATTTGCTTCTTGATGGTCTATTTTACTCCAATTCATATTTCTTATGTGAGCATCTTCTCAAGCTATCAAGCCTAACTTAAAGGCGTTAAAGAAAAGTACTTGTTGGGAGATAACCCAAGAGTTTCCTTGAGTCTTGGAAGTTATTACTTCAGTAATGACCTCTACTTATCCTTTTTGTTTGCTTTTTGTGCCAAGAATGACCTCTAATGAGAGGGAAGTAAGATTTGGGGAGTTGTTGTCGTGAAACAGATTTCTGTCCTTCACCAAAAAAATTCGTGAGGAGTCTCGGTAACTCGGATTGAGATCTAAATTTAAGAATAAATCCCCCAGTATGTTATATAACGTTTTTAGTTCAACACTTTTTGATTTGAGCAATAGAAGATGTTCGAAAAAATCGATTTCTACCTGCTGGTATGTTTTGACAGATTTCTGCCATTATTTGCATTTGCTTCTTAATGATTCCTTTTTGAGTTATCTTTAGGAGAATTGATATTTTTGAAGGAGTTAATACAGTAGATTGTGTTTTTAGTGAAAAGCCTTGTTGTTCCAAAGCTTTGCCAGAGGTCTAATATCTTTTGAATAAGCTAATGTTGCTAATGAAGATTGTGTGAAGTTTTGTATGAAGGAAAATTTTCAGGTGTAGAGAGAGAATGATGTAATGAGATGAAGAATGGACAAAAGCTCAAGCTTGGTGATGCCACCCCGGTGTCACCCTAAGAAATATCCAAGAGGTAAAAGCGTAAAAGCTTGGGGATGCCCAAGGCATCCCCTTCTTCATCAATAAAAAGCTCAGGTCTGTCTAGACACTTTGTTTTTATTATTTCATGCACTGTTGTGTTGTTCTTGGAGCATCTTAGTTTTCGTTTGCTTTGCTTAGGTTGTTTAGTTTGCTTGAATAAAGTAGTTTGGACCCCCGTTCTCGCTGTGTTATTTTGCAAATAAGTTGCTTGGTGTTGGAAAGAAGTAGTAAGTTCTTGCTTGTAAGTGCAAGAGGAGCTTGCATTGACTGTGACTTAGACTTTAGCATGACATGCTAGGTATTGTTTTGACCTTATGCTTAGTGATTATTGCTGTAGCATGTCTTGTTCCAAATAATTGGGATTGCTTAGTGTGCCTTGAAGAAATTATGCGTTGTTTTAGCATGCAAGAGCATAGTATAGTGGCATTCATCTTTGATGCTTTGCTTGGGTTGACTTGGCACATGCTCACACCATGTTATGACTATGAACAAGTCACCATAGCCTCTATGATCTTTTAGTCCTTGACTTGTAGTACCACTCTTTGCTTTGATTAGTAATGCTTTGTTGCACTGCATGATTATGGCCATTGTTGCTCTTTTATTTGGTTGCTCCTAGTCTTTTGCTAGCCTCCACTTGTATGAGTAAGTTCTACTCATGCCTCCAACTCCCAAGAAACCAAGTTATTTCAAAGTGTCCACTATAAACTCCTATACATGGTGTGTTACACCATTCCAAAGTATATTCTTGTTTTCAGCTATCTTCCAATTAAAAACTATTTTGTTATGTGAAAACTTAGTGATTAAAACCCTCACGAACTTGATGGTAAACTTTATATTCTTTGCCCTAATAAACTTGAACCATTGTTTCATCTATGTTGTATATGCTTACACTTATACGTTGGAATTAGCAGAACTGTGCTGTCACAGGGAACGTTTTCAACATTGCACTTGTACTTTGTACTCAGTTGATATCATGCTCTTTTGTCTATGGATGTCATCGGTGTGAAATAAAGAGGGAACTTGTAAGTCCATGGAGTTTGTATTCTGTGTTAGAGAAACGTCTGGGCCGCTAGCCTAAGCCATGCCTAATCATGGTGAAAACTTGCAGTATCACCATAGTGAGCTATCTATGAAGCATCCTCAATAAAAAAGCTATGCATATGGTAAATAAAAAGATCACTAAGATGCTCATTGTCTGCTTGCCTTGTCATTTTGGTTATGGGAAAGCTCCTGTACCATGTGCAAGGGGTACCCCGTTGGCGGTTCTCTATGATATGCAAATACTTACAATGACAAGAACTTACAGGTGAATAAAGTTGAGTAGCATGAGGTGTGGCCCTCGTATTCAAGGGACTTGAGATTGCCAACTTATACTTAGTCAAGCATATACTCCATCTTTGTTCACTTTAAATTTAATCACTTCAAGATGCTTATGATAGGGGCAATGAGGGCTGAAAGCTAACAAGTACCATAATTTTTGGAAGCTCTTTTTGAAACTTGAAATCCCTACTTCCTTTATAAAAGGCCTTTCTTCCACTACTATTATTTGAGTCTCCACCTTCTACCTTTAGGCACCATTAAGAGAGCATAGTTGTCATTCTGTGTGCAGTGTTCCAAAGCTTATTGATTGATGCATAGTGTGATATTATTTGTTCTTGTGCTACTTGTTTCTAGTCACCCTTGTGAACTTTGAAGGTGTCCTATGCATCTATTTGCTACTCTATGAGGGACAAGCTGATTGCCACTATGCCATGTTTTTGTATGTGAAACAAACAAACGTTTTTCAATGCATATTATTCATGATCTTTGTTTGTATCTTGACATGTTGCATGCATAGTTACTATGTCCTATTGTTATAACTCCATCTTTCATGCACATGTTTAGAGTTCTTTGATCCTAGCTTTCAATGCTTGCAAATGGTTTGACCTTTATTGTGAGGGTGCATGTCACCTTAAAAATTATTCTTTTTATCACTTACCTACTCGAGGACGAGCAGGAGTTAAGCTTGGGGATGCTTGATACGTCGGAAACATATCTATAATTTTTTATGCTCCATGCTTGTTTAGTATCTACTTTGCTTTGCTTTGTCTACACTTTGAGGTGCTTTTTACATGTTTTTTGGTACTAACATATTGACAAGTTGCCACAGTGCCAGTTGCCTTTTTTCTGTTGTTTTTGGTTCTAGAAAAGCTAGTAAAGAAATATTCTCGGAATTGGACGGGACAAACTTCAAAGTCAATTACTTTCTGTGGGGAACAAGAAGTCCAGAGGGGAGACGGAGAGGCGTGCCAGGGTGGCTACACCCCTCCTAGGCGCGGGTGGGCCCTGTCCCGCGCCTAGGAAGGGTGTGGGGCCCCTGACCGCCTCCTCGGCCTCCCCCTCCGTCTATAAGAAGCCCCTGATGCAGAAACCCTAAGTATCCGATTAATATTCCACGAAACCTTTTGTATCCGCTGCCACCGTCGTCCCTAGATCGGGGGGATCTGAAGTTCTTCCCGGCACCCTGCCGGAGGGGAGATCATCCCGGAGGCCTTCTCTCTGATATGATGCGTGAGTAGTTCCACCTTGGACTATGGGTCCATGTAGTAGCTAGATGGTTGTATATCCTCCTTTGTGCTTTCATGTATAGATCTTGTGAGCTCCGTTGATGATCAAGATCTAATCTATTTGTAATCATGCATGTTGTGTTTGTGGGGATCCGATGGATATTGAGATTATTATGTTGGTTTGATTAATGGTTTTGTCTTTATGATTATATCATGTCTGTGTTGTTTGTGATCTTGCATGCTCTTTCTTGTTAGTAGCTATCTTGGCCAAGTAGTTGCTAGTGACTCCAAGAGGGGGTATTTATGCTTGATAGTGGGTTCATGCCTCTAGTTTCCAAGGGAAGTGACAGAAATCTCTTCGGTTGTAGATGTGCTATTGCTACTAGGGAGAAAACAACGGTCTGTTGTTCATGGAACATGTGGACTTTTTACCTTACACACTTTGCTTAAAGCAGTTGTCTGTTGCTTGCAACTTAATACTGGAGGGGGTTCGGATGATAACCTGAAGGTGGACTTCTAGTCATAGATGCAGTTGGATGGCGGTCTATGTATCTTGTTGTATTGCCCAATCGAATCTCATAGGATCTTTCTGACTAGTAATTGCATTTTTATGCCTTGCTCAGTTCCTGTCAATTACCCCGCTATAATTTGTTTACCCTTCATGCCATGTTATTTATCTAAGGAGAGCACCTCTAGTGAACTATGGACCCCGGTCCAATCTTTACCATTGATACATCTTCCACTGTTACTTGTTTACTTGCTGCAAACCATTACCTTCCACGCCATACGTTTAATTATTTGTCACAGCAAACCGGTGAGCTTGACAACCTCACCGTTCGTTGAGGAAAAGTCTTGAGTTTGTGTTGTTCAGGTCTCCGCGTTGCTTGCAACACCTGTGTGACGTCTCCTTCCTCCTTTTGGTTCGATAACCTCGGTCTCTACTGAGGGAAGACTTGTTGTTGTGATCCTCACACTTTGCTCTTGGGGTTTCCAACGAAGTGCTCCCACGTCAAGCACCACGAAGTAATAAAGAAATACATATAGATTTCTAGTATGTACATACAATTGTTTTCTAGAATTGTGTTATTATCAGTAACCAACACAAAAAAGGTTAAATTTGAAGACAATAATCAAATTTTTATGCCTACTAGAACCATATTTTTGGTAGCCCACACAATGTATTTTATAAATAAAACTAGCATAGTGTCCCACGCAAATGCATCGGCAGCACTCTGAATGTATTATACAGTTTGAAATTAAAATACGGTTTTAAAAATGTAGAGAATAGATATACCAGTCGACAGAATATAGCATATTTGAAGCTATTGTAAAAAATCAATCTAGACAATAAGAAAATAGTGGATCATGTATAAGAATTTGAGTTGGAACCTTGCATTCTATAATCATGCACACACTAATTATCATCTTAGATTCACACATACTATCTTCATTTCCATCAAACTATTGTATTTTATTCCCTCGGCGCTTGAAGTTTGATCAAAATTCTCATTCACTCCATTTAAATGCCGAATGTTATTTTGTGTGATTTATACTCTCCCCTCAGTTGCATATAAATTACTGACAGTTATGAATTTCAAATGAATTAAGGTAGAATATATAAAAAGCGAAAATTTATTTGGATGGTTCGTGGTTGTATGATAAATTTCTCCATTTTAGGTTAATATTTGAAAATGAACGAAAATTTAAAAACATTGTATACATTCATATATGTCTTCTTTTATTTCTTTAGTAGTTTCTCTGTGGCTTATCTTGGTGTTCTAGTTGTATGTTTCATATTCTATGATATCTCTTTGTTCCACCACATGACCTATTTTAAATAAAATGAGCCAACATGGTTGATGTAGGGGCGGACTGATACGTCAGAAACGTATCTATAATTTTTGATGCTCCATGATTGTTTAGTATCTACTTTGCTTTGCTTTGTCTACACTTTGAGGTGCTTTTTTACATGTTTTTTGGTACTAACCTATTAACAAGTTTCCACAGTGCCAGTTGCCTGTTTTCTGCTGTTTTTGGTTCCACAAAAGCTAGTAAAGAAATATTTTCGGAATTGAACGGGACAAACGTCAAAGTCAATTACTTTCCATGGGAAACAAGAAGTCCAGAAGGGAGACGGAGAGGTGTGCCAAGGCAGCCACACCCCCTAGGCGCAGGTGGTCCCTGCCCTGCGCCTAGGCAGGGTGTAGGGCCCCTGACCACCGCCTCGGCCTCCCCCTTCGCCTTAAGAAGCCCCTAATGCAGAAACCCTAAGTATCCGATCAATATTCCACGAAACCTTCTGTAGCCGCCGCCACCGTCGTCCCTAGATCAGGGGATCTGAAGTTCTTCCCGGCATCCTGCCGGAGGAGAGATCATCCCGGAGGACTTCTCTCCGATATGATGCGTGAGTAGTTCCACCTTGGACAATGGGTCCATGTAGTAGCTAGATGGTTGTATCTACTCCTTTGTGCTTTCATGTATAGATCTTGTAAGCTCCGTTCATGATCAAGATGTAATCTATTTGTAATCATGCATGTTCTGTTTGCGGGGATCCGATGGATATTGAGATTATTATGTTGGTTTGATTAATAGTTTTGTCTTTATGATTCTATCATGTCTGTGTTGTTTGTGATCTTGCATGCTCTCCGTTGTTAGTAGCTATCTTGGCCAAGTAGTTGCTAGTGACTCCAAGAGGGGTATTTATGCTCGATAGTGGGTTCATGCCTCTAGTTTCCAAGGGAAGTGACAGAAATCTCTTCGGTTGTAGATGTGCTGTTGCTACTACGGAGAAAATCTCTTGGGTTTATGGAACATGTGGACTGTTTACCTTACACACTTTGCTTAAAGAAGTTGTTTGTTGCTTGCAACTTAATACTGGAGGGGGTTCGGATGATAACCTGAAGGTGGACTTCTATTCATAGATGTAGTTGGATGACGGTCTATGCATATTGTTGTATTGCCCAATCGAATCTCACAGGATCTTTCTGACTAGTAATTGCATTTTATGCCTTGATCAGTTCCTGTCAACTGCCCCACTGTAATTTGTTTACCCTTCATGCCATGTTATTTATCTAAGGAGAGCACCTCTAGTGAACTATGGACCCCGGTCCAATCTTTACAATTGATACATCTTCCACTGTTACTTGTTTACTTGCTGCAAACCATTACCTTCCACGCCATGCGTAACAGGGTGATTATAAAGATGGGTTCAGAACTAATAAAGTGTTATGTTGATGCCCATGGATCGAGAGTGGAATTTGTTCATCCCGATGACGGATAGATATACTCTGGGCCCTCTCGATGATATCACATTGGTTAGCTTGCAAGCAAGTGATTTGATCACTAGAATGTTATATCACGGGAACGAGAAAAGAGTGCATGTCAGTAACGAGATCAAACTAGGTATGGAGATGTAGGGGTTCGTAGCATGGAAAACAAAAATTTTCTATCGCATACAAACAAACAAGCCAAGATCTATCTACTAGATTTTAGCAACGAGTCGATAGAGGAACTCACCCTCGAAGATTCCAAAGCGGTTAACGAGAGCAGATTCTCGTGGGTGATGTAGTCGTACACTTCCGATCTCAAGATCGCGTAGACGATCCTTCCGGCGCCACGTTCCGGCAGCGCTCCCGATCGGACACACGCGTTCGATACTCGGAAGACCTTCCTCTCCTTGTTCCAAAGAAAGCGGAGGTTGTAGCACTCTCCTCGCGATTCCTAAGGCAATGGCGTGGTGCAGGAAGTAGAGGGAGATCCATGAGGCTTCGCCTTAAGCGGTGCAGTATGGTGGAGCTTATGAGAGAGTCTATTAGTGGTCTAGTAATTAGACACACCAATTAGAAGGCTCTAAACCAATTAGAAGGCTCTAAACCTGGCTAAAGCAATTAGAAGCTCTAAACCAAAACGGCTCTAAACACGGAAATCTAGAGGTGAAACTTGTGTGTCTAGGAGGAGCCCTGCCTCCTTTTATAGGTGGGGAGGCGCCAGGGAGGAGTCCCTCCCAAGTCGGCCTTGGGTGGCCTTGCCGGCTTGGGAGGAGACTCCTCCCTCAAGTCGGATTCCAACACCTCTTTCTTGTTTCCCACAGTTTCTTGTTTTGGCAGTTTGACTTTCAAACTGGACATTTGACTTTTCTGTTTTAGGATTCAATTTAATCCTTTATTTGGGACAGCAAGAACACTTAGTACATGATGCAATCATTCCATTAAGTAATGACACATTCATGTACCCCTCCCCGAGTCTTGGGACAATCCGGAACCTTCTAGAACATTCCCGATGAAAACACCGGAATCATTCCCGAACTCCGAAACGGGACTTTCCTTATATGAATCTTATTCTCCGGATCACCTCGTGATATCCCGGATCCCATACGAGACTCCGAACAACATTCGGTCTCTTTCTCATAATACCATAACTACTCAAACAACGTCGAATCCTTAAGTGTGTCTCCCTACGGTTCGTGAATTATGCGGACATGAACGAGACACTTCTCCGAACAATAACCAATAGAGGAATCTGGAAATTCATATGGCTCCCACATATTTCTACGATTACTTTGCGATCGAATGAACCACTTACATACGATACCAATTTCCCTTTGTCTCACGATATGTTACTTATCCGAGGTTATGATCGTCGGTATCTCTGCATACCTAGTTCAACCTCGTTACTGATAAGTACTCTTTTCTCGTTACCGTGATATGTGATCCCTTGTGACCAAGTCACATGCTTGCAAGCCAATTGGATGACATTCCACCGAGAGGGCCCAGAGTATATCTATCCGTCATGTGGATGGACAAATCCCACTCTTGATCCATGTGTTTCAACCAATACTCTCCGAACACTTAATGCCACCTTTATAGCCACCCAGTTATGGTGTGGTGTTTGATGTCATCAAAGCATCCATCCGGTAAAGGTGATATGCATGATCTCATGGTCGAAGGAATTAGGTTACTATGTATCAGAAAGCATATAGCAATTGAACTATTGAAATGACTTGATCTTTATGCTACGCTTATCTATAGGAGTATGTCCACCATATCATTCTCCTAACGATATGATCTTGTTGTTGATAACATCTCAATGTTCATGATAGGCAAACCACAATCATAAATCAACCAACAAGCTAGTGAAGTATAGAGGCTATACTAGGGACTTCAAATTAAGTTTACAAATCACACAAGTATTAATGGTTTCCTTGTTAATACTATTATAGCATGAATGTAAACATTTATCATAAACACAAAGATATAATAATAACTATATTTATTATTGCCTCTAGGGCATATCTCCAACAGTCTCCCACTTGCACTAGAGTCATCTAATCTAGATTACATGGTAATATACCGAACACCCATGGCAGTTTGGTGTTGGTCATGTTTTGCCCTCGGGAGAGGTTTAGTCAACGGATCCGCCACATTCAGATCTGTGTGTACTTTGCAAATCTTTATATCCCCATCCTGGATATGTTCTCGAATAGCGTGAAAACGCAGCTTGATATGCTTCAGCTTCTTGTGTGACCTTGGTTCTTGCGCATTGGCTATGGCGCCCATGTTATCACTGATGATAGACATTGGTTCCAAGCACTTGGAACCACACCCGCTCTGTAATGAACTCTTTCATCCATATCGCTTCTTGTGAAGCCTCCGGCGACCATGTATTCCGATTCAGTTGAAGATCTCGCCACAACGCTTTGCTTTGCACTCCTCCAGCTAACTGCTGCACCATTCAAAATAAATACGTATCCGGATTGTGATTTAGAATCATCCGGATCTGTGTTCCAACTAGCATCGGTGTAACCATTAACAACGAGCTGTTCATCACCTCCATAAGAAAGAACCATATCCTTAGTTCTTCTCAAGTACTTAAGGATGTTTTTGACCGCTGTCCAATGATCCACTCCTGGATCACTTTGATATCTGCTAGTTAAACTAACAGCATATGCAATGTCGGGTCTAGTACATAGCATGGCATACATTAGAGATCCTATGGCTGAGGCATAGGGAGTCTTACTCATCCTTTCTCTATCTTCTACCGATGTCGGACTTTGAGTTTTACTCAAGTTCGTATTAGCAACATGGGCAAGAACCCTTTCTTGCTTTCTTCCATTCCAAATCTCTTTAGAACTTTGTCCAAATATGTACTTCATGACAATGATATTTGGCGTTGATCTATCTCTATAAATCTTTATGCCTAATATGTAAGCTGCTTGCCAAGATCCTTCATTGAAAACTATTATTCAAATATTCCTTGACACTATTAAGAAGGTCTACATCATTCCCAATCAACAATATGTCATCCACATACGGTATTAAGAATGCTCTGAGCTCCCACTCACTTTCTTGTAAATACAAGCTTCTCCATAAGTTTGTATAAAACCAAAACTTTTGATTACCTTATCAAAAGCGTTGATTCCAACTTCGGGATGCCTGCTTCAATCCATAGATGGACCGTTGAAGTTTGCATACCTTGTTAGCATCTTTAGGATAGACAAAACCTTTGGGTTGCATCATATACAACTCTTCATCAATGTCTCCATTGAGGAATCTTTGTTTTGACATCCATCGCCATATCTCATAATCATAATATGCAGCGATTGCTAACATAATCCTCAGACTTTAGCTTCGCTACTGAGAAAGTCTCATCGTAGTCAACTCCTTGAATTTGTCGAAACCCTTTTGCGACAAGTCGAGCTTTATAAACGATAACATTACCATCAAGATCTGTTTTCTTCTTGAAAATCCATTTGTTCTCGACACCTTCCGCCATCCGGTAAGTCCACCAAAGTCCATACTTGGTTTTCGTACATGGATCCAATCTCGGATTTCATGGCTTCTTGCCATTTATTGGAATCTGGGCTCATCATCGCTTCCTCATATGTCTCGGGGTCATCGGTGTTGTCCACCACCATGACATTCATAACGGAATCATACCAATCTGGAGTGGTACGAGTTCTCGTTGACCTCCGAGGCTCTGTAGCAACTTCAACCGAAGTTTCATGATCATCATCATTAGCTTCCTCTCTTATTGGTGCAGGCACCACAGGAACTTCTTCCGGTGCTGCGCTACTCGCAATTTCGAGAGAAGGTTCGACAACCTCGTCGAGTTCTACTTTCCTTCCAGTCACTTCTTTCGAGAGAAATTCCTTCTCTAGAAAGGATCCATTCTTAACCTTGAATGTTTTGCCTTGGATCTATGATAGAAGGTATACCCAATAGTTTCCTTCGTATCCTATGAAGACGCATTTTTCCGCTTTGGGTTCAAGCTTGTCATTGTAACTTCTTTACATAGGCTTCGCATCCCCAAACTTTAAGGAGCGACAATTTAGGTTTCTTCCCAAACCATAATTCATACGGTGTCATTTCAACGGATTTAGGCGGTGCCCTATTTAAAGTGAATGCTGTTTCTAATGCATAACCCCAAAATGATAGCGGTAAATCTGTAAGTGACATCATAGAGCGAACCATATCTAAGAGAGTTCGATTCTGACGTTCGGACACACCATTACTGTTGTGGTGTTCGGCGGTGTCAATTGAAAGTATTCCGCACTTCTTTAAATGCTCGCCAAACTCGTAACTTAGATATTCACCTCCACGATCGAACGTAGAAATTTAATCTTCTTGTTACGTTGATTCTCTACCTCACTTTGAAACTCCTTAAACTTCTCGAAGTTTGGACTTATTTTTCATGAAATAGATATACCCATATCTACTCAAGTCATCCGTGAAGGTAAGAACATAACGATAACCACAGCGATGCTACACTCATTGGACCACACACATCGGTATGTATGATTTCCAATAAGTCCGTAGCTCGCTCCATCATACCAGAAAATGGAGTCTTAGTCATTTTTCCCATCAGACATGCTTCGCATCTTTCAAGTGATTCAAAATCAAGTGATTCAAGAAGTCCATCGAATGGAGTTTCTTCATCGTTTCACTCCGATGTGACCAAGGCAGCGATGCCACATATAGGTCGAATTATTGGTCGATTTCAAACGTTTAGCCTCAATGTTGTTGATATGTGTATTTCCACTATCGAGATTCAATAAGAATAGACCATCTATCAAAGGTGCATGTGCGTAAAACATATTACTCATATAAATCGAACAACCATTATTCTCTGACTTAAACAAGTAACCGTCTCGCAATAAACAAGATCCCGATATAATGTTCATGCTCAACGCAGGCACTAAATAACAATTATTTAAGTATAAAACTAATCCCGATGGTAGATGAAGGATAGCATGCCGACCGCGATCACATCAACCTTTGATCCGTTTCCCACGCGCATCGTCACCTCATTCTTCGCTAGCTTCCGTTTATTCTGCAGCACCTGATTTGAGTTACAAATATGAGCAACCGAACCAGTATCAAATACCCAGGCACTACTACGAGTACTAGTGAGATACACATCAATAACATGTATATCAGATATACCTTTCTTCTTGATGTTGCCGTTCTTCGATCCGCCAAGTACTTTGGGCAATTCGCTTCGAGGACCTTCTCCCTTGCGTAAAAGCACTCGATGTCGGCTTCGGTCCAGCCTTGGTCTTCTTCGCGGGCGGGGTAGCGTTCTTACCACCCTTCTTGAGGTGTCTCTTTTGCTTAGACTTGCCTTTCTTGAATTTGGTGGTCTTATTGACCAACAACACTTGGTGCTCTTTCTTGATCTCCACTTCTGCAGATTTCAACATGGCAAAGAGTTACGCAACGTCTTGTTCATGTTCTGCATGTTGTAGTTCATCACAAAGTTCTTGTAACTTGGTGGTAGTGATTGGAGGACACGGTAAATCCCCAAAGCATTAGGAATCACTATACCCAAGCTTTGAAGTTTGTTTGCGTGCCCAGACATCTTAAGCACATGCTCACTGACGGAGCTGCCCTCTTCCATCTTGCAGTTAAAGAACTTTTCAGAAGCCTCATAGCTTTCAATTGCCGCATGAGTCTCAAAAATCAATTTGAGATCCTCGACAATATCATATGGGTCGACTCTTCAAACCTTTTCTCAAGCTCGATTCTAAACCATACAAGATAGCACTGAACTATAGATCTTGATTCTTCCGAGCGAGGTAAACATTCTTTACTTCATCGGAAGCATTGTACGGTGGGTCACCGGTGCATCCAAAGACATAGGTCAAATTACCATTGTGAGGACAATCCTCAAATTGCGGAACCAATCCGAAGTTGCTTCCATTGTTTTTCAACTTTTCTTTCTCTAGGAACGCATTAAAATTGATGGTAGGGGCTGCCATTGATCTACAACATATTTGCAATAGTTTAGACTAAGTTTATGAAAAATTGAGTTCAAATTAATAATAAAATTAAACTAGGTGAACTCCCTCAAAACAATATCCCTCACATTGTTTTAGTGATCACACGAACCAAATCCACCATATCAACACCGATCATCACGAGTTGACATAGTTTCAATGGCGAACAATCGTCATGTTCATCATATCTTACTATATGATTCATGCTTTACCTTTCGGTGATCCGTGTTCGAGACCATGTCCGTACATGCTAGGCTCGTCAAGATCAAACCTTAGTTTCCATGAGCAAATCTGGCTTGCTCACGTTGTATACACTTGCGTAATCTAACACCGATCATCACGTGGTGCTTGAAACAACAAGCTTTAGCAACGGTGCTAACTAAGGGTGAACACTTTATGATTTGAAATTGATGTGCATGAGGGATCATCTTATAATGCTACCGCGTCTACTAAGCAATACAAGATGCATAAAGGATTAACATCACATGCAATTCAATATATATGTGATATGATATGGCCTTTCTTCTTCGTGCCTCCGATCTCCATCTTCAAGCACGAACATGATCTCCATCATCACCGGCATTGCATCAAGGTCAATGACGCTTCTCCATGGTTGTCGCCCACCGGCTTCAACTATTACAACTACTTTGAATAGACACGGGTCTTAACATAAATTAAAGACAACCATATGGCTCCTTCGGTTGCCGACTTACAATAAGGAACATTGCATACATCAAATATAATCACAATCATGGCCATATCACATCATCGCACACCCGCAAAACAAAGTTAGACGCCTCTACTTTCTTTGCATATTTTACGTGGTTTGGGGCTTTCAATAAGTGTCGTTCTAACTTACGAACAAGAACCACAACATTGATACTAGCATTGTTGATCACCCGTTGTAAATTGGATCTTAACTATGCTAGGAGAAAGCAGACACCATAAAGCCACTTATGCAATACAAGTTGCATGTCAAGCGTGGAGCAAGTATCATGAACGATGTCATGTAAGGTTAGCCGGGCCGCTTCATCCCAACATACCGCAAGATGCAAAGTACACAAAAGCAATCTACAATAAAAGCATCAACGCACAATGACCATTGTGTTCTACTCGTGCAACAGATCTACATATAGACACGGCTCGATACCCAGAGGGGTTCGTAGCATGGAAAACAAAAATTTTCTATCGCATACAAACAAACAAGCCAAGATCTATCTACTAGATTGTAGCAACGAGTCGATAGAGGAACTCACCCTCGAAGATTCCAAAGCGGTTAACGAGAGCGATTCGTGGGTGATGTAGTCGTACTTCCGATCTCAAGATCGCGTGAGCGATCCTTCCGGGCGCCACGTTCGGCAGCGCTCCGCAATCGGTCACATGCGTTACTCGGAAGACCTTCCTCTCCCTTGTTCCAGCGAAAGCAGAGGTTGTAGCACTCTCCTCGCGATTCCGGCCTGACAACGTGGTACCGGAAGTAGAGGGAGATCCCAGGCTTCGCCTTAAGCGGTGCGGTATGGTGGAGCTTATGAGAGAGGCTATTAGTGGTCTAGTAATTAGACACACCAATTAGAAGGCTCTAAACCAATTAGAAGGCTCTAAACATTGGCTAAAGCAATTAGAAGCTCTAAACCAAAAGCGGCTCTAAACCGGAAATCTAGAGGTGAAACTTGTGTGTCTAGGAGGAGCCCTGCCCTCCTTTTATAGGTGGGGAGGCGGCTGGGAGGGGAGTCCCTCCCAAGTCGGCCTTGGGTGGCGCGCGGCTTGGGAGGAGACTCCTCCTCAAGTCGGATTCAACACCTCTTTCTTGTTTCCCAGTTTCTTGTTTTGGCGTTTGACTTTCAAAGCTGGACATTTGACTTTTCTGTTTTAGGATTCAATTTAATCCTTTATTTGGGACAGCAAGAACACTTAGTACATGATGAAATCATTCCATTAAGTAATGACACATTCATGTACCCCTCCCCCCCGGAGTGCTGGACAATCCGGAACCTTCTAGAACATTCCCGATGAAAACACCGGAATCATTCCCGAACTCAAAGCAGGACTTTCCTTATATGAATCTTATTCTCCGGACCATTCCGGATCAGCTCGTGATATCCCGGATCCCATCCGAGACTCCGAACAACATTCGGTCTCTTTCTCATAATACCATAACTACTCAAACAACGTCGAATCCTTAAGTGTGTCTCCCTACGGTTCGTGAATTATGCGGACATGAACGAGACACTTCTCCGAACAATAACCAATAGAGGAATCGGGAAATTCATATGGCTCCCACATATGTCTACGATTACTTTGCGATCGAATGAACCACTTACATACGATACCAATTTCCCTTTGTCTCACGATATGTTACTTATCCGAGGTTATGATCGTCGGTATCTCTGCATACCTAGTTCAACCTCGTTACTGATAAGTACTCTTTTCTCGTTCCCGTGATATGTGATCCCTTGTGAGCAAGTCACATGCTTGCAAGCCAATTGGATGACATTCCACCGAGAGGGCCCAGAGTATATCTATCCGTCATGTGGATGGACAAATCCCACTCTTGATCCATGTGTTTCAACCAATACTCTCCGAACACTTAATGCCACCTTTATAGCCACCCAGTTACGGTGTGGTGTTTGATGTCATCAAAGCATCCATCCGGTAAAGGTGATATGCATGATCTCATGGTCGAAGGAATTAGGTTACTATGTATCAGAAAGCATATAGCAATTGAAATATTGAAATGACTTGATCTTTATGCTACGCTTATCTATAGGAGTATGTCCACCATATCATTCTCCTAACGATATGATCTTGTTGTTGATAACATCTCAATGTTCATGATAGGGAAACCACAATCATAAATCAACCAACAAGCTAGTGAAGTATAGAGGCTATACTAGGGACTTCAAATTAAGTTTACAAATCACACAAGTATTAATGGTTTCCTTGTTAATACTATTATAGCATGAATGTAAACATTTATCATAAACACAAAGATATAATAATAACTATATTTATTATTGCCTCTAGGGCATATCTCCAACAGGAGATACCGATGATCGAATCTCGGACATGTAATATATCGCGAAACAAAGGGATTAAGATACTAGCGTAAAAGGTTCCGACGATCACAAGAAAGTCATCGTTGAATGTGTGGGAGTCAGTATGGGTCTCCAGATCTCGCTTCTGATTATTGATTCGAGAGGGGTCTCGATCATGTCCGCACTATTCACAAACCGTAGGGTGACACAGTTAAGAGACACCGACATCCAATTGGAGCAAAAGTTTCATGCCAAAAAGAATAACAAGCGCAGGAATTTATTTCACTAGATATCGAAACAGGTTTTCGGGTGAAATTGCATAAAGTGGTTATGCATGTGAAATAGAATTCTAGAAAGGGGTTATATGTGAATGTTTGTCATTAAAGTAATTGACAAAATTCTGAATAAATAAAAGAGTTTTATTTAATGAGAGTTTGCATTAAATTTGGTGGAAATTTAATTGCAAGTTTGAGTGGGATTTTGAGTGGAGGGAATTTAAAGGAATTTTGTGAGTGGAGTGTCCACCCACATGAAGAGGGGAGGGCAAGGGGACAGCCCCATGCGCCGGCCACCCCCTTGGGGTTCCCGGCTCTCCTATACAAGGCACCCCTCTCCTCACTTCTCACTCACACCTCCTCGTGAAGGATCTCTCTCCCCCTCTAGAATTTATTCCCCATGGTCTCAGACTAGCGAGATACATGTTCCCGATGGCCATTCGGCAAGAAAGAGTTGTACTTCCGTTGCATCGCTGGAGCGAGGAGGCAGAGGTTGCTCGGTGCCTCGGACGTGTGTGCGAGCATGGATGCGCTGCTGATTTGCGGCGCTAGGACTTCCTCTCGATCTTGAGATCGGCAAGAGATCGTCTACATCAACCACGAGTTTAACTCGTTAAGCTTTGTCGATCTTCAAGGGTATGTTCTCTACGGATATAGATCTTCCCGTTGTTTGTATCTAGTAGATAGATCTTGGTACATAGTTGTTTCTATCGTAGGAAATTTTTGTTTTCTATACTGCGAACCCTACAGTGGTACCAGAGCCGGATCTATGCGTAGATGCTTTACACGGGTAGTACACATATGAGTATGTGGGCGATGATGATCATGTTGTTTCTCCTTAGTTGTAATTTTGGATATTAGTGGCATAGTGGGATGAAGCGGCTCGGACAAAATTTACATGTCCTCGCACATGAGACCTGTTCCACGCTTGACATGCAACTAGTTTGCATAAGTGGCTAGCGGGTGTCTGTCTCTCCTACTATAGTCAATATCTATTTTGCAACGAGTTGTCAACAATTTGGTTATCCTCGTTGTGGTTCATGTTCGTTGGTATGAACGGTTCTATCTTCGAAAGCCCTAAGCCACGTAAAATTTGCAATGGATAAATTAGAGGCGTCTAGTTTAGATTGTTGCCGGGCTAGTGTTATGATATGGTGATGTAGTAAATAGAAGTATGAGATGATACTCTTACAACACACATAACGTGTAAGTTCCATAGACCTTGGCCTTACACATAAATGTATGATAGTGATCATACCACGATGCACATGATAGAGATCATATGCGGGAACCATATCATTCCACTAATAAACATGTGTTGTTTGATAGCATCTTATATTGCTTGTTTGGCGTTTTACTAGCATAATAAGATGATCCCTCATTTAAATATCAAGATAAGAATGTGTTCTTCCTTTAGTATGCACCGATTATGTTTTCGTCGCTCCAAGACATCACGTGATGATCGGGTGTTCTTGGATCCATGACCATATTTCGGGTGTAAGACAGTTACACACGTGAATACTAAGGTTCTTACTTGGCGAACCTAGCATGTACAGACATGGCCTCGGAACACGGACCGAAAGGTTAAGAATGAGTCATATAGTAGATATGATGCCCATTTGATGCTCGCCTTTGAAGCTACACCGACTCACGTGATGATCAGACTTGGTATAGTGGATTTGGTTCATGTAATCACCAAAAAGACACGAGGGATGTCGTTTTTGAGTGGGAGTTCATTTGTAATGTGGATTAATTGAACTCAATCTATCATAAACTTAGTCTAAACTTTACAAATTCTATTGTAGATGGCACCACCTGCTTTTAATTTCAATGTGTTCATGGAGAAAGAGAAACTTGCAATGAACGGTAGCAACTTTACCGAATGGGCCATGAATTTGAGGATTCTCCTCTCTGCTGCACAAAAGCAATATGTGCTAGAAGCGCCGCTATGCCCCCCACCTTTTGAGGATGCCCCTGAAGAGGATAAGAATGTCTATCAGACTCGTCAGGAGGACCACAACTTAGTTCATTGTGGCATATTGTATGGGCTAGAGCCGGAACTTCGAAAGCGTTTCGAAAACGGCAATGCATTTGATACAATGGGTGAGTTGAAAATGATTTTCGACACACATGATGCTGTAGAGAGCTACACCGCTTTAGAAAAGTTCTTTAGCTACATGATGGAAGAGCACAACTCCGTTAGTGAGCATGTACTCAAGATATCGGGTTACGCCGATAAGCTTGTGTCCTTGGGAATATTGATTCCCATTGACATAGGCATCCATCGTGTTCTGCAGTCTCTGCCACCTAGCTATAAGATCTTTGTGATGAACTATAATATGCAAGGCATGAAGAAGTATCTCCCCAAGATTTTGTCAATGCTTAAAACTGCAGAAGTGGAGATCAAAAAAGGAACATCAAGTGTTGATGATCAATAGGAACACTGGTTTCAAGAAATACAAGAAGGGAAAACGGAAGGGAAGTAAGGGCGGCAAGCCGGTTGCCATGCCTGAAAAGAAACCCCGAGTTGGACCTAAGTCTGATACCGAGTGCTACTATTGTAAGGGATCACCTTTGGAAGCATAACGCCCCAAGTATTTGGCAGACAAGAAGGCCGGCAAGGCAAACAAAGGTATATATGATATACATGTTATTGATGTGTACTTGACTAGTGCTCGCAGTAGCACCTGGGTATTTGATACCGGTTCAGTTGCTAATATTTGTAACTCGAATCAGGGGCTGCGGAACAAGCGACCGCTAGCAAGGGGTGAGGTCAAGATGCGTGTCGACAATGGATCAAGTGTTGATGTTATCACTGTCGGAACGCTACCTCTCCATTTGCCGTCGGGATTAGTTATAAACTTGAATAATTGTTATCTGGTGCCTGCACTGAGCATGAACATTGTATCTGGATCGTGTTTGATGCGAAGTGGTTATTCATTTAAATCCGAGAACAATGGTTGTTCTATTTATATGAATGAAATCTTTTATGGTCATGCACCGATGATGAATGGTTTATTTCTATTAGATCTCGATAATAATGTTACACATATTCATAATGTTGATGCTAAAAGGATTAAACTTAATGATGATATATCCGCATATATGTGGCACTGCCATCTAGGTCATATTGGCGTTAAACGCATGAATAATCTCCATTCAGATGGACTTTTGGAATCACTTGATTTTGAATCATTTGATACATGTGAGCCATGCCTTATGGGCAAGATGACTAGAACGCCGTTTTCCGGTTCAATGGAACGGGCGACAGATTTATTGGAAATCATACATTCTGATGTATGTGGTCCAATGAGTGTGTCGGCGCGAGGTGGATATCGTTATTTTGTTACTTTCATGGATGATTTGAGTAGATACGGTTATATCAACTTGATGAAACACAAGTCTGAAACCTTTGAAAAGTTCAAGGAATTTTAGAATGAAGTGGAAAATCATCGTAATAGAAAGATCAAATTTCTACGGTCCGACCGTGGAGGTGAGTATCTAAGTTACGAGTTTAGCACTCACATGAAAGAGTGTGGAATTGTTTCACAACTCACACCTTCCAGAACACCACAGCGAAATGGTGTGTCGGAATTTTGTAATCATACTTTATTGGATATGGTTCGATCTATGATGTCTCTGACGGACTTGCCGTTGTCATTTTGGGGTTATGCACTAGAAACTGCTGCATTCACTTTAAATCGGGCACCATCTAAATCCGTTGAAAAGACACCGTATGAATTGTGGTTTGGAAACAAACCTAAGCTGTCATTTCTTAAAGTTTGGGGATGCGATGTTTATGTGAAGAAACTTCAACCGGATAAACTTGAACCCAAAGCGGAAAAATGCGTCTTCATAGGATACCCTAAGGAAACTATTGGGTATTCATTCTATCACAGATCTGAGGGCAAGGTTTTTGTTGCCAAGAATGGATCCTTTCTAGAGAAAGAGTTTCTCGCGAAAGGGTAGTCAGAAGGTAGAACTCGAAGAGGTTATTGAACCTTCTCTTCAAAGTATGGCGAGTAGCGCAGCGCCGGAAGTTGTCCCGGAGTTGGCTTCACCTATTGAAGAGGGAACTAATGATAATGATCACGAAACTCCGAAAGAGATTACTACCGAACCTCGCAGGTCTAGCAGGACGCGTGCAGCTCCCGAGCTGTACGGAAACCCTATTATGAATTTCATGGTTGATGAAATTGATGACCCCGCGACGTATGAAGAAGCGATGATGAGCCCGAATTCCAACAAATGGTTAGAAGCCATGAAATCCGAGATGGAATCCATGTATGAAATCAAGTTTGGAACTTGGTGGAATTACCTCACGACCGAAAGGCCGTGGAGAACAAATGGATTTTCAAAAGGAAAACTGATGTTGATGGTAATGTGACCATCTATAAAGCTCAACTTGTCGCAAAGGGGTTTCGACAAATTCAAGGAGTTGACTACGATGAGACATTCTCTCCTGTAGCGATGCTAAAATCAGTTAGGATTATGTTAGCAATTGCTGCATATTTCGATTATGAGATATGGCAGATGGATGTCAAAACCGTGTTTCTCAATGGTAATATTGAAGAAGAGTTGTATATGATACAACCAAAGGGTTTTGTCGATCCTAAGGATGCTAACAAGGTGTGCAAGCTTCAGCGATCCATCTATGGATTGAAGCAAGCATCACGAAGTTGGAATCTCCGCTTTGATGAGGTGATCAAAGAGTTTGGATTTGTCCAAACTTATGGAGAAGCTTGTATTTATAAGAAAGTGAGTGGGAGCAATGTGGCATTTCTGATATTATATGTGGATGACATATTATTGATCGGAAATGATATAGATCTTTTAAACAGTGTTAAAAGTTATCTAAACAGCAAATTTTCAATGAAGGACCTAGGTGAAGCGTCATACATATTAGTCATAAAGATCTATAGAGATAGATCTAGGCGCCTAATAGGGCTATCGCAAAGTACCTACCTTGATAAGATTTTGAAGAAGTTTAAAATGGACGGAAGTAAGAAGGGGTTCTTACCTATGTTGCAAGGTAAGACATTGAGTAAGACTCAAAGTCAGGCTACGGCGGAAGAAAGAGAGATAATGGACAAAGTCCCCTATGCTTCAGCCATAGGCTGTATAATGTACGCCATGCTGAAAGAACATGTTGGGCCCCCATGTGTGGTTTTGGTAATTAATGACAATCTTTATGGACTAATGTGTGTATTAAGTTATACTTGTAGGATTTGTCCATTGGCATCGCTTGGAGCATATGTTGGCTTCAAGGTCAAAGAAATGAAAAGAAGATTTGTTGGGCAAGCTCAATATGCGAGGTCGATGATGAGGAATTAAGGAAGGCGTTCCATCTTGAGAAGGGCATGATCGTCTACATCGAGCTCAAGTGGAATGCTCAAGGCAAAGGTATAATATTGATAGGTTTTCCCTTTTGCCGGTCTCCCGTTGTGTGTGTGAGACCGGGTTTAGGATAGATAACCGTACTATCAAGAGGGGCTCTCGTATGAGTAATTCGGTCACATCGTTTGGAGAGAGCTCAAACCTTTGCATACTTGCATCATCATATTTGGTTGTTATTTGGTCTTATCCATGTGATAATATAGAGCTTGTGTTAATCTCCATAACAATCTCTTGTTCATCTAAATCGGATCTCCCATTTGTATCTTGTTGCGATTTTGATTTATGAGACTTTTCGGTTTCTCACCAAGTGAGTTATATCACATTATTCTACTTGATACTTTCTCACTTGGTGATAATCAATATTTCCACTTTTTATTGGGAAGCCCTTGTCGCCCTCTATCCAACGCAATTTGAATCGGGTCAATCGGAGCTTCCAGTCAAAAGTTATTGCCGTTTGAATATTTGCCTGTCGGTCTGTTTTCTGAGCCGAGCGGTAGTACCGCCCGGGCCTGAAAACGGCCCGTTTTTATTCTGCCTAGCTAGGTACCATTTTGCGGTAGTACCAGCCGGCCCGGTAGTACCGCCCGCGGTACTACCGGTCGGCCTAGAAAAATCGGCCAGATATTTTTAGATCCAGATCTGCTCGGTCTCGTCTGCTCAGGCGCTTGTGCGATTGGCCCGCTGCCGCTGCTCTTGGGGCCCACGCTGCTGATCCCTCTCACTCACCCTGCACAGCCTCACCGCTGCTTGCTGCTTTCTTGCTGCTGCTTGCTGCTGGGCCCATTCTGCAGCTCGGCTGCCGCTGCACTGCCCGCGCTGCTGCACTGCATGCATCTCAGCCTGTATGTGTGATAAGCTGCTTGCTGCATGTGGCTGGCGCAGCGCTGCACAGTTGCTGCTCAGCCTGGCCCCGTGCATGCGTTGACCTCCCCTGCTTCTCCCTGTTTCGTTTTTTTTCTGGCTGTGCTCGTAGTGTGCGGTAGTACCGGGTGTTTGCGGTACTACCGGACCTTATTTTGAAAAATTGCCCCAACGGCCATATTTTGGCTAGCCCTATATAAGTCTTTGTCCATTTTCATTTAGGGTTATTTCTTCCTCCTTTTCTTGCCCAAGCTTTGCCCCCATTTTCTCTACTCTTTAAGCTTGATTTCTACACACCCCTCCATTGATTCTTGCAAATATTTGAGGGGTTGTTGGAGGAGAATGGCTGCGTGAGCTCTTGATGGACTTGCCTGTGGTTGAGAAACCTGTGCCGGCAATCCTTTTGAATTGTGACAACCAAACTGTGATTGTCAAAGTGAACAATTTTAAGGATAACACGAAGTCATCAAGACACGTGAAGAGACCTTTGAAGTCTGTCAGGAAATTGAGAAACTCTAGAGTAATAACTGTTACGTATATTCAAACAAACAAAAACTGGTCGATCCCTTTACAAAGGGACTATCACGAATGTGATAGAAAGTGCATCGAGGGAGATGGGGTTGAGACCCATAGATGTCACACCTAGTGGTAACCCAACCTATGTGATCGGAGATCCCGTGAATTAGGACCTGGGAAGAACAAGCTAGTGGGTGGACCGAGGAGAGTATTTTGTAACCCTCTCTATGTGAAGATGCATAACTCTCATAATCTGTAAGGCAGGTTGGCAACACGCCTTAATGTGTTTATGTTGACTTTAACTAGCAAAGATGTCATCCTAGAGGGCATTCTTGAAAGAACACACCTATATGAGCTCGACTGTAAACGTCGCGGTCTATGAGATTTGGGTTATCTCTAGTAAACTCATGAAGAGACCAGGGAGTATGACGCATATGGTCCAACCCGTGGGATAGGCTACTGGCAGCTAGGTACTAGTTATGATTTTGACTGAAATCTATTGGCACCAAACTTGCAATTCAAGGTTCGTCCATTGTTCAAGTTGTTGATAGACGTAGTTAAGATTTTAGGCGGAAGTTCAACTTAATAGTCTATGCTGAAACACTGGTATATAAACAAGTAGCGAGGATTGACAAATCTTCAAATGGGCATTTGAGATCTGGTTGGGGATTGTTAGAAATAATGGGCTAAATCATTAGACCCATATGTGATTTCAGATTTTTCCTAAATCTCAAAGCCCATGTATGTGGAAGCCCATATGTGATTTGGCCCAAGTTGGTGGCAGCTCACATGTGTGTGTGGCAAGAGCTGTGGGAGCTAAAATTTAGTCCCACATAGAAAGTTGAAGGAGAGTTGCACCACCTTATAAGGTGGAGTGTTGCACCACTTTGTAAGTGAGTGACAATAAGAGAGCTACACGCGCGCTCCTCCTTCGACGACGCCGCAGCTCGCACGCTCGCCTCGTCACGTCACGACGCGCGCGCGCCGCGGGAATCTCGCCGAGGCGAGCTTTACTTTACTGCTCAGGAAAATGTGTGCGGTTAGACAGACGTGTCAACCATTAGCGGATTCGAGTCGCTCCCGGATCGTGGGCTATCTGTAACCGACCCGAACATGTGCGACGTGGGCTTGGTCCACTTCGTGGACCTGTACGGGATTTTCGAGCTGCTCTATATAAACGCCTGTGTGGCTTCCACAACGGACAACACCAAACCAATCTAGGGTTTTGCCATCCTCTCTGCTTGCGTCGCCACCGTAGTCTACTCCATCCCGCTTGCCGGCGTGCACCGGCGGTCGGGAGAGCGGGTCTCCGGAACCACTCGCCTTTGTGATCTGTATGGGAGAGGGCGAATAAGATTTTTGGGAAGCGCTCCGCGCGACTGCTCAAGTTCGTCATCACGGCGCGTCTTCCCAGTCGTCAAGCCGGACCTCGTGCGCGTCGTCTTCAACGCCGACTTCGTCGACAGGCGACTGCACCAACGGCGACTACATCGACAACCGATCAGTACGTACACCGTCAACATATCTGTTGTTTTACTATGGCTGTTAGTGCGTATAATCTGCTACTGTTCATGTTGATCAATACATCTACTATGTTAGAGTTTCACGTGATTATAGCTGCTGTTATCATGATTTAATTCTGAAATTAATCGTGGAAATTATGCCTAATAATCCAACACTTCCATCGTGTCCAGGCTGGCGCAGGCAGCTGCCGCCGTCGCATCCCGCGCCTCTCCCGCGGCCGTCGGAGGTAGCAGTCGTCCCATCTCCCGCGCCTCTATCTGACTGGCCGGAATTTAATACCCTACATTCATAATTTCTCCTTAATGGATAATAAGAAGCTGTGGCAGCGAATTCATTCACATTTGTTTTCTAATCAGCGGACAAAGTTGCTCCCAAGTCGCCCGCCGCCACCGTCGTCAGAATCCGCCGTCGCCGCTGCGAAAATTGATCGCAGAGAGTATCCCCGCGTGGACGCCAAGACCCTCGAGTCAGACGAAGCCCTATGGTCTGTGTACGAGTACTGGTGAAAAAGTTCCACGGCAAATCCCGCGATCACGCCGAGATGAAACGCCGATTCAGGACCTTCAAGAAGACTGCAATGCGCGTGCACGATTTAACAGCTCTAGCAGCAGCATCAGGTTGGGGCTGACCCAGTTCACGGACATGACCAACAAGGAGTGGCAGCGGATGCATCCTTCTGTTAGTAGACAGCACGCATGCAATAACAATTATTACTCCTTCTGTTTTATAATATAAGATATTTTAGTTTTATGAAGAAGATCTATCTAAACTACTTTTAGTATGTAGGTTTACAGAAGTTCACTTCGAACCTACACATTAAATGAATCTAGATATATTTGTCAAGCTTCATGCACTAGCCAACGTAACCAAAAGTCCGAACTGATGGAAAGAGCTAGTGCAATCCACTTATACACTTCAACACCTCCTCTTACGTGTGACGGGAAGAAGTCAGCACGTGCATCGGAAGAGAGCGCGGCGCGCGAAATTCACGTATGACTCAAGAGGTCTATACATGGACACAGAAGGGTCAACAACAATTTTAAGATAAATTGCGAAAGCCAGGACTCGAACTCGAGACCTTAGGCTCTGATACCATGTCAAGCTTCATGCACTAGCCAACGTAACCAAAGTCCGAACTGATGGAAAGGGCTAATGCAATCCACTTATACACTTCAACAACATTTTCTTCAAACATCTTATATTTTAAAACAGAGGGAGTACATTCTATTTTGCTGTTTTATTTGACGATCTCACTGTGCATCGAGAACATCCTAAGGTCTCTCTCATGAAAGCCACATAATAGAAGGTGGGCCCCACCTGTTTGGTTGTTCGATGCCACATTCATATGGAGTGGGCCCCACCTGTTGGCTGTGTCATAGTTTGTAACGTGTTTCTGTACGTGGATGGTATGGTGTAGTAACACCGACCCACTGTATTGTACATGCCACGGTGAGGACTGATATCACCTCTATATAACACGTAACATGAGGTTTCAACGAGCCATTGTTTTTGCAAATATCGTTGATATGGTATCATAGTGAGGCGCTTCTCTTCCATAACCTAGACGCTACCGCCGCAGGTTCTTCTACCGCCGCCGCCCAAACCCAACACAGACCACGCCACAAACCTAGACCGTTGCCGCCGCTGCAATCCTCTCTGCCGCCGCTTCAGCCCAACAACCAAAAACCTACATCTACAACCTCTTGTCGTTGCCGCCACGGTCTCTTCGATCTGTAGCCGCCGCCTATCAAATCCAAAACCAAAACTTACACCTACAAACCATCTGCCGTCGCCGCAGTTCCCACTGTCGCCGCCGCTCAACAAAATACGACATCCTTCGCATCGCTCCCATGGCGACCTCCTCGTCATTGTTGCCTTCCCTGATGATTGCGTTGGGGAACCCTCCATCTGTCAAACTGAGTCAGAGCAACTTCCTTTTTTGGAAGACTCTGGTTCTCCCTCCCCTACATGGTTCCCAGGCCCTCGGGTTGCTCGATGGCTCCGAAGCTGCGCTGGAGAATATCATGGAGGTAGAAGACAAGAACAATAAGAAGATCGGTGTTCCAAACTGTAACATCCCAGCATTTAGGAACTAACGAAGGGTAGATTTAGAAAATTAAAATGTTGCATGCATTCATCTGTGAAAATGTGGGTAAATTTTTTCGCCAAATAAAAACCTAAAGTGATCAAGGTTACTTTCATACTTTGAGATTAGATTTAGTCTTAAAAAATGATTGCTATTGACTTTGATATGATCTTTGTGAAATTATGTGTTTTGGGAAATAAAATTTGAATTTAAAACTTGAGTGTTTGAATTATAATTCAAATGATTTTTGAATAATATTTGAATCTTGATTTGATTAAGAGTTAACCAATTTAACTCAAACTTTATTTAAAGAAAGCAATTAAGAATATGATGTTGGGATACGGGTAGGCTACACTAGCGCAAATCAAATTTTCTACCGCGTAAACCAGTAATACTGTTGTCATAGATCACGGGATTACCACTAGACGTGCAGTTACGGAATTGATGAAGCGCGTCGAGGCAGTGGAGACGTTCCACGTCTCCTCCTTGTCCTTGTCCCACGAGAATCTCCCCTTGCGCGGCTCGTCCAAGTGCCACGGATGCAGCACCTCCGAGGTATCCACACGTGCGGGGTGGAAGCGTCAGACGTCGGACTGCTAGGTCCGGGCGTGCAACACAGGCGCGAGGTGTGGCGGCTGGTCAGCTCGCCCCACCCTCTCTTATATAGGCGTCCCTAGTGGGCTTCTACATTAGCAGCCCATTAATAGCCTAAGCTTGGTCTAATTTGGATCCAATCCTCATTAGGCTTCCAGCCCCTTAAGTGTGTGACCCTATAGGTTCATATACGTATAGACATGACATGAATACACTTATTCTACCAATAGTTGGTAGTGGCCTCTAGCAAGACGTGCCAACTCCTAAACGCATACAAAGATCATATCGGACGAACCATCACAAGGTTTAGTATATGTCTTTCCCTTTGCCTCAAGATATTTGGTCTAGCTCCAAGCTGACCTCTCTTTCTCGACACCGTAACTCGGAATCCCTTTACTAGGTTAACTCTTAACCTTATGTAGCACGGCCATGCATTTATGGATTCGATCACTCGATGTAACATCCCAAAAATACCAAACTTAGATCATCAAACACTAATCATCAAGATTAGGGTTAACAAAAACTTTTCTAAGTAAACCCATGAATGCATGTATATGTGTATGCATGGATTTTGAATTTCTTTAAAAACCACCTTGTTTGTGTGATCCATTGCTTGTAAAATGTTTCTTAGGTGAAATGAACATCATCTAAAACATTTCCCACACTTATACTAAAGACAAGTAAATCAAAACAAATATATGAGGTGAATGGTCATTTTGACCAATTTAACTCCCGTGCCTACTTTGGCTGTCTCAAACTTTCAAAACCTAACAGAAACTTTTTTGGATCTTTGCACCCCTCGAATGTACTCATAACAAGGTATCAAGGCCCACTTTGTGATCATCCAGAAACTTTCAAATGCATAGCTTAAATGACAATTCAAAATTGAATCTTCTTCATATGGGAAGATCCCACTTTTTCAAAACCCACTCAAACAAGCTCAACTTTCAAAACCCCAGCATCTGCACACTCACCAGCACCAATCTAGCAAACCCACCAAAAATCATTTCAAAATTCAAAACTTAATTTCATGCGGCCATTTCATCAAACAGGTTGCAGACACAAATCAATCAAAACATCAAACACTATAGTGTGTAGTGTTTTGAGCCTAACTTGTTCCCTAGTTAGCTCACACACAATCCAGTAGATCATCTAGAAAGATTAGCCCAACACTAGCACCCCTGTGAGCTTTCCATTTCCATTAATGGTGAACAGCCGAGCACCTCAATGCCACCCCATTGTGGACAGCAAGCTAGGAGCAGCAGCAAGCCTAGCCAACATGTCTGGGAGGCAGCCCACCATCCACCGCCACTGCCTGTCCCAGCCACGAGCATTGCCAAGCCCTGGACCACGCGCCCAGACCATGCCGAGCGTGCGCCAGAGCGCCACCCTCGACCATCACCCACAGACCGCGCACCGCCCTCACCGCGTGCACACACGATCACCACCGACCCAGGAGACCGCCAGACATCCCTGTTTGCGCCCCGTGCCATACAGCCACCGCCCGCCGTCGAAGACGCCGCCTACCTCAGCAGAGCACCACCCGTTCCAGACCAAACCACACCGCCCCATGCCTCGCGACCATGTCGTTGAGCATCGCCAGGAGACACAACACCGTCCCCTACCCTTTCCCATGCCTATAGCCGCCTGTAACGTCACCCCCGACGAGCTCACCGTGCGCCCCGACGGTCCCCTCGCTCGAATATAAATAGAGACCACCCCCGCACGATTTCTTCACACCATCTCACTCCCCTCTCCCCACTGACCGTGCCACACCATCCTCAAAGCAAGCCAAGCACCACCTCGCCGGAATTTCACTGGAGCCTGCGCTGCCGGAGAAGAAAGGAGCCAACGATTGGAGCCGCCCTAGGAGAAGCCACCGGTACCAGGAGGTTCGCCGTCGTCGACTTCGTCGTTCGCCCGCCTCGCCGACCCTCGCCCGTACCCCGGTGAGCCCCCAGCACCCCTCACTGGCCGCGCTAGGTTTCGTTCTCGCCGGAGTTGTCTCGCGTCGATGATGACCCTCAGCCGTTGGATTAGAACTAGATCGAACGATCCACGTTGCCCCATACCGCTTCGCCCAGTCCCGTGTCACTGACGAGTGGGGACACCCACTTAAGCAGCCCGCGGGAGCACTGCGCTTAGCAGGCCGGCCCGTTAGAATTTCCTTGCCCAAGCAATTCAAATTAAAACTTTTTCTATTTCTTTTCAAACACACTTCTGTACCCAACTTCAAAAATCAACCCAGATCGATTCGGTGCACCAAATTGGATGAAACCAATTTTGTTGGAAAGGTCTGTGAATGCTTAATCCAAGACCATTGGATTCAAGTCATTTGGATCTGTAGATCACCCATAGTAAAAATAACAAGGCATAAGCTTTTCTGCATTCAAACATTTTTCAAATTTAAACCATAAAAGCTTTTGAGTTGATTCCAACTCTCAAAAATCACATTTTACCATACCTTTTAGAATATATAAAATTATATAGGTTTACTTGCAGAAATATTGTTCAAGGAATAAAAGAATGCTACATAAGCATTTCTAGCCACTTTAATTAATTATAATAAAAGGGTAAAACCTTATTAAATTGTGACACCACTTTAAATCACATTCCCATGGACTACAATATGTGGTGATGACATGTGTTAACATGAGCCCATATTTGGTTTGGAGAATATTAAATCTTAAGTAGTTTTTCAATGAGTAGAAATTACTTTTCTAAAAATAAAAGAATTTAAATCAAGCCTTAACCTTGTAATGTTAGGGATGATGCTAGATCATCTATAGGACCCTTGTGTGTGATGATTGCAAGTAGTTAAGTATTGTTTGGTGATTGTGTACCTCGTATTTATTCATAGGCGCTGAAATGCAGGCCAAGGATACTACGAGGAGGAAGGAGGATACTACGAAGAGGAAGCCGATGAGAACTTCAACCACTGCTCTGCACAAGGCAAGCCTAATACTACTAGTGAATGTGCAAGCTAAAACTTGCAAGACACTCTACTTTAGCAAACTAGTAACTATGCAAGCTTATACTGATATTGTGCAAGCTAACCCTTGCAAGATACCCTACTGATGCCACAAACCCATACTTATGATCCTACCTACTGGTTAAACCAATCCTAGTTTTATGGCAAGCTTCTTACTTTATTTCTTTATCAAAGCTTACTTAGAGTCTACCTAAGAGTTTGGTAAATACCAGACAGTGTGATGAAGGTTGCATAAAGAGCATAAAATTTTGGCCTAAGCTAGAAACCTTGATATCAGCCTAAGATATAAGGTTGGACTTAGTGAAACTCCACTAGTTACCACCCCTCATTAGTACTACCCCCACCTGTAGATGCTAGTGCTAAGCGTAAAACTTGATCAACCTTTAGATGGGATTACTTGGTTGAAAAATGGTTATGAAAACCTTGGAATGATGGATCATTCTATTGAAATGTTTTGGACATGTATTTCCAAACACTTGATGATTTTGGTGATGAAAATGTTGAGGCATGAGCCTTAGCCCTTTATAAAACTGATGGTTGTCTGGATGCGATACCATTCCAATTTTTGCGTACAACCACAATACCCGAATATTGGGTAGGGCTTGACTGGAAACTTATATACCTTAGTATTAGTTCCCTCACGTCCAAGGTCTGAGCTGAGGCTACCTTGTGAAGATTGTCCACCTGTGCAGTACACAAGATGACAGTGGTCATGGTTGGGAGGCCAAACTCACAGGAGATGTGCTTATACTAAGGCGTGTAATTGAAAGGTTAGGATTGATTATCCGCATACTGAGTATGGTGAATTCAGGATTTGTTCCTGACGGATGTATCGAATGTTGTGGTGAAAGTGTACAATCTCTGCAGAGTGTCAAACTATTCGAATAGCCGCGTCCGCGGTTATGGACAGTTGGAGTGACCATACTGTTCCCCCGTTAGACTTTTCAGAATGACTTGTGAAATGAATTGAAACTTTGACTTGACCACAACAGAGTTGTGACTTGAATTACAAGATCCCACTTAGGAATTATAAAATTGTGACTAGCTCTGGAACTTAGTAGAGATAAACCTGGCTTTTTGGCAAAACAACCCTAGAGCCTAGTGTCCTATTATCCAAAAACCCCTTTACTTGTTAGTATTAGTTTGCGAGTACTTGAAGAGTACTCATGGCTTTGTCCTGCTATTCCATGGCGGACTATGAAGAGGAGTACCTCGAAGATGGACCCGGGAAGGTTACGACAACTAGGATCATCTCCATCGTCGGCATTGCACATGACCACGAAGATGGAGCTTCGCCTCGCTACCGTTATTATTACGTATTCATTTGCTGATGTTGTATTAAGAACTGGATCATGAGATCCCTATTTGTGTAAGAACTTATGTATCGTTTGTAATGGATGAAGTACTATGGTATCCAATTACATTATGTCTCGCAAAATGGTAATCCAGGATTGCGATGTATGGCATAACAGGCATCTAGGATTGAAAAATCCGGGTGTTGACAAGTTGGTATCAGAGCCATCCTAACCATAGGAGACCCTAGTTAGATTGGACGTTGAACCAAAAACTTAGTTTCAAAACCAAAGAACAAAAATATTTACGAAAACTTATTCTCATTCTTACCTCTTTAATTCTTTAATAAAACTTCATGTTCCTCAAAAACTCTTGCAAAATAGATAAAATTTTGACACACTTGATCACTCTGCTAATCTACTCATCTTCTATTTTTATAGATGGACGTGAAGTACAACAAGTTTTACCAAATGGGGAATGGTGGAGACCTTATCTTTGAGAGGGATCTGGATCAGCTTTCGGAACTTCTGGAGCGTCCGCACCCCGAGTTCTTCGGAGCTCAGCTCAATGATCAAGGAGGAGAAGATCTGAAGTGGCTAATTGTTGCAAGTCTCCGAGGAAAGATTGAACCTCCCACTGCGGAGGGAATTCAGTTTACCTTGAGGGAAAACAACTAGCTCGATGGACTTGCCAGAGCAATGCAGGAAGCTCTTTCCCGTCTGTGTGGGCAGAGCATCAATCAGATCAAGGCTACTCGCTTTGAGTTTTGCCCAAGGCGTGATGCAAATGGCCAAGCACTGGAAGCCCCATACCACCCCGAGCTGAAGACTCAATTGGATCACCTTAGCTTCATGATGTATGATCGTCAGCAGGAGTTGGACAACTGTCGTGACTATTGCAACCACAAGTCTGCCATCATCAAGACGAAGGACCAGACCATCGCCATGCTAGCAAAGGATCGCAAGTCTCGCCGCCGTCAGCTCGACAAGAAGGAGCGCATTATTGCCCATCTTCGCCATCACATCTCCTCTCTGGAAGAGACCATCCATGAGAGAGACATGCAGTTAGAGGAAAGGGAGAATGCCGGAGAGGATCTTCGTGGAGACCCTTACTCCTATCTCAGCGATGACGATGATTTTCTGGAGGATCAGGCCATGGACTTCTTCACCGATGAGGATGATTTCGCCTTCATCGATGATTCTTAAGATGATGAAGCCACAGACTCTGAGAAGTAGTAGCACTGGGCACTAGCGTAGTAAGTAGTAGTCGGTCCCACTGTATCGTAGTTTCCAGAATGGTTCTTAAAACCATCTGTTTTTCTTTTTTGTGGTGTGTGTTGTACTGTGTGCTATGAGTGAATGAATGAAAAATCAAGTTGCTAGAAAAACCTGAGTCAAGCTCTAAAAACTTTTTCAAAAACCCAAAACCTTAGCAATTTCCCTCTTTTCTCATAATCTATATCAATCTTCAGATGCCACGTGGAGGAAGTGGTTCAGCCCCGGACCCGATGTTGCAGATCCTGCAAATGTTGACTTCTGACCGCAAAGCTGAAAGATAGCCACTCTGCAACAGATAGCCCAGCTAGCCCACAACAACCAAGGCCATGGAAATCAGGACAACCATGGATCTAAGCTCAAGAATTTCCAGAATACCAACCCACCCGTTTTCACCAAGTCATAAGAACCCCTAGACGCCGATGATTGGCTACAAACCATGGAAAATAACTTAGAAGTAGCCGGAGTAGAAGCCAACGAGAAAGTCCTATTCGCCACCCATTATCTAGCCGGAGATGCCAGGGCATGGTGGAACAGTGTTCGTGCAATGACCGGAGGCCAGATGATGACCTGGGAGGAATTCAAAGTCAAGTTTAGCAGAACCCATGTGCCACCAGGTTTGATCAAGAGAATGAGAGACGAGTTCAGAGAGCTAAAGCAAGGAAGGATGACTGTAGTGGAATACCGTGACAAATTTTTTCCATTAGCTAGGTATGCCCTAGACGAGATAGACACCGAAGCCAAGAAGAAAGAAAGATTCCTGAATGGTCTGCATGACGAGATGCAGACGGTTTTAGTCAATATCCCCTTTGTTGATATTGAAGCCCTTGTCGACTCTACTATCCAGATGGAAGGAAAGATCAACCAGGCTAATGAGAACCGCAAGCGTCGCATGATGCATCAACCAGGAACCCATCAGACCCCAAAGTATCGCCCCAACCCATCTCTAGGATTTGCCCCAAGAACCAACAGACCCCCTATGACCCGTCCAACCTATCCCAACCGTGGAAACCCTAGACCCGGAGGAAATCACAATAACCCCGGTAACTCTAGCAATTTCACCCGTGCCCCACCCAAGTTCAACACCAACAATGCTACCGCCAACCCCAACACCGCTTGGAGGATCGAAGCAATGTCTTCGTCATAGCCAAGGACAAGTCACAAGTGACTGTTATGATCAGTGGAAATAAAGGCCACTATTCCAACGAGTGACCCAACAAGAAGAATGCTACAGCCCCAATACCAATGTCCCAGCTCAAAGAAGTCGTGTTCACCAGGAGAAGATTTTCCCCAGGGAATTCACTCAACCGCAATGGCCGTCTTTTTCTCATGCATGCTGAAGAAGCTCAAGAAGCGCCAGACGTCGTGCTGGGTATGTTTTCTGTTAATTCAGTACTTGCAAGAGTGTTGTTTGACTCTGGTGCATCGCATTCATTTGTCACCGAAGAATTTGCCGGCACTAGTAAAATTAAACCAACCAAACTGAAGCATGTGATGATTGTACAAATTCCCGGATCAACCACCAAGGCTAGGCAAATTTGCAAGGCCGTCCCTATCCGAATCCATGGCATAGATTTTTATGCTAACCTAATAGTACTCGGAACTAAAGGTTTGGAAGTAGTACTAGGAATGGATTGGATGTCCAAACATAAAGGATTGATTGACTGTGCCAAGAAAGCCATTACCATGACCAGTACCACCGGAATATCAGTCGAGCATATATCTGAAACCTTACCTCGCCAATTCAAGTGTAACAAGAGTATAGCCCAACCTACCATTGACCAAGTTCGGATAGTCTGCGAATACCCCGATGTATTTCGGATGTTTTGCGGTATGCCCCGGATCGGGATATCGAGTTTATCATTGAACTAATCCTCGAGCAGGACCCATAGCCCGAGACCCTATAGTATGAACCCGGAACTAGAAGAATCAAGAAGCAATCGGATTCCATGTTGGAAATCGGATTGATTCAACCGAAAAGTGCCCCCATGGAGATCACTGTCTTGTTTGTGGACAAGAAGGATGGCGGTAACCGTTTGTGTACGGATTATCGAAAGTTGAATGATGTCACCATCAAGAACAAGTACCCCTTGCCTAAGATAGAAGATTTGTTTGATCAGTTGACCGGAGCCCAGGTGTTTTCTAAGATTGATCTTAGAACTGGCTATCATCAACTCAAAATTCGTGCAGAGGATATTCCCAAGACTGCCTTTACCACCAGAGATGGATTGTATGAGTATACAGTCATGTCTTTTGGATTAACCAATGCCCCTGCTTATTTCATGAACCTCATGAATAAGATTTTTATGGACTTCCTGGATAAGTTTGTCGTTGTTTTCATTGATGACATTCTGATTTATTCCAAATCAGAAGAAGAACATGAGCTACACCTAAGGACCATTCTTGGAACCCTTAGAGAGCATCAATTGTATGCCAAGTTCAGCAAATGTGAATTCTGGTTACAGGAAGTAGGATTCCTCGGTCACATTGTATCAGCCGGAGGAATTGCCGTTGACCCTGCCAAGGTGAAAGATGTAGAAGATTGGCAAGCCCCAACCACTCAAACCCAAGTTCGTGCTTTTCTCGGATTGGCGGGATATTACCGCAAATTCGTAGAAGGATTCTCTAGTATAGCCAGACCCATGACCCAATTGCTGAAGAAGGACAAGAAGTTTGAATGGACCGATAAATGTGAAGCGATTTTTCAAGAACTCAAAAGGAGATTGATTTCAACCCCAATTCTGATCATGCCGGATGTCACGAAGCCCTTCGATGTGTATGGTGACGCATCCAAGATTGGTCTCGGATGTGTGCTAATGCAAGAAGGCAAAGTTTTATCCTATCTATCGCGACAATTGAAGCAACATGAACAAAATTACCCAACCCATGACCTCGAACTCGCAGCCGTAGTTCTAGCCCTGAAGACATGGAGACATTACCTGATGGGAAATCGTTGTGAGATTTATTCGGATCACAAGAGCGTAAAGTATATATTCACCCAGAAGGAGCTGAATATGAGGCAGAGAAGATGGATTGAACTAATCAAGGATTACGACCTGGACATTCACTATCACCCTAGAAAAGCCAATGTGGTAGCCGATGCCCTTAGCAGATTGCCGTGCCGCTTGAACTCCATGATTTTGAAGGAGCAACCAAGTTTGCACAAAGAGATGGAATATTTTCGAATGGAATTAGTAATTGAAGGATTTTTGGCCAGCATAGAACTTCAGCCCACTTTGATCAGTCAGATTAAAGAGGCGCATCAAGGAAATGCTAGTATCGACGCAATCAAGCGTCGTATCAGTACAGGCAAAGTACCGGATTCATCGAGGACGAAGAAGGAGTTTTGTGGTACAAAGGACGCCTTTGTGTACCAGCAGATTCAGAGTTGAAAGAAGTTATATTGAAGGAGGCTCACGATACTCTTTATTCTATCCATCCTGGAGGAACTAAGATGTATCAAGATTTGAAAGAGCAATTTTGGTGGCATAAGATGAAGAGAGAAATCGGAATCTATATCGCCAAGTGTGATATATGTTAGCGAGTCAAGGCAGGACATCAAAGACCCGCTCAATTGTTGGAACCTTTGCAAATTCCGGAATGGAAATGGGATTCTGTAGGAATGGACTTTATCACTGGACTACCTACTTCTAGTAGGGGAAATGACTCTATTTGGGTCATAGTGGACAGATTTTCCAAAGTCGCCCATTTCTTGCCCGTTAAAACCACCTATCAGAGTTCGAAGCTAGCAGAGTTGTACATCGCTAGAATCGTTAGTTTGCACGGAGTCCCCAAGAACATAGTATCGATCGAGGAACTCAGTTTACCTCGAGATTCTGGAAGAAAGTCCAAGAAGGTGTAGGAACCCGCCTAGATTTCAGTACCGCGTATCACCCTCAGACGATGAACAAACGGAGCGAGTAAACCAAATACTCGAAGATATGCTTAGAGCATGTGTGCTAGAATATGGATCCAAGTGGGAAGACTGTCTGCCGTTTGCAGAATTTTCCTACAACAACAGTTACCAAGCCAGTTTGCACATGGCCCCCTTTGAATTCATGTACGGAAGAAAGTGCCGCACCCCTTTGAACTGGTCGGAAGTAGGAGAGAGTCAGATCTTCGGACCCGACATCCTACGAGAAGCAGAAGAGAAGGTTCACAAGATTCCTGAGCACCTCAAGACAGCCCAATCCCGACAAAAGAGTTACGCCGACAAGAGACGTCAAGACCTCGCCTTCAACATCGGAGATTTTGTTTATCTGAAAGTGTCGCCATTGAAGGGAATGCAGCGTTTCCAACTCAAAGGAAAGTTATCCCCCAGATATATCGGACCTTTCAAAATTCTGAACCGTCGAGGAGAACTATCATATCAATTGGAACTACCTGAAGAGATGTCAGCTGTGCACAATGTGTTCCATATCTCGTTACTTCGCAAGTGTCTCTAAGTCCCCGAGAAGACCGAAGTGTTCAAAAATATCGATCACCGGACCATAGAGATCAACGATGACCTAACCTATCCCGAAGTACCCATCCGTATATTGGAAGAAGCCTTTCGAACTGCCAGAACCCGAATCATCAAGTTTCTCAAGATTCAGTGGAGCAACCACACAGAAGAGGAAGCTACCTAGGAACGCGAAGATCACATCATGACGGAGTTTCCAGATCTCTTCAAATCCTAGGTAATCTTTTCGTCCTTTTTCAAATCTCGGGACGAGATTTTGTTTAAGGGGGGAAGGTTTGTAACATCCCAAAAATACCAAACTTAGATCATCAAACACTAATCATCAAGATAAGGGTTAACAAAAACTTTTCTAAGTAAACCCATGAATGCATGTATATGTGTATGCATGGATTTTGAATTTCTTTAAAAACCACCTTGTTTGTGTGATCCATTGCTTGTAAAATGTTTCTTAGGTGAAATGAACATCATATAAAACATTTCCCACACTTTTCCTAAAGACAAGTAAATCAAAACAAATATATGAGGTGAATGGTCATTTTGACCAATTTAACTCCCATGCCTACTTTGGCTGTCTCAAACTTTCAAAAACTAACAGAAACGTTTCTGGATATTTGCACCCCTTGAATGTACTCATAACAAGGTATCAAGGCCCACTTTGTGATCATCCAGAAACTTTCAAATGCATAGTTTAAATGACAATTCAAAATTGAATCTTCTTCATATGGGAAGATCCCACTTTTGAAAACCCACTCAAACAAGCTCAACTTTCAAAACCCCAACATCTGCACACTCACCAGCACCAATCTAGCAAACCCACCAAAAATCATTTCAAAATTCAAAACTTGATTTCATGCGTCCATTTCATCAAACAGGTTGCAGACACAAATCAAACAAAACATCAAACACTATAGTGTGCAGTGTTTTGAGCCTAACTTGTTCCCTATTTAGCTCACACACAATCCAGTAGATCATCTAGAAAGATTAGTCCAACACTAGCACCCCTGTGAGCTTGCCATTGCCATTAATGGTGAACAGCCGAGCACCTCAATGCAACCCCATTGTGGACAGCAAGCTAGGAGCAGCAACAAGCCTAGCCAGCATGTCTAGGAGGCAGCCCACCGTCCATCGCCACTGCCTGTCCCAGCCGCGAGCATTGCCAAGCCCTGGACCACGCGCACAAACCGCGCCCAGACCATGCCGAGCGTGCGCCAGAGCGCCACCCTCGACCATCACCACGCATCGCGCCCTCGCCAGCGTGCACACACGATCACCACCGACCGAGACCGCCAGACATCCTGTTTGCCGCCGTGCCATACTGACCACCGCCCGTCGAAGACGCGCCGCTGCAGAGCACCGCCTGCAGACCAAACCACACCGCCCCATGCCTCGCGACCATGTCGTTGAGCATCGCCAGAGATCTACCGCACCGCCCCTATCCTTGCCCATGCCTATAGTCATCAGAACGCCGCTTCGACGAGCTCACCCGTCTTGACGGTCCCTCGCCGACTATAAATAGAGACCACCCGACGATTTCTTCACACCATCTCACTCCCTCTCCCACCGACTGCCACACCATCCTCGAGCAAGCCGAGCACCACCTCGGAATTTCACCGAGCCTACTGCCGGAGAAGAAAGGAGCCAGCGATTGAGCCGCCTGGAGAAGCCACCGGTACCAGGAGGTTCGCCGTCGCGTTTCGCCGCCTCGCCGACCTCGCCCGTACCCGGTGAGCCCCAGCAGCCCTCATTGGCGCGCTAGGTTTCGTTCTCTCATGGGAGTTGTCTCGCGACGATGACCCTCACCATTGGATTAGAACTAGATCGAGCGATCCATGTTGCCCCATACCGCTTCGCCTAGCCCGTGTCAGCGGCAGTGGGGACACCCACTTACGCAGCCAGGAGCATCGCGCTTAGCAGGCCGCCGTTAAATTTCCACAGCCCAAAGATTCAAATTAAACCTTTTTCTATTTCTTTTCAAACACACTTCTGTACCCAACTTCAAAAATCAACCTAGATCGATTCAGTGCACCAAATTGGATGAAACCAATTTTTTTAGAAAGGTCTGTGAATGCTTAATCCAAGCCCGTTGGATTCAAGTCATTTGGATCTGTAGATCACCCATAGTAAAAATAACAAGGCGTAAGCTTTTCGCATTCAAACATTTTCAAATTTAAACCATAAAAGCTTTTGAGTTGATTCCAACTCTCAAAAATCACATTTAACCATACCTTTCAGAATATATAAAAATATATAGGTTTACTTGCAGAAATATTGTTCAAGGAATAAAAGAATGCTACATAAGCATTTCTAGCCACTTTAATTAATTAAAATAAAATGGTAAAACCTTATTAAATTGTGACACCACTTTAAATCACATTCCCATGGACTACAATATGTGGTGATGACATGTGTCAACATGAGCCCATATTTGGTTTGGAGAATATTAAATCTTAAGTAGTTTTTCAATGAGTAGAAATTACTTTTCTAAAAATAAAAGGATTTAAATCAAGCCTTAACCTTGTAATGTTAGGGATGATGCTAGATCATCTATAGGACCCTTGTGTGTGATTATTGCAAGTAGTTAAGTATTGTTTGGTGATTGTGTACCTCGTATTTATTCATAGACGCTAGTACCGACCAAGGATACTACGAGGAGGAAGGAGGATACTACAAAGAGGAAGCCGAGGAGAACTTCAACCACTGCTCTGCACAAGGCAAGCCTAATACTACTAGTGAATGTGCAAGCTAAAACTTGCAAGACACTCTACTTTAGCAAGCTAGTAACTATGCAAGCTTATACTGATATTGTGCAAGCTAACCCTTGCAAGATACCCTACTAATGCCACAAACCCATACTTATGATCCTACCTACTGGTTAAACCAATCCTAGTTTTATGGCAAGCTTCTTACTTTATTTCTTTATCAAAGCTTACTTAGAGTCTACCTAAGAGTTTGGTAAATACCAGACAGTGTGCTGAAGGTTGTATAAAGAGCATAAAATTTTGGCCTAAGCTAGAAACCTTGATATCAGCCTAAGATATAAGGTTGGACTTAGTGAAACTCCACTAGTTACCACCCCTCATTAGTACTACCCCCACCTGTAGATGCTAGTGCTAAGCGTAAAACTTGATCAACCTTTAGATGGGATTACTTGGTGGAAAAATGGTTATGAAAACCTTGGAATGATGGATCATTCTATTGAAATGTTTTGGACATGTGTTTCCAAACACTTGATGATTTTGGTGATGAAAATGTTGAGGCATGAGCCTTAGCCCTTTATAAAACTGATGGTTGTCTGGATGCGATACCATTCCAATTTTTGCATACAACCACAATACCCGAATATTGTGTAGGGCTTGACTGGAAACTTATATACCTTAGTATTAGTTCCCTCACGGCCAAGGTCTGAGCTGAGGCTACCTTGTGAAGATTGTCCACCTGTGCAGTACCCAATATGACAGTGGTCATGGTTGGGAGGCCAAACTCACAGGAGAGGTGCTTATACTAAGGCGTGTAATTGAAAGGTTAGGATTGATTATCCGCATACTGAGTATGGTGAATTCAGGATTTGTTCCTGACGGATGTATCGAATTTTGTGGTGAAAGTGTACAATCTCTGCAGAGTGTCAAACTATTCGAATAAATGCGTCATGATTATGGACAGTTGGAGTGGCCATACTGTTCCCCCGTCAGACTTTTCAAAATGACTTGTGAAATGAATTGAAACTTTGACTTGACCACAACAGAGTTGTGACTTGAATTACAAGATCCCACTTAGCAATTATAAAATTGTGACTAGCTCTGGAACTTAGTAGAGATAAACCTGGATTTTTGGCAAAACAACCCTAGAGCCTAGTGTCCTATTATCCAAAAACCCCTTTACTTGTTAGTATTAGTTTGCGAGTACTTGAAGAGTACTCATGGCTTTGTCCCTGGCTATTCCCATGGCCAGACTATGAAGAGGAGTACCTCGAAGATGGACCCCAGGAAGGTTACGACAACTAGGATCATCTCCCATCGTCAGCATTGCCTGTGACCCCGAAGATGGAGCTTCGCCTACGCTACCGTTATTATTACGTATTCCGCTGCCTGATGTTGTATTAAGAACTAGATCATGAGATCCCTATTTGTGTAAGAACTTATGTATCGTTTGTAATGGATGAAGTACTATGGTATCCAATTCTGTTATTTCTCACAAAAATGGTAATCCTGGGATTGCGATGTATGGCATAACAGGCATCTAGGATTGAAAAATCCGGGTGTTGACACTCGAGGAGCCCAGAGATATCTCTCTCAAGTAGAGAGGGGCAAATCCCATCTTGATTGACCATGCCTTGCAGCATGTTTCAGGACAAACCCGAAAGCTACCTTTATAACTACCTAGTTACGGAGTAGCGTCTGATAGTCCCAAAGTAGGTCGATCCACATCTCAAGTACATGCGACAATCTCAGGTCTAAGGACAAAACGTACACGATGTGTAGAGAGAGCTGCAAGTCTAATTGCCAGTCTCATGTTGGGTCAGTCCAACCCCATGTTCATAACATGTGTCCACATTATTGGTTTGACATCTCCATGTCTATGACTTGCAAAACATAGTCATCAACTAATCGATGTGCTAGTCTAATATTCACGTGTGTCCTCACATGAACTCCGAGTAGGGACAACTATTAAATAACCATACAAGTAAAGAGTTTCACAAACAATTCACATAATTGCCAATCAATACAAGTTGCCTGATATGGATATTCAAGGAATATTACAATAACTCATGAATACATATGAAATATAATCATCTCTATGATTGCCTCTAGGGCATATTTCCTTCAGTCTCCCACTTGCACTAGAGTCAATCTAAAATGTATCTAATACCAATTACTCTTGTGTGCGCTTCATGCGCGGGATGCGGGAGAGGCTTAGTCAAGGGATCAGCAACATTTGAGTCTGTATGTATTTTGCAAATCATGACACTACCATCCTCAACGAACTCACAAATCTGATGGTAATGCATGCGAATATGTTTGTTCTTCTGGTGCTGTTTAGGTTCCTTGGCTTATGCAATAGCACCATTGTTGTCACAATAAACGTACAAGGGATTGGACGCGCCCTGAACCACACCGAGAGCGATCAGGAAATTCCTAATCCAAACAGCTTCCTTTACGGCCTCTGAGGCAGCAATATATTCAGCTTCTGTTAAAGAGGAGGTCACCGCATCTTGCTTGGAACTTTTTCAGCTCATAGCACCACCATTCAATACAAACACATAACCTGATTGCGATTTCGAATCATCTGAGTCGTTAAGGTAACTCGCATCTATGTAACCCTTTACACTGAGTTCATCCTCACCTCCATAAACTAGGAACACATCCTTAGTCCTTTTCAAGTACTTAAGGATGTTCTTTACCGCTGTCCAGTGACCTTCACCTGGATCAGCCTGGTATCTGCTCGTAACACTTAGAGCATAGGAAACATCTGGGCGAGTACATATCATTGCATACATGATGGATCCAATAGACAAAGCATATGGAACCCTACTCATGCGCTCATGCTCATCAGTAGTCGAAGGACACTGAGTCTTGCTGAGTTTTATGCCGTGAGACATGGGCAAGAACCCCTTCTTAGCCTCTTCCATGCTGAACTGTTCTTAATCCAATTAGCCTCCTTGATCTATCTCTATAGATATTGATGCCCAGAATATATGCTGCTTCTCCCAAGTCCTTCATCGAAAAACTATTTTTCAATGAGGTCTTAACAGACTCGAGCATAGGAATGTCATTTCCAATCATCAATATGTCATCTACATATAAGATTAGAAATACCAGCGCTCTCCCACTTTCCTTCTTGTAAACACAAGGTTCTTGTTCATTTTTGATGAAGCTAAACTCCTTTACAACTTCATCAAATCGAATGTTCTAACTCCGAGATGCTTGCTTCAGCCCATAAATGGACTTCAGAAGTTTGCATACCTTTCCAACATTGTTTGGATCGACAAAACCTTCGGGCTGCATCATATACACATCCTTAGTTAGGATTCCATTTAGGAAAGCCATCTTGACATCCATCTGCCATATTTCATAGTTGAAATGTGCAACAATGGCTAGAATTATCTGTATAGATTTAAGAATCGCTATGGGCGAGAAAGTCTCGTCGTAGTCAACTCCTTGAACTTGTCAAAAACCTTTTGCAACAAGTCGAGCTTTATGGATGTGAACATTTCCATCCATATCAATCTTCTTCTTATAGATCCATTTGCACTCGATGGCTTTAAAACCATCAGGCAGGTCAACCAAATTCCAAACTTGATTGTCTCCCATGGACTCTATCTCGGATCTCATGGCGATTAGACATTTCTCAGAGTCTGGGTCCACCATCGCTTCTGCATAGGTTGCAGGCTCATCATTTTCTAACAATAATAATTCCCGCGCTTCGCGGAGCCTCGCCGACCTTCGTGGTTGTGGTGCTTCTGTTGCCACAGGTTCCTCAACTTGTTCTGCTACAATAGCATCACTCGTAGAAGCATCCCCAACTGGCTCATCTTGAACTTCTTCAAGTCGCACCGACCTTCCACTTGTTCCCTTTGTGAGAAACGCTTTCTCTAGGAAAACACCGCTACGAGCGACAAACACTTTGCCCTCTTCTCGGTTGTAGAAGTAATACCCTAAGGTTTCCCTCGGATATCCCACGAAAATGCACTTATCCGATTTGGGTGTTAACTTGTCCGACTGAAGTCGCTTGACAAAAGCATCACAACCCCAAATCTTTAGAAAAGACAAACTGGGATTCTTTCCAGTCCACATCTCATATGATGTCTTCACTACGGATTTAGATGGTACCCTATTAAGTGTGAAAGCTGCCGTTTCTAGACCGTAACCCCAAAATGACAATGGCAAATCCGACTGGCTCATCATCGATCGAACCATGTCCAACAAAGTTCGGTTACGCCGTTCGGAGACCCCGTTCCTTTGAGGCGTTCTGGGCGGCATAAGTTGTGGAACAATTCCGCAACTCTTAAGATGATCGCTAAACTCGTGACTCAAATATTCATCTCCACGATTAGATTGCAAGGCCTTTATTTTCTTGCCACATTGATTCTCTACTTCACTCTGAAACTCCTTGAACTTTTCAAAAGTTTCAGACTTATGCCTCATCAAGTAGACATAACCATATCTACTAAAATCATCAGTAAAAGTAATGAAGTAGTGATATCCTCCTCTGGTTGTCGTGCTCATTGGTCCACATACATTAGTATGTATGAGTTCCAACAAGTCTGTCGCTCTCTCGGGTAAACCCGAAAAAGGCGACTTGGTCATCTTTCCAAGTAAACAAGCTTGACATGTCTCGTATGATTCAAAATCAAACGAAGTTAGAAGGCCATCACCATGGAGCTTCTTCATGCGCTTTTCACTTATATGCCCCAAACGACAATGCCATAAATAGGTAGGACTCAAATCATTAGGCCGAAGACTTTTAGCACTAACATTGTAAATAGATGCATCATCTAGATTTAAAATAAATAACCCATTCACAATGGGAGCATTAGTCATAAACATATCATTCTTAGAGATTACACAACCATTGTTTGCACTCGCGAATGAATAACCATCCCTCATCAAACATGAAGGTGATAAAATGCTTCGACCCATACTAGGAATGTAATAACAATTATTCAACTCCATAATAAATCCTGACGGAAGGTGAAGTTGCATGACGCCGACGAACAATGCAGCAACCCTTGATTTATTTCCGACGCGAAAATCCACTTCGCCTTCCTACACTTCTCTAGTCCTTATTAGCCCCTGCATCGAATTGCAAATATGAGCAACCGATCTGGTATCAAATACCCAAGAGTTAACATAGGAATCAGCGAGAAGAATGTCCACAACATTTACAACAAGCGTACCTGAGTGGGAAGTACTCTTACTTCCACTCTTCTTCAAAGAAGCCTAGTACTTGTTGCAGTTTCTCTTCCAGTGGCCATGTTCATGACAAAAGAAGCACTCAGTGTCATCAGCAGGTCCAACCTTTTGCTTGGGTGCATACTTAGGGATCGTATCCTTATCCTTGCCCTTCTTCTTCCAAGAAGTACCCTTTTTCTTGAAGCTAGGTTTACCTGACCATAACATGGCTATGCCTGCACAATTCTTCATGTCACTTTCATTGTTTAAGCATCCCACATAATTCATTAAGGCCCTTCTCCACCCCATGCATATGGTAGTTGAAATGAACGCCATAGTGGATGGAAGCGACGTAAAATGAAGTCATGGCCAACTCTTGGCCTAGTGGAAACCAAGCTTTTCCAAAGTCATCAGAACCAACCATTTTGATCACATGGGGGCCTACAACTGCTCCCTCTGCCAGCTTGCATTCGACAAAGTACTTGGCAACATTGTACCTCTCAGTCCTTGCCTGATCTTGGAACATGTCCTTAAGCGCGACGATCATATCATACGCTTCCTCATCCTCAAACTTCTTTTGGAGTTCAGGTTCCATGCATGCAAGCATAAGACAGCTAACCTCAAGAGAATCATCACATGCTCTCTTGTAGGCATTCTTGAGGGCAGCAGATGCATTATCAGCAGGTTCATCGGGGATTGGGGTATCCAGAACCGTTTCCATTTTATCATACCTGAGAACAATTCTCAGGTTACGGACCCAGTCCAAATAGTTTGTTCCATTTAGTTTATCTTTGTCAAGAATCGAACGCAAAGAGAAAGGTGATGTAGTGTTCGGTGCCATTGATCTACAACAGAAAACATGCAAAAAACTAAGCCATGTAACCATGAAAGAGTAAAACATATTAAACAATTTAATAGCATATACTCCCACTTAAATCAATAACCCTCTATTGATACTAAGTGATTCAAGATCCACAATTAACAAGTCGACTAGTGAGCTTTAGCATCACTTCTAGAAGACAAGGTAAATCGGTAAGCAACACTTGCTAATCATATCACATATGACTCTTGTTGTTGGGTGACATCTCTATGTCAAAACTAGGTGCCCAACCTTTATGCCCCAAGGTCCTTAACTGTTAAGATGACCTTGTCAAGCTCACCAACCCTTATGCGTGTAGGTATCCGATACAAACCCATCCAGCCAAGGAAAACTGCGGCACCCTAATTTCATTGGCCCACCAACGATTGTACATGACATAGGATGGTGTAAGGTTTGGTTGGGAGGGCATGGTTTAACTTAAACTTTGTGAGGGATCGTTCTACTTCTATCATCTAAGCATGCATAGTAGTAAAACGCATAAGAATAGCATTCACATATGATGTGACACAGTATGGCCCATTTTCTCATGGTGATCTCCATCGCCATAGAACCTGTCCACCATGATGATCTCCATCTTCATGTTCCATGTGAGCCATCTTCCAAGTGATGAGTCCTCCAAGAACTAATACAAGCTATTACTCCTAACAGATAGTAATCAAAATTACATAGTATTAGGATCATCACAAGTTGGCATGCCGACCATTACAATAAATGACAACACATATGGCTCTAGCTGTGTTGCCCTACTCACGACATGCAGGTCATGCAAAATTTCATACATGCATCACATACATATATGGGCCATACTGATCACATACATCCTGCAAAAACAAGTTATGCATAGAATCGCATTCTACCGGATCATGTGACATCGCAGCACCTAGTTACCTTAACGAGATACAAAAGGGGCTACGATTAAGGGGGGTCTAGGGGGTCTCCCCTTGCGGGGTTCGAAAGGGCAGCGCCCCTCGCGGTATCTTCACAATTTTATTTAAGGATTTTGACCGGCAAATCAAATTTACCATAAACCGACTCCTGTCCCGATTCAATCAAACTCCTTTGATCACGGTACATCGATTTTAGATCTAGGTTCCGATTCGATCAATCATATTGATCTTCGCGTGATTCAACATGATTTATGTGTCACTGTCTACCCCGATGGCGAAACCGATCGGTAGGGGTAAGTCGTTCGACAACCTCAGAATCACGATCACGGAAAGCAAGATCATAGATCAATCCTGAACCACCGCCATATAAACGATCACATCATTCATATCAATCTGCATATCACCATATGCAAACATCCCAAACCTATAACAGAACAACATCGGCTCTGATACCACTATTGGGATACGGGTAGGCTACACTAGTGCAAATCAAAATTTTCTACCGCGTAAACCAGGAATACTGTTGTCATAGATCACGGGATTACCACTAGACGCGCAGTTGCGGAATTGATGAAGCGCGTCAAGGCAGTGGATACGTTCCACGTCTCCTCCTTGTCCTCGTCCTACGAGAAGATCCCCATGCGCGGCTCGTCCAAGTTCAACAGATGCAGCACCTCCGAGGTATCCACATGTGCGGGATGGAAGCGTCAGACGCCGGACTGCTAGGTCCGCGCATGCAACATAGGCGGAGGTGTGGCAGTTGGGTGGAATGGTCTCACCCTGGTCATCTCGCCCGACCCTAGTGGGCTTCTACATTAGCATCCCATTAGTAGCCTAAGCCTGGTCTAATTTGGATCCAATCCTCATTAGGCTTCCAACCCCTTAAGTGTGTGACCCTATAGGTTCATATACGTATAGACATGACACGAATACACTTATTCTACCAATAGTTGGTAGTGGCCTCTAGCAAGACATGCCAACTCCTAAACGCATACAAAGATCATATCGGACGAACCATCACAAGGTTTAGTACATGTCTTTCCCTTTGCCTCACGATATTTGGTCTAGCTCCAAGCTTACCTCTCTTTCTCGATACCGTAACTCGGAGTCCCTTTACTAGGTTAACTCTTAACCTTATGTAGCACGACCATGCATTTATGGATCCGATCACTCGAGGGGCCCAGAGATATCTCTCTCAAGTAGAGAGGGGCAAATCCCATCTTGATTGACCATGCCTTGCAGCATGTTTCAGGACAAACCCGAAAGCTACCTTTATAACTACCCAATTACGGAGTAGCGTCTGATAGCCCCAAAGTAGGTCGATCTACATCTCAAGTACATGCGACAATCTCAGGTCTAAGGACAAAACGTACACGATGTGTAGAGAGAGATGCAAGTCTAATTATCAGTCTCATGTTGGGTCAGTCCAACCCCATGTTCATAACATCTGTCCACATCATTAGTTTGACATCTCCATGTCTATGACTTGCGAAACATATATAGTCATCAACCAATCGATGTCCTAGTCTAATATTCATGTGTGTCCTCACATGAACTCCGACTAGGGACAAATATTAAATAACCATACAAGCAAAGAGTTTCACAAACAATTCACATAATTGCCAATCAATACAAGTTGCCTGATATGGATATTCAAGGAACATTACCATAACTCATGGATACATATGAAATATAATCATCTCTATGATTGCCTCTATGGCATATTTCCTTCATATGAATATTTGTGTCATATTTTCATTCAATAAATAAGTTACAAAAGTGTAACTTATTAAAATCATCCACAATATTCACCATAGCCAATAAATAAAGAATAATAATATTTCTTTATTGATAATAGTATCATCTTTATTACAAAATAATAAAATGAAGATTACAAAAGAATAGAACTAAAATTACAAAAGAATAAATAAGATTACATTGGACTATTCTATAAAGAAAAAATAAACAAAAATCTTCATGTTCAAATATGTACCTGCAAAATAAACACAAACAAAAATAAAGGAAGTTAAGGTTAAATTGTAGTACTCTTAGACTTGTCAGTGAAATGCACTGATCAAGGTTCATCATTGAGTAATCTTATAACAAGGGGCAAGTTTCACCAATATGAAAGAATGTATCTTTCATAATTTTAAGCCATAAGTCAAATGACAGCAAAGAGGGGCACGTTTCACCAGCCAGGTAAAAGTAAACAGATAAGACTAACTTTCCAAAATTCTGAACATATCCACATCTGTGCAGCAAGCACACAAGCAGCACACACACACCAAACTGCATGGTGTGTGCTGTCAGCACCTTAGAAACATCTTAGCAACACAAAACCATCAGCACAGCCGTGGGAAAGAACACAACCACATGAGTCCTTTGCTCATACACATCAAGATCAGCAGCCAACAGCTAAACCAAGCACAACAGCCCGCAGCCAAACCAACCAACGCCCAAGATCACATCAGCATGATGGTGACATAAGGAGGGGAAAGATCAGGTGGATAGCAAGACCAAGGTCAAGCCATCAGGACCAGAAGATGATGGGCTAGATCAAGGACAATCCAGGAGCTAGATATACCAGGGGAGCACAAGATCCACCACTAGCAACCACAACATCAAGTGACAGTGGTGAGTACCTAGACCATCATATGATCTATCTGTCTAAGAATAGACAAGCATACATGATCCGTATCATATTCAAACTCTCAGAAAGCACCCAAGTGGGGTGAATCCATCACTGAGGTTTTAAACTCTAAAAGCAAACAACAAAGTACAAGGATCCAACCAAAACTCAGAACAACATCATTCATTTGGCTAGCAAGCTATATTTTAATTCAAGAATAAATATAGATAAGATTTAACTTCTAGGCACATCCCTAAGATAAGGGTAGCACCTTAGAAGTTAATCTTTTGGATCCATATAAATGATCAAGCCTACTATCATTTTTTTCCAAGCTTTGACTCAAGAAACAGTAGCTGGTACCACTACTAGAACTATCCATATGAATCAACTAGATAAAGCCTAATCCCTAAGCCTCAGACCAACATCATTGGTCTTAGGGATTTCAAAAAAGAACATTTCTACTTATCTTTTAATGCCAAGCTTGCCTTAAGCTTAAACCAACCCAAACAATGGATTAGAATTATTCTTGTGTGCCATACAAAGATGGTGTCACAAGAACAATTTTACATGAATCAGAATAAGCATTCAATCTTGACAGATTCAATCAATCAATCAATCTACTAATCATTTTCCTGTCATTACAGGAATCATAATTAGGACATTCCTATGTATATCTTCACTGTCTGAGATCATTGTGATCTCAAACCACACATGAATTCTCAAGCCAACAGCACTAGGACAGTGATTTCATCACACCATACCCATTATCATTAACCAAGTAATGATAGTGGTAAGTTATCAAACCCAATGACTTTATGAAGCATTGATTTCAAAGCAACTATATCATCTGAATCATATGAAATCTAAACATAAAATCATCTAATAAGCCCCAGAACAATTATAGTTCATCTTAAGCAGCAAGCCTCAAGCTAATAATCATTTAGCATGCTTAGAGACCATCCACACATGATCTAATTCATCCAGTATATGATCAACAACAGGATATGAACCCTAAATGGAATAAATCATCTTAATCAGGACAAGTCAGTAACTAGAGAGGTCACTGCCAACATCTATCATAGGACGAGCGAGCACAGAGAGCACAAGGGGGAGAGGAAAAGAACTCACCAAAGGTCCTCGCTGATGAATTGAAGAGGAAGCAGATTGGCCGACGAGCCCGCGGCGGCACAGGGAGCACCCTAGAGGGTGCTGCAACCTGCACCAGCCACGGCGGCAGCCACAACAGTACTCGGGCACCACACCTCACCAAGGGAGAGCGGCGGCGGTGGCGGCGGTAGAACTATCCCCAAACCCTAGGGTTCGGGAACGGGGTGAACCTGGCCACAGGGGAGCTCCAGAGTCAAATCGAATTGGACCAGATGAACGAGCGTAGTCGCCAACCTCGCCTTGCACCACAACAGCGGCCAGGGAGGGCCACAGCGGCGGCGCCAGAACCCCACGGGGTCGAGAGAGAGAGAGAGAGAGAGAGGTGATGAGAACGAAGGAGAGACAGAGTGAATGAGTGGGCTGGGTGGGCCAAGGACCCCACGGGGTGCTAATTTTGACCCTGCCCTATTGGGCCACAGGGGCCCAATAAGCCCAAATGGCCAGCCCAAGTCGATTGAAATTTGTTTTAATAAATAGGAAAAGACCAACCCTGAACTCAATAAAATTCTAGAAAATAAAATAAAAGTCCCAAAATTATAAATAAAATATTTTTGGATTCACAAAAATCCAAACCATCCAAATAAATTAAGATATAAAATTTTAGACATTTAAATTTTATTAAGAATTTTGTAATTTATATATTCCTTATGGAATTTTTATAAAATTATTAAAAGATGATAAAAATAAATAAAAATCACTTTCATTATATATTAATATGGTAGTATTTTTAAAAAAATACTAAACAAATATTTAATAACAATTTTTGATATTTAAGTGATAATTCCTTAAAGAATTATTATATCAATAAAAGTCAAATAAAAGGGAAATAAAATAAAATAATACAATATATGTTATAAATATTTAAAAGTAATATTTATAAATCCTTTATTATTAAAAAGACTTTTTATAATAATGGGTAGAATGCATACCAAGTTAAATGATGCATTACATTACTTGCATAATCATTTTGCTTCTTTAAATATTGTCCTTACCGGGCAATAATGATGTTTTGTAGACATAGAAGCTCAAGGTCCAGTGCAAGCATCAGACTTCACTACCTTTCCATCACAAGGCAAGTTCACCACTTTCTCATATCCTTTGAAGAGTCTTTATCAAAGTATTTGCAAATTGTGTGTTATCATATATACTCTAAAATAAAGAAAATATTAATTTCACAAATAAAGAAATCATAGATATCATCCTAAGTGATGATATAATGGAGCAATATAACTTAGGGTTCTATTTGCAACAATGATGATCAATTAGGGACTTAATAACCCCTGACATCAGTGATTCTAGCGTCGTATATTACGCATTAGCCATGAGATTTGGAATGGGACAGAGAAGTAAGCTGTATCTTCTTCCTCTCGCATGAAGCTGGATGTGCAGGTCGTGGCTGTTATCCTCGTAGCGTGCATATTAATTGGTAATTCATAGAGGATATGCAGCATATGGGTGGGAACCCTCATTGTCCCACGATAGTTGTGGCATCTAACGGTTTGTACAAACCATTGCCGTAATTCATTATGTGGGCATGGTGTACACCAAGGAGGCATGCGAGATCGCGAAGGGTGCAGTGAATGGCTTGGACCAACTACTGGGCCCCACATCATGTAATTGTGGACGGGAAAGTACGCCCGGTTGTGCAACAAGGAGTTGATCTCTCATGGGTAAAGTAATGCACCTCTGAAGAGTGTAAGAATTGTAACTTGTTACTCCCTGTTCCGGGAAGGAGCTACGAACACGGCAGGATAGGAACTCCATGAAAGTTCTGGTCAACCTGTGAAGGCTGATTGTCATAGATTTTTATAATAAAATCAATCTTTGAAGAAAGATTTACAAAAACTGCATAATGCCAAGGACTTATAGTCCGAGGTGGTAGTTAGAGCATCAGACTTCCCACCTTGCATATAATGAACTTGTTGGGTAAAGTTGTTACTCATCCTTCCCTTTGATCCCTTGCTTAGACTTTGAGGATCCCGAAAGACGTGCCAATGTATGCAACCGAATGTCAAGAAGATGTGTTCTACGAGGAGCCTGACCTGTCAGGAGGTGTTGAAGGAGTGGATTAAAAAATCCTCTATGGTGTCGAAGATAACAAATCCAACTAAATATCCTAGTTAGTAGTAACCAACGGAGCCGAGCAGCATGAACTCTATAGAATAAGATGCAGAGCTCAACTCCTAGTCGGAGTTGCTACTTTTAAATTCCGCTAAAACACTTTATATTTTGGTTTGTAAGTTGAACCTTTTGAAGTCTTGAACTTCTAGTATTGTAATAATAATAATAATGTGTGAATGTTTGTAATATGGACCCGCAATGTTTCTGTTGTACCACTCTGAGGGATGTGATATTTACAGAACGGTGGTCTGTGAGTGTCATGTCAACGACTATAGTGTACTAAACATGCAGTGGTATGCCGGGTCACCGCACAAACCCTAACTATGCTACGTGGGTGGCCAAAGATTAGGTATTGCTACGGTTACTTGTGAACTCTCTGTCGCTGGAGATCATGCCTCATGTTGTTGGGCTTGAGACCAGCGCTGCTGTGTGGGGAGTCATCACCAAGATGTTCTCCACCACGTCTCGCATGAAGATCAATCATATTCGAGGAGCCCTCAACAACACAAAGAAGAATATGCTGACCGCTGCTCAATACTTCGCAAAGATGAAGGGGTTTCCTACGAGCTTGCAGTTGCTGGAAAAGTCATTGAAGAAGATGAGATGATTGGATACATCCTCAACGGGCTTGATGGATCCTACAACGACCTCGTGTCTTCTGTCAGTGCAAATATTGGTACAACCCTTGATGATATTTACTCACAAATGTGTGCTCATGATCTGCGTCGCGAGATGTTATCTGAGACAGGTGCCATCGAGGCCTTCACTTCATTGGCCAACGCTGCTACTAGTGGCCATGCTGATGGACACCGCGGGCTCTCCCCTAATGTTCGGCGTGGGCGCTCCCCTGATGGCCGTCGTGGGCACTCACCTGATGGACGCGGAGATCGCGGCTATGACCTCGGTGATCGTGGGTATGACCGACGCGATCATGGCAGACGTCGTGATGGGGGTGCCGTGATGGACTCACTTGTGATTATGGTGATGGCGGGCGACGTGATGGTCACTCTCGTGATGATGGACGAGGACGCCATGATGATGGTGGGAGGCGTCATGATGATGGTGCCCGACGATATGGAGGTGGACAGGGTCGGTGTCGTGGACATGCCCCAACCACTATGTTGATGTAACCTGCCAAATATGCAAGATACACGGTCACCCTGCAAGTGACTTGAAAGGACTATGTTTTCCCTTGGTATTTTGGTGATGATGACAATCCCAGTTGTGGTGTAATTGTGTGCATAAGTTTCAGGTTATTTGTTTTTGATGGATCTTATGGAGTTTGTGGATGCCTCTGTTGGAGTCTCGCGAAGACGGTGGCCTTTGTTTTTTTCCTTCCTCTCTTTTTATTTTTTTAGGTCGTCGTATTATCAAGAGTGGGTCCACCTCGGAAGGCTGTGGGGAATCACTTTTTCATGCACAAACCATACTTGCACCGCCACAGCCATCCTATCCATCAGCAAGAGTGTGATCTTTGGAGTCATTTGGGTTATTTCTGTTATGACCGAAAGTTCTGGTCAAGGGTCGGAAGTTCCGATCATAGCACCCTATTTCTGGCCCAACTTTCGGCAGAAGTTTCGCCCACGTACTCGAAACTTTTGTATAGAAGTGTCCTATTTGTCGAAACTTCCACCAGAAGTAGCACCAGAATTTACGGTCCGTGGACCTGGTCAAGCCTGACTGGATCCTGCGACCGAAACTTTCCCTGCTGCTCCAACTAAGTTCCTAAGCGGAACTTTCGCCCGGTCGCCAAAAATTCTGGTCAGGTGGTTTGCGAACCAGAAGTTTCCGCCCCAAGATGCACTCACGTACTGTATGCTTATATAACGAAGCATTATATTTGATGAAACTTGATCCGAAACTTGCTTCGAAAGTTCCATGAGAATTTCCGGTCGTGCTGAACTAAATTTCTGGTCGAACTTTGGAGCATGCCACCGACAGCTTTCGAGCCATTGGGGGCTTGCTGAGCGGAAGTTCCGGTTCCCCACCGGAAGTTCTGGTGGATTCGCGAACAGCCAGATGGCTCTTTTCGGAGGGAGCCTATTTAAGGCGCCCTTCTTCTTCCTCCAACCTTATCTCTTCAATTTCTCTCTCCTCAATTAATACTAGAGCTTCACCTCCCTAGATCTCTCTCCCCACCCACTCAAACCTCCTTATATTTTGAGGAGTGGGAGAGTTGACCTAGATCTACACTTCCACCAAAGAAGATTTGGTTCTCCCTGCTCATCCTTTGTGGATCTTGTTGCTCTTGGGTTCTTGGAACCTTAGACGATGTAGGACTGCCTCGGAGCTAAGGGCATACATTGTGAAGCTCTGTGGAGTCGTTGAGGGCCTCCAATTGAGTTGTGGAGCTTCCTCCTCAACATTATTGTAAAGGTTTTCGGTTGGCGCCTTCAAGGTCATCAATTAGTGGATTGTGAGGCCTCCTTTGTGGGGGTGCTCACCAGAGAAGAAGGTGAGGCCTTTGTGGCGCTCGGGTGACCTTGTGTGGCCCCAAAACCTCTCCAACATAGACGTAGCTTCCTTGCAAGTGAACTATGGGAATTACATCTCCGCGTATCCTCTCTGGTTTACTCGCTCCTTACCTTTACTCTTGTCCTTTACTGTTGTATTGCTTATTGTATGTTCTCTAGCATATAGGACTACTCACCTAGTTGCATATCTAGAGAACTTTACTTCTTGCAAAGCCTAAAATTGAATAACAAGATAAAAATTGGTAGTCGTCTATTCACACCCCCCTCTAGTCGACCAAAGTTGGTACTTTCATGACTGTTGGTGGCGCTATCACGATGACTCTGATGATGACCGTGACAACAAGGCCGCCAACTATGCTTACTATGGTGTTGATACCAACTGGTATTCTGACACTGGTGCTACAAATCACGTTGCTGGAGAGTTGAACAAGCTCTCTGTTCCAAATCACGTTGCCGGAGAGTTGAACAAGCTCTATGTTCATGAGAAGTACCAGGGCCATGACTGTGTTCAGACAGCTAATGGCAACGATATGAAAATTACACATATTTGTCACTCAACTTTACACACCCCACTAGTAAATTGCATCTCAAAAATATTATCTGCCTTCCTAGTGCATCCAAAATTCTTTTTCTTGTTCATAAAATTGCGCTTGATAACAATGCGTTTCTAGAATTTCACCCGTGGTTCTTTTATTCAAGGATCAGGTAATAAGAAGGATTCTGTTTAAAGGTCCATGCTATGGTGGTCTTTACCCGCTAGTGCCTTTTTAACAGGGGTCTCCAAGCAAGCCTTCCTCAAAATAAAGTCATCGTCCTCGACATGGCATCGTCATTTAGGACATCCTTCATCCTTTGTGGTTCAGCAAATTCTTAGGAAACATAAACTGTCGTATTCTCTAGAAATAAATCCTTATGTTTGTGACTCTTGTCAACTTTCTAAGAGCCATCAGCTTCCATACCCTATTTATACTAGTGTTTCCATTGTTCCCTTGGAACAAGTGTTCTCCGATGTTTGGGGTCTTGCACCTATCTCTGTTGGCAAGCATTCATACTATGTAAGTGATACGTCGTAAACGAATCTATAATTTTTTATGTTTCATGCATGTTTAGTATCGACTTTACTTTGCTTTGTCTACACTTTGAGGTATTTTTATATGTTTTCTGGAACTAACCTATTAACAAGATGCCACAGTGCTAGTTTCCTGTTTTCTGTTGTTTTTGGTTCCAAAAAAGTTATAAAATGAATATTATCGGAATTGGATGGGACAAAAGCCAAAGTCAATATTTCACAGAGGGGAACACGGAGCCAGAAGACGAGATAGAGGAAGGCCTCAAGGGGGACACACCCCTGGCCACGCGTCCAGGCCTAGCTCGCGCCTGGGAGGGTGCAGCCGCCTCGGGCACCCCCTCGACCTCCCTCTTCCCCTACAAAAGCCCCCGATACCTAAACCCTAAGTACCCCGATCAATCTTCCATGAAACAATCTGTAGCCGCCGGCACCATCATCCCTAGATCGGGGAGGGGGGTCTGGAGATCTTCCCAACACCCTGCCGGAGGGTAGAGATCATCCTGGAGGCCTTCTTCATCACCATGCCAGCCTCCGATATGATGCGTGAGTAGTTCCACCTTGGACTACGGGTCCATGTAGTAGCTATATGGTTGTTTCTTCTCCTTTGTGCTACCATTTTTAGATCTTGTGAGCTCCGTTCATGATCAAGATCATCTATTTGTAATCATCCTGCTGTGTTTGTAGGGATCCGATGGATATTGAGATTACTATGTCAGATTGGTTAATGATTCTATCATGTCTGTGTTGTTTGAGATCTTGCATGCTCTCCGTTTCTAGTAGCTATCTTGGCCACGTAGATGCTAGTGACTCCAAGAGGAAGTATTTATGCTCGATAGTGGGTTCATGCCTCTATTGAATCTGGGAAAGTGATAGAAATCTCTGAGGTTGTAGGTGTGCTGTTGCTACTAGGGAGAAAACAATAATCTCTTGTTCATGGAACAATTGTATTGTTTACTTTACACACCTTGCTTAAAGCAGTTATCCGTTGCTTGCAACTTAATACTAGAGGGGGTTCGGATGATAACCTGAAGGTGGATTACTAGTCATAGATGCAGTTGGATGGCGGTCTATGTATATTGTTGTAATGCCCAATCGAATCTCATAGGATCATGAAATGTCTAGTATTGCATTGTTATGCCTTGCTCTGTCATGTCAATTGCCCCGCTTTATTTTTTTACCCAGCATGTCATGTTTTTTATCTTAAGGAGAACACCTCTAGTGAACTATGGACCCTGGTCCAATCTTTACCATTGATACATCTTCCATTGTGCCTGTTTACTTTCTGCAAGCCAACATTACCTTCCACATCATATAGTTAATCCTTTGTTTTCAGCAAACCGGTGAGATTGACAACCTCATTGTTCGTTGGGGCAAAGTCTTGAGTTTGTGTTGTGCAGGTTTCCAAGTTGCTAGCAACACCTTTGAGTCGTTTCCTTCCTCCTACTGGTTTGATAACCTCGGTTTCTTTCTAAGGGAAAACTTGTTGTTGTGCTCATCATACCTTCCTCTTGGGGATTCCCAACGAAGTTCTACAGTGATCTGAGCTACACATCATCAGTATGCTTTATAGATGATTTCAACAAGTTTATTTCGATTTATTTACTCAAGAAGCGTTCTGATGTTTATCAAGTTTTTATTAACTTCCAATAATTTGTGGAGCGCAAGTTTGAAATAAAAAAATAAAACTAAGCAAACAGACTAGGGTGAATGTGAAAAGCTCCATGGTTTCTTCCAAAAGGTAGGCATTTCCCATCATGTGTATTGTCCACATGCTCACCAATAAAACGGTTATGCTGAACACAAACATCTCCTCATTGTTGAAGTTGGTCTCTCTTTACTTACAAATGCATCTATGCCACTTAAATTCTAAGATGAAGCTTTTCTTACAGCCACATTTCTCATAAACTTGCTTTCTAGCAAATTCACCATCTTTGAAACTCCTGTTGAACGTCTCTTGGGAATCACACCTAATTATGAGTCTCTTTGAGTGTTTGGATGTGCATGTTAGCCAAATCTTTGTCCATACAACACAAAAAAATTAGTGTTTTGCTCTACACATTGTGTGTTCTTAGGCTATAGTCCCCTTCATAAAGGTGTCAAATGTCTTGACATAACCACATGCCTGGTTTACATACCACGTGATGTTGACTTTGATGAATCTATGTTTCCTTTTGCTTCCTCACATCCTTAATGCTAGATGCCGCGTTATCCAAGACATTCTTCTTTTACCTGCTAATACACCTTCCACTATATATACTAATGGGGATGCACAAGTTTATGATCATATGTCATTGCCTATCATTTCTGTTGTTACTAACCCTAGCCAGAATATTCTAGGAAATATGTCTGTAGACGATAGTGCTTCGGGAGATGCACACAAAGAAGAAAATTTGAGTGCAAATGGTGAAGAAATGTAACTACCTCGGTGAATTACGCTCCTAGATACGAGCCTGGATGAGCGGAAATGGTTGAAATAGTACGGTGGGGCCCAAATGCCACTCACAGGTAGACCTTTCGGCCGTATCAACCATTTCCAATCATCGGGACAAGTACGGGCGGCGTAATCGGTAGGCGAAGGGATCAACTACATACACAAATGAGTATGTATGCAAGCCACCATACAATAGTACATCAGAGCCATTCCATCTAAAAAGAAAGGAAATATAGCAACACCACACGGCAAGATTCAAATGTCCTAGATAGATATAATAGTTTAGGATATCTCCTCATACATCACATCGAGTATCGGTGAGCGGCAAACAAGATCCGAGTACGGATAAGAAGCAAATCGGCATAAGATGCCCCATAAATAAGCACATCCGCCCCAGATCTCACGGATCCCGTTCCCGGAATCTCTACACCGAGCGATCGTTGCCCATCATCGCCTCCTCCACCCGGTATCCATCTTGTGAGTGTACTGTTCATCTGAATCAAATAATTTATCGTGTGAGACCCTAGGGTTTTCGGCAAGTCTTTATGCCTCTAAAGGGGACACAACAGGGTGACACAATTGCGACAAAAGATAAACCCTAATAGTTCTATAGATACTGCTAACCATCCGCCTAACCAAAGATAGATGGATGTCCGTGAATTAATGACAACAGTTATAACGATGTAATCATCAGATCCATCCTCCTCCTCGCTTACCAATCGAGGAAGCGGACGAACAACCCCCCATCCGTTGGCAATTTTATTAACCATTCCATGAGTGTTGCACTATTTACTAGTTAGTTACTTAGTCAAATTAAAAGCGGTACTTTAGTTATGCTTGTCTATGATCGAGAAACTGTGCTCCAAGTCGTCCATAACCGCGGACACGGCTTTCAGAAAGTTTTACCCTGCAGGGGTGCACAAATAGCAACACACACTCGATCAACCTCGGAAAAACCAAATCAAAACCCAACGAGGCATTCACGACAAAGCAATCACAGGATTCAGAAATATTTCAGGGGGCCACCCCATTGAGTACACCCGCAACGAAGTTAGCTGACTCCGAGACGGACCCAAGGTTTGGGTGGATGGCTGTAAACGACTGGGAACCCAAACAGGTGCTCCTCGCACAATCGTAAATAAAGCAGTAAAACATGGCATAAGTACAGGATAGTAAATAAAACCTCAAACTAGTTTGTGGCCCCAAGAAATAAGAATGAATCAAGCTCTGGCTCAGGGGGGTCCCATAAGCCTCCCGGATGTGGATAGCGCGAATAATCAAGGAACAGGAATCAAGTACTCGGGGTCCTACGGGACACAAGTGAGCAGGAAAAACCAAATAGCAGATATTGCTCACCGGTGCCACTTTCATTAGTTATCCCATTACTACTCAGGTTAAGTTGTTTAGGTACCTCGTTATCCATCAAACTCTCACATACCCTACACATGCTATTCTACGACTCGCCTGGCTGAAACAACTCCTGTGGTAATGGCTCATGGGATGGAGGAACAAGCTTGGTGGGGTTTAAAAGTAAAGGCTATGCAATACTTGGGATTCAGTTTAATGCAATTCGTGACTCAATGATGCAAGAATAAGATAGAGGCAATAGGTACTGTATGTATGCAAGCATGTGGTAGTGCTTGCCTGGCAGCTCAGTTGAAGCGAGAGAAGGATCTGGGTAGTGCTCCTGGTTCTCTTGGTATATTCCCTACTCAGCGTCTATTCGAAGAAGAACCAAACAAACAAGGGCCAACATAAATATAGTGCACAAGCATATGAATAATAGGCGACAAGCAAACAATCATGCCATGATGAATGATGCACAATTTGCATGGCATTAGAGTAGCATGGCATGGGTGAGGTGTGGAATACAAGAAATAAATATTTCATTGAGTTTTAGCCATATTTTATCCTCATATTAGTTGCTGTTTACATTATATTTGTATGATGCATTCTGCAATTCAGAACATGGAATGCATAAACAGAAAGGTCTCGTCGAGCTGATCATTTTAGACATATCATTTGTCAAATTTGAAGTTATAAAACCAAAGTTATTAATTAATTAAGGCCAAGGGCATTTTATTGTAATTTAAATAAACTTGGAATTTTAAATATCCAAATTATGTTTTGAAGGTCATATTTGAATTCCTCATATTTTTCTGATTTGAAAACATATATTATTTGCATTATTTGGTTTTATATTTTAAAAGATATTTAAAAACAGAATTAAATTTGAATTTGATTTAATTTGGAAAAGATTTGAATTAAACAGATATACTGAAAAGCCTTTTATACCCCCGAGACCCAGCCATTGTCGTGGCCAGGTGGGGCAGGTCGACTGGGCCCAACCCACGCACAGGAAAAAGGGGGGGACTGCGGGTTGATGGGACAAAAAGCCGGGAGCCTTTTTGCAAAATGGCAGGTGCCGCAGACAGGTGGGTCCGGAGGGGTCGCGGTTTGAGGAAAACTAAAAGGAAGGAGTTTTCTGTAAAGAAACGCGCCGCACTATTTTCTTCCTCTTCTCGACGGAGCCCGGCGCCTGCAGCGGCAATGGCCTTGGCGAGAATCGATCGCGACGGGCGTGGTGTTGATGACCACCGGGCTAGGCGGGGGGAGTGGTTAGGGGGGCGGACGGGGCCTAGGTAGGTTGTTGCGCGGCGTGGAAGCTAGTGGTCGCAGCGTGCTCGTCGGCGCAGGGTGCTCGCAACGCTCGGCGTGTCCAGAAGCGGCGAGGCGGACCTTGCCAGGGAGGGGGAGAGGCTCACCGCGGGCTCGATGGCGGGCTCGGATCGGGTAGGCGTGCAGCGGATCGGCGGCGGGGCAGACGCCGGCGAAGCTAGGGTTTGGGCTCGGGCGTCGACGGTGTCCAGCGTCCTGGCCTTCTCCTCCTCGCTGCTGTGTACCGAGGCGATGCCGGGGATCTCCCGTACTTCCTCGATGCCCCCAACACCACGCCCGCCTCCTCGTACTGCAGGTGAACGCCGAAGACGACGGTGGCCGGCGTCGGGGTAGTTGGTGGTGGAGAGGGAGAAGGGAGGCGGCGGCCACAGGCGATCTGGGAGGTGCAGGGGAGGCCGGGGGTAGATAAGGATGGCAGAGAGAGGGGTAGATGGCGTGGGGGAGGCGGTGGTGATAAAGGTGGCCTCGGCCACCTTTGTCCTCCTCGCTCACATGCTTGGTCAAGGGAGGCGGGGAGGTGATGGTGGCTGCCGGTGGGGCGGGGCTCGGGCCAGGAGGCGGGGCAGGCTCGGGCTAGGGGTCCACAAGGCAGGGAGAGAAGAGAGGGAGAGAGGGTAGGCGCTCGGGTTGGAGCTAGGGTTAGATGGGGTGGTTGGGTTAGGGTTTGGGTGTTAGGTTTGGGTGTAGAGGTAGTTCGATGGGTGTAAGGAGTGGAGAGGGGAGGTGGTCGAGTTAGGGTTTTAGTTTAGATTAGGGGTGGTAAGGTAGATGGTGTTAAGGGTAGGTGATTAGGTTTAGGGTTTTGGAGTAGAGAGGAGGGTTTAGAGAGAGAGGGAGAGATGAGAGAGGGGGTTTAGGGTTGGATTAGGGTTATGGGGTTCCCATAGCATATAGAAAGAGAGGGAGAGGGAGGTAGCTTAGGGCTTGTTTTGATAAGGTTTAAGCAAAAACAAACAAGAACAAGCCAAAAGGAGGGAGAGATGGAAAGATGATGATCCTCTCAAAAATCCAATAAAATCCAAATGACAAGCAAAAGGTGGTACTTGCATGGGCCATGCATAAATAATTAATACCATGCTTATTTTGTGATAACAAGATTATTTACATGGCATTGTGCATATGCATTCCAAAATGTGGAGTAAGGCCCAAGCAAAAGAATTTAAAGGGAAGCCCCAAGTGGACTAGATGGAGATGAGCATATTTGATTAAAATTGGGGCTTGCTAGTGTGTTTATTCCACTAGATGTTTAATAGTCCCAAAAATATCCCAACATGAACATAATTCCATAATAATCCATATGGAAGCTAGGAGAAAGGGTCCCACTCGCAGGGCATGCAAAGGTGGCCATGTGGCTCTCATATATCAATAATGTGAAAACATAATGATGCCAAGATGAGAGCATGTGGAAAATAATTGGATCCATCCCAACCCACATGAGCTAGAGGTAAACTCAAATAAAATGCAAAGCTCATATTAATTGGATGGTGGAATTATAAAGTGGTGAAAGAAAGGGTGGTGGAGTCAATAAAAGATATGCCCCCAACTCAACTTGGGCATTTAAACAATATATCAAGAACCAAATACAATATCAAGAGGCAAATACAAATAATAATGCATATGAGATAAGAACCAAAACAAAAAGGGTTTTTGTATGATGCTCAAATGCAAGGTGGCATGATGACATGAGCATGATAACATGATGATGCAACAATTATATGTAGGAAGTAGCCATTATATTACTAGACCAAGTAGCATTACAATTGTTAGACAAATGGGATGCTACAACTCTCCCCCACTAAACAGGAATCTCGCCCCGAGATTCTAGGAAGAAGAAGAAGACACAAAGAGGGTAGGATAGTTGGCACGGAGTTCATCTTCACGCTCCCAAGTGGCTTCATCAACAGAATGGTGCGTCCACTGCACCTTGCAGAACTTGATGGACTTGTTGCGAGTCCTTCTTTCTGCGGTCTCAAGGATTTTTGTGGGGTGTTCTGGATAAGACAGATCTTCTTGGAGATTGATTAGCTCATGATCCACGGTCCTGCCGGGATCCTTGAAGCACTTCTTGAGTTGAGAGATGTGGAAAACATCATGAACCTTGAGTTTTTCCGGGAGCTCAAGAGCATAAGCAACTTCTCCTCTTCTACCACGAATTTTGAAAGGACCGATGTATCTAGGAGCCAGCTTTCCTTTGATACCAAAGCGGTGTGTGCCTCTCATGGGAGTGACACGAAGGTAAACGATATCACCAGGGGCATACACCATGTCCGTGTGCTTCCTGTCATAATTGCTTTTCTGGCGACTTTGAGCAATCTTCAGATTTTCAAGAATGATGTGCACCTTCTCCTCCGCTTGAGTAACAATGTCAGGGCCAAACCAAATTCTTTCACCTGCACCCGACCAACCAATCGGAGTTCTGCATTTGCGACCATAGAGAGCCTCAAATGGTGCCATCTTCAGACTTTTCTGGAAGCTATTGTTGTAAGAGAATTCAGCATAAGGAAGACATTCCTCCCACTTCATACCAAAAGAGATGACGCAAGCACGAAGCATATCCTCCAGAATCTGATTGATCCTTTCAACTTGTCCTTGCGACTGAGGGTGGTAAGCTGTGCTGAAGTTCAACTTTGTTCCCAAAGCATTTTGGAAACTTTCCCAGAACTTGGAAGTGAAGATGCTCCCACGGTGCAGGCTGATCTCAAGCGGAACCCCATACGGAGAGACATTACATTGATATAGAGCTCAGCCAACTGAATTCCAGAAATTGTTTCCTTGACGGGGAAGAAGTGAGCCACTTTAGAGAGCCTGTCGATGACAACAAAGATTGCATTGTTGCCCTTCTGCGACCTTGGAAAACTAGTGATGAAGTCCATCTCTACTTTCTCCCATTTCCATTCTGGGAGTTTCAATGGCTGTAGAAGACCGAAAGGTTTCTGATGGACAGCTTTCACTCTGCGGCAGACATCACACTCCGAGACATACTTGGCACAATATCGTTTCAATCCCGGCCACCAATATTGTGTTTTCAAGTCCATGTACATCTTTGTGCTGCCAGGGTGGATAGAAAGAACAGAATCATGCGCCTCCTTGAGAACTTGCTCTCTCAAACCCGGGTAGTTCGGAACAAACATCCGGTATTCAAAGAAAAGCGTGCCTTGATCATCGATGTGGAAAGACTCATACTTCGGAAGCTGAAGTTTGGATATGATATTTTTGGTGTGCGGATCACCAAGCTGACGAGAGCGAATCTTTTCTTCCAAGAGAGGAGTAGCCAGAAGGTTCAGGAGATGCCCTTGTTCCACAATTTCAAGGTTGAGCTGACGGAATTCCTCGCACAAGAGAGGCTGTTGTTCTTCCATCATGAGGTTGTTAACATAAGCTTTGCGGCTGAGAGCATCGGCCATGACATTAGCTTTGCCCGGAGTGTAGTTGATGGTCAAATCAAAATCATTGATTGCTTCAATCCATCTCCTCTGCCGAAGGTTGAGATCAGGCTGTGTGAAGATATACTTCAAACTCTTGTGATCAGAAAAGATTTCACAACGGTTGCCAAGCAAGTAGTGCCTCCATAGATTCAAAGCAAAGACAACTGCTGCGAGCTCGAGGTCATGTGTAGGATAGTTGATCTCATGCATCTTCAACTGTCGAGAGGCATAAGCAACCACTTGTTTTTCTTGCATAAGGACCGCACCCAATCCTTGCAAAGAGGCGTCACAGAATATCTGGAAAGGCTTAGATGTGTCCGGAGGAACCAAGACTGGTGTGGAAGTGAGCTTCTCTTTGAGTGTCTCAAATCTTGCTTTACATGCAGGAGTCCAAAGGTATTTCTTGCCCTTTTTGAGGAGATCGTTCATTCCCGCTGAAAAGTTCTGAACGAAGCGACGGAAATAACTAGCCAACCCAAGGAAACTCCGCACTTCTTTGACATTAACAGGAGGAAGCCATTCAACAATTGTCTTCACAGTTTCTGGGTTGACTGCAATGCCCTTGGCAGAGATGACATGACCAAGATAGGTTACTTGAGGCAGCCAAAACTCACACTTGGAGAACTTTGCATACAAGCGGTTCTCACGAAGCTTGTTTAGGACACACCGAAGGTGTTCTTCATGCTCTTCCTTTGACTTGGAATAGACTAGGATGTCATCCAGATAGACCACAACGAACTTATCGAGATACTCCATGAAAACCGAGTTCATAAGCCTCGAGAAGGTAGCAGGTGCGTTGGTGAGACCGAAAGACATGACCGTGTACTCGTACAGGCCGAAGCGGGTGGTGAAAGCTGTTTTAGGAACATCTTCCTTGCGAATCTTGATTTGGTGATAACCACTTCTCAAGTCAAGCTTAGAGAACACCACAGCTCCAGCTAGCTGATCGAAGAGATCATTAATCCGCGGAAGGGGATATTTGTTCTTGATGGTTTTAGCATTGAGAGCCCGATAGTCAACACAAAGTCTATCAGTCCTGTCTCGCTTTTTCACAAAGATTGTTGGGCTACCCCAAGAAGAAATCGTGTTGAATGAAACCCAACTTCTCTTGTTCATCAAGATGACGTTTGAGTTCAGCCAACTCGGCAGACCCATTTTATAAGGCGCTTGGAGATAGGAGCCGTTCGTGTTCAAGCTCAATTACAAACTCAACCTCACGATCCGGAGGCATACCCGCAACTCTTGGGAAAGACATCAGGAACTCACGGACCACGGAACACTCTGAATAGCTTCCATAGCATCATCATTCAGAGCCGCCAAAGAGAAAAGTTGGATAGCAGGAGTCAGACTTGGAGAAAAGACTATATGGCCTTCAGGAATCTTCAGAGAAACCGAGCGTTCAGCACAATCAATCACAGCTGCATTTGCTGTCAACCAATCCATGCCCAAGATGACATCAATGTCAGAATTGCCCAGAACAATTAAGGATGCCGAGAACGAAGAGCCACCAATCTCAATTTGATTGCCATGGCTGATATGAACAGCCCTCATGTTTGCTCCAGGAGAAAGGACCATTAACCGCTTGAGAAGAGGAACCATAGCTAACTCATTTTCATTTGCAAACTTGTGAGAAACAAATGAATGCGATGCACCAGAATCAAACAAAACTCGTGCAGGGACTGAGTTAACGGGAAGCATACCCATCACAACTCCAGGTGCATGCTCAGCTTGAGCGGCGTTGACACAGTTAGCGAACAGCATGAGACCCGGGCTTGGTGTTGATGTTGAGAGCCCGAGGTGGTGGTGCTCGAACCAAAGGAGAGCTTGCCGCAGATCTTGGAGGGGGTGGAGGAAGAGCTTTGTTTTTCATCGGAGAGTTCCAGCTTTGATGCCCAGAGTCTCCACACGTGAAACAAGCACCAGGTGGACGTGGAGCAACGTAGCCAGGGACTCCGCCAGGCGCTCCAGGGTAGTGGTGGTTGTAGCCCCTGGGAGCCACAGTGAGGAAGTTTGGTGGCCTTGCCGCGTAGCTTGTAGGTCTTGGTGGAGCCGGGAGCGACGGTGGGGTGTTAGGAACCCAGACACGACGCTTAGAGGGAGCTGACATAGCTGAAGATCTTGGTGCATCACGGTTGTGTTTCTTTGACTCCTCAAACACTTGTCTACTTGCTTCTTACTCGCAGAGTATCTGAAGTTCGGAAAGACGCCTTGCCTTGCATGTGTGATTGCATATTTAATCGATGCATTGAGCCCTTGCCGGAACCTCTTTTGCTTCTTCTTGTCATCGGAGATCTCATCGCCACCATAACGAGAAAGGTTCATGAAGTTCCTGATGTAGGTATTGACATTATCATTTCCCTGCTTGAGGTTGAGAAACACTTACTTCATCCTTTCCATGACAATTTCTGACAGATACTGCTCTTTGAATGCTCCAGTGAATCATTCCCAAGTAGGCTGAAAACCAGTGCAGTTTGCCTTCAGGTAATTCTCCCACCAGAGAGCTGCATCTCCCTTCAGAAGGTGAGTAGCACACTTTACCCATTCTTGCTCAGGAACATCAGCAGTCTCCAGTAGCCTTGACATCTCACGCAACCAATCATCAGCATCAAGTGGTTGATCAGAAACATCAAATTGGCGAGGGTTGAACTTCAGAAAGCTTTTGATGTCTCCTCGCTTGGGAGGTGGAGGTAGTGGAGCAAACTCATTCCTCGACACTTTCCTCAAAACGCCCTGGTTCTGCTGCATTCTTTGCCAAGGCATTGGCGATGTTTGACAACGCGGATCCCGATTCGGTGGTATGTCCTCATCGAGCAGTGGTGGAGCCATCCTGTGATTGATATAAAACACAAGTCAGTACTATAATGGAGAATGATAATAATCCAAAATAGTACCAAGATGGAATTTAACCAAGATTAAAGGATACAATTTACTAAGATGATATTACAATATCAACAAAGTTCAAAGCACCTAGAAGATATTAAGCATATCACACACGACTGAAAAGGAGTGTGGTACCTGAATATATCAAAGAAAAATTTCCACAAATTTCGCATTAAAATACCAATAGATCATAAAATCACTTAACGAATCAAGATTAGTGACTCTACCAATTCAATATACAAAAGCGAATGATAAGAGTAGTGGTATGGTCGCGACTCCATCCCGCACTCAAATCATTACTCCGCACATGAATAAGTGGAACACATATCCTAACCCCTTCTTCTTACGATGAACCTAAGATTAGTAACTACGGAAACGAACACCCCCAACAAGATAACGTCGGATAACAAAGAGTAAGATAGATCGCGGCGGTATACAACGAATCAGATAGATCGCGTCGGTTTGCAAAAGCCTGTCGGTATGGAATGTACCAACAGTTGATAACCAAAAGACCGATTGTGATAACAACTTGGATCCAACAGATAGACAAGGAATTACACACACACATACACAACCTATGATACTACGGAAACCCAGAACACGTGAATCCTAGTTTGAACTTTTAAGAAGAGGATTGAAAACGTTACACTTCCTTACCAAAAAAGGGTGGGTGGGTGGGTAAGAAGAAAAGTGGAAGCAGTCCTACTCTCACGTTTTGTTTTTCCCTAGTATACATAACTACCAAAAATATTTTGCTAGACTGACAACGACCATTTGGCTGAGACCCTGAAGGGCGGGATGGCTCTGATACCAATTGTAACTACCTCGGTGAATTACACTCCTAGATACGAGCCTGGATGAGCGGAAATGGTTGAAATAGTACGGTGGGGCCCAAATGCCACTCACAGGTAGACCTTTCGGCCGTCCCAACCATTTCCAATCATCGGGACAAGTATGCAGGCGTGTCGGCAAGCGAAGGGATCAACTACATACACAAATGAGTATGTATGCAAGCCACCATACAATAGTACATCGAGCCATTCCATCTAAAAAGAAAGGAAATATAACGCCATACGGCAAGATTCAAATGTCCTAGATAGATATAATAGTTTAGGATATCTCCTCATACATCACACATCGAGTATTAGGCGGGCGACAAACAAGATCCGAGTACGGATAAGAAGCAAATCGGCATAAGATGCCCCATAAATAAGCACATCCGCCCCACAGATCTCACGGATCCCCGTTCCCGGAATCTCTACACCGAACGATCATTGCCCACATCATCCGCCTCCTCCACCCAGCATCCATCTTGTGAGTGTACCTGTTCATCTGAATCAAATAATTTATCGTGTGAGACCCTAGGGGTACTCAGCAAGTCTTTATGCCTCTAAAGGGGACACAACCTGGGGTGACGCAATTGCAGCAAAAGATAAACCCTAACAGTTCTATAGATACTCGCTAACCATCCGCCTAACCAAAGATAGATGGATGTCCGTGAATTAATGACAACAGTTATAACAGTAATATCATCAGATCCATCCTCCTCCTCGCTTACCAATCGAGGAAGCGGACGAACAACCCCCCATCCGTTGGCAATTTTATTAACCATTCCATGAGTGTTGCACTATTTACTAGTTAGTTACTTAGTCAAATTAAAAGTGGTACTTTAGTTATGCTTGTCTATGATCGAGAAACTGTGCTCCAAGTCGTCCATAACCGCGGACACGGCTTTCAGAAAGTTTTACCCTGCAGGGGTGCACAAATAGCAACACACACTCGATCAACCTCGGAAAAACCAAATCAAAACCCAACGAGGCATTCACGACAAAGCAATCACAGGATTCAGAAATATTTCAGGGGGCCACCCCATTGAGTACACCCGCAACGAAGTTAGCTGACTCTGAGACGGACGCAAGGTTTGGGTGGACGGCTGTAAACGACTGGGAACCCAAAACTGGGCTTGTCGATACCGCGAAATCGTGTCCCGATCCTAAACAGTACAGGTGCTCCTCGCACAATCGTAAATAAAGCAGTAAAACATGGCATAAGTACATGATAGTAAATAAAATGTCAAACTAGTTTGTGGCCCCAAGAAATAAGAATGAATCAAGCTGTGGCTCAGGGGGGTCCCATAAGCCTCCCGGATGTGGATAGCGCGAATAATGAAGGAACAGGAATCAAGTACTCGGGGTCCTACGGGACACAAGTGAGCAGGAAAAACCAAATAGCAGATATTGCTCACCGGTGCCACTTTCATTAGTTATCCCATTACTACTCAGGTTAAGTTGTTTAGGTACCTCGTTATCCATCAGACTCTCACATACCCTACACATGCTGTTCTACGACTCGCCTGGCTCAAACAACTCCTGTGGTAATGGCTCATGGGATGGAGGAACAAGCTTGGTGGGGTTTAAAAGTAAAGGCTATGCAATACTTGGGATTCAGTTTAATGCAATTCGCGACTCAATGATGCAAGAATAAGATAGAGGCAATAGGTACTGTATGTATGCAAGCATGTGGTAGTGCTTGCCTGGCAACTCAGTTTAAGCGAGAGAAGGATCTGGGTAGTGCTCCTGGTTCTCTTGGTATATTCCCTACTCAGCGTCTATTCGAAGAAGAACCAAACAAACAAGGGCCAACATAAATATAGTGCACAAGCATATGAATAATAGGCGACAAGCAAACAATCATGCCATGATGAATGATGCACAATTTGCATGGCATTAGAGTAGCATGGCATGGGTGAGGTGTGGAATACAAGAAATAAACATTTCATTGAGTTTTAGCCATATTTTATCCTCATATTAGTTGCTGTTTACATTATATTTGTATGATGCATGCTGCAATTCAGAACATGGAATGCATAAACAGAAAGGTCTCGTCGAGCTGATCATTTTAGACATATCATTTGTCAAATTTGATGTTATAAAACCAAAGTTATTAATTAATTAAGGCCAAGGGCATTTTATTGTAATTTAAATAAACTTGGAATTTTAAATATCCAAATTATGTTTTGAAGGTCATATTTGAATTCCTCATATTTTTCTGATTTGAAAACATATATTATTTGCATTATTTGGATTTATATTTTAAAAGATATTTAAGAACAGAATTAAATTTGAATTTGATTTAATTTGGAAAAGATTTGAATTAAACAGATATACTGAAAAGCCTTTTATACCCAGACAGACCCAGCCACTGTCGCTGACGGGTGGGGCCAGGTCGACTGGGCCCAACCCACGCACAGGAAAAAGGGGGGGACTGCGGGTTGATGGGACAAAAAGCCGGGAGCCTTTTTGCAAAATGGCAGCTGCCGCAGACAGGTGGGTCCGGAGGGGTCGCGGTTTGAGGAAAACTAAAAGGAAGGGGTTTTCTGTAAAAGCGGCGCTTGTATTTTCTTTCCTCTCTCGGCGACGGCCAGGCGCAGCGGCGAGCAGCCTTGTGGCGCGGGAATCGATCTCGCGACCGAGGGCGCGCGCGGACGCAGTGACCACCGGGCTAGGCGGGGGTAGTGGTTAGGGGGGCGGACGGGGCCTAGGTAGGTTGTTGCGCGGCGTGGAAGCTAGCGGTCGCGCGTGCTCGTCGGCGCACCGAGGGTGCTCGACGCCTTCGGACGTGTCCGAAGCGGCGAGGCGGACCTTGCTGCGAGGAGAGGCTCACCGCGGGCTCGATGGCGGGCTCGGATCGGGCAGGCGTGCAGCGGATCGGCGGCGGGGCAGACGCCGGCGAAGCTAGGGTTTGGGCTCGGGCATCGACGGTGTCCAGCGTCCTGGCCTTCTCCTCCTCGCTGCTGTGTACCGAGGCGACACCGGGGATCTCCCGTACTTCCTCGACGCCCCCAACACCACGCCCGCCTCCTCGTACTGCAGGTGAACGCCGAAGCCGACGGTGGCCGGCGTCGGGGTAGTTGGTGGTGGAGAGGGAGAAGGGAGGCGAGGTAGGGCCCTGGGCAGATCTGGGAGGTGCAGGGGAGGCCGGGGGTAGATAAGGATGGCAGAGAGAGGGGTAGATGGTGTCGGGGAGGCGGTGGTGATAAAGGTGGCCTCGGCCACCTTTGTCCTCCTCGCTCACATGCTTGGGTCGGGGCAGGAGCAGGGGGAGGTGATGGTGGCTGCCAGGTGGGGCAGGGAGCTCGGGGCCAAGGAGGCAGGGGCAGGCTCGGGCTAGGGGTCCACAAGGCAGGGAGAGAAGAGAGGGAGAGAGGGTAGGCGCTCGGGTTGGAGCTAGGGTTAGATGGGGTGGTTGGGTTAGGGTTTGGGTGTTAGGGTTGGGTGTAGAGGTAGTTAGATGAGTGTAAGGAGTGGAGAGGGGAGGTGGTCGAGTTAGGGTTTTAGTTTAGATTAGGGGTGGTAAGGTAGATGGTGTTAAGGGTAGGTGATTAGGTTTAGGGTTTTGGAGTAGAGAGGAGGGTTTAGAGAGAGAGGGAGAGATGAGAGAGGGGGTTTAGGGTTGGATTAGGGTTATGGGGTTCCCATAGCATATAGAAAGAGAGGGAGAGGGAGGTAGCTTAGGGCTTGTTTTGATAAGGTTTAAGCAAGAACAAACAAGAACAAGCCAAAAGGAGGGAGAGATGGAAAGATGATGATCCTCTCAAAAATCCAATAAAATCCAAATGACAAGCAAAAGGTGGTACTTGCATGGGCCATGCATAAATAATTAATACCATGCTTATTTTGTGATAACAAGATTATTTACATGGCATTGTGCTTATGCATTCCAAAATGTGGAGTAAGGCCCAAGCAAAAAAATTTAAAGGGAAGCCCCAAGTGGACTAGATGGAGATGAGCATATTTGATTAAAATTGGGGCTTGCTAGTGTGTTTATTCCACTAGATGTTTAGTAGTCCCAAAAATATCCCAACATGAACATAATTCCTTAATAATCCATATGGAAGCTAGGAGAAAGGGGCCCACTCGCAGGGCATGCAAAGGTGGCCATTTGGCTCTCATATATCAATAATGTGAAAACATAATGATGCCAAGATGAGAGCATGTGGAAAAGAATTGGATCCATCCCAACCCACATGAGCTAGAGGTAAACTCAAATAAAATGCAAAGCTCATATTAATTGGATGGTGGAATTATAAAGTGGTGAAATAAAGGGTGGTGGAGTCAATAAAAGATATGCCCCCAACTCAACTTGGGCATTTAAACAATATATCAAGAACCAAATACAATATCAAGAGGCAAATACAAATAATAATGCATATGAGATAAGAACCAAAACAAAAAGGGTTTTTATATGATGCTCAAATGCAAGGTGGAATGATGACATGAGCATGATAACATGATGATGCAACAATTATATGTAGGAAGTAGCCATTATATTACTAGACCAAGTAGCATTATAATTGTTAGACAAATGGGATGCTACAAGAAATAAGCTCAAACGGAGAAGAAACGGAAGCAGAATTGGAGGTGCAACATTTCTCTTGAGGCGCCAGACCCGAGGCGGATTCTCCTGCCTCCTCTTGTGCTATGGATCGCGCGCCGGCTAATCCCGATGAGGATCATGATGCAGACTCCTCTACGTTGACAACCTCAGACGCGGGGCCTGCTGCTCCCCCGTCCCATGTACGCCACGTCGAGGCCCGCTCCCGCTCGCCTTCTCCCGAGGCAGGGGCACGCTCACCTCCACCCGCTCACGACAGGTCGCCTCCGGCGTTTGCCCGGTCCCGCCTGCCACCTGCGGACATTGCTCCTGCGTGTGCTACCCCTGCACGTGCGATCGCTCGCCAGCCTCAGCGTTCTAGGTCGCTACGACCCGGCGAAAAAAGACTCCTACTGCACTATCATATGGTATGACGGGTCTAGGATCATCTATGCCAGCTGATGTTGTAGCTCCCTCTGTGTCTAGAGTTTCTACACGCCTACAAAAAGGTATCCGAAATCCAAAAATTTATAAGGATGGTACAGTTCGATATGGCATGCTTGCTTCTACAAGTGAGCCTCACACCCTGTCTGAGGCCCTTGATACTATGCATTGGCGCAAAGCAATGGAGGAAGAATATCAGGCATTGCTTCAGGAAAAAACATGGCATCTTGTTCCCTCCAATTCTTAGAAAAACATCATAGATTGCAAATGGGTTTACCACATCAAGAAAAATACCTATGGTACCATTAACATGTCTAAAGTTGGGCTTGTTGCAAAGGGCTTTAAGCAAAGTGAAAGAACATGTTGGGCCCCCATGTGAGGTTTTGGTAATTAATGACAATCTTTGTGGACTAATGTGTGTATTAAGTTATACTTGTAGGGTTTGTCCATTGGCATCGCTTGGAGCATGTGTTGGCTTCAAGGTCGATGAAATGCATAGAAGATATGTTGGGAAAGCTCAATATGCGAGGTCGATGATGAGGAATTAAGAAAGGCATTCCATCTTGAGAAGGGCAAGACCGTCTACATCGAGCTCAAGTGGAATGCTCAAGGCAAAGGTATAATCTTGATAGGTTTTCCCTTTTGCCGATCTCACGTTGTGTGTGTGTGAGACCGGGTTTAGGATAGATAACTGTACTATCAAGAGGGGCTCTTGTATGAGTAATTCGGTCACATTGTTCGGAGAGAGCTCAAACCTTTGCATACTTGCATCATCATATTTGGTTGTTATTTGGTCTTATCCATGTGAGGATATAGAGATTGTGGTAATCTCCATAACAAGCTGTTGTTCATCAAAATCGGATCTCCCATATGTATCTTGTTGCGATTTGCGGCTTTTCGGTTTCTCACCAAGTGAGGTATCTCACATTATATTAATTGATACACTCTCACTTAATTGATACACTCTCACTTTTTATTGGGAAGCCCTTGTCGTCCTCTATCCAACGCAATTGGAATCGGGTAATCGGAGCTTCCAGTCAAAAGTTATGACCGTTTGAATCTGCCTCATATTTGATTTATAAAAGAAAAGAGAAAATCGGCTCTGGGCGGCGGTAGTACCGCCACTGGCGCCCGTAATATCTTCGCCTAGCTAGGTAGTCAAATCCGTACTACCGGCCCGTACCGCCGGGTCAGGCGGTAGTACCGCCGACCAGCTTTCTTTCAGATTCAGATCCACACCGGCTAGCCTCCTGCCTTGCGCATGGGCCCGCTTCGCCTTCGCCCGGATCGCGCCACAGATCCCAGCGCCGCTGCGCCTGCAGACCCACTGCGCTGGCCGCATTGACCGCTTCTCCCGCGCCTTTGCTCGCGTCTTTGCCGAGCCTACCGGGCGGCCCTACATCAGCCGCCGCCCTGCCGCTGGCCCCACTAGCCCTGCACCCGTCGGGCTCGCCCGGCTGCGTGTGCTGGCTGCTGGCCATTGCTGCCATTCGCTTCACGCTGCCTGCGTTGCAGCTTTATTTCTGCGCCGCCAGACGCACGCGACGGCCCGCATCACTGCTGCCGCGTTTGCCGCTGCTGGCTTGCGGCATGCGCGCGCCTGCGCGCGTTGACCCGCCCCTGCTTGCCAGCTGATGCCTGCACGTGCCCTGCTGCCGCTGGTCCATGCTGCGCTGTTGCTGCTGATGTTTCAATTTCCTGGTGCATGCGGTACTACCGGTTAATTCCGATAGTACCGAACTGGTCCGAAAAATAGCCCCAACGGGCAGAATCTGCCCGTCTCTTTAAATAGCTTTGCCCCTTTGTCTTTTAGGGTTGCTTCCCACTCCTCCTTTTGTCTAAGCTTTTCCCCCATTTGCCTTACTCTTTGAGCATGATTTCTACACACCCCTCCATTGATTCTTGCATGGTAGAGGTCCCAACCTTTAATAAGGTAGAGATCCATGTGTTTACAATGCTAGTCCCTGGATCAATATCTAGCATCCACAGTTAAGATGTAATATCAAGAAACAAAGGTCATAATACAACTTTATAACCAGGAATAAAATAATTTATTACATCTTACATAGCTCATTTGGCTATCTCATTACAATGCAGCAGAATATAACTGTGGATGCTAATCAACACATCTTAAAGTGCCACGGGCAATCATGTTGGTTGTAGACTTGTAATCCTAATCAACACATCTCACTAACATCAAACAAACCTGCAACATAATAAGTTACAGCCACAAGGGTCAATACATTTGAATTGTATTGGCAAGTGATACTATGGTAGTGTGGCATCCCGCAAAACCACTACTAGAAAATCGCGTTGAATTTGTGCATTGCATCGTCATCATCATGCATTGTTTGCCAAAACTATTTTCGCAACACCCGTTTTGTTTTCTAAAACGCCCCGTCTTTTATTCAAACGCCAAACACCGGGTCTCCGGAATTATTTTTGTTTGTTGCTATCGTTTTGCAAATGGTGTTTTTAAAACAAATAAAATTTATATTTATTTTTGGCGGGGCAGTCGAACGGGCCGATTGACCCGAACGACCACCCCTGTTCTTTTTAAAATCGGTCCACCAACCTGCCCCATCTAAATCCTAAGACTACCCAGAAAACTACCCCAACCCAACCTCCACATCACTCCCTCCAATCAAATCTCTCCACCTCACCTCTCCTCTCTCCCTCACCCACTCCCTGCATGCCACATCAGCCCAACCCTCCACCTGTGCTAAGCACACCCCAACACTCACCCCACCTGACCCACACCGAAAACACACACACGCGCATGCACCCAGGCCACCAGTGCCAGGCGTGGGCCCCATCTCGCCTGCCCACCTGCCAAGAAGACGCCACGCCCATGTCACCCCACCCCAGACGCCCAACCACCCGATCCTCCCTGCCACTCTCTCTCCGGCCCGTGGGACCCGTGACTGCCCACGTCCCACCGCTCTCTCTCTCCCTTCTTCCTCCCGGCCGCGTGCCCGCTCCCTCTTCCCCGATCCTCTCCTCAGAAGCGGGCGGCCTCGCCCGCCTCTCCTCCACGCGTCGCCGCCGAGCTCCCAGACGCCTCGCTGCCTCCGCCCTCTCCACCTGCTCACTTGCCCACATGTGCCCGATCAGCGCCGCCAGCCTCCACCTCGTCTCCCCCCGCGCCGCCTAGCCCTCAAGCTCGCCAGCGACGACCCCGAAGCCCTCCGCCCGGGCCTCGGCTCGCCACCAGCATGCAGGCGCCCGCCGCCGCCATCTGCTTCTCCTCCCGCGTCCTCGGACCCCTGCCTCGCACCCTGCTCCGTGCTCGCCTCGAACCGCTGCCGCCACCAAGCTCCGCGTACCAGGGCCCGCTGCCGCCGCCGCTCGCTTCTCCTCCCGCCGCCCGGTGGCCTCGGCCGCCGCTCTCCGCCCGTCTCCCGTGATACCCCTGCAGCCTCGCCGACGTCCGTCTCCTCATGGGCACTGCGGCCGTGAGCTCGTCGCCTCCTCTGCTGGCCGGAGCTGCCGGCCCGCCTCGTCGGTTCGTGCCTCGTCGTCCCTCGCCTTCTCTGTCGGCAGCTGGACCCCGCGCCGTCGCCGTTCGCCCGAGCACCGTCAGTGCGTGGCCACGAGACCCCTCCGTCCAAGGCGCTCCTCTACCCGAACGCCACGTGTTCAAGGAACGCCAAGCTCGACACCGAACCAAAGTGGCGCCTAATCCAAGATCTTCATTACGGACCGATGGTCGAGGTTGGTGAACCGGTGCTGCGCCCACGAAACTAAGGGCTATGTCGCCAAGACGACAAGATCTTCGTCACGGAAACCCCGACGCCAAGATCTCCCTCTCGGACCCGAAGCCGTCAAGACCCTGGAGACCCCGACATCGGACGACGGGATCATCGACACGGAACCCTGAACCCCGACAAGAGCCACGACACGAATACAACAAGTACCCCTTCGAGGACGCCGAGATCTACAATCGGAACCGAGGATGCCGAGATCGCCGAGAACGCCAAGACCTTCACCCCGAACGCCATGACCGACAACATGCCCCGGAAACCCCGGATGCGCCAAGACCGATAAGATCTACCCCGATCCGAAGACCCTAACCCCGGACGCCAAGCACTGCACCCCGACATCGAGACCCCGATGCGACAAGATCTGCCGTGACCGAGAACGCTTCCGTCGAACCCTGGACCCCGAGACCGGACCCTGGACCCTGTCGAACCCCGAACCCCGGATTCCCAAGGTCGTCGAGCCCCCCTCTAATGTGTGACCCTTTTCCCTCGAACCCTATTTTATAACATATCAACCTGTTGCACATTTAATTGTCTTGCATGCATTCATTCATGTGGTTTGGGGGCCGTATGCCGATTCACTTAATAATTAAATATGGGGCCCATATGCGGGCAAATCTAGCCTTGTATTGGCCTCATTTAAACTTGCGTAGCGAACCCGGTACTATCTCTTGCCTTGTTAAAACAACATTTAACATGCGGGGGTTCTAAACAACTTGCACCATCTAATTAACTGGCGGGACCCCGGTTCCACTTAATATGACCTAATTGCATCGCACCTTGCCATGCCAAACATCATGCATGCATCATGCCGATCTTTTGCCGTGTATTAAATATCGCATTCGGTGTTTCTTCTAGTGTTTTGCTTCTTCGCGGATAAGGCCGTTGAGTTGATGTGAGCTTCGCCCCGATCTTCGGGGAAAACCTTCAACAAAGTTTTCAGGCGAGCATCTCCCTCTTTCTACCTATCTTACTTTTATAGTCTTTACTCCCTCCTGTTGATCTATTGCTACCTGTGTTGCGATGCTTTAGTTTCCGTACCTGTGATATACCGTGCAGCCCTATATTGCCTTGGACACACCCTATTGCCTGTTGTTTGGTAGCTAGTTGGTCTTGTGCGTCGCCGTCGCTTGCTATATTGCTGTTGGGTGTCGTCATATGCCACAGTTGCTGATGTATTGCCGCATGTTGATGTTGGAGATGATTCTAGTTTTACTTATCGTCACTTTAATTTCTGCTTAACAACTAAAATTGAAATAAGCAGAGGCATCGGTGGGTGATAGATAATATTTGGTTTCGAGCCCACTTGTGTCCGTAAGACCCCGAGTACTTGATTCCTGTTCCTTGTTTTTTGCGCGCTATCCACATCCGGAGGTATATGGGACCCCCTGAGCGAGCTTGATTCATCTTATTTCTTGGGGCCACAAACTAGTTTGAGGTGTTATTTACGATCCTGTACTTATGCCATGTTATCGCTTTATTTACGATTGTGCGAGGTACGCACACATCGTCTTTGAAGCGGAATGTTTACGCGGTGTCGACAAGCCCGTTTGGGTTCCCGATCGCTCACGCCATTGTCGCAGACCTTGAGGCCGCCTCGAGCTTGCTTACTCCGTTGGGATCTACTTAAGGGTGGCCCCTGAAATATTTCTGAATCTGTGATTGTTCACCGTGAAAGCCTCGTTGGGTTTTGATTTGGTTTTCGAGGTTGATCGGCGTGTGTTGCTATTGGTGCACCCGGGGTAAAACTTTCAAAGCCGTGTCCATGGATATGGACGACTTGGAGCACATATCTCGATCATAGACAAGCATAACTAAAGTTCTTCGCTATAAATTTGACTCATAATGACTAGTAATCAGCTCCACTACAACGGAATGGCTAATTAATACTGCCCACAATTGTTTGTTTGTTTGTCGCTATGCACAATTGTATTGACTAGTAAATCGCAACTACAACGGAATGGCTGAATAAAAGTACCAACAACTGCTGGGTTTTGGGTTTATCTCATGCTATCTGTACCTGATTAGTAATTGTCTCAACTATCACGGTTTGGTTAACTAAAAGTGCCCACTGTTTACTTTATCAGGACGATTAACTAAATCTGACTAGTAATTGCTGCAACGATAACTGAATAAGTAAAACTGCCAACTGTGTGAGTTCCTCGGTTAACTTCCTCGTTTGGTCTCGAGGGGGAAACGCCAGGATGGGTTTGATTGGTGATAGCTTCAGGTTGGATCCGGTTAGGTCATTCTTATCCCTCTCTGATATCCGCCAGTTGTACCGAGTCTCTATAGGTTGTTTAGTGCATGCTGCCGCTTGATCCACCATACCTATGTAGGCGAGGACCAATTCTAGCCTCGCCGTGTCTTGGCCTCGATCGACGCTCCTTCTTTATTTCTGCTTTGCCTTTCGGCACCCTTTTGTTTAAGCAGGTTTGAGCTCGGCCGCCGTTAGCGGGGTTACCCTTCCGCTTGGCCTGGCAGGGTTATGGACGCCATTGGTTATTCTTGTGGCTCTTAGCCCCATTTGCATCTTGTCCGTAGTGGACGCTATATCGCTTCAAGGTGATTTGGATCTTTGTATATTATATCGTATTCTTGACTCTTTGAGTCATTATATATATCTGCTACGTGGGTCCCATCGAGGACCTTGTGTAATGTTATTACTTCGTTTTCCACCCGCACGAAAGTGCCTGGTGGGCACCTTTGAATCGTTTCTATGCGGGTTTGGCGAATTTTGCTCAAACTTGCATAGGCCCGATTCTGAGGGTGTTACAGAGTATAATGGTATCTATTATCTATATGCATTTGGCTAAGTGGACCTTATGCTTGCTTTGCTCAAAATAGATTTTCATTATCCTTTGAAAACACTAAGTTTTTGTTTGTCAAAATCACCCAAGGCATCTCCCAATAGAAATTGGTGATCCTTCAACCCTTGTTCAACCACAAAGTTTTAACTTAGAAATTGGGATGAGGAGATTCTTGATAGCTTCCATGTATTGATGCTCAAATTGTCCTTTGCCAGGGACATGGCTAAGTACTTAGATTTTACACTCTGAAGAGGTTGTGCACTTTCCCCACAAGACTTGGTTTCACCAAGACAAGATCTTTTAGAAGCCTTCCCTTAGACCAGAATGGACGCGTTCCAACCTATCATCCCCTACCACCAACTGTCTATTTGGATAAGTTATTGCAACCTATATGATCCAGGCAGAGCCCATAATGCCAAGTGGCTGCACTTGAAGCTTCTCAACATTTCACATCTCAAATCTCTTTGTTCCTTGGTGGCATTCCACAAGTGAGATACCAAGTTTTCCCCAGCATACTGGACTTGGTGATGACCAAGTTTCCCCAGCATACTGGACTTGCATAACCACTCAACACAAACCATTATTTCCATTCCACCCAGGTGTTTCATTCACTTAGTTGTTTTATTAAACAAAACACAAGTCCTTGACTTAGAAATATTCCATAGTATGAATATATTCCACCCTTGTTTTATACTAGCGAAGCTAAGCATGATAATAGTAGGAATCTTAACTTAGGAAATTTCTACTAAGGTTTCATCTACTAGGATTTCCCATGGCATAGTTTATACTTAGCAAAAATTTCATGCAAGTCCTACTTAGAAATATCACTAATGCATAGTGAAAATAATGGGACAAAGTATGAAGCATCACTTGCCTTTTTGGTAGAGAATATAAGTTCACTCCTTGATCTTGCAATATTCACACTCTTCAAATGTCACTACAATTCAATCAAGCAAGGCACCATTTCAATCTACCATTCAAGCAAACATCACATAAAATAATAGAAACAAAGCAATGCATTCAAGCATGCTAAAGATTGTTTTATTTAGAAAAGTGTTTTATAATAGGTTATAAACATTTGAAAACACCTATTTGTCATTTTATAAAAGTGGCAAAACCATTTGCAAAAGATTTTATCTATAAAACCTTTTTAAACCAAAGCATTATTTTATGTGGTTGAAAATGCCTTTAGCAAACCAATAATATTTATAGGGTTCACCAAATACATTTTGAATTCTAAAAACTTGGTGTTTGGGGTCAGAGAGTTTAATCCAAATCATTTCCCAAAGATTTTTCTCCAAAAAGTATTTTTAACATATAAACCACATTTTTATTTGACTAGAAATGCTTTAATTCCAATATTTATTAATTTGCTTCACAAAATATGTTTTTGAATCCACAAATTTATTTATATGGTCAGTAGGTTCAAAACAATCCATTTTCCAAAGGTTTTATCACAAGAATAATTTTAGAATGAATTTTATATTCAAATTATTCCTACACAAGTTTCTGCAAAAACAACTAATTTAACAGAAGCAATTTACTAAACAAAGTGCATGGTTGGAAAGTACTTGTTCTGCTGATTCCATTGATATAAAATTTACAAAATTTGGACATGTGGATCAAAAGTTATGAATTATGCAAGTTTGAACATCTATTAGAATAGTTTCTGTTTTTAAAACAAAAGGCTGGCCATGCGTCGTGATTTCATTGGATCGTACCGATTCGTTCCGATAAAGCGACGTGGACCGCAGGATCTACTTAACATCGCATGGCATAGATCTGTCTATACCTCTTTGAGTTAATGAATCTATCGCATGCGTCGGATTAAAATCTAACGGCCTAAACTGACTGACTTAAAACGGGCGGCGCTAGCGGCGGCGACTCGCGGCGGCGCGGTAAGACAGCGGCGGAGCCGGCGATACAGGAAGCGAGAGAGGACGTGGGGTGGCTCACCGAGATCGCCATGACACGGGGATGCTCAACTTGCTCGCGTTTGTCGAAGGGGCGCACGGGTTCGACGCGTATTGCTCGTCGGAGTTGTCCACTGGCTCGGGCTCGCAAGGTTGTCGACAGGGGCGAGTTCCTGTGGCGTAATAAGTCGAGGGAATCAGTTAGGAAGATGTGCAAGAGCTCTAGGATTTCGAAAATACCCACCAGAGTGTAAGGGGCGCGCTGATTCGTCTGCTACTGCTCGCTGGAGTTGAGGCAGACGCCGTCGATGCTCAATCGTTGACGAAGGCGAGTCTGTGGGGCACGTGCGGACGAACAGAGACTACTGGCAGGTGCAGGAGGCGTTGTTGAGAAAGTTTGAGGACATCAGGGGCAGTGGCGGTGGCTGGAGTGGTCGGAATCGACGGATACACTCGCCGGAGCAGTGGATGTTGTCGAGAGAAATTTGGGCAGCCCTGGGGCGGAGGAGGTGCGGTGAGTGAGCGAAAAGAGAGAGAGGGCAGTCGCTTATGTACGCGTGATCGTGGGGCTGTTTAATCGCGGCGTTTACTGCGAATTACACCAGCAATCAATCGACAGCAACGACCGGGGAGGGCGTGGTCACCGCGGGGAGGACGACGATGAGGTGGCAGTGGGTCCTGGTGGACAACGAGAGAGAGAGAGAGAGAGAGAGAGAGAGAGAGAGGGAGGGAGGTGGGGCCTGCTAGTCAGCGACGCTGCGGGTTCCTTCTGCGGTGAGAAAAACACTTCGGGGAAGAGAGGAGAGAGGTGGGCTGCTGGGCTTAGTGGGTTGCTGGGTTGGGCTGGCTTCTGCTTTTTTTTGTTCTGATCATTTTTATTTTTTCCATTCCTATTTATCTGTTTTGATTTTGTTTAATCATTTCAAATATTCTTTTGAATTCAAACTTCTTCCAAACTTTGTGTAGATTTTAATAATGTTATTTAACACAATAAAAACTCAAATTTGGAATATTTCTTTTATTCTTTTAGGGTATATTAATTATTTAGAATAGGCCCTTGTTTTAATTCAATCAAGATTTAATAATGTTTTTCAAAATCCATGTGAATTCCAAATCCTTCCAAATCTTTTCAGTAGGTTTTATTTATTTATTAGGGTGTCAAATAATTCACCTTGCATTATTTGGAACATTTTTAATATGATTTATTAATCATTTTAAATTGGGTATTTATCTTTATTCCAATGAAATTAATTATGGGTTTAATTCCATAAATTTTAGTTGATTTCTTTGATCCCATTTAAGTTAATTAAATGACTTTTAATCCACTTGGGTAAATTCCAAATACTATTTTCTCATGATTTAGTTAATCATTCTTATTAGGGATTTTGTCTTTATTCAAATAGAAATAGAATTTGGTTAATGCCATTTTATTTTATTTGGAAATTCTTTATCCTTTTATTTTATTTGGATTTGGATTATATTCATTCAATTTGCTTATGGATTTGGCCAAAGTTTAATTTGGTCTTTAAATATTCCTCATTTAATGTTTCTTTCTTTAACTTATAAAATCCATATCTTTTTATTTATAGATCCAAACTTGGTGATTACAATTTGTAAAATATTATTTGATATTTATTTATCCTTTTAAATATCTTTAGGATTAATTGCTCACCATTTGGTATGGAGTTTTAGATAGGTGCTTTATTAGCATTGGAAATTCAATTTCCTAATCTTATTAAATTCATAAGATTTTATTTATGGCTCCAAATTGAATGAAATCAATTTCTATGGTTTTATAATATTTAAATTTGTCATTCTTGATCATTTATAAATGTTTGTTGACAAATTTTTTATGTGGGTCAAAACCATAGGCTTAGAGATAACTTGGAAATGTTTTTCTTCCATTAGGGTTTTAGGGTTTGGGTTTACTTTCCAAGTGTTTAAATTTCCAAATGCATTTATGAAGAATGCATTCCACTTGATTTGAATTTAGTTGGAATCAAACATTATTCAAGTTTGTTCAAGATGGGATTTTAAGTTTCCACTTAGAAACAAAAGTTTCTTTTCACCCTAAATTTCAGCAATGATTTATTTTGTTTATTTATTTTTCACATTACAAAATTTGGAGAATTTTGGGATGTGACATGCATATATTTGAGGAGTTGTTGGAGGTGATCTAGATCTACATTTTGACCTAACCGATTCATCTCTTTGTGAGTGTATCTTTGGGGATCTAGATTTTGGGGGATTTTGTGTCTCTCTTTGATTCCTCTCTCTTGTTCCCCCAATAGCTTTAGTAGCTTTGTTGGAACTTGAGAGTGAGGGATTTGAGCATATTTGTGGTGTTCTTGCCATTTGCATTTGGTGCATCGGTTTGAGTTCTCCTTGGAGGATTGGGTTTGAGTTGCTCAGTGGAGCTTGTCCCTCTTGGGTTCTTGGAACCCTAGACGGTTTTGTGGACTTGGTGACATTGTGGCCTTGGTGGCATTTGTTGAGGCCTTTTGTGGCGTTTGTTGGGAGCCTCCAATTAAGTTGTGGAGAAGTGCCTCAACCTTGTGAGAGGTTCCGGTTGCCACCGACAAGTGCACCGATAGTGGAAGTGTGGATCGATCCCGTTGGGGTGAGATTCACCGGAGAATAAGGGAGGCCTTTTGTGGCGTTGGTGGTTTGATACCACCCCCTCTCCAAATGAGACGTACTCCATGTTGGGAGGAACTCGGTAAAATATCGGTGTCCCCGCGTGCCTCGGTTATCTCTATACCCGAGCTCTTTACTTATGCACTTTACATTGTGATAGCCTTCGTGCTTGAAGTAATATATATATTTCTATCACTTTGTTGCTTGTATTGCTTAGAATAAGTTGTTGGTGCACATAGGTGAACCTTAGTTGTTCTAGGTTGTGCTTAACAAAGTAAACACTAGTTTTATTCCGCCTTTGTTGAGCCACTTTAGGAAAAGTTTTAATCGCCTATTCGCCCCCTCCTCTAGGCGACATCCACATCCTTTCACAAAGGTTTGGTCTAGATTATGAAGACACATTCAGTCATGTTGTTAAAGCAGCCACCATCAGAATTGTTTTAGCTATTTCAGTTTCTAGGGGGTGGAGTATGCGGCAGCTAGATGTCAAGAACACGTTACAGGGTGTTTTGGAAGAGGAAGTTTATATGAGACAACCCCTAGGGTTTGAAGATCCTAATGCTCCTAATCACATATGCAAGCTTGATAAAGCACTATATGGTCTAAAATAGGCTCCTCGTGCATGGCTTGCTCGTCTTAGTTCAAAATTCATGATCTTGGTTTTACAACCTCTATGGAAGATACATTTTGTTCTTATATCAAAAGTAAGAAATAACCATGTGTGTTCTAGTTTATGTTGATAATATCATAGTAACAAGCTCTTCGGATTAGGAAATTTCATCTCTACTTCGGGACGTCAATGCTAATTTTGCGATCAAGGACCTCGGTGATCTACACTTCTTCTTGGGTATTGAAGTGAAGAAAATATATGATGGGTTAATTTTGACACAAGCCAAATATGCCTCGGATCTATTAAAAAAGGTTGGTATGCAATAGTGTAAGGCTGGTCCTACACCTCTGTCTTCCAGTGAATCTCTTTCTCTTTTTAAAGGGGAACCTCTTGGCTCAGAAGATATTATCATAGTATTGTTGGTGCTTTTCAGTATCTTACTTTAACACGACCAGACTTATCATTCTCTATTAATAAGGTTTGTCAATTCTTACATGCTCCAACAAATACTCATTGGAATGCAGTAAAAAGAATACTAAGATATGTTAAAGATACTCTCAATATTGGGATCACTTTTTAGCAATCTAGGTCTACTTTTTTGAGTGCATTCTCAGATGCAGATTGTGCAGGATGCTGATATGTCGTAAACGTATCTAGAATTTTTGATGTTCCATGCTTGTTTAGTATCTACTTTTCTTTGCTTTGTCTACACTTTGAGGTGTTTTTATATGTTTTCTGGTACTAACCTATTAACATGATGCCATAGTGCCAGTTGCCTGTATTTTGCTGTTTTTGGTTTCAGAAAGCTAAAAAATGAATATTCTCGGAATTGGACGGGACAAAAGGCAATCTTCATATTTTCCCGGAACGATGCAGAAAATCAAAGCAGAGAGGGACTAGGGCACCAGGGTGGCCACACCCTAGGGTGGCGGGGGCCCACCCTGGGCGCGCCACCAGGGGGTGTGGGCCCCCTAGGCCTCCATCGACCTTGCCTCCTTCGCCTATAAGAATCCCCTGACTCAGAAACCCTAAATCATTTGGGAGAAAACCACGAAAACCTCTGTAACACCACCGCCACCGCAGAGGGGAGATTCGGGGGACAGAAAGTCTTTGTTTTGGCACCCTCCCCGAACGAGGAAGTGCCCCCGGAGCCATCTCCATCAATCTCCACCACCATATTCATCAATGTTACTGATTCCCATGATAAGGAGGGAGTTGTTCTTCTTCGAGGCTAAGGGATCTATCGGTAGCTATGTGTTCATCTCTCTCGCTCTATGCATGATCTTGTTGTGGTCATGAGCTTTGTAATCAAGTAGATCTAATCTTCTACTCAAGTGCTTTAATAAATCTCTAGATCTCCCCATGTCTGTGTAAGTGACATCATGCATACCGTGGTGGCACTTAGGCTAGAGGTTACATAAATACACAATTTCTTTAATAGATCTATGCTTTTACCCACATGTGTGAAAGTGACAGCGTGTGCGCCGTTTGTAGCACTTAAGCTAGATTACATATATATTTGTCATGAGTTATATTTGGAGTTGGATGTCTTTATGAAATCGTAGTGTTTGTTGGAACCTTCTAGCGCTCAAGGTTACAGTGTGGGGTTATCAAGATGGGGAAGGCAGACTTTGAGGAGTGCTATTATAGCCCTACCATAGATTAGAGTGTCCAACCGCAGAGTAGTTGATGCAACACTGAGTTGATGTAGGAGCGCTTTGTTGGAAACCCCAAGAGGAAGGTGTGAATCATCACAGCAGCAAGTTTTCCCTCAGTAAGAAACCTAGGTCATCGAACCAGTAGGAGGAAGGAAACGTCACACAGGTGTTGCAAGCAACGCGTAGACCTGCACAACACAAACTTAAGACTTTGCCCCAACGAATCATTGAGGTTGTAAAGCTCACCGGTTTGCTGTAACAAAGGATTAAACGTATGGTGTGGAAGGTGATGAAGCTTTGTAGCAAGTAAACAAGTAACAACGAAAGATGTACCAATGGTAAAGATTGGACTTGGGTCCATAGTTCACTAGAGGTTCTCTACTTAGATAAACAACATGGCATGAAGGGTAAACAAATTACAGCAGGGCAATTGAAAGGAACTGAGCAAGGCATAAGAATGCAATACTAGACAAAAAGATCCTATGAGATTCGATTGGGCAATACAACAATATACATAGACCGCCATCCAACTGCATCTATGACTAGAAGTCCACCTTCAGGTTATCATCTGAACCCCCTCCAGTATTAAGTTGCAAGCAACAGACAACTGCTTTAAGCAAAGTGTGTAAGGTAAACAATCCACTTGTTCCATGAACAAGATACCATTGTTTTCTCCCTTGTGGCAACAACACATCTACAACCGAAGAGATTTCTGTCACTTCCCTTAGAAACCAGAGGCATGAACCAACTATCGAGCATAAATACCCCCTCTTGGAGTCACTAGCAACTACTTGGCTAAGATAGCTACTAACAACGGAGAGCATGCAAGATCACAAACAACATAGACATGATAGAATCATAAAGACAAAACCATTAATCAATCTGACATAGTAATCTCAATATCCATCGGATCCCCGCAAACACAACATGCATGATTACAAATAGATTAGATATTGATCATGAATGGAGCTCAAAAGATCTATACATGAAAGTTCTAGGAGGAGATAAAACCATCTAGCTACTATATGGACCCATAGTATGAGGTGGAACTACTCACGCATCATACCGGAGACGAAGGCCTCCGGGATGATTTCCCCTCCGGCAGGGTGCCAGGAAGAACTTTAGATCCCCTCGATCTAGGGATGAGGTGGCGGCCTCTACAGAAGGTTTCGTGGAGTTTTGATTGGTGCCTAGGGTTTTTGAATCGGGGGCTTCTTATAGACGAAGAGGTGAGGCTGGGAGGCGGCTAGGGGGCCCACACCCTACCCAGGTACGGGATGGGCCCACCCGCGCCTAGGGGTTGTGGCGGCCCTGGTTTGCCTCTCTATCTCCCCTCTGGACTTCTTGTCGCCCATGGTAAAATATTGACTTTGGATTTTGTCCCGTCCAATTCCGAGAATATTTATTTTCTGCCTTTCTGGAACCAAAAACAGAAGAAAACATGCAACTGGCACTGTGGCAACTTGTTAATAGGTTAGTTCCAGAAAAGATATAAAACACCTCAACATATAGACAAAGCAAAGCAAATTAGATACTAAACACGCATGGAGCATAAAAAATTATAGATACGTTTCCGACGTATCAAGCATCCCCAAGCTTAACTCCTGCTCATCCTCGAGTAGGTAAGTGATAAAAGAATAATTTTTGAGGTGACATGTACCATCAAAACCAAGATCAAACCATTTGCAAACATTTAAAGCTGGTATCAAAGAACTCTAAACATGTGCATGAAAGATGGAGTTCTAACTATAAGACAAAGTAACTATGCATGCAACATGACAGGCTACAAACAAAGATCATGAATAACATGCACTGAAAAATGTTTTTTTGTTTCACATACAGAAAACATGGCATAGTGGCAATCAACTTGTCCCTCATAGAGTAGCAAATAGATGCATAGGACACCTTCAAAGTTCACAAGGGTGACTAGAAACAAGTAGCACAAGAACAAGTAATATCACAATATACATCAATCAATAAGTTTTGGAACACTGCACATAGAACTAAGAATGACAACTATGCTCTCTTAATGGTGCCTAAGGGTAGAAGGTGGAGACTCAATAATAGTGGAAGAAAGGCCCTTCATAGGGAAGCAGGGATTTCAAGTTTCAAAAAGAGCTTCCAAAAATTATGGTACTTGTTAGCTTTCAGCCCTCACTTCCCCTCTCATAAGCATCTTGAAGTGATTAAGGTTAAAGTGAACAAACTATGGAGTATATGCTTGACAAATTATAAATTGGCAATCTCAAGTCCCTTTAATACGAGGGCCACACCTCATGCTACTCAACTTCAGTCACCTGTAAGTTCTTGTCATTGTAAGTACATGCGTATCATAGAGAACCACCAATGGGGTACCCCTTGCACATGGTACAGGAGCTATCTCATAACCAAAATGACAAGGCAAGCTGACAATGAACATCTCAGCGGTATTTTTATTTACTATGTGCATAGATTTTTATTGAGGATGCTTCATTGATAGCTCATTATGGTGATGCTGCAAGTTTCCACCATGATTAGGCATGGCTTAGGCTAGCGGCCCAGTCGTTTCTCTAACACACATACATCACTCCATGGACTTACAAGTTCCCTCTTTATTTCACACCGGTGACATCCATAGACAAAAGAGCATGATATCAACTGAGTACAAAGTACAAGTGCAATGTTGAAAACGTTCCCCGTGAAACAACGGTTCTGCTAATTCCAACGTATAAGTGTAACATATAAAACATAGATGACACAATGGTTCAAGTTTATTAGGGACAAAGAATATAAAGTGTGCCATCAAGTTTGTGAGGGCTTTAATCACTAAGTTTTCACATAACAAAATAGTTTTTAATTCGAAGATAGCTGAAAACAAGAATATACTTGGAATGGTGTAACACACCATGCATAGGAGTTTATAGTGGACACTTTGGAATAACTTGATTTCTTGGGAGTTGGAAGCATGAGTAGAGCTTACTCATACAAGTGGAGGCTAGCAAAAGACTGGGAGCAACCAACTAAGAGAGCAATAATGGCCATAATCATGCAGAGCGACAAAACATTACTAATCAAAGCATAAAGTGGTACTACAAGTCAAGGGATAAATGATCACAGAGGCTACGGTGACTTGTCATAGTCATAACATGGTGTGAGCATGTGCCAAGTCAACCCAAACAGAGCATCAAAGGAGGATACCACAATACTATGCTTTTGTATGCTTAAACAACTCACAATTCTTTCAAGGCACACTAAGCAATCCCAATTGTTTGGAACAAGACATGCTATAGCAATAATCACTAAGCATAAGGTCAAAACAACACCTACCATGTCATGCTAAAGTCTAAGTCACAGTCAATGCAAGCTCCTCTTGCACTTTCAAGCAGGAACTTCCTACTCCTTTCCAACACCAAGAAACTTATTTGGAACAACACAGCGAGAACGGGGGTCCAAACTACTTTATTAAAGCAAACTAAACAAACCAAACGAAAACTAAGATGCTCCAAGAACAACACAAGTGTGCATGAAACAATAAAAATGAAGTGTCTAGACAGACCTGAGCTTTTTATTGATGAAGAAGGGGATGCCTTGGGCATCTCCAATCTTTGACGCTTGTACCTCTTGGATATTCCTTGGGGTGACACCGGTGTGGCATCCCCAAGATTGAGATTTTGTCCATTCTTCATCTCATTACACCATTCTCTCTCTACACCTGAAATTTTTCCTTCATACAAAACTTCACACAATCTTCATTAGCAACATTAGTGTATTCAAAAGATAATAGACCTTTAGGAAAAGATTTGGAACAGCAAGACTTTTCACTAAAATACAAGATACTGTAGCAACTCCCTCAGAAAGCTCAATTCACCAAAAAAGAACTCAAAAAGGAATCAATAAGAAGAAAATGCAAATAATGACACAAATTTGTCAAAACAGACCAGCAGTTAGAAATCGATTTTTTAGAAAATCTTCTGTTGCTCAAATCAAAAAGTGTTGAACTAACGAAAGTTATATAACATACTAGGAGATTTATTCGTAAATTTTCATCTCAATACTACTTACAGAGACTCCTCACGAATGTTTATGGTGGAGGACAGAAATCTGTTTCGGGATAGCAACTCCCCAAATCTTACTTCCCTCTCATTAGAGGTCATTCTTGGCACAAAAAGGATAAGGAGAGGTCATTACTGAATTAATAACTTCCAAGACTTAAGGAAACTCTTGGGTTATCTCCCAACAAGTACTTTTCTTTAACGCCTTTAAGTTAGGCACAAGAAGCAAGAAGAATCAAGTATTTTCAAATGAGGAAGTATTAACACCAAATCTTGCTTTCAAAGGAGGAGAAAAAAGCAACTTATCTCTCCTCATAGGGAAGTGTTCAATACCTTTCTTGAATGTAAAATGATATTTAATGGTGCCTTCTTTCATATTAATAATGGCACCAACAGTTCTAAGAAAAGATCTTCCCAAAGTAATAGGACAAGAAGCATTGGATTCAACATCCAAAACATAGAAATCCACAGGGACATAAGCATTGTTAACCATAATGAGAACATCATTAATACTCCCCATGAGTTTCTTTTAAGCATTATCATTGAGTGGGACATCCAAATAAAAAACTTCCAAAGGTGGCAAATCAAGCATTTTATAAATCTTCCTAGGCATAATAGAGACACTAGAACCAAGATCACATGAAGATTTGAGATCAAAGTCATTCACTTCCATATTAATAATGGGTTCCCAAATATCTTCTACTTTCCTAGGAATAGAAGCTTTGTGTTTTAACTTCTCTTCCTTAATCTTAACAAGAGCATATGTAATGTGTTTGGTGAAAGCAACATGCATATCACTAGCATCAGGACTTCTAGCAAGATTTTGCAAGAACAGAATCACTTCAGAAATATTACAACCATCTATATCAAAATCAAACTTAGCACCACTAGTAGTAGACTCAATAGGCTTAGGCATTGTAGGAGGAGGAATAGGTATTTCTTGTGGTTTAGTGGTGATGGTGCACACACTATTGTTTCTATCAATTTCAGCTTCCCTTTCCCACTTAGCATGAAGTTGAGCTAACGGTCTAACATTTTCATCAATAGTAACTTGTATGGCATGAGTGGCAGCAAAGGTACTTTCCATGGTTTCAGGTTTAGCAGTCATTTTATTAATCAAGGAGGACTGTGCTTCAAACAAAGAGGAAATATTTTTCTCAGCACTCAAATTTTTTGACTGTAAACTAGGAATTTCTCTATTCAGATTCTCAAGCTGATGACTAATATTTTTCAAGATAATAGATTGTTCCTCCATAGTTTTAGTGAAAATATTGTTTTGCTCATATTGCATCTGCATAAAGTTTTTAGTGGGTCTCTCAACTTCTAGAATCCTCTCTTCACTAGGCATTCCAGATCTACTATGATAAGCATTTCCACTAGGAGGATAAGGCCTATAGTTATTACCATAAGTATGGTTGCCAAAATTGCTGTTTCTAACAAAGTTCACATCAACTTTCTCTTCTTGAGAAACCAAAGAGGCTAAGGGGTCACTATTAGGATCTAGAGGAGCTTTCCCATTAACAAGCATAGCCATAATTACATTAATCTTATCACTCAAAGAGGAGGTTTATTCAACGGAATTTACCTTCTTACCATGGGGAGATCTCTTAGTGTGCCATTTAGAGTAGTTAACCATCATATTGTCAAGGAGTTTTGTTGCAGCACCCAAAGTGAGGCCCATAAAAGTACCTCCAGCAGCTGAATCCAACAGGTTTCTTGAAGAGAAGTTAAAACCTTCATAAAAAAGTCTGGATAATCATCCAAGCAATGAGTCCATGAGTGGGACAATTCTTAACCAAAGATTTCATTCTTTCCCAAGCTTGATGTCACATCCCAAGATTTTAGAAATTGGGACTAAAAAAAATTGTATCTGCATGACATTCATCAGCATTGCATTGCATATTTGCATCAAGAAAAATTTCTAAATCGAAATAAAGGACTAAAACCCTAAATAGTATATGCCACTTTGTTACTAAAGGGAATTAAATTGGCTTTATAAAAACTCACTGTTGCTAAGGCAGCAATTATTGCTAAATTATAGCCTAAAAAGATCCAATAAATATTACAAAATTTTGAAACAAAATTGATCTTATTTGGAGCTATTATGAAAAAGTTATGGAATAAATACAAACAAATAAATATATAGATAAAATGGAATATACAAGGATTTATAAATCCCCTATTTGAAAACTAGTAAAACAATATAAATATGGTCCTACAATGATCTGTTTGATTTTAGAAATATTTAGAAACAAGAATCGTGTCATTTGGTATTCGTATGCAAAAGTTATGAGGGAAACACATAAATAGAAAATAGAAAAAAGGAAAAAGAAAAAGAAAAAAAATCCTAAGTGCGCCGGCCCATTCAGCCACCGGAGAGCTACACGCGCGTATGGGAGAAGGCATCGATGCCTTGTTTGCTTTAATTTCCGTGCAAATAAGTTTTTCTCAAACCTATCTCTATTCAAACTCTTATAACTTTTAATCTACAACTTCAAATCAAATTCCGTTTGTTTCTACTTGTTCCCTACTCCAAAACCTATCTCTCCACCATCCTAAACCTCCATATAAACCCATGGAGCCACAGCTGTATGAGTTTCCCTTCTCGAAATTCCGAATCTACACATATCCAAATCTTATTTCGTTTATTCACCCATCTAGATTTTGTCGTTTGCCTTCAGCCAAAATACGAAAGTTGTAGATCCCGTTGAAATATTTCTATCCTCACAAACCTCACCTCTTTTCATCCACCACAGCCGGAGAATTTTTCATCGCAATCTTTCAGATATGATGGTGTAAATCCAAGATGTAATCGCGCTCGTTTCTTCAAATCCAAATTCCTTTAGTGAGAAGGTAGGACTAATGATTCCTCACAACTTTCATGTTGTAATTTTTTCAATTTGACCTACGGATTAGTCTCTCTAACACAGATCTATTTCTTGTCTATTTTGAGCCAAAATCAGGTCAATCTCCTCTCCTAGCTACTGGATCTCATCCCGACGGTCAAGATTAGAGATTATCAATGAAGGGGTACGAGCCAACCAGATCTCGCCACATGTCAAGCCAGGTCAGCCCAGCGTCCTGCTCAACATAGAATATTCCTAGGGAATATTCCCTGTAGATTTGAAATTGAATTTAAATTGCAGGAAATTGTGTCAACTTGCAAAAATCATATAAAAAGATTTTTCTAGATCCAAAAATAGAAAATAATATATCAATGAATTTAGAAAAACATGTAGAATATTAATATGACATTAGATCTAAACTTTACAGTATGGGTTTACTATAGTAATTTAATTAGTTTTAATGGTCTTTTAGGTTAATAAATTCATAGGAAATTATCTGTAACTCCTAAAAATATGAACAATATATCAAATTGAAGCTACTATAATGTAGATTAATATTATCTGGTTGGATCCAGCCTTTGTGGATTATTCACCCCGTAGTTATTTAATTAGTTTTAATGGCTTTAGAAATCATTAAATTCATAGTAAATTATTTGCATATCAAAAAAATATAAATAATATACCGATGGTAAGCTAGTTCCATGTAGATCATCAATATGGAAATGGTTCAGGCAAATACTGTAAGGTTCTGCAGCAATTAAATAAATAGATTAATGGATTATTTAGAGTATTAAAATCATAGTAATTCGAGTACTGCTCAGAAAATTACAAATAATATGTCCCTGGAATCACAATTCCGTGGAGATTACAGATATAATTTTAGTTTGATTTTTAGGAAACAGAAACTATATAAATGATTTAAAATCCAAACACTATTTAAATCGTAGAAAAAGATTTACAGCTCCGATTAAGGTGAATCCAATTGATAATGGTTCGTATTAATGCCCTCTATCCAGTACACTTTAGATGAAAATTTAATTCGACAATAAGGACAGAAGTTACAACAGATCTGTTAAAACACCAATAATGGCAAGTAATTATTAATAACAAATACCTCATTGCATTAATTGATCTCTTGCATGCATCATGTATTCTAGTAATGTTTGGAGAACTAATTACAACCATTGTGACATATTAAATTGTAATGCATGCATTTGTTCATCATTGTTTTGTTGTATTGTGCATAATTGCATTGTTTTGAACGGTGTGTTTGTTGTGCACTTGTTTTGATCGATAGATTGCGAGGAGTGCAACGTTTGTGATTGTGATGAGTGCAATCTTCTCTATTGTGAGGATTATTTGATCGACTACATCTTATACAACAAAGGCAAGTAGAGCTATCATAAATGTCCTATTATTTTTCCTATGCATGTAGTATCTCCATGACTTGATTCCTTTGAGCCATCGTATTGTAGTTGCTTAGCCATGCTTATTAGATGCACAAAAAGGGAATTCATGATTGATTATGTTATGGAAAACTTATGTTTTGTTATAACAAAAACAACTGAAATTTAATGAATCTCCTGGGTGTGATGGATTGATGTTTTTGGATGGTTTATTGCGGAAAGCACACCTAGGCTTCAGAGATGGACATGTTTCTTGTGTAGTAGCTTACAGTACAACCGCATGTCATTATTTGTCTTGACTTAGTAAGTTGTGGGAACCTGACCCGACGTGACTAGTAGATGTAGGGGATGTAGGTTGGTATGGGTCCGTCCTGAGGGCTCAGGGTTCTGCTTCTGAAAGGTTTTGTCTTGGTTTTGTCCCTACCATGGCACAAAATGAGTGTAATGGTAAGAGCGGGTTGACTGGGTCGTCCGGGTAAAGTGTACAACCCCTGCAGGGTGTCTAAACTGAGTACTTAGCCGTGTCCCCGGTTATGGACAACTATGAGCAACTGGGCCTGGAACTGTTTGGAAGATATCACTCATCCCAATTTCTTAATTACTAAAACTTGATGGGTGAACATGGGTTTAGAAGCATACGGAAGCTGAACTGTCTAATTTCTACATGGGTTTATGCTGGTATGTCCTTAGAATATTGTTTTTAACAGATAAAAGTATTTTGAAAGTCGAAAAAAGTTAAATTTCTTTTAGCAAATGAGCCTGAACTCCACCTAGCCAAATATGCATATAGTTGATAGATCGTTTGTACTCATTAGTTCTACTTGCCAATACATTGAAAGTATTGACCATTCGTGGCTGCAATGTTTCATGTTGCAGGTTGTTCCGTTTCTGAGTGATCGTTTATAGGTCGCGAGACTCCACTCAACGATTGTTTACCTGTGGCACATTTGAAGAATGGAGATCTACCTTGTTATTGTTTCCGCTGTGTACTTATGTAATATAATGTAAATTCTGGATCATATTCGTTGTATTTATGATGTACAGTTATATTTGGTATCATTTTGTACTGTGTGTGCCAGTGAACCGATCCAGGGATTGACACTATACACATGAACTCAGCCTTATCAGGCGAGGGTGTTACAAGATGGTATCAGATCTGTGCATTGACTATAGGATCGTGACCTTAGAAATGGATTAGTAATAGAAGACCTCTATTAGGAGAACTATCATATTTTCTACTTACTAGAGTTCTTATATTTCTTGTCTGTCTTTTTAGAACCTCTTCTTATTCAAAATTGTAGTTGTCCATTCTTTTGATACCTATATGAGAGTTGTCCTATAAGTGAAATAATAAATAGGATGACACAAATGAACGTCTCATCATGTTTGGTTAGATCTGTACCACCATATTTTATCTCTTTAGGAGATCATCACTATCGTGTTAGCATATTAATCTTACCAACTTATGTGGTATGACAATATTAGTTGCTTGCTTGTTTGTATTGAGATATTTTGTGTGATGTCTTGTTTAGGATCTGCTACTTTGAAACTCTAAAGTTGCTGGAGTATTGATTATGTTTTAAAATCATTTTAATGGTGTGATTTGAGTAAAATTCGTCAGATTACTGCAGCAGTTTTGTGCCTGACCTGTTGTATCGCGCGATTTTTCATATTTTATTGATAACTCATAAAATTCTGAAAATATAGGATCTGGAGCGAAATTACCTGTAGTACATGCACAAACATTGCCTAAAATTCCTGACGAGTTTAAGTTCGTTAGAAAAATTCGTGAAGTCTGCTCTACAGTTTTGACAGATTTTGTTTATTGCTTATTTGTTGCTATGTTTTACTCTAGTATTGTTCCCAATGTTTTTTTCAATACCCGGATTTTTAATCCCAGATGCCTGTTATGCCATACATGACAATCCCAGGATAACCATTTTTGCAAGACATAACAGAATTGGATACCCCAGTACATCATCCATTACAAACCGTACATAAGTTCTTACACAAATAGGGATCTCATGATCCAGTTCTTAACACAACTTCAAGCAGCGTAATACGTAATAATAACGGTAGCGTAGGAGAGGCTCCATCTTCGGGGTCACAGGCAATGTTGACAATGTGAGAGGATCCTAGTTGTCGTAACCTTCATGGGGACCATCCTCCAGGTCCTCCTCTTCATAGTCTAGCCATGGGAATATCCAGGGACAAAGCCATGATTACTCTTTAAGTACTCGCAAACTAATACTAAAAAGTGAAAGGGGTTTTGATAATAGGACATAGGCTCTAGGGTTGTTTTGCAAGAAGCCAGATTTATCTCTACTAAGTTCAGGAGCAAGAGAAGCTAGTCATAATTTTATAACTCCTAAGCGGGAACTTGTATCTCATGTCACAACTCTGTTGTGGTCAAGTCAAAGTCTTAATTCATTTCATAAGTCATTTTGAAAAGTCTGACGGGGGAACAGTATGGCCACTCCAACTGTCCATAAGCGCGGACGCGGCTATTCGAATAGTTTGTCACTCTGCAGAGATTGTACACTTTCACCACAACAAATCCTGAATTCACCATACTCAGTATGCGGATAATCAATCCTAACCTTTCAATTACACACCCTAGTATAAGCACATCTCCTGTGAGTTTGGCCTCCCAACCATGACAAACTGTCATCTTGGATACTGCACAGGTGGACAATCTTCACAAGGTAGCCTCAGCTCATACCTTGGCCGTGAGGGAACTAATACTAAGGTATATAAGTTTCCAGTCAAGCCCTACCCAATTCTAGGGTATTGTGGTTGTACGATAAAATTGGAATGGTATCGCATCCAGACAACCATCAGTTTTATAAAGGGCTAAGGCTAATGCCTCAATATTTTCATCACCATAAATCATCTAGTGTTCGGAAACACATGTCCAAAACAATTCAATAGAATGATCCATCATTCCAAGGTTTTCATAATCATTTTTCTACCAAGTATTCCCATCTAAAATTGATCAAGTTTTATGCTTAGCACTAGCATCTACCAGTGGGGGTCAGTACTAATGAGGGGTGGTAAACTAGTATAGTTTCAACTAGGTTCAATCTTATGCCTTGGGATGATATCAAGATTATCTAGCTTAGGCCAAATTTTATGCTCTTTATGCAACCTTCAAGTATATTTCTAGTAGATCTCAAAAAAAAGTATATTTCTAGTATCTACAAATCACTTAAGTAAACTCTAAGTAATAACTTTGATAAAGAAATAAAGTATAAAGCTTGTAAGTAAAAAACTAGGATTGGTTTATCAAGTGGGTAGGATCATCTATGCTTAAGGCATATAGTTGGCAGGGTGACAAGCAAGTATTGGCTTGCATAGGTCAACTTGATTAGTAAGGCTTGCATCAGTATCAGTATAAGCTTGCTACATTGCAAGTGTTAGCTTGCACATTCAACTAGTAGTATTAGGCTTGCCTTGTGCAGAGCAGTGATTGAAGTTCTCCTCGGCTTCTTCGTAGAATCCTCCTTCCTCCTCGTATCCTTGGTCGGTACTAGCGTCTATAAATAAATACGATGTAAACAATCACCAAAAAATACTTAACTACTTGCAATCATCACACAAAATGGTCCTATAGATGATCTAACATCATCACTAACATTACAAGATTAAAGCTTGGTTTAATTCCTTTTATTTTTAGAAAAGTAATTTCTACTCATTGAAAAACTACTTAAGATTTAATATTCTCCAAACCAAACATGGGATCATATTGACACATGTCATCACCACATATTGTAGTCCATGGGAATATGATTTAAAGTGGTGTCACAATTTAATAAGATTTTACCCTTTTATTTTAATTAAAGAAGTGACTAGAAATGCTTATGTGGCATTCTTTTATTACTTAAACATTATTTCCGTAAGTAAACCCATATATTTTCATATATTGTGAAAGGTATGGTTAAATGTGATTTTTGAGAGTTGGAATCAACTCAAAAGCTATTATGGTTTTAATTTGAAAAATGTTTGAATGCAGAAAAGCTTCTGCCTTGTTATTTTTACCAAGGATGATCTACAGATCCAAATGACTTGAATCCAATGGGCTTGGATTCAGCACTTCCAGTCCTTTCTAACAAAATTGGTTTCACTCAATTTGGTTCACTGAATCGACCTGGGTTGATTTTTGAAACTAGGTACAGAAGTGTGTTTGAAATAAAATGGAAAAGGTTAAATTCAAATAACTGGGCTGCGCGGGAAATGATACTGGGCCGGCCTGCTAAGCACAACGCTTATGTGGGCTGGTTAAGTTGCTGTCTCCACGCCTCAGTGAGACGAGGGGTTGCGAAGCGGTATGGGGCGATGTGGTTCGTTCGATCTGGTTCTAATCCAACGGCTGAGGGTCATCGTCGACGTTGGGCACGCATGCAGATGTAAACCTAGCGCTGCTGGGGGTCGTTGGGGGCTCACCGGGTTCAAAGTGGGTCATGAGGCGGTCGAACGACGAAGTCGATGACGGCGAACCTCGTGGTACCGGCAACTTCTCCTGGGGCGGCTCCAATCGCTGGCCCCCTTCTTCTCCAGCAGCGGCAGGCTCCGGCAAAATTCCGGTGAAGTGCTGCTCGCCTTGCTCTAGCAACGGGGTGGAACGATCAGTGAGGAGAGGGGAGTGAGATGGTGTGCTCAATTCGGCTGGGGGTGGCCTCTATTTATAGTCGCGACGACGAGACCGAACGGGATGGGCAGGCGACGGTGGCGACATGGCTACGGGCGGCTAGAGGCATGGCCGGCGGTGGCGATCGCTTGGTGGTCTCCTGGCGATGCTCTACGGCTTTAATGCGCGCGTAGGGGCGATGCGGTTTGGTCTGGAACGCGCGATGCTCTGCGTGGCAGAGGCGGCGTCTTCGACGGCAAGCGGTGGCTGTGCGTCATGGGGAGGCGAACGGGGATGTCTGGCGGTCTCTTGGGTCGGTGGCGATCATGTATGCACGCGGCGAGGGCGGCACGCGGTCTATGGGCGTCGGTCGAGCGTGGCACTCTGGCGCATGCTCGGCATGGTTGCTGGCGAGCTGGGCGCGGTTCGTGCATGTGGTCCAGGGGTTGGCAAGGTTCAAGAGTTGGACACGGAGTGGCGGTGGAGTGTTGGTTGCCTCCTAGACATGTTGTTTAGGCTTGGTGCTTGCTCTGGCTAGCTAGCCATGGTCGGCTGGCAAGGGGGTGCTCGGGTTGGCATGGCATGGGGCAAAGGGTAGGGTCTAGGGTTTGTCCAAGCACTGGTTGGCACTGAGGGAGACAAGGGTGATCAATGGTGAACATTGCTTAGCCAAGTTACTGCTCAAAACAGTGAAGTTAGGCCAGTTTGATTTGCTGCCTCCAAGTGTTTGATGAAATGGCCGCAAGAATTCAAGTTTTGAATTTTGAAAAGATTTTTGGTGGGTGTGTTAGGTTGGTGCTGGTGAGTCTGTAGATGCTTGGGTTTTGAAAGTTGAGCTTGTTTGAGTGGTTTTTGAAAAAGTGGGATCTTCCCATATGATAAAGATTCAATTTTGAATTGTCATTTAAACTATGCATTTGAATGTTTCTGGATGATCACAAAGTGGGCCTTGATACTTTGTTATGAGTACAATCAAGGGGTGAAAAGATCCAAACAAGTTTCTGTTAAGTTCTGAAAGTTTGAGACAGCCAAAGTAGGCATGGGAGTTAAATTGGTCAAAATGACCATTCACTAATTTTGTTTGTTTTGATTTACTTGTCTTTGAGAAAAGTTTGGGAATTTTTTTGATGATGTTTATTTCACCTAAGCATCCATTTACAAGCAAAGATACACCCAAACAAGGTGGTTCAAAAGAATTCAAATTGGAATGCATACCCACATGCATGCTTTCATATTTTTATTTAGAAAAGTTTTTGTTAACCCTAATTTTGATGATTAGAGTTTGATGATTCTAGTTTAGTATTTTTGGGATGTTACAAACCTTCCCCCCTTAAACAAAATCTCGTCCCGAGATTTGCAAAAGGACGACAAATATTACCTAGGATTTGAAGAGATCGGCAAACTCCGTCCTGATGTGATCTTCGCGCTCACAGGTAGCTTCCTCTTCTATGTGGTTGCTCCACTGAATCTTGAGAAACTTGATGCTTCGGGTTCAGGTAGTTCTGAAAGCTTCTTCCAAGATACGGATGGGTACTTCGGGATAGGTCAGGTCATCGTTGATCTCTATGGTCCGGTGATCGATATTCTTGAACACTTCGGTCTTCTCGGGGACTTCGAGACATTTGCGAAGTAACGAGATATGGAACATGTTGTGCATGGATGACATATCTTCGGGTAGTTCCAATTGATACGACACTTCTCCTCAACGGTTTAAAATCTTGAAAGGTCTGATATATCTGGGTGCTAACTTTCCTTTGAGTTGGAAACGCTGCATTCCCTTCAAGGGCGGCACTTTTAGATAAACAAAATCTCCTATGTTGAAGGCGAGCTCTCTACGTCTCTTGTCGGCGTAACTCTTCTGTCTGGACTGGGCGGTCTTGAGGTGCTCACGAATCTTGTGAACCTTCTCTTCTGCTTCTCGTAGGATGTCGGGTCCGAAAATCTGACTCTCTCCTACCGTCCAGTTCAAAGCGGTGCGACACTTCCTTCCGTACATGAATTCAAATGGGGCCATTTTCAAACTAGCTTGATAACTGTTGCTGTATGAAAATTCTGCAAACGGCAGACAATCTTCCCACTTGGATCCATATTCTAACACACAGGCTCTCAGCATATCTTCGAGTATTTGATTTACTCGCTCCATTTGTCCATCGGTCTGAGGGTGATAAGCGGTGCTGAAATCTAGGCGGGTTCCTAAACCTTCTTGGACTTTCTTCTAGAACCTCGAGGTAAACTGAGTTCCTCGATCTGATACGATGTTCTTGGGGACTCCATGCAAACTGACAATCCTAGCGATGTATAACTCCGCTAGTTTCGAACACTGATATGTGGTCTTGACGGGCAAGAAATGGGCGACTTTGGACAATCTGTCCACTATGACCCAGATAGAGTCATTTCCCCTACTAGAAGTAGGCAATCCGGTGATAAAGTCCATTCCAACGGAATCCCATTTCCATTCCGGAATCTGCAAGGGTTGCAACAATCCAGCGGGTCTTTGATGTCCTGCCTTGACTCGCTGACATATGTCACACTTGGTGATGGGGATATGCCTACCAGGGTATACCCAGCAGGACGTTTCCGACTGGCACAGGCGCCTGCGAGTGGGCCTGTGGAACAGCGACTAGACCAAGACCTGGCGTGGACTCAAGCGACTGGAAGCTGAAGGCCCAGAAGCGTAGATAGGCCCAGTCAGATTAGGTTAAACGATCGCTGAAACCTTAACTGATTCGGTTGAGATCTGTAAACCCTAGGGGGGTGATGTAACACCCTCAGAATCGTAAATATGCAAGTTTGGGCAAAATTCACCAAACCCGCATAGAAACGATTCAAAGGTGCCCACCAGGCACTTTCGTGCGGGTGGAAAACGAAGTAATAACATTACACAACAGTCCTCGATGGGACCCATGTAGCAGATATATATAATGACTCAAGGAGTCAAGAATACAGATATAATATACAAAGATCCAAATCACCTTGAAACGATATAGCGTCCAGCTACGGACAAGATGCAAATGGGGCTAAGAGCCCTGAAGAATAACCAATGGCGTCCATAACCCTGCCCAGGCCAAGCCGGAAGGGTAACCCTGCTAACGACGTCGCATCTCAAAACCTGCTTAAACAAAGGGGTGCCGACAAAGGGCGAAGGAAAAAGAAGGAGCGTCAGTACTGAGGCCAGTACACGGCGAGGCTAGAATTCGGCGGTCCTCGCCTACATAGGTATGGTGGACTGAAGCGGCAGCGGCAGCATGCACTAAACAACCTATAGAGACTCGATACACTGGCGGTGTCGAGGGGTAAGAAGGACCTATTCGGATCCAACCTGATACTATCATCAAACAAACCCATCCTGGCGTTTCCCCCTCGAGACCGTCGAGGAAGTCAACCGAGGAACTCACACAGTTGGCAGTTTTACTTATTCAGTTATAGTTGCGGCACTTTACTAGTCAGGTTTAGATAATCGTTCTGATAAAGTAAGCAGTGGGCCCTTTTAGTTAATCATTCCGTTGTAGTTGCAACAATTACTAATCAGATACAGATAGCATGATGTAATTCCCGAAACCCAGCAATTGTTGGTACTTTTATTCAGCCATTTCGTTGTAGTTGCCATACTTACTAGTCAGGTACAATGGTCGCAAGCGACACTCCAAACAAGCAATTGTGGGCAGTATTATTAGCCATTCCGTTATAGTGGAGCTGATTACTAGTCATTATAAGTCAAATTTATAACAATAAACTTTAGTTATGCTTGTCTATGATCGAGATACTGTGCTCCAAGTCGTCCATATCCGCGGACACGGCTTTCAGAAAGTTTTACCCGGCCGGGGTGCACCAATAGCAACACACACTCGATCAACCTCGGAAAAACCAAATCAAAACCCAACGAGGCTTTCACGACTGAACAATCACAGGATTCAGAAATATTTGGGGCCACCCTTAAGTAGATCCATAACAAAGCCGGTGACTCAGACGGGCTCAAGGTTTGGGTATACGGTGTGAACGATCGGGAACCCGAAAGTGTGGCTGGGCTTGTCGACACCATGAATCGTGTCCCGATCCTAACAGACAAAGGTGCTCCTCGCACAATTTAAATCTGAAAGTAGCATGGCATAAGTACAGGATAGTAAAACACCTCAAACTAGTTTGTGGCCCCAAGAAATAAGACTGAATCAAGCTCTAGCTCGGGGTCCCATATACCTCCCGGATGTGGATAGCGATAAATCAAGGAACAGTATCAAGTACTCGTGGTCTTACGGGACACAAGTGGGTGTTCGAAACCAAATATTATCTATCACCCACCGATGCCTCTGCTTATTTCAATTTTAGTTGTTAAACAGAAATTAAAGTGACGATAAGTAAAACTAGAATCATCTCCAACATCAACATGCGGCAATACATCAAAACTGTGGCACTTGACGACACGCATAAAGACTTGAGCAAGCGACTACGACGCTTAAGTCCAACTATCTACCAAACAACAGTAATAGGATGTGTCCAAGGCAATATAGGGCTGCAGGAATATCACGATGCGGAAACTAAAGCATCGCATAACACGTATAGCAATAGATCAACAGAGGAAGTAAATACTATAAAAGTAAGATAGGTAGAAAGAGGAGATGCTTTGGAAACATTGCCGAAGGGTTCAACCGAAGATCGGGGCGAAGCTCACATCAACTCAACGGCCTTATCCGCGAAGAAGCAAAACACTAGAAGAAACACCGGATGCAATACTTAATACAACGGCAGAAGATCGGGCATGATGCATGTATGATGCATGGCATGGCAAAGGTGCAATGCAATCAGGTCATATTAAGCGGAACCGGGGTCCCGACAATTAGTTAGGTGGTTCATGTTGTTTAGGTACCCCGCAATTTAAATGTTGTTTTAGCAAGTCGGAATATATCACCGGTTCGCTACACAAGTTTAAATGAGGCAAATATGAGACTAGATTTGACCGCATATGGCCCCATATTTAATTATTAGGTGAATCGGCATAAGGCCCCCAAACCACAGATATGCATGCGAGTATGACAATTCAATATGCAATCAAGTTGTTATTATGCATTTATAAAATAGGGTTTGCGGGAAGGGGTTCACACATTAGGGGCCTCGACGAACTTGGGGTTCCGGGGTTCGGGCCGGTTCTCGGGGTCCAGGGTCTAGGGTTCGATCTTGGCGTAACGTTCTCGACCATCGGGGTAGGTCTTGTCGCATCCAGGGAGCAGGGCTTGGTTGGCGTCGGGGGCGCATCGGTCTCGCCTTGTACGGTGTCGTTCTTGTCGCATGCAGATCTTGTCGGGTCCTCAAGTCGGGTCGGCCGGTCTTGTCGTTCGGACGTAGAGCTTGTCGTCCTCGTGGCGATCTTGACGTTCCTCGGGTTCGGTTTTGGCGTCCGAGGGAAGTACTTGTCGCGTCTGCGGTCCTCGGGTTCGGGGGTCTCGGCGTCCTTAGGTCTTGATGTCCGGGATCTCGACGAACGAGCATGGCGAGATGTAGAGCCCGCCAGACGGGTAGAAGATCTTGCCGTTGCGGTCTCAATTGTCGACGGCGAACTTGGACTTCGCACGAATGTTCGGGTGGCTTCTCGAGGTACATGTCCGGCTTGCCGCTCTTGTTCACCGGAGGGTTCAAGGCGATGTTACCATCTTACCGTACCAGCGACACCACAAAGGGCTATTACATCACGGGCATCGCACATCCCTACGGTGCAGCAGGTGCAGCAACGGCTGCAGCAGGGGCGGAAGGGGCCTGATCGGCCGGACTTGGTGAGCCGCGACAGGCGAGGGTGGGTCGGGCGAGGTGGGAGGAGGCGGCGGACTAGGTCGTCGGGGCGCGAGACGAGGCCGGGAGGAGGAGGCCAGCGAGGTCCGGGGAGGACGGTTGGGGGCCTTCCGGCGGGCGACAGGCGGCAGTGCGGGCGTGGCGGCAGCGGGCGCAATGTGACGCGGGCAGCGCTGGACGGGCGGAGAGGCGCGAAGGGCGCTGCTCGGCGAGGGGGCGGGCTTGCAGGAGGTGACGAGGCACCAGCGGCGGGGATGAGCCGGCGGAGAGGAGGCGGCGTCACGGGCTCGGCGGAGGAGCACGCTGGGAGGAGGCTGCGGCAGGCGGTTGGCGCATGGCATGGCAGCTTGGCGGCGCGAGGGCCATGGAGGCGGAGCTGGGCGGAGCGGCGAGGAGCGGTGAGCGGGCGGAGAGGAGCTGGGCGGAGGCGGTCGTGGGGTCGGGCGGGCTCGCCTGAGAGGGGTGGAGCGAGGCGGGTGAGCCTGGGGACGCGGAGGGAGGAGGAAGATGAGCAGGGGCCGGCGTGGGGGTGGGGAGCAGGCTGCGACTCAGCGTGGGTCCATGGGCGTGAGGCGCGGGTGCTGGGACGCGGTAGGGACACGGTGGGGTCAGGGGGGCGGGTCGAGGCGGGGCTGGCGGAGTGGCGTGTGTGTGTCTTTGTGCCAGCGGCTGGGGTTTGGTGGCCAGGGGAAGGGAAGAGGCTGACAAGGTGGGGCCCTGGGAGGTGGGCCACGCGGCTGAGAGGAGTGAGAGGGTGGGTGAGGGTGGACTAGGTGAAAAAGGGAGGGGGAGGGGCTGGATGGATGAGGTGGCAGGTGGGTATAGTTTGGGTGAGAGGGTGAGGTGGCGATCTGCTGTTAGTGGGTAGGGATAGATTGGGTGAGACTAGGCTTTAGGAGGGGCTGTTTTTATTGTTTGTGTTTGTTTGGTCCCGTTCTAATCAAACAAACCACTTTGCAAAAATAGTTTTTAGCGAAATAAGACCTCCGACGCGATCGGGGTTTTGTGTTTGAAAATAAGAGGGGCTTTTATACAATTCAAAACTAGGCTTTTCAATAATGCAATCAAACAATGCATGAAGATGACGATGCAATGCACAAATTCAACGCGGTTTTCTAGTAGTGGTTTTGCGGGATGCCACAGGTGAGTCTGTATAAACCTCCCTAGAGGGCGCGTAGAGGATACGTTCCATCATACACCCAAGCGACTCGCTGCCTAGCCGCCGATCTCGCCCCATTGTACTTCCACCATAATACAATCTAGCAGGAGTAGGTCTTTACCGTCCGGGGGCCGAACCTGGGTAAATCCTTATGTCTCCGCCCTCATCTCGCACCGCAGATGGCTGGCCGCCCTTGCCCCATGTTCTACTACTCGCTGCCGATTGCAGCATCTGCCGTGGTCATTCCCACGACAGTGGCGCCCACCGTGGGGACTGGCCAGTCTGGCCGGTGTTCTGCGGCGATATCCAATCTGCCCATCCACGAGTCGATCGCCACCGGCCGCATGATAGCGATCGGCGAGATGCTCCAAATCTTGCCGAGTAGCGACGTCCCGGCGGCGTGACCCGTCACGCATAGCATGATCCTGCCGGTCGGCACGATCAGTATCTTCGTCGGCCTCACCGACGTCATCGTCTTGGAGGACTCGGCTCGCATCCACGAGTCGCCGCCACGCGACCGGCTCTCTGAGAGTCAGGTCCGCACGATCCACCGCCTCGCCTCCGAGTACGACTCAGCCCACAGCGACCTGGCTGAAACCACCGCGGCCGCAGAAGACGTGGCCCTCAACGACGACGCCGACTCGGCGACCCCGGCGTCACTCGCCGGATCCATCGTCGCCGCGTCGCCCGCGGGCTCCATCACCCAGGTCTCCAATGTCGGAGACTTCGAGGACCCCTCCATCCTTGGGATCTTCGACTTTGACTCCGGGTCGGATAATTCCGCCGATCTCCGTGACGGGACCGGCCACCACGCCGCGACCTACATGGCGACTGGCGCCGACCCGCCGGAGGATCCATTCTCCACTCCGATCCCTCCCAACGCAATGGCAACGGAGGTCGAGGAACTCCGCCTGAAGCTGGCGGAAGCAGTCCGCAAGGAGCAAGCCGAGTGCGAAATATTTCGCCTCGAGCAGGTGACAGCGCAGGAGCTGTCGCGCTACCACCAGCAACGAATCAGGTCGCGCCTGAACCCCACCGTCCAGGGGAGCGCCCTGAATTTTGAAGATGAGAGCGACCCGGCCCGCGCGGCCCGCGTGTGATCTGCAAAAATGCGCCACCGGGAGGAAGCGCCCAGCCCCCACCAGGGTCGACGGCGAATGGTGCCCCACCACCACCCAACCGCGCATCCCCCAGGGACCAGCCGCGGATCGTGGTCTTCTCACGGGAGCGAGATGCGAACGGCCTACCACTGTTCTCCACCCCGATGGACAACCTCGTCGTGGGCCGAGCAGCAGTCGACAACATCGCGGCCACCGGCGACGGCACCCTGCAGATCCAGTACGTCAAGGCCTTACTCGCAAAGGCGGTCGAGCAACAAAACGCAGGCGTCGACTCACAGGGTCGGATGTACTCGCGTTCATCGGGTAGCAGAGCGGCCTTTAGCGGCCGCCCCATGGCGGCAAACACCCTCAACTGCCCGCCACCCGAACCACTGCAGCTCCAACACCGACCCCCGAACGCGGCACTCTCCACCAACGACCCCCGGCCGGCGACCAACTTCGTTGCCGCCAATGGTCAGCCCGTCGACGCCCGCACCCACATCATCAACAACCAGAGCTGGCGCGCACGCCAGCTCGACGACCGGCGGCATACCCTAACCAACCGCCGCGACGGTGAGCCGAGGGGGTCGCTAAGCCGACTCGGGCCCCGGTGCTTCGGATCGATGATCTGAGGCGAAAGATACCCGGCGAACTTCAAAGCGCCGAAGTAAATAGAGAAGTACGACCCCTCGTACGATCCCTCTGTGTGGCTGGATACTTACCTCATGGCAATGGGGATCGCGAGCCACACTGATCTACTCGCCGCCCGCTACCTCCCCCTGATGATGGAGGGGGCGTGCAGGCAGTGGATCAACACTCTCCCCGCGGATAGCATCGACTCCTGGGAAGAGATGCACGACGCCTTCGTCAGGCACTTCGACGGTTCATACACCCGCGCCACCACCATCGAGGACCTAGAACGATGCGTCCAGGGACCTCGCGAGTCGACCCGCATCTGGGTCCAATGGTGGCAAGAACTGTGGTACAACGCGGTCGGTATCCACCCAGACACCACAATCCACTGCTTCAAGACCTCGTGCCGCTACGAGCCCCTGGTCGCCAAGCTCAAACGAGCATACCGCACACTCGACAACATACCGGGTCTCCTAGAGATCACCAAAAGATACGCAGAGGAAGACCCAAACCAAGAAACCGACGACGAGTCAGGAGGACAACGCCGCACGAGCGGCAACGACAACGGACGACGATCCGATCTACGCTACAGCAACACTCGCCTCACCGGCAGGCGCCGCAGTGACGGGCAAGTCGACTTCGTCGCCAATGCTGGGTACGCGCAGCGCGAGCCAAAGAGCTTCCACCGCGACGGAGGGCAATGCCGCGACGATGGTAACTACAAGGCGAAGCCAAGGTTCGACCCTGCGGCCCTCCTTAACCAACCGTGTGTATTTCACAACAGGTAAGGAAAGCCCGCTACGCACACGACCGCCGACTGCCACTCTATCAAGGAGATCGAGAAGGAACGACGAGCGCGGGAAGACCCCGACAACAACCCGCCAAACGGCGGAAAATTTGGCAGCGTGGCCGGCTCGCTCCACACCTTCACAGGCTTCAACACGAAGCGCGAGAAGAAGGTCATCGCTCGCGCCATCACCGTCAACGCGGTGGCCCAGGTGGACACTCCCCAGTTCCTCAACTGGTCGGAGCAACCAATCACTTGGAGCCGCCAGTACCACTCACCACGCATCGAGTACCCAGGACGAGTCGCCCTGGTGGTCAAGCCTAAGGTGGGAGACTATTGGCTCCCCAAGACATTCATGGACGGCGGCAGCTCCATAAACATCCTGTACCTAGACACCTTCAGGCGACTGCGGCTCCCGCAGTCGATGGTCGAGACAACCTACACCACGTTCCACAGCATCGTCCCCGGTCGAAAGGCGTACCCGATCGGCAAGGTCACGTTGCCAGTCACCTTCGGCACACCGGCAAACATCCGCACAGAGCAGATCGTCTTCGAGCTGGTGCCCTTCGACATCCCCTACCACTGCGTCCTGGGGCGCCAGGCGTTCGCCAAGTTCATGGCGGCGCCCCACTACGCATAAAACGCGATGAAGCTCCCCGGACCGCGTGGCATCATCACCATCCACGGCGACCCCGACATGGCCGCCGAGTGCGAGGCCAAAGGAGCCGAACTCGCCGACGCCGTCATCGCGGCCGAGGCCAACCACGCCGACGAGCTCACCAAATACACGAGCGGGGTCAACAACGAAGACCCCACTATACTCAAGAAGCCCAACTCGGAGGGCGGCAACACCTCAGCCTTCGAGGCAACGACGCATACCCGCACCATCGAGCTGGTCCCAGGCGACTCCAGCCAGACGGTGACGATCGGGACGGGCATGAGCCCAGCATAGGAAGGCGCGCTCATCGAGTTCCTCCGTGAGAACATGGACATCTTCGCATGGAAGCCCTCTGACATGCCTGGTGTCCCTAGGGAACTCGCTGAGCACAAACTCAACGCCGACCCCAAAGTGCGACCTGTCAAGCAGTCGCTGCGGCCCTTCAATGAAGAGTGTCGCCGAGCAATCGCCGAGGAGGTGCAGCGTCTACTCGCTCCAGGCTTCATCCGGCCAATCAAATACTCCAAGTGGATGGCAAACCCAGTCCTGGTCGAGAAGAAAAATGGGACCTAGAGGATGTGTATCGATTACACAAACTTATAAAGCGCCTGCCAGAAGAAGCAATTCGTCCTCCCGCAGATCGACCAAATAATCGATTCCACCGCCGGCTCGGAGTCGCTATGCTTCCTCGACGCCTACTCTGGGTACTACCAGATCAAAATGGCCGTTGAGGACGAAGAGAAGACGGCGTTCATCACGCCATTCGGAGCCTTCTGCTACACTTCCATGACTTTCGGCCTCAAGAACGCCGGGGCGACCTACCAGCGGTGTATGCAGGAGTGCCTTGCGAGCCAAATTGGCCGCAATATCCACGTCTACATCGACGACGTGGTAGTGAAGTCCGCTCGCCAGGGCGACCTACTCGCCGACCTGGCGAAACATTCGCCAACCTGCGGAAATACAAGATAAAGCTAAACCCAGGAAAATGCACCTTCGGTGTACCAGCAGGGCAGCTACTGGGATACGTCGTCTCCAAGCGCGGGATCGAGGCAAATCCCACCAAGATCGACACGATCGCTCAACTCGGCAAACCCGAGTGCCTGCGCAATGTCCAGAAGCTGGCCGGGCGAGTCGCGGCTCTCAGTCGCTTCATCCCCCGATTGGGCGAAAAGGCGATGCCCTTATACCGCCTGATGCGCAAGAACCCCACCTTCCAGTGGGACAAGGAGGCGGACGATGCGCTCCACGACCTCAAGAAGGTGCTACTCGCAGCACCACTACTCGCCGCCCCCGTCGACAAGGAACCCATGCTGGTCTACGTTGCGGCTTCCGAGCGTGTTGTCAGCGCCGTCATGGTCGTCGAGCGACCAGAGGAAGGAAAGGAGCGCCCAGTGCAGCGACCAGTGTACTATATCAGCGAGGTACTCACCGAGTCGCGCCCGCATTACCTGCAATACCAGAAACTGGTATACGCGGTCTTCAGAGCACAGCGCCGACTGTCACACTACTTCTAGGAGCACCAGATAACGGTCGTCTCCTCAGCACCGTTGCAGGACATCATCCGCAACCGTGAGGCGACTGGGCGAGTCTCCAAGTGGGCCATCGAGATTGGCGTCCACAACATCAAGTACAAGCCGCGCAAAGCGATCAATTCACAGGCTCTCGCGGGCTTCATCGCCGACTAGGAGGAGGCCCAGCAGCCAGAAAAGCTGCCATACCTCCACTACTGGAGTTTACACTTTGACGGCTCCAAGAACGTGGACGGCGCAGGAGCAGGGATCGTGCTAACCTCTCCGAAGGGCGACAAGCTACGCTACGTCCTCTGCCTCGACTTCACCCCCTGCACCAACAACATGGCCGAGTACGAGGCACTACTCCACGGCATGCGAGCTGCCAAGGAGATGAATGTCAACCGCCTACGCTGCTACGGAGGTTCCGACATCGTCGCTGGACAAGTCGCCGGCACCTGCGACGCCGTCTCCCCCACCATGGCGGCATACCGCCAAGCAGTGGACAAGCTGGGCGGACATTTCGCAGGCTACTCCGTCGAGTGGATCGACAGGCGGAAGAACGAGGAGGCCGACGCACTCTCTCGTATCGGCTCGGCTCGACTCGCACCACCCGCCGGCGTATTCCTCGACACCATCACCAAGCCTTCCGTCTCTCCCCAAGGGATATCGACATCGGAGTCCCACTGCAACCAGAGGCAGCCCTGGTCGCACTCATCGCCGAGCCAGAGGACTGGACTACGTCGTACATCGCCTACCTGGAGGGAGGCACCTTGCCAGCAAACAAAACAGACGCTAGGATGATTGCACGCCACTTCAAGTCCTTCGTCATCATCGACGGCGAGCTCCACAAGCGCAGCGTGACCGGCGTGTTCCAACGCTGTGTCCAACCCGCTGAGGGACGCAAAATCCTCCACGACATCCACTCCGATCGCGGCCCTGCCGCGCCCGCTCTCTCTGGTCGCAAAGGCTATGCGACATGGCTTCTACTGGCCCACCGCACATGCAGACGCTGTCGACATTTTCCAGCGGTGCGCCGGGTGCCAGAAATAACACAACCAGACCCACGTGCCGAGTTCGGCGCTCAAGACAATCCCCATCACCTGGCCGTTTGCCTTGTGGGGTATGGACATGGTAGGCCTTTTCAAAAAGGGCCCCTTCGGCTTCACCCACCTCCTGGTCGCAGTCGACAAATTCACAAAATGGGTGGAGGCCAAGCCAGTCCGGAAATGCGACGGGAAGACCGCTACCAAGTTCCTACGCGAGCTCATCTATCGCTACGGGTTCCCAAACAGCATCATCACGGACAACGGCACCAACTTCGCCAAAGGAGCCATGGCCGAGTTCTGCGAGGAACATCACATCCGACTCAACCTCGCCTCAGTCGCTCACCCAGAGTCCAATGGCCAGGCGGAACGGGCCAACCAGAGCATCCTCCATGGCCTGAAGCCACGGCTCCAAGTACCACTCGAGCGCACCGCAGGGTGCTAGGTCGAGGAGCTACCCTCCGTCATCTGGGGCATCCGCACCTCCATCAACAGGTCGACAGGGTTCACCCCCCTTCTTCATGGTGTATGGCGCTGAGGCAGTCATGCCCACCGACCTAGAGCACGACTCGCCCAGGGTTGTCAACTACACGGAGGCCGCAAACGAACTCGCACGCCAGGATGGAGTCGCCCAACTCGACGAGGCACACGACCTAGCCTGCTCCTGCACCGCCATCTACCAACAAGGGCTCCGCCGCTACCATTGCCGGCGAGTAAGGACTCGCACTTTCCAGGAAGGCAATCTGGTGCTACGCCTCATCCAGGACAAGAAGGGCATGCACAAGCTATCCCCCCCTTGGGAGGGACCATTCGCCATCAGGCGAGTCCTCGGCAACGACGCCTACTACCTCATCGACGTCCGAGGAGACGGGAAACTCGATGTCAAGCGACCGTGGAATGTAAACCTCCTACGGAAATTCTACTCCTAAAACTCCATACATGTACTCTCCACCTGCCCTGAAATAAAATAGATTGGTTACTGCAAATTGCATCTACTCTCCGTGCCTTGTGCCACTCGCACTCGTAATAACAACGTCAAGCTAACCGCAGAAGTCAACCTCTGGTACATCGACCGGCACGGCCAAGTAGTGCGTTCTGGGGGCACTGGGTTACCCCAGGACTCGTAACGTCCACGAAAAACGCCAACCCGGAGCCCCATTGGAGTCGCCTAGCTCGACTGGCTTAACAAGCCAAGACAACTGCCCTCGTTCCTCACATCGACCAAGGTCCTCCACATTCTCGGCACAGTGACTCGAACAGCCAAGTACCACGCTCGGGGACTGACGACCAGTCGAGCACGAGCGACTAGGGAAAAACGCCAAGTATGAGAGCGTGCCCAGGACTCGCCATGCGACTGACCCTTCGGGTCAGGCAGGAGTGACGCGCTTACTTTAACGCCTCAGTCCTCACCCACCCTGGATCTGCGAGTAGAACCACCAAGTACCACGCTCGGGGACTCGACCACCCGACCTCGTTCGCGCAAGGGAAAACGTTTAAGTAAAGAACACTCAAGGGAGTCGCCCTGCGACTGGCTCTCCGAGCTCGGGCGAGTCGACCACAATAGCAAAACAACTTACAAAACATTCAAAACCACAAACACGTAACAAACGAGGTAAACCCCATAAAAAGGGCGGACGCGCTCGGGGACTCGTCCAATCAGCATTCAAAATCACGAAACAATTCACAAAATAACTCAAAGTTTCATTATAGCAGAACAAAATCATTCCAAAATACAAGTTGAGTCCAAATGGCCAATTGTCACTAACGCCCCAGGGCACAATGTTTCTACTCCGCAGGTTTCGACGGTGACTCGCCACCAGCCCTGCGGTTGCGAATGAAGGGCGTGTACGGGTTTGACGGGTACGTCATCAACTCACCCGCCATCACTGCATGGAACGGCTGGTCGACCTTGAAGTCCCGATGCTTCGGCTCAGGGTCGTTGGGGGTGACAGTCGTCTCCTGATAGGGGAGGAGGTCGCCCATCGCCCAGGCGCGATCGGAATACACCGCGGCCCGATCCGTCAGCTTCAGCACTTCGAAAATATCCACAGAGCCCGTCGACAAGGGGTATCCACTCGTCACATCGTCAAGGTCGAAGTCCTCCGAGAAGTGGGCAAGCCCAAGGCTGAGAGCCGTCGCCGCCCCATGCCGGAAGGCCGACCGCGTCATAAACTCGACGACTGACGGCGCCTTCTCCAGATACTGCCATACTTGGACGAGGTCGCTGGGAATCACTTCCGTGGGCGATATCTCCTGAAGATATGCTCGGATGCAGGTCGCGGACAACGCGTCCGAGTCGACCAGAGTGGTCACACACTGCCGCGCGTCGTACGATTGTGCCTCCTCCGAGCTGTCAATAATCCGACCTGCGGACAGAGGTCGGCAGTGAGTACAACAACGACTCCACAATACAGCTGTTACAGGCAGAGGAAGACAAGTTTACCAATTAAAGGAAGGCAGATGCCCGTGATGAAACTTTGAAGCGAGGAGAAGTCGTTCTGCAGCCCAACAATGAGGGTGTTAGAGACCTTTCACTCTTCAGCGGCAGCCGTACCAGCAGCTTTCGCTCGCCCATCCGCTGAGCTAGCCTCCGCCTTCGCCTCCTTGAGCTCGCGCTCCAGATCGGCGATCCGCTTCTCAGCTGTACTCAAAGCCGACTGAGCCGCCGTCAGCTCACCTGCTGGGACAAGGCCCTGGCGGACCTCCTCTGCCTTGGCAGCAATTGCTTGGAGTCCCTTGTTCGTTTCTTGGACGGCAACAAGTTCCTTTTCCATGCGACACTTTGCAGCAAGCCGATCGGCCGATTCACGCTGCAATCCCTGCGCACAAATCAAACAGTCAACAACAATGGAATCCTAAGTGCCCACCCGCTGAAATTCAGCGACTAGGCACTCGGGGACTGGAGATCAAACATCCTAAGTGCCCACCCACTGAAATTCAGCGACTAGGCACTCGGGGACTGGAGATAAAAAATCCTAAGTGCCCACCCGCTGAAATTCAGCGACTAGGCACTCGGGGACTGGATATCAAAAATCCTAAGTTCCCACCCGCTGAAATTCAGCGACTGGGCACTCGGGGATTGGGTGCTACAAAAAAAACACTAAAAGAATCCGACCACTGAAATTTAGTGGCCCGATCCTCGGGGACTGGACATACCTGGATGGCTGCGCCCAGCATGCCATGGAGCTGTAGCGCGTCCACAGATGCAAGAAGAGCTAGAGTGTGTCCGCGATGCTGCTCGACCTCCGTTTTGGCGACCCTAGGCATTTGGCTCGACGGCACTGTGCCACTCGCTGTGGCCGCTTTGGCCATAAAGCGCGGGAAGGTCGCAGCGGATGCCCCAGCGCCACGAGGAGCCGGCTCGGCCATCCGGGCGAGGAAACGGCCTCCTTGGTCTTTAAGGCCACCTCCGCCGCAGTCGGAGGATCACTTGGAGCAACCGTTGTGTCGTCAGAGACCGTGACGACATCGTCGCCCTTCGCCTTCTTAGTGCTGTCTGCGGGGGCAGCGACTTCATCAGCTTTCCTCTTCCGTGAGGGGTCCTCCTCGGTGACGACTGGCGGAACCTTGGCCACGGAAGGGTGGCCGATATTTTTAACTCCAGTCCTGTGAAACAACGATATGAGAAAAATTGTCCGATTACAACGGAAGGCAAGCAGATGAACAAGACTTACTTGGCGACTGGTATGAACCGCAGTCCCGTGCGGATACTGGCCGGCTTCTCCAGCTCGGGGCCCAGTTTCCGAGGCCCATATCGAGCACGTCGTGTGCCCAAGACACAGAGGGCCTCTTCGAAGACGAGGCCGCGGCAGGAGCCTCCGTGATGATGTCTGCGGGGGCTCTCCTGGGAGGCGAAGCTGCTGCGGCTGGAATAACCCCCAACCCAGAGACCAGGGTGAACGGGGGTGGAAGCAAGGCCAGAGCTACCTCATCCAGGAGGGTGGCAGTGTCCAGTGCTGCTGTCGTATGCGCCGCTTCACCCTTAGCCGAGCTGGTGGCATCGGAAGTAGTCGCAGAACAAGGCGGAGACGCCTGCTTTGCCGGCTTCGTCTTCCTCCTTGGCGGAGCCTTCACCTCCTTTTTCTTCTTCCTCTTCGACGGTGTAGCCTCACGACACGAGCTGTGCTCGGGGAGCTTGTCGTCATCATCATCGTGAGGTTCGAGGCTCCTACTTGCCTCGAGATCGCGCTGATGTTGCCCGCGAGTTTTGCAAACCATCGGGGCGGCGTCTTCCACGGGCTCATCTTTGTCGTCATCATCGTCATCACCCGCGTCGCTCCCAACGTCGCCTTTGGCAGGTGGCGACTCGCTCCCGTCCTGAACGGACGAGCTCGAGTTTTCGTCGTCTGTGGGTGGGAGCCATCCTTCCACCACTTGGAACAGCTACAATAAAAATGAAACAACGTCAGCATAACCGCGATTGCATCACCTGCGACTGTGAATGGTGACGAAGATGGTGACTTACCATCGGAGCTGGGCGCCTTGCGGTATAGGGGGCGACACCGGCCTTCGCGTCCAGGTATGCAACCTGAGTAATCTTCTTCAAGGCCAGGATGTAGTCTTCGAGTTTCCACTCGGCGAGGCAGGATTTTGTAGGGTCGTCCCTGCCTGCGTACTCGTACATATAATGGTCGCGGTGGGCCAAAGGCACGAGTCCCTGCCCGAGCCAGCAGTTGTAAAGATTGATGGTTTGGAGGCCCTTCTTCTTCAGGCCGCGGATGGTTTGCAACATTTCGTCGACAACCATCCGCTGGTCCAGGGGGAGCTTGACGACCTGGAGCCGACGCGGTTCGGGCCGGTTGGCGGAGTACCTTGGAAGCGCCACCTCGCCATCTGGATTCGCCTTGGTGACGTAGAACCAGGATTTCGTCCACTCGTTTGCCGCCTTGGCCGGCAGCATCAGGTCGAAGAACGACGCCATCGACTTCAGCTGAAACGTCAGGCCACCTGCAGCCACCATCGGGCCGCCTGATTCTTCGCGACTAATCCTCCCATGGAATAGATCTTGCCACAGGGGGAAGTAGGGCCTGAATCCCAGATAGCACTCGCAGAACGCCACGAAAATGGCGAGCTGCTCGAAGTTATGCGAGCCCAGGTCCGACGGCTGGATCCCGTAGAAGGCGCAGAAGCGCCGGAAGAAGAGAGACATGGGAAATCCCAGCCCCCGCTCCAGGTGGCTGGTGAAGCAAATGAATTCTCCCTCGCGCGGGTCCGGAGTCACCTCTCCAGCCGCGGGGATGTGCCATCTGCCAGCGCGCAGGATCCCGGCCTCCTCGAACGACGCCAGTAGCGCCCTGGTGCACTTGGATCGGCCCCATGGTTCGGTGGAGGGGGCCATTGGTTGGAAGATTTGAGGAGGTCAGGGCTCTCTGGATCGGTTGGATCGCGATGCGGAGTGGAAACTGAGATGGGCGAGATCGGAGGAAGGATGATGGAGTGTTTCCCCGCTCGCATGTCAGTCTCCTTATATAGCGGTTGTTACCCGCCAATTTCGGGAGCCGTTACTACGCGGTGATTATGCCAAAAGTTACCGTTGGATTACCCAACGGCTAGTTTTGACCCCACTTGACGGTCCAACTTCGTCCACTCGACTCGTCGCTCCGCGCGACTTGACTATTCGCCGACCCGATCACTACAATAGTGACTGAATATTTGCCGACCCGTTCGCCGAGCTGCGACCCAATCAGTCGCCGTTAGTGCGACTAGAATAACTGGTGTTTCCTTTATTTAGGAGTCCGCCGCCGATTCGACTGGGCGTCCGCATTGGAGTCGTATACACCGACTGCCAGCGACCACCTGCGACCAATCAACGACGGCCTCGAGGACTACTGATGGGGATATGCCTACCGGGATATACCCAGCAGGACGTTTCCGACTGGCCCAGGCGCCTGCGAGTGGGCCTGCGGAACAGCGACTGGACCAAGACCTAACATGGACTCAAGCAACTGGAAGCTGAAGGCCCAGAAGCGTAGATAGGCCCAGTCGGATTAGGTTAAACGATCGCTGAAACCTTAACTGATTCGGTTGAGATCTGTAAACCCTAGGGGGGTGAGTCTATATAAACCTCCCTAGAGGGCGCGTAGAGGATACGTTCCAGCATACACCCAAGCGACTCGCTGCCTAGCCGCCGAGCTCGCCCCATTGTACTTCCACCATAATACAATCTAGCAGGAGTAGGTCTTTACCCTCCCAAAACCTGGGTAAATCCTTGTGTCTCCGCCCTCATCTCGCACCGCAGATGGCTGGCCGCCCTTGCCCCATGTTCTACTACTCGCTGCCGATTGCAGCATCTGCCGTGGTCATTCCCACGACACTTGGCGATATAACTTCCGATTTCTCTCTTCATCTTATGCCACCAAAATTGCTCTTTCAAATCTTGATACATCTTAGTTCCTCCGGGGTGGATAGAATAAAGAGTATCATGAGCTTCCTTGAGAATCACTTCTTTCAACTCTGAATCTTTTGGTACACAAAGGCGTCCTTTGTACCACAGCACTCCTTCTTCATCTTCGGTGAATCCGCGTACTTTGCATGTACCAATACGACGCTTGATTCCGTTAATACTAGCATTTCCTTTCTGCGCATCTTTGATCTGATTGATCAAAGTGGACTGGAGTTCTATGCTAGCCAAAAATCCTTCACTCACTAATTCCATTCGGAAATCTTCCATTTCCTTTTGCAAACTTGGTTGCTCCTTCAAAATCATGGAGTTCAAGCGGCACGGCAATCTGCTAAGGGCATCTGCTACCACATTGGCTTTACCAGGGTGATAGTGAATGTCCAGGTCGTAATCCTTGATCAGCTCAATCCATCTTCTCTGTCTCATATTCAGCTCCTTCTGAGTGAATATATACTTCAGGCTCTTGTGATCCGAATAAATCTCACAATGGTTTCCCATCAGGTAGTGCCTCCATGTCTTCAGGACTAGAACTACGGCTGCGAGTTCGAGGTCATGGGTTGGGTAATTTTGCTCATGTTGCTTCAGTTGTCGAGATAGATAATATATAACTTTGCCTTCTTGCATTAGCACACATCCGAGACCGATCTTGGATGCGTCACAATACACATCAAAGAGCTTCATGATATCCGGCATGATCAAGATCGGGGCTGAAATCAGTCTCCTCTTGAGTTCTTGGAAACTTGCTTCACATTTGTCGGTCCATTCAAACTTCTTGTCCTTCTTCAGCAATTGGGTCATAGGTCTGGAGATACATGAGAATCCTTCTACGAACTTGCGGTAGTATCCCGCCAATCCGAGAAATGCGCGAACTTGGGTTTGAGTGGTTGGGGCTTGCAAATCTTCTACATCCTTCACTTTGGCAGGGTCAATGGCAATTCCTCCGGCTGATACAATGTGACCGAGGAATCCTACCTCCTGTAACCAGAATTCACATTTGCTAAACTTTGCATATAGCTGATGCTCTCTAAGAGTTCCAAGAATGGTCCTTAGGTGTAGCTCATGTTCTTCTTCCGATTTGGAATAAATCAGAATGCCAACGATAAAAACAACGACAAACTTATCCAGGAAGTCCATAAAAATCTTATTCATGAGATTCATGAAATAAGCGGGGGCATTGGTTAATCCAAAAGACATGACTGTATACTCGTACAATCCATATCTGGTAGTAAAGGCAGTCTTTGGAATATCCTCTGCGCGAATCTTGAGTTGATGATAGCCAGTTCTAAGATCAATCTTAGAAAACACTTTGGCACCAGTCAACTGATCAAACAGATCTTCTATCTTGGTCAAGGGGTATTTGTTCTTGATGGTGACATCATTCAACTTCCGATAATCCGTACACAAACGGTTACCTCCATATTTCTTGTCCACAAATAAGACAGGTGATCTCCATGGTGACGCACTTGGTTGAATCAATCCAATTTCCAACATGGAATCCAGTTGCTTCTTCAGTTCTGCCAGTTCCGACGGGTTCATACTATAGTGTCTCTGGGCTATGGGTCCAGTTCCGGGGATTAGTTCGATGATAAACTCGATATCCCGATCTGGGGGCATACCGGGCAAAACATCCGGGAATACATCGGGGTATTCACAGACTAGCCGGACTTGGTCAATGGTAGGTTGGGATATACTCTTGTTGCATTTGAATTGGCGAGGTAAGGTTTTAGGTATATGCTCGACTGATATTCCGGTTGTACTGGTCATAGTTATGGCTTTCTTGGCACAGTCAATCAATCCTTTATGTTTGGACATCCAATCCATTCCTAGTACTACTTCCAAACCTTTAGTTCCGAGTACTATCAGGTTAGCATAAAAATCTATGCCATGGATTCGGATAGGGACGGCTTTGCAAATTTGCCTAGCCTTGGTGGTTGACCCGGGAATTTGAACAATCTTAACATGCTTCAGTTTGGTTGGTTGAATTTTACTAGTGCATGCAAATTCTTAGGTGACACATGAGTGCGATGCACCAGAATCAAACAACACTCGACCAAGTACTGAATTAACAGAAAACAAACCCAGCACGACGTTTGGCGCTTCCTGAGCTTCTTCAGCATGCATGAGAAAAAGATGGCCATTGCGGTTGAGTGAATTCCCTGGGGCAAATCTCCTTCCTGGCTGAACACGACGCTGCTGCTGAGGTGGGGCATTGGTATTGGGGGATGCGGCATTCTTCTTGTTGGGGCACTCGTTGGAGTAGTGACCCTTATTTCCACAATCATAACAAGTCACATGTGACTTGTCCTTTGCTGCTACAGGCACAGCATTGCTTCCAGTCCTCGGGGCAGTGTTGGTGTTGGCGGTGGCATTGTTGGTGTTGAACTTGGGTGGGGCACGGTTGAAATTGCTAGAGTTGCCAGGCTTGTTGTGATTTCCTCCGGTTCTAGGGTTTCCACGGTTGGGATAAGTCGAACGGTTCATCGGGGGTCTGTTGGTTCTTGGGGCAAATCCTGGAGATGGGTTAGGGCGATACTTTGGGGTCTGATGGGTTCCTGGCTGATGCATCAGGCGACGCATGCAGTTCTCATTGTCTTGGTTGATCTTTCCTTCCATCTGGATGGCAGAGTCGACAAGGGCTTCAATATCAGCAAAGGGGATATTGACTAACACTGTCTACATCTCATCATGCAGACCATTTAGGAATCTCTCTTTCTTCTTGGCTTCGGTGTCGATCTCATCCGGGGCATACCTAGCTAATGACAAAAATTTCTCACGGTATTCCACTACAGTCATCCTTCCTTGCTTCAGTTCTCTGAACTCGTCTCTCATCCTCTTGATTAAACCCGGTGGCACATGGGTTCTGCTGAACTTGACCTTGAATTCCTCCCAGCTCATCATCTGTCCTCCGGTCATTGTGCAAACACTGTTCCACCATGCCTTGGCATCTCCTGCTAGTTAGTGGGTGGCGAACAGAACTTTCTCGTTGGCTTCCACTCCGAAGACTTCTAGGTTATTCTCCATGGTCTGTAGCCAATCGTCGGCATCTAGGGGTTCTTCTGACTTAGTGAAAACAGGTGGGTTGGTATTCTGGAAGTTTTTGAGCTTAGATCCATGGTTGTCCTGATTTCCATGGCCTTGGTTGTTGTGGGCAAGATGAGCTATCTGTTGCAGGGTGGCTAGGTTCGCTTGACGTTCCGCTCTTTTAGCTTCACGGTCAGAAGTCAACATTTGCAGGATCTGCAACATCGGGTCCGGGGATGAACCACTTCCTCCGTGTGGCATCTGAAGATTGAGATAGATCATGAGAAAAGAGGGAATTTTCTAAGGTTTTGGGGCTTTGAAAAGTTTTTAAAGTTTGACTCGGATTTTAAGAACCATTCTGGAAACGTATGGTTTTAAGAACCATTCTGGAAACTACGATACATTGGGACCGAATACTACTCACTACGCTAGTGCTCAAGTGCTACTACTCCTCGGAGTCGGTGTAGTCGTCATCCTCATCATCCTCATCATCATCGATCAAGGCGTAATCGTCCTCATCGGTGAAGAAATCCATAGCCTGATCCTCCAGAAAATCATCATCATCGCTGAGATAGGAGTAGGGGTCTCCACAAAGATCTTCTCCTGCATTCTCCCTTTCCTCCAACTGCATGTCTCTCTCGTGGATGGTCTCCTCCAAAGACGAGATGCGGTGGGGAAGACGGGCAATGATGCGCTCCTTCTTATCGAGCTGACGGAGATGAGACTTGCGATCCTTCGCTAGCATGGTGATGGTTTGGTCCTTCGTCTTGATGATGGCAGACTTGTGGTTGGAGTAGTCACGGCAGTTATCCAACTCCTGATGACAATCGTACATCATGAAGCTAAGGTGGTCCAATTGGGTCTTCAGCTCGTGATGGTATGGGGCTTCCAGTGGTTGTCCATTAGCATCACGCCTTGGGAAAAACTCAAAGCGCGTACCCTTGATCTGATTGATACTCTGCCCACACAGACGGGAAAGAGCTTCATGCATGGCCCTGACAAGTCCATCGAGCCAGTTGTTCTCTCGCAAGGTAAACTTAATTCCTTCCGTAGTGGGAGGTTCAATCTTTCCTCGGAGACTTGCAACAATTAGCCACTGCAGATCTTCTCCTCCTTGATCATTGAGCTGAGCTCCGAAGAACTCGGGGTGCGGACGCTCCAGAAGTTCGAAAAGTTGGTCCAAATCCCTCTCAAATATAAGGTCTCCTCCATTCCCCAACTGATAAAACTTGCTGTACTTCACGTCCATCTAGAAGAATATAATATGAGTAAGTTAGTAGAGTGATCAAGTGTGTCAAAATTTTATGTATTTTGTAAGAGTTTTTGAGGAACATGAATTATCATGAAAGAATCAAAGGGATAAGAATGAGAATAAGTTTTTGTAAATATTTGTTTTCTTTGGTTTTGAAACTAATTTTTTGATTCAAACGTCCAGTCTAACTAGGGTCTCCTATGATCAAGATGGCTCTGATACCAACTTGTCAACACCCGGATTTTTAATCCCAGATGCCTGTTATGCCATACATCGCAATCCCAGGATTACCATTTTTGCGAGACATAACAAAATTGGATACCATAGTACATCATCCATTACAAACCGTACATAAGTTCTTACACAAATAGGGATCTCATGATCCAGTTCTTAATACAACTTCAAGCAGTGGAATACGTAATAATAACGGTAGCATAGGCGAAGCTCCATCTTCGGGGTCACAGGCAATGCTGACGATGGGAGATGATCCTAGTTGTCGTAACCTTCCTGGGGTCCATCCTCCAGGTACTCCTCTTCATAGTCTGGCCATGGGAATAGCCAGGGACAAAGCCATGAGTACTCTTTGAGTACTAGCAAACTAATACTAACAAGTGAAAGGGGTTTTGATAATAGGACACTAGGCTCTAGGGTTGTTTTGCAAGAAGCCAAATTTATCTCTACTAAGTTCAGGAGCAAGAGAAGCTAGTCACAATTTTATAACTCCTAAGCGGGAACTTGTATCTCATGTCACAACTTTGTTGTGGTCAAGTCAAAGTCTTAATTCATTTCACAAGTCATTTTGAAAAGTCTGATGGGGGAACAGTATGGCCACTCCAACTGTCCATAACCGCGGACGCGGCTATTCGAATAGTTTGACACTCTGCAGAGATTGTACACTTTCACCACAACATTCGATACATCCGTCAGGAACAAATCCTGAATTCACCATACTCAGTATGAGGATAATCAATCCTAACCTTTCAATTACACGCCCTAGTATAAGCACCTCTCCTGTGAGTTTGGCCTCCCAACCATGACCAACTGTCATCTTGGGTACTGCACAGGTGGACAATCTTCACAAGGTAGCCTCAGCTCATACCTTGGCCGTGAGGGAACTAATACTAAGGTATATAAGTTTCCAGTCAAGCCCTACCCAATTCTCGGGTATTGTGGTTGTACGATAAAATTGGAATGGTATCGCATCCAAACAACCATCAATTTTATAAAGGGCTAAGGCTCATGCCTCAATATTTTCATCACCATAAATCATCTGGTGTTCGGAAACACATGTCCAAAACAATTCAATAGAATGGTCCATCATTCCAAGGTTTTCATAATCATTTTTCCACCAAGTATTCCCATCTAAAGTTGATCAAGTTTTATGCTTAGCACTAGCATCTACCAGTGGGTGTCAGTACTAATGAGGGGTTGTAAACTAGTATAGTTTCAACTAGGTTCAATCTTATGCCTTGGGATGATATCAAGATTATCTAGCGTAGGCCAAATTTTATGCTCTTTATGCAACCTTCAAGTATCTTTCTAGTATCTACAAATCACTTAAGTAAACTCTAAGTAATAGCATTGATAAATAAATAAAGTATAAAGCTTGTAAGTAAAAACTAGGATTGGTTTATCAAGTGGGTAGGATCATCTATGCTTAAGGCATATAGTTGGCAGGGTGACAAGCAAGTATTGGCTTGCATAGGTCAACTTGATTAGTAAGGCTTGCATCAGTATCTATAAGCTTGCTACATTACAAGTGTTAGCTTGCACATTCAACTAGTAGTATTAGGCTTGCCTTGTGCAGAGCAGTGATTGAAGTTCTCCTCCTTCCTCCTCGTATCCTTGGTCGGTACTAGCGTCTATAAATAAATACGATGTACACAATCACCAAACAATACTTAACTACTTGCAATCATCACACAAAAGGGTCCTACAGATGATCTAACATCATCACTAACATTACAAGATTAAAGCTTGGTTTAATTCCTTTTATTTTTAGAAAAGTAATTTCTACTCATTGAAAAACGAGAAAATTCCTTATTTGACACTACTTCTCAATATAATTCCTTATTTGACATTAAATTTTTTTCACTTCCTTATTTGACCACTTGTGTAAATTTTTTGCCTTATGTGACACTCTAGTGTATTTTGAGAGCTAACAGGGTTAACTGAGAACCTACAAAGACGTTTTTGCCCTTGGTGCATAATTTAGCAAAATTACAAAAAATGTTGTTGTTGTTTACGTGTGCACCTGAGACTCGATCGTACATGTCAATCACTTAGGAAACCTGACGCAGTGGCTCTAAAACTAAACCAAACATGGACTGTACCCGGTCAACGTGAGCTCACATGTGTACTAGTGGTTGCATCCTGCGGCTGGTTCTCGTGGAAGGAGTTGCTTGACGATGATGTATTCGAAAGGGTCCAAGCCATGAACTGGCTCACCACCAGGTCGAGGTATGCGTCGCCGGCAGCCCGGTCAGCTCACGAGGCATCTTCTCGACGAGCACCAGTACCTCCATTCGTCCTTCCCCGCGTACCCATACGTCATGTCCAGATGGAAACCTGCTTGGCTGTGTGAACAACACGCACACGGCACCGCACCACCTCGCCACGAGGACATCCCCAGCTTCAAAATGCACGAACGCGTTGTACTCAATGCCGGCCGGCAGTCGCGATTCATGAACAGGCTCCCTGCAGCTGCTTAGCTCCGCCGCCGGTCGCGCTCTGTCCCCCCGCTGGAGCCCGCTTCCCATTCCCCTCTCTAGCGGTGATCATGCTTCGTTCCACCCGTTGCCTGGACCTCCTTGCCCCTCCTGCTGCCAAGCCTTTGCTCCCCTCAACAGCCCCACCTTGGCATCCGGGTCTCTCTGCCTGCCACCGTGCTTGGTGCGCCACCCATGTGAGAGGCCCCTTGGTCCATGGTGCCTAGGCTCACGCCGCCGCGGCCACCACCGCTGCAGCGAGCAAGCAAGCCACCAGTGCCACACCGCCGCCACTACAGTTCATGTGGGGTGGGTGTGGTTTGGTCTGTTTGGTCTAGCCTGTTAGACATGACGAGTCAAACGAATTAAACCAGGGGTATTTGGGTCCAGCCGGAAATAATTTGACGGAAAAATTTAACGGAATATATGGTAGTGTCATATAAGGCAAAATATTTACACAATTGGTCAAATAGGGAAGAGAAAAAAATTTAGTGTCAAATAAGGAATCATATTTGGAAGTAGTGTTAAATAAGGAATTCTCTCTTGAAAAACTACTTCAGATTTAATATTCTCCAAACCAAACATGGGATCATGTTGACACATTTCATCACCACATATTGTAGTCCATGGGAATATGATTTAAAGTGGTGTCACAATTTAATAAGGTTTTACCCTTTTATTTTAATTAAAGAAGTGACTAGAAATGCTTATGTGGCATTCTTTTATTACTTAAACATTATTTATGTAAGTAAACCCATATATTTTTATATATTGTGAAAGGTATGGTTAAATGTGATTTTTGAGAGTTGGAATCAACTCAAAAGCTATTATGGTTTTAATTTGAAAAATGTTTGAATGGAGAAAAGCTTCTACCTTGTTATTTTTACCAAGGATGATCTACAGATCCAAATGACTTGAATCCAACGGGCTTGGATTCAGCACTTCCAGACCTTTCTAACAAAATTGGTTTCACTCAATTTGGTTCAATGAATCGACCTGGGTTGATATTTGAAACTAGGTACAGAAGTGTGTTTGAAATAAAATGGAAAAGGTTAAATTCAAATAACTGGGTTGCGCGGGAAATGATACTGGGTCGGCCTGCTAAGCACAGCGCTTACGCGGGCTGGTTAAGTTGTTGTCCCCACGCGTCACTGAGACGAGGGGGTGCGAAGCGGTATGGGGCGATGTGGTGCGTTCGATCTGGTTCTAATCCAACGGCTGAGAGTCATCGTCGACGTTGGGCAACGCCGGCGAGACAGAAACCTAGCGCGGCCAGTGGGGGTCGTTGGGGGCTCACCGGGGTTCAGGCGAGGGTCATCGAGGCGGGCAAACGATGAAGTCGACGACGGCGAACCTCCTGGTACCGGTAGCTTCTCCTGGGGCGGCTCTAATCGCTGGCCCCCTTCTTCTCCAGCAGCGGCAGGCTCCGGCAAAATTCCGGCGAAGTGCTGCTCGCCTTGCTCCGGCAAAAGGGTGGAACGATCAGTGAGGAGAGGGGAGTGAGATGGTGTGCTCAATTCGGCTGGGGGTGGCCTCTATTTATAGTCGCGACGACGAGACCGAACGGGATGGGAAGGCGACGGTGGCGACATGGCTATGGGCGGCTAGAGGCATGGCCGGCGGTGGCGATCGCTTGGTGGTCTCCTGGCGATGCTCTACGGCTTTAATGCGCGCATAGGGACGGTGCGGTTTGGTCTGGAACGCGCGATGCTCTGCGCGGCAGAGGCGGCGTCTTCGACGGCGAGCGGTGACTGTGCGTCATTGGGTGGCGAACGGGGATGTCTGGAGGTCTCCTGGGTCGGTGGCGATCATGTATGCACGCGGCAAGGGCTGCGCGCGGTCTGTGGGCGTCGGTTGAGCGTGGCGCTCTGGCGCATGCTCGGCATGGTTGTTGGCGAGCTAGGCGCGGTTCGTGCGTGTGGTCCAGGGGTTGGCAAGGTTCGAGCGTTGGACAGAGAGTGGCGGTGAAGTGTTGGCTGCCTCCTAGACATGTTGTTTAGGCTTGGTGCTTGCTCTGGCTAGCTAGCCATGGTCGGTTGGCAATGGGGTGCTCGGGTTGGCATGGCATGGGGCAAAGGGTAGGGTCTAGGGTTTGTCCAAGCACTGGTTGGCACTGAGGGAGACAAGGGTGATCAATGGTGAACATTGCTTAGCCAAGTTACTGCTCAAAACAGTGAAGTTAGGCCAGTTTGATTTGCTGCCTCCAAGTGTTTGATGAAATGGCCGCAAGAATTCAAGTTTTGAATTTTGAAAAGATTTTTGGTGGGTGTGTTAGGTTGGTGCTAGTGAGTCTGCAGATGCTTGGGTTTTGAAATTTGATCTGGTTTGAGTAGTTTTTGAAAAAGTGGGATCTTCCCATATGATAAAGATTCAATTTTGAATTGTCATTTAAACTATGCATTTGAATGTTTCTGGATGATCACAAAGTGGGCCTTGATACTTTGTTATGAGTACAATCAAGGGGTGCAAAGATCCAAACAAGTTTCTGTTAAGTTCTGAAAGTTTGAGACAGCCAAAGTAGGCATGGGAGTTAAATTGGTCAAAATGACCATTCACTAATTTTGTTTGTTTTGATTTACTTGTCTTTGAGAAATGTTTGGGAATTTTTTAGATGATGTTTATTTCACCTAGGCATCCATTTACAAGCAAAGAAACACACAAACAAGGTGGTTCAAAAGAATTCAAATTGGAATGCATACCCACATGCATGCTTTCATATTTTTATTTAGAAAAATTTTTGTTATCCCTAATTTTGATGATTCTAGTTTAGTATTTTTGGGATGTTACAGTTTTCAAACTATTTTGTGGTTATATACTGATAAGTTTAGACCCCTTAACGTTGTTATGCAAGTGTTTGCTTGTGTGTTGATTGCTTATGATTGCTTGCTTATGTGCCTATTGTTTGCTTCATATAGTTATCGGTAGTATTACCTCTATCGTCTTTCTATCTATAACTCATCTATTCTACCCAAAGAAATTCCACCATTAAACCATAGAGATTGGAGCACATAAAAAAATTCCCACTAGCTAGATTATATTGGATTCACATGACATAGTAGTAATAGTAGACATAGACTGGATGGTTAAATAAGAAGCTCGAATTATTGATGCACAACTTGATACTACACTCACAATCCTAGAGGGAGGAAGAACAAGATATAGATTATCAACTAGCCTTAGAGATGCAAGTTTAATTTTCTTATGGGGGTTAGCCTCGATAGCAACACCCACACCTTGCTAGCCATTTCGAATCTCGGGACGAGATTCATATTAAGGGGTTTAGTCTGTCACATCCCAAGATTTTAGAAATTGGGACTAGAAAAAAATTGTATATGCATGACATTCATCAGCATTGCATTGCATATTTGCATCAAGAAAAATTTCTAAATCGAAATAAAGGACTAAAACCCTAAATAGTATATGCCACTTTGTTCCTAAAGGGAATTAAATTGGATTTATAAAAACCCACTATTTCTAAGGCAGCAATTATTGCTAAATTATAGCCTAAAAAGATCCAATAAATATTACAAATTTTTTGAAACAAAATTGATCTTATTTGGAGCTATTATGAAAATGTTATGGAATAAATACAAACAAATAAAGATATAAATAAAATGGAATATAAAAGGATTTATAAATCCACTATTTGCAAACTTGTAAAAAATTATAAATATGATTCTACAATGATCTATTCGATTTTAGAAAATTTTAGAAACAAGAATCGTGTCATTTGGAGTTCGTATGCAAAAGTTATGAGGGAAACACATAAATAGAAAATAGAAAAAAGGAAAAAGAAAAAGAAAAAAATCCTAAGTGGGCTGGCCCATTCAGCCACCGGAGAGCTACACACGCGTACGGGAGAAGGCATCGATGCCTTGTTTGCTTTAATTTCTGTGCAAATCAGTTTTTCTGAAACCTATCTCTATTCAAACTCTTATAACTTTTAATCTACAACTCCAAATCGACTTCCGTTTGTTTCTACTTGTTCCCTACTCCAAAAAATATCTCTCCACCATCCTAAACCTCCATATAAACCCATGGATCCATAGCTGTATGAGTTACTCTTCTCGAAATCCCTAATCTACACATATTCGGATCTTATTTCGTTTATTCACCCATCTAGACTTCGTCGTTTGCCTTCAGGCAAAACATGAAAGTTGTAGATCTCGTCGAAGTATTTCAATCCCAACAAACCTCACCTCTTTTCATCCACCACAGCCGGAGAATTTCGCACCGCAATCTTTCAGATATGACGGTGTAAATCCGAGATGTACTCGCGCTCGTTTCTCAAAATCCAAATTCCTTTGGTGAAAAGGTAGGACTAATGATTCCTCACAACTTTCATGTTGTAAGTTTTTCAATTTGACCTATGGATTTGTCTCTCTAAAACAGATCTATTTCTTGTCAATTCTGAGCCAAAATCGGGTCAATCTCCTCTCCTAGCCACTAGATCTCATCCCGACGGTCAAGATTAGAGATTATCAATGAAGGGGTACGAGCCAAACAGATCTCGCCACGTGTCAAGCGAGGTCAGCCCAGCGTCCTGATCAACGTAGAATATTCCCAGGGAATATTCCCTGTAGATTTGAAATTGAATTTAAATTGCAGGAAATTGTGTAAACTTGCAAAAATCATATAAAAATATTTGTATATCCAAAAATAGCAAATAATATATCAATGAATTCAGAAAAACATGTAGAATATTAATATGACATTAGATCTAACCTTTACAGTATGGGTTTACTGTAGTAATTTAATTAGTTTTAATGGTCTTTTAGGTTAATAAATTCATAGGAAATTATCTGTAGCTCCGAAAAATATGAACAATATATGAAATTGAAGCTACTATAATGTAGATTAATATTATATGGTTGGATCCAGCCTTTGTGAATTATTCACCCCGTAGTTATTTAATTAGTTTTAATGGCTTTAGAAATCATTAAATTCATAGTATATTATTTGCATATCAAAAAAATATAAATAATATACCGATGGAAAGCTAGTTCCATGTAGATCATCAATATGAAAATGGTTCAGGAAAATACTGTAAGGTTCTACAGCAATTAAATAAATAGATTAATGGCTTATTTAGAGTATTAAAATCATAGTAATTCGAGTACTGCTCAGAAAATTACAAATAATATGTCCCTGGAATCACAATTCCGTGGAGATTACAGATATAATTTTTGTTTGATTTTTAGGAAACAGAAACTATATAAATGATTTAAAATCCAAACACTATTTAAATCATAGAAAAAGATTTACAGCTCCGATTAAGGTGAATCCAATTGATAATGGTTCGTATTAATGCCCTCTATCTAGTACACTTTAGATGAAAATTTAATTCGACAATAAGGACAGAAGTTACAACAGATCTGTTAAAACACCAATAATGGCAAGTAATTATTAATAACAAATACCTCATTGCATTAATCGATCTCTTGCATGCATCATGTATTCTAGTAATGTTCAGCGAAATAATTACAACCATTGTGACATATTAAATTGTCATGCATGCATTTGTTCATCATTGTTTTCTTGTATTGTGCATAATTGCATTGTTTTGAATGGTGTGTTTGTTGTGCATTTGTTTTAATCGATAGATTGCGAGGAGTGCAACGTTTGTGATTGTGATGAGTGCAATCTTCTCTATTGTGAGGATTATTTGATCGACTACATCTTCAACAACAAAGGCAAGTAGAGCTATCATAAATGTCCTATTATTTTTCCTATGCATGTAGTATCTCCATGACTTGATTCCTTTGAGCCATCGTATTGTAGTTGCTTAGCCATGCTTATTAGATGCACAAAAAGGGAATTCATGATTGATTATGGTATGGAAAAGTTATGTTTTGTTATAATTAAAACAACTGAAATTTAATGAATCTCCTGGGTGTGATGGATTGATGTTTTTGGATGGTTTATTGCGGAAAGCACACCTAGGCTTCAGAGATTGGACAGGTTTCTTGTGTAGTAGCTTCCAGTACAGCCGCATGTCATTATTTGTCTTGACTTAGTAAGTTGTGGGAACCTGAACCGACGTGACTAGCAGATGTAGGGGATGTAGGTTGGTATGGGTCCGTCCTGAGGGCTCAGGGTTCTGCTTCTGAAAGGTTTCGTCTTGGTTTTCTCCCTACCATGGCACAAAATGAGTGTAATGGTAAGAGCGGGTTGACTGGGTCGTGCGGGTAAAGTGTACAACCCCTGCAGGGTGTCTAAACTGAGTACTTAGCCGTGTCCCCGGTTATGGACAACTATGAGCAACTGGGCCTGGAACTGTTTGGAAGATCTCACTCATCCCAATTTCTTAATTACTAAAACTTGATGGGTGAACATGGGTTTAGAAGCATACGAAAGCTGAACTGTCTTATTTCTACATGGGTTTATGCTGGTATGTCCTTAGAAGATTGTTTTTAACAGATAAAAGTATTTTGAAAGTAGTAAAAAGTTAAATTTATTTTAGCAAATGAGCCTGAACTCCACCTAGCCAAATATGCATATAGTTGATAGATCCTTTGTACTCATTAGTTCTACTTGCCAATACATTCAAAGTATTGACCATTCGTGGCTGCAACGTTTCATCTTGCAGGTTGTTCCGTTTCTGAGTGATCGTTTATAGGTCGCGAGACTCCACTCAACGATTGTTCACCTATGGCACATTTGAAGAATGGAGATCTACCTTGTTATTGTTTCTGCTATGTACTTATGTAATATAATGTAAATTCTGGATCATATTCGTTGTATTTATGATGTACAGTTATATTTGGTATCATTTTGTACTGTGTGTGCCAGTGAACCGATCCAGGGATTGGCACTATACACATGAACTCAGCCTTATCAGGCGAGGGTGTTACAAGATGGTATCAGAGTTGTGCATTGACTATAGGATCGTGACCTTAGAAATGGATTAGTAATAGAAGACCTCTATTAGGAGAACTATCATATTTTCTACTTACTAGAGTTCTTATATTTCTTGTCTGTCTTTTCTAGAACCTCTTCTTATTCAAAATTGTAGTTGTCCATTCTTTTGATACCTATATGAGAGTTGTCCTATAAGTGAAATAATAAATAGGATGACACAAATGAACGTCTCATCATGTTTGGTTAGATCTGGACCACCATATTTTATCTCTTTAGGAGATCATCACTATCGTGTTAGCATATTAATCTTACCAACTTATGTGGTATGACAATATTAGTTGCTTGCTTGTTTGTATTGAGCTATTTTGTGTGATGTCTTGTTTAGGATCTGCTATTTTGAAACTCTAAAGTTGCTGGAGTATTGGTTATGTTTTAAAATCATTTTAATGGTGTGATTTGAATAAAATTCGTCAGATTACTGCTGTAGTTTTGTACCTGACCTGTTGTATCGCGCGATTTTTCATATTTTATTGATAACTCATAAAATTCTAAAAAATAGGATCTGGAGTGAAATTACCTGTAGTACATGCACAAACATTGGCTAAAATTCCTGACGAGTTTAAATTGGTTAGAAAAATTCGTAAAGTCTGTTGTACAGTTTTGACAAATTTTGTTTATTGCTTATTTGTTGCTATGTTTTACTATAGTATTGTTCCTATAGTTTTCAAAATATTTTGTGGTTATATACTGATAAGTTTAGACCCCTTATCGTTGTTATGCAAGTGTTTGCTTGTGTGCTGATTACTTATGATTGCTTGCTTATGTGCCTATTGTTTGCTTCATATAGTTATCGGTAGTATTACCTTTATCGTCTTTCTATCTATAACTCATCTATGCTACCCAAAAAAATGCCACCATTAAACCATAGAGATTGGAGGACACAAAAAAATTCCCACTAGCTAGATTATATTGGATTCACATGACATAGTAGTAATAGTAGACATAGACTGGATGGTTAAATAAGAAGTTCGAATTGTTGGTGCACAACTTGATACTACACTCACAATCCTAGAGGGAGGAAGAACAAGATATAGATTATCAACTAGCCTTAGAGATGCAAGTTTAATTTTCTTAAGGGGGTTAGCCTCGACAGCAACACCCACACCTTGCTAGCCATTTCGAATCTTGGGACGAGATTCATATTAAGGGGGTTAGTCTGTCACATCCCAAGATTTCAGAAATTGGGACAAGAAAAAAAATTATATGCATGACATTCATCAGCATTGCATTGCATATTTGCATCAAGAAAATTTCTAAATCGAAATAAAGGACTAAAATCCTAAATAGTATATGCCACTTTGTTCCTAAAGGGAATTAAATTGGATTTATAAAAACCCACTATTGCGAAGGCAGCAATTATTGCTAAATTATAGCCTAAAAATATCCAATAAATATTACAAAATTTTTGAAACAAAATTGATCTTATTTGGAGCTATTATGAAAAAGTTATGGAATAAATACAAACAAATAAAGATATAGATAAAATGGAATATACAAGTATTTATAAATCCACTATTTGCAAACTAGTAAAAAATTATAAATATGATCCTACAATGATCTATTCGATTTTAGAAAAATTTAGAAACACGAATCGTGTCATTTGGAGTTCGTATGCAAAAGTTATGAGGGAAACACATAAATAGAAAATAGAAAAAAAGGAAAAAAATCCTAAGTGGGCCGGCCCATTCAGCCACCCGAGAGCTACACACGCGTACGGGAGAAGGCATCGATGCCTTGTTTGCGTTAATTTCTGTGCAAATCAGTTTTTCTGAAACCTATCTCTATTCAAACTCTTATAAATTTTAATCTATAACTCCAAATCGACTTCCGTTTGTATCTACTTGTTCCCAACTCCAAAACCTATCTCTCCACCATCCTAAACCTCCATATAAACCCATGGATCCACAGTTGTATGAGTTACTCTTCTCGAAATCCCTAATCTACACATATCCGGATCTTATTTCGTTTATTCACCCATCTAGACTTCGTCGTTTGCCTTCAGGAAAAACATGAAAGTTGTAGATCTCGTCGAAATATTTCTATCCCGACAAACCTCACCTCTTTTCATCCACCACAGCCGGAGAATTTCGCACCGCAATATTTTAGATATGATGGTGTAAATCCAAGATGTACTCGCGCTCGTTTCTTCAAATCCAAATTCCTTTGGTGAGAAGGTAGGACTAATGATTCCTCACAACTTTCATGTTGTAAGTTTTTCAATTTGACCTATGTATTTGTCTCTCTAACACAGATCTATTTCTTGTCTATTCTGAGCCAAAATCGGGTCAATCTCCTCTCCTAGCCACTACATCTCATCCCGACGGTCAAGATTAGAGATTATCAATGAAGGGGTACGAGCCAAACAGATCTCGCCACGTGTCAAGCGAGGTCAGCCCAGCGTCCTGGTCAACGTAGAATATTCCCAGGGAATATTCCCTGTAGATTTGAAATTGAATTTAAATTGCAGGAAATTATGTAAACTTGCAAAAATCATATAAAAAGATTTGTATATCCAAAAATAGCAAATAATATATCAATGAATTCAAAAAAACATGTAGAATATTAATATGACATTATATCTAACCTTTATAGTATGGGTTTACTGTAGTAATTTAATTAGTTTTAATGATCTTTTAGGTTAATAAATTCATAGGAAATTATCTGTAACTCCGAAAAATATGAACAATATATCAAATTGAAGCTACTATAATGTAGATTAATATTATATGGTTGGATCCAGCCTTTGTGAATTATTCACCCCGTAGTTATTTAATTAGTTTTAATGGCTTTATAAATCATTAAATTCATAGTATATTATTTGCATATCAAAAAAATATAAATAATATACCGATGGAAAGCTGGTTCCATGTAGATCATCAATATGAAAAATTTTCAGACAAATACTGTAAGGTTCTGCAGCAATTAAATAAATAGATTAATGGCTTATTTAGAGTATTAAAATCATAGTAATTCGAGTACTGCTCAGAAAATTACAAATAATATGTCCCTAGAATCACAATTCCGTGGAGATTACAGATATAATTTTTGTTTGATTTTTAGGAAACAGAAACTATATAAATGATTTAAAATCCAAACACTATTTAAATCATAGAAAAAGATTTACAGCTCCGATTAAGGTGAATCCAATTGATAATGGTTCGTATTAATGCCCTCTATTTAGTACACTTTAGATGAAAATTTAATTCGACAATAAGGACAGAAGTTACAACAGATCTGTTAAAACACCAATAATGGCAAGTAATTATTAATAACAAATACCTCATTGCATTAATCGATCTCTTGCATGCATCATGTATTCTAGTAATGTTCAGAGAACTAATTACAACCATTGTGACATATTAAATTGTCATGCATGCATTTGTTCATCATTGTTTTGTTGTATTGTGCATAATTGCATTGTTTTGAATGGAGTGTTTGTTGTGCATTTGTTTTGATCGATAGATTGCGAGGAGTGCAACATTTGTGATTGTGATGAGTGCAATCTTCTCTATTGTGAGGATTATTTGATCGACTACATCTTCTACAACAAAGGCAAGTAGAGCTATCATAAATGTCCTATTATTTTTCCTATGCATGTAGTATCTCCATGACTTGATTCCTTTGAGCCATCATATTGTAGTTGCTTGGACATGCTTATTAGATGCACAAAAAGGGAATTCATGATTGATTATGTTAAGGAAAAGTTATGTTTTGTTATAATGAAAACAACTGAAATTTAATGAATCTCCTGGGTGTGATGGATTGATGTTTTTGGATGGTTTATTGCGGAAAGCACACCTAGGCTTCAGAGATTGGACAAGTTTCTTGTGTAGTAGCTTCCAGTACAGCCGCATGTCATTATTTGTCTTGACTTAGTAAGTTGTGGGAACCTGACCCGACGTGACTAGCAGATGTAGGGGATGTAGGTTGGTATGGGTCCGTCCTGAGGTCTCAGGGTTCTGCTTCTGAAAGGTTTCGTCTTGGTTTTCTCCCTACCATGGCACAAAATGAGTGTAATGGTAAGAGCGGGTTGACTGGTCGTATGGTAAAGTTTACAACCCCTGCAGGGTGTCTAAACTGAGTACTTAGCCGTGTCCCCGGTTATGGACAACTATGAGCAACTGGGCCTGGAACTGTTTGGAAGATCTCACTCATCCCAATTTCTTAATTACTAAAACTTGATGGGTGAACATGGGTTTAGAATTATACGGAAGCTGAACTGTCTTGTTTCTACATGGGTTTATGCTGGTATGTCCTTAGAAGATTATTTTTAACACATAAAAGTATTTTGAAAGTTGGAAAAAGTTAAATTGCTTTTAGCAAATGAGCCTAAACTCCACCTAGCCAAATATGCATATAGTTTATAGATCCTTTGTACTCATTAGTTCTACTTGCCAATACATTCAAAGTATTGACCATTCGTGGCTGCAACGTTTCATGTTCACTCGTGGAAAAAGGGGCTCTAGTCCCGGTTTTGGGCCCGGGACTGCGAAAATGGGACTAGAGCCCCCCCCCCCTCTAGTCCCGGCTGGCAAAGGCCCAAGAATCGATAATGACCATGTGGTTGTTTCAGCCATGAGGTGGAACCCTCTAGTCCCGGGCTGTAACACCACCCGGACTAAAGGTTTCTCCATGTAGAAACACTACATTTCTGCCGTGGCGTAGATTGTATTTCCTTTTTTTGCCATTTTGTTCCTTTTTCGCTTTTGTGTTTCACTATAACTTAACAAACATATATTTCAAGAGACATATTATACGCTACTACATACACACTACACGTCGATGCATTTATATAAGATCGATCCCTTGCAAGCATACATATAATCAATCATATCAAAAGGAAGAAATGTTTTGAAAATTACATGGGCATTGATGATTATATATATCATATGAGCTACATGGAGATGACTAAGGCAAATCGAGTTCCACGTCATTCGCATAATGCTCTCCATGTACATCAAGGACTTCCTTCATCATAAATCCCGACTCCTCTTGAATTGCTCTTATATGCGCTGGTCGGCTCTAGTGTCTCCGCAAATCATAAATATAATGTGAGTCAACTTTCGCTCCTTTGGTCAACTCATGGATGTACTCAGACGTAGTATCCACATAAATGAGTTCCGGTGGCTGTAAACTCTTCGCCATTTTATAAGTTAGCTCCTCTTTGAATGGACCTGGTATTTTCTGTCTGAACCGTGTCCAACACCTCCTCGGCAAAGAAAATGAACAAAGGAGTTATTAGTTACTTGATATCAGGAAATGAATGAAAGAGGACGATATAATGCGATAATGATTGAAATTACTTATGGAGCATTGCTTTCACATCGCTCCACTTCTCTTGGTCCCAACTTAATGAGTCGTGGACTTCGACTAGGGACTTGTCAACTTGAATGTTTAGCAAGATCCAGTGGAATCTGCGGATATTTACATAAGCATACATGCATAGCTCATCCAGTAAGCAAAAATAAAATGTGTACAAGATATAAACACTCACTTGAAGTTGTAAGGAAATAGTATTTACTTAACAAAATTATGCTCGGTTAAGAACCTGGACAGGTCTTCCTCCACGTCTTTGGGGTGATTCTTTAATGTATATTCATTAATGATATATGAGTCAATGAACCCAATGTCGTATCTTCTTGCTCTTTTGCATTCAAGCATCTTCATTCTGCGGAATATAATATCATCATACAAAAGGATATATAGTTAGGATAATATATTAAATGCAATGAAGGAGCGAAAGCTACAAACTTAATTATAGAAATAAATAACTTACAGTCAGTAGCAACCAATGATAGATTTGTCGAGGGAGCGCTGGTTGTATAACTGAAATAGTTCGGTCATTTGAACCTGTATCGAGTATGGTTTGAAGTGATGCTCCTTTCTAACCTCTCTCGGGACGGAACAATCCCAATTGAGCATCGTTCATTGCTTGAATAAGGTCTTTGGAGGGTTTTGGAATTTTATCATCAAATAATGTCTTCCCTGTTTCTGGGTCCAAGGATCCCCCGTGCCCGTACCACCAGTGCTTTGACCTCTAGGGCCATCCATCTGTACCAGGAGTGACGCCTCTAGCCCTCATATCCTTCTCCATAGTTTCCCACTTAGGGATGGCACTCTTGTAGCCACATGTCCCCATTTTATGATGGTATTTCTTGTTGGCAGCATTTAACGCGTTCTTTGCCGACTTTGCCTTTGCATTATCAGATTGCTTGTACTGTAAAAAATCGGGCCACTGTTCTCTCAACTTCTCGATTACTCCTTTGAAGTTTGGAGTTTTCTTTTTCGCGACATATTTCGCGTAAAAAAATTTCTTGTGGTTCCGGTACAGTTCAGCCATCTTGCTTAGTGCCCACTCCTTGACTTTTTCTCTTTTATCAAGCCCACCCGGCCTTGGGGTAATACCATCTACCTCAAATTCCTCATACTCTGGAGGTAGTATGAAATGCGCTATGAGCTTCTGCCAAAGGTCATCTTTGGCATCATCGTGACATAGCTGTTGGATTCTTCACCGGGTTTCTTTGACTTATTCCATTCTTGGATGGTGATCGGCAGGTTGTCCCTAACAAGCACCCCGCATTGATTTATAAACATCCTCTGGTGCTTCTCTGGAGCAATCGGTTCACCATCATCATCTATTTCTTCGATGGTGAACCTTTGATTACCATCCAACTTTTTGTTCGGCCCTCATTTCGTTCGAGCTGTCGATTGCTTCGATCCGGTGGGCTAAAATAAGAAGAGAGAGTGATTAATATATATCTAGATCAGTTAATGAATAGAGGTAACACGAGAATTTATATATATATATGTACCTCGCCGGATCCTGTCGAGGGGCCATCATTATTGTTGGCATTTGTTTGCCCTTCGTCCATCTGGTCTTCCCCTTGGTTTTCCTCTAGTCCATCACCGGATGGATTCAGATATGAGGATATCTCTTCCTCGAGCAAAATATCTTCGGCCGTGCCCGTAATAAGAGGAATTTCACCTCTTATCATGCCCTGAAGAAAACCTTCACCGATGCGACCAGGATCTTCGGATGGATCCATGAATTAATTATCTATAACAAAAAGAGAGTTAAACAGGTTAGAAAAAACAATAATCCTAATAACTACAACAATATAATCCTAATTATAATAACTTAAACAAAAAATAACCCTAATCCTAAAGGTCTTCGATCTCGATCTCGATATCGTATTCTACCGAGAAGCACCAAACACCAGAAAAAAATAAAGGGGAAACAATCAACACATGGCATCGATGCAATGCTCAAGAAAGTATGATTATATTACAAGTTGAATTGCATTGAATTGAAACCCTACAACATGCTCGGCAAATTAATCGGGGTTCCGAGGGGTGAAAACCCTAACTCGGGAAAACTCCAGAACATATGAGAGGGGTGCATTTGTTCTTCTAATTATACTTGTCATTTAAGTTGTTGAACAATTCATGATTATAGGTTAAATAGATAGGTTTCAATTTTCTGAACATTTTGATATATTATTTGTATTTTTGTGACTTATAAATTAAAAGTTATTGAATTTACAATATTTAATCAAATTCTGGAATTACTAAAAAGGGTTATTTCATCATTATGACATCAGCAGAGGGGGTTAAACTTTTTGTACCGCTACTAAGCCTAGCCACTATGACTGACCAGTGGGCCGGGGTACTGGCCACCTCAGCATGACACGCAAGGAAGAGGGACCGGGGGGGTTGATTATTTTCACGAGCTGCTGATGGCGTGCGGGCAGCGATTAACGGCGCGCGACGGCCTGGAAGAGGAAGGAAGCAGGAGGGTGCCTGAGGTCAGCGAGGCCGAGGGAGGTCGAGGGAGGTCGAGGGGTCGGTGGAATCGGCTGACCGGCGGCCGAGACGGGAAGGAGCGGACGGAGCTCGGCCAGGCGCGCGATTCCTTCGGTGAGGCTCTGATGCAGACGTGGCGGCAGCGGGGTGGTGGCGGGAGGCGGCCTTGGTGGAATCCGGCAGCACCTCCCCTGCGTCGAGCTCTCGCCGTCGTCTGCGCTCGTCTCCTCGTTTATTTCGCCAAGTGCTGGGTTGGGGGGGCCAAGGGTGGGCGCAAGTTACTTATACCCCCACCCCTTTAGTCCCGGGCTAAGCCACCGCCCGTGACTAAAGGGTCTTTAGTCATGGTAGTGGCTTAACCCGCGACTAAAGACCCTTTAGTCATGAGCTAAGCCAAGGCCCGGACTAAAGGTCTTCATTCGTTTGCTGCACAAGACCCTTTAGTCCCGGGTCCATCCACGACCCGCGACTGTTTGCTTTTTTGTAAATTTTCTTTTTTAATTCAAAACTAATATAAAAACTTTGAAAAATCATATCATTTATTGTAATAATCCAAATAAAACAAATAATATGTCTATTATTATCAGAAAAATATAAAGAATTTTAATATAATATCCATTTATCTGTTTGCATCATTTATAAATTATTTCATTTGTAAATTTTCTTTTTTAATTCAAAACTAATATAAAAACTTTGGAAAATCATATCTTTTATTGTAATAATCCAAATAAAATAAATAATATGTCTATTATTATCAGAAAAATATAAAGAATTTTAATATAATATCCATTTATCTGTTTGCATCATTTATAAATTATTTCATTTGTAAATTTTCTTTTTTAATTAAAAACTAATATAAAAACTTTGAAAAATCATATATTTTCTTGTAATAATCCAAATAAAACAAATAATATGTCTATTATTATCAGAAAAATATAAACAATTTTAATATAATATCCATTTATCTGTTTGCATCATTTATAAATTATTTCATTTGTAAATTTTCTTTTTTAATTCAAAACTAATATAAAAACTTTGAAAAACCATATCGTTTCTTGTAATAATCCAAATAAAACAAATAATATGTCTATTATTATCAGAAAAATATAAAGAATTTTAATATAATATCCATTTATCTGTTTGCATCATTTATAAATTATTTCATTTGTAAATTTTCTTTTTTAATTCAAAACTAATATAAAAACTTTGAAAAATCATATATTTTCTTGTAATAATCCAAATAAAACAAATAATATGTCTATTATTATCAGAAAAATATAAACAATTTTAATATAATATCCATTTATCTGTTTGCATCATTTATAAATTATTTCATTTGTAAATTTTCTTTTTTAATTCAAAACTAATATAAAAACTTTGAAAAACCATATATTTTCTTGTAATAATCCAAATAAAACAAATAATATGTCTATTATTATCAGAAAAATATAAAGAATTATAATATAATATCCATTTATCTGTTTGCATCATTTATAAATTATTTCATTTGTAAATTTTCTTTTTTAATTCAAAACTAATATAAAAACTTTGAAAAATCATATCTTTCATTGTAATAATCCAAATAAAACAAATAATATGTCTATTATTATCAGAAAAATATAATACAAATAAAACAAATAAAAATATCTTTTATTCCCACCTTTTCCCGCCAAGTTTTCCCGCCCTTTTCTTTCTAGCTGGGACTAAAGATATTTCCCGCCATTTCCCAAAGCTTCACGCCAAGTTTTCCCGCCCTTTCCCTCTATATTTAGGGTGATCGTGCCATGGCTATCCACACATCCACACCTTCCTCTCTTAGAACAATGGACAACTCCTACTGGGCCATTCTAACCCTCGAGGAGACCGAGGCGTTGTGCGCCTCCAACTACCCTTGTCCTCCGGGCACTGCCGGCTTTGGATCTCGTGTTGGAGGGTTCCTCCCTCCCTCCCTCAAGGTTCCGCACGCCAAGTGCCATCACAAACCACTTCTACCACGAGCTCACGCCGAAGGCGGATGGATCCCAGTGGGATCCCGACAACTCGACACACTGAATGCCTTCTTCGCTAATAGGCGGAAAGGAGCTCGCCAGTATGAGGGTGATGGCTCGCCACGGTGAACCACAACGAAGTCGGCCGTAAATCGTGGTGGGCGAACCGTACTATCATCGGAGTGATGCGCTACATCGCCGGGGGAGACCATCCTCGCCTACGGTGCCCACGAGTCCACCCGCCACAGGCCCCACACCGTCCCGGCGGTAGCGGCATCGTCTTCCAGGAGACCCCTCTCCCGCCCGCCGTGAATCCGAGGCTGGAATGGCCCCTGGTATATGCCATGGATGGGCTGAGGATCCCCGGAGTGGCAGGTGACGATGACGATGATGATGACGATGACGATGAAGACCCTGAAGCTGCGTACTATAGGACTAGGCATGATTATGACTAAAGGGGCGGCTTTAGTCCTGAGTGTTAGCTAGTCCCGGTTTGTCCTGGTTTTTAATATTAATAAATGTCTTGAGTGTTACCTAATAAATAGAGGGAAATGCCTATATAAAGAGAGGGTTCATCTTTAGTCCCGGTTGGAGAAACCAACCGCGACTGAAGGGATTGCGGCAGACTGGGCCAGGCAACACTAATAATAGGGGTGAGTGTCGACATTATGTCGTGCGGCTTGTACCTTGTCCCGGATGGTGTCACCAACCGGGACTAAAGATGAACCTTTAGTCCCGGTTGGAGACACCAACCGGGACTAAAGATGAGTCAGCACTAATAATAGGGGTGAGTGTCGACATTATGTCGTGAGTGTCGACATTATGCCGAGCTGCTTGTACTATAAATAGGCATCCTTGTGAGTCCAGTCCTCCAGCCAGTTTGAGGCATCTCCAAGATGGTTTTCGAGCGAGGACACCACTACGGCCAGTTTGGAGATGTGCCGTGAGCCCAGTCCTCCGGCATCTCCGAGAAACTGGTCATAGAGGCACTCCCTAATATGTGAAATTAGTTAGATCCCAGGCGTATTGATCTAGTTAGAGAAGATACAAGTTGCAAGATGGTTTTCGAGAGCAGGGACACCACTACGACCGGTTTCAGGGAGATGCCGATGGAGCCCAGTCCTCCGGCATCTTCGAGAAACTGGTCATAGAGGCACTCCCTAATATGTGACCGTGCGCGTTTGGAGATCAGATCTTAATGGTAAGTATGAATCGGTACTAAAGGCCCTCCTTTAGTCCCAGTCCAGACACAAAACGGGACTAACACACTCAAGATTGTTTGCAGACAACACTATAAAAATGGACACATGCATGGAACATCTTAACTCATAAAATGTTACAATTATTACATATCATTTCTTCGCTTGTGTTCCTTTCTGATCCCGTCGTATCCATGGAGCATATTCATTCATTAACATGATGGTTGGGTCATCCTTCACCGCGAAGGGCGGAATTTCATGGAACTTATCACAATCTTCTGACATGTCTGTCTTGTCCTCCACTCCCATGATGTTTCTTTTTCCTGAAAGAACTATGTGGCGCTTTGGCTCATCGTCTGATGTATTCTTTTTCTTATTTTTTCGGTTTCTAGGTTTGGTAGACATGTCCTTCACATAGAAAACCTGGGCCACATCATTGGCTAGGACGAATGGTTCGTCTAAGTACCCAAGATTGTTGAGATCCAACGATGTCATTCCGTATTTCTTGTCTACCTCAACCCTCCTCCGTCACTTGACCCATTTGCACCGAAACAAGGGGACCTTAAAAGTAGGTCCATAGTCAAGTTCCCATATCTCCTCTATGTAACCATAATATGTGGTCTTTGACCCATTGTTGTCTGTTGCATCAAAGCGGACACCACTGTTTTGGTTGGTGCTCTTTTTATCTTGGGCTATCGTGTAAAATGTATACCCATTTATCTCGTACCCTTGGAAAGTCGATATAGTCGAAGATGGTGACCTAGACAACAAGTATAGCTGATCTCCAAGAGTGTTGTTTTTATGAGATGTTGCAACCAACCGCCAAAACTCTTCATGTGTTCATCTCTAATCCAAGAGTCATCCTTTCCAGGGTTGTTGGAGCGTAAGATTTTCTTGTGTTCCTCGATATATGGGGCTGCCAAGATAGAATTCTGTAGAACGGTGTAATGTGCTTCGGTGTAAGAATGTCCGTCTCTACATATTATTGATTTCCTTCCTAGAGTACCCTTTCCACTCAGTCTCCCCTCATACCGCGATTGAGGAAGACCAATCGGCTTAAGGTCAGGAACAAAGTCAACACAAAATTCAATGACCTCCTCTATTCCATAGCCCTTGGAGATGCTTCCTTCTGGCCTAGCACGGTTACGAACATATTTCTTTAAGATTCCCATGAACCTCTCAAAGGGAAACATATTGTGTAGAAATACAGGACCGAGAATGGAAATCTCTTCGACTAGGTGAACCAGTAGGTGCGTCATAATATTGAAGAAGGATGGTGGGAACACCAACTCAAAACTGACAAGACATTGGACCACATCATTCTGTAACCGTGGTAGATCTTCAGGATTGATTATCTTCTGAGAGATTGCATTGAGAAATGCACATAGCTTCACAATGGGTACTCGAACATTATCTGGTAGAAGTCCCCTCAATGCAATCGGAAGCATTTGCGAAATAATCACGTGGCAGTCATGAGACTTTAGGTTTTGGAACTTTTTTTCTGCCATATTTATTATCCCCTTTATATTCGACGAGAAGCCAGACGGGACCTTAATACTGCTTAGGCATTCAAAAAATATTTCCTTCTCTTGTTTGGTAAGAGCGTAGCTGGCATGACCTTGAAACCATTCTGGATGTAGGCCATCTGGGTCTTCCATACGTTGATGGTCCTTTCGTGCTTCCGGTGTATCTTTTGTCTGCCCATACACGCCCAAGAAGCCTAGCACGTTCACGCAAAGATTCTTCGTCACATGCATCACATCGATTGCAGAGCGGACCTCTAAGAATTTCCAATATGGTAGCTCCCAAAATATAGATTTCTTCTTCCACATGGGTGCGTGTCCTTCAGCGTCTTTCGGAACAGATTTTCCTCCAGGACCCTTTCCAAAGGTTACCAGTTGATCCAAATCTTTGACCATATCAAATATATCAGCACCAGTACGCTCCTTAGGCTTCGTCTGGTGACATGCCAGACCGTTGAAATGCTTGCCTTTCTTTATTAGGGATGCTTGGCCAAAATAAATCGATGATGCTCATTGTATACATTCTTCTTACAATGTTCCAAAAATATACTTGCAGTCTCATCTAAACAGTGTGTGCATGCATTGTATCCCTTGTTTGACTGTCCTGAAAGGTTACTAAGAGCAGGCCAATCATTGATTGTTACGAAAAGCAATGCTCGGAGGTTAAATTCTTCCTGCTTGTGCTCATCCCACACGCGTATCCCGGGTTCGTGCCACAACTGTAAAAGTTCTTCCACTAATGGCCTTAGGTACACATCAATGTCGTTGTCGGGTTGCTTCGGACCTTGGATCAAGACTGGCATCATAATGAACTTCCGCTTCATGCACAACCAAGGAGGAAGGTTATAGATGCATAGAGTCACGGGCAGTCTTTGAGCTCTGCTCCCCAAAGGGATGCATGCCATCTGTACTTAGACCAAACCTTAAACTCCTTGCGTCATCTGTAAAGTCCGGGTACTTTCTATCGATTTTTCTCCATTGCGACCCATCAACGGGGTGTCTCAACATCCCGTCTGACTTACGTTCCTCTTTATGCCATCGCAACAACTTGGCGTGCTCTTTGTTTCTGAATAAGCATTTCAACCGTGGTATTATAGGAGCATACCACATCACCTTCGCAGGAACCCTCTTCCGGGGGGGCTCTCCCTCAACGTCACCAGGGTCATCTCGTCTAATCTTATACCGAAGTGAAGTGCACCGGCATGCATCTAAATTCTCATACTCCTCACCGCGTAGAGGATGCGATCATTAGGGCATGCATGTATCTTCGAACCTCTAAACCTAGAGGGCGATAACCTTTTTTGCTTCAGTATGTCTTGCGGGCAATACATTATCTTTTGAAGCATATTCTTCATCATTTTCAGCAACTTTTCAAATGAGGAGTCGTATAGCACACTCAGCCTTCCATCGCAGCAATTCCAGCAGTCTTGACTTTTCAGACCATTTTCGCATTTGGGTACAACAACTTTTGTGATCCTCTAGCATGTGATTGAACTTCTCCCTATCCTTTTCAGTTTCACAATCTCTTCGTGCATCGGCAATGGTCCACCAAGATCATCACGGGTTCATCATGTGTCTCTTCTTCATCATCCCTTCAAGATCCCCCATGGAAGTATCTCCATACTCGGAAACCATGATAGTTGTCATCCTCCTCCTCTTCTTCATTGTCTTCCATTATAACCTCTCTCTCCATGCTTGGTCCAACAATTATAACTGGGCATGAAGCCGGACTTCAACAGGTGGCTATGAAGGGTTTTTGAGTCAGAGTAATCCTTCTGATTCCTACATCCATTACATGGACAGAATAAAAACCAATTGTGCTTGTTTGCATCGAACACGGATGAATTCATGCACGCCATTAATGAACTCGCCAGGGCGTCGGTCGATCACATACATCCATTCCTGGACCATCTGCATTATAGTAAAAATATATCAAAAACCATTACACAACATGATAAAATTATTACAAGTTATATTGAGAGCTTCTAGAGCACTAATTTTGAATTTTGAAAAATTTACATGCACCAATTTGTGAATTGGAGAAAACAATCAACATGATAAATGTGGAGTTTTTTATTATTGTTCCATCAGTTAAAACCTTATTCCATTCTAAGCTCTGAAACTCTAAAATTACACATTTCAATTTTCAGTAACTATGTGCCTAATCAAAATTTGTTACACATATATATCAAAATCCTTCTAGCTACTTCTAGAACATGCATGCATTTGATCCATATCTCTATACTTCTAGAGCATTATATAGAGCTAAAGTAGCAATAAGAGATGAAAGAATGAAGTTCTAACCTTTTAAAGCTTTGGATTTAGATGTTGCAAACTAAATCTTGACAAATCTTGAGAAAAAAATGGCATGAACTCTCTTGCTTTGTTTGAGAAAAATGGCCACCATATGCTTTAGGGCAGCTGGCTAGGGAGCTGTATATATAGTAATGGACAATTAGTCCCGGGCCGTGATACGACCCGGGACTAATAGTCCACGAAAAATGGTCAACATATGCTCCAGGTTATTAGTCCCGGGCGTGTACGGGCCGACTAATCTCCGTCCGCCCGGACTAATGAGTATGTCCTTTTCTAGCTGTTGGGGGCCTCACGGACCGGGACTAGTGCTAGCACTAGTCGCGGTTCGTGACGGGCCGGGACTGTTGGGCTTCCAGTGATCGAACGAAAGATGGTTTTTCCAGTAGTGGTTGCAGGTTGTTCTGTTTCTGAGTGATCGTTTATAGGTCGCGAGACTCCACTCAACGATTGTTCGCCTATGGCACATTTGAAGAATGGAGATCTACCTTGTTATTGTTTCCGATGTGTACTTATGTAATATAATGTAAATTCTGGATCATATTCGTTGTATTTATGATGTACAGTTATATTTGGTATCATTTTGTACTGTGTGTGCTAGTGAACCGATCCAGGGATTGGCACTATACACATGAACTCAGCCTTACCAGGCGAGGGTGTTACACTTGAGCAACATGTCCATTATCAAGTTGTTTAAGTTTCATAATATCACTTCTCATAGATATAATCTTAGCAGGAGGATAGTACTTTCCAATAAAAGCATCTTTGTATTTAGTCCAAGAATCAATACTATTTCTAGGCAAGGATAGCAACCATTGTTTAGCTTTCCCTCTCAAGGAGAAAGGAAACAGCTTGAGCTTAATAATACCTCCATCTACATCCTTATACTTTTGCATATCACAAAGTTCAACAAAGTTATTGAGATGGGCAGCATCATCATCAGAACTAGCACCAGAAAATTGCTCTCTCGTCACAAGATTCAACAAAGTAGGCTTAATTTCATAAAAGGTAGCATTAGGAGCAGGTGGAGCAATGGGAGTGCTAAGGAAATCATTGTTGTTTGTGCTAGTGAAGTCACACAACTTGGTGTTCTCAGCAGAGTTCATTGTGGCAAAGGTGGGCAAGCCAAAAAAACAGCAGCAACAGCTAGAGCAAGAACTAATTTTGTGTGTTTTTTAATAAAGAAAGAAAACCAAACTAGACTATTTTTTGGAGTTTTCGAAAAGCGGCAAACAAAAGCAAGAAAAATAAACTAAGCAAACTAAAAACAAATTAAAGAGAAAGGAAGTGGAGGACTCCCCTTGTGAAGATGTCCTTAGCCTCCCCGGCAACGGCGCCAGAAAAGACTTGATGCAGCGCTGAGTTGATGTAGGAGCGCTTCATTGGGAACCCCAATAGCAAGGTGTGAAGCAGCACAATAGCAAGTTTTCCCTCACTAAGAAACCGAGGTTATCGAACCAGTAGGAGGAAGGAAATGTCACATAGGTGTTGCAAGCAACGCAGATACCTGCACAACACAAACTCAAGACTTTGCCCCAACGAATCAGTGAGGTTGTCAAGCTCACTGGTTTGCTGTAACAAAGGATTAAACATATGGTGTGGAAGGTGATGAAGGTTTGTAGCAAGTAAAGAAGTAACAGCGGAAGATGTATCAATGGTAAAGATTGGACCGGGGTCCATAGTTCACTAGAGGTGCTCTCCTTAGATAAACAACATGGCATGAAGAGTAAACAAATTACAGCAGGGAAATTGGCAGGAACTGAGCAAGGCATAACAATGCAATACCAGACAAAAAGATCCTATGAGATTCGATTGGGCAATAAAACAATATACATAGACCGCCATCCAACTACATCTATGACTAGAAGTCCACCTTCAGTTTATCATCTGAACCCCCTCCAGTATTAAGTTGCAAGCAACAAACAACTGCTTTAAGCAAAGCGTGTAAGGTAAACAATCCACTTGTTCCATGAACAAGCGACCGTTGTTTTCTCCCTAGTGGAAACATCACATCTACAACAGAAGAGATTTCTGTCACTTCCCTTGGAAACTAGAGGCATGAACCCACTATCGGGCGTAAATACCCCCTCTTGGAGTACTAGCAACTACTTGGACAAGATAGCTACTAACAATGGAGAGCATGCAAGATCACAAACAACATAGACATGATAGAATCATAAAGACAAAACCATTAATCAATTTGACATAGTAATCTCAATATCCATCGGATCCCCGCAAACACAACATGCCTGATTACAAATAGATTAGATCTTGATCATGAATGGAGCTCACAAGATCTATACATGAAAGCACAAGGATGAGATATAACCATCTAGCTACTACATGGACCCATAGTCCAAGGTGGAACTACTCACGCATCATACCGGAGAAGAAGGCCTTCGAGGTGATTTCCCCTCCGGCAGGGTGCCGGGAAGAACTTCAGATCCCCTTGATCTAGGGACGACGGTGGTGGCGGCTATAGAAGGTTTTGTCGAGTTTTGATCTGGTGCCTAGGGTTTCTGCATCGGGGTCTTCTTATAGGCGAAGAGGCAAGGATGGGAGGTGGCCAGGGGGCCCACACCCTACCTAGGCACGGGGTGGGCCCACCCGTGCCTAGGGGGTGTGGCGGCCCTGGTTCGCCTCTCCGTCTCCCCTCTAGACTTCGTATCGCCCACGGTAAAATATTGACTTTGGCTTTTGTCCTGTCCAATTCCGAGAATATTGATTTTCTGCCTTTCTGGAACCAAAAACAGAAGAAAACATGCAACTGGCACTATGGCAACTTGTTAATAGGTTAGTTCCAGAAAAGATATAAAAACACCTCAACATATATACCAAGCAAAGAAAAGTAGATATTAAACAAGCATGGATCATCAAAAAATATAGATACGTTTCCGACATATCAATAGTTCAGGGTAGTATCATGAAGAGAATATATTTATATGAGAGCGTTCACTAGTGAAGGTATGATCCTTAGGCCTTGTTGCTAAGCATTGAAACACCATTTTCCACTAGATCTGTTACATGTTTGCTTGCTGCCATCTTTATTTCCGATTGCCTTTAGTCTCTTCCTCCCGTCAAGCTCTTTTCTGGCACCGTTGTCTTATAATCATCCATACCACTTTTATTTCACTATCTCTTCGCCAAACTAGTACACCTATACACTTGACAAGTGTATTGGGTGTGTTGGGGACACAAGAGACTTCTTGTATCTTGATTGTAGGGTTGCTTGAGAGGGATTCCTTTGACCACTTCCTCCCTGAGTTCGATAAACCTTGGGTAATCCACTTAAGGGAAACTTGTTGCTGTTCTACAAGCCTCTGCACTTGGAGGCCCAACAACTGTCTACAAGAATAGAAGAGCGTAGACATCAAGCTATTTTCTAGCGCCGTTGCCGGGGAGGTAAGGTAAAAGTGTAGGGGTTCGTAGCATGGAAAACAAAAAAATTCTACCGCATGAACACAAACAAGCCAAGATCTATCTACTATATTGTATCACCGAGTCGATTAGAGTACTCACCCTCGAAGATTCCAAAGCGGTTAATGAGAGCAGATTCTCGTGGGTGATGTAGTCGTACACTTTCCGATCTCAAGATCGCGTAGACGATCCTTCCGGCGCTGCGTTTCGGCAGCGCTTCCGCAGTCAGTCACACGTTCCTCTCCCTTGTTCCAGCAGGCAGCTGAGGTTATAGTTCTCTCCTCGTGATTCCGGCAGCATGGCGGTGTGGTGTCAGAAGTAGAGGGAAGATCCTGCAGGGCTTCAACTAAGCCGGAGCAAGTTATGGTGGAGAAATAGGGTTCCCCAATGATCTAGGGTTTAGAGGCCGGAGAGGAGGAGGTGGAGGAGTCGGCGGCATCTAGGGCGGCAGGGATGAACCAGTGGCGGCGCGAGGTGGCGGCGCAAGGTGGCGGTGCGGCTGGTGGTGGCGGCGCTGGGTGGCGACGGTGTGGGGAGGGGCTGATGTTGTGTGTCTCTTGGGGCACCCCTCCCCTCTATTTATGAGAGGGAGGGCAGCTTGGGAGAGGGGAGTTTTAATCCTTCCCCAACTTCCTCTCCTTGTTCGCTTGTGGTGGAGAGAAAGAAGGATTCTTTCCTTCCTCCACTAGGATACATTGTCCCAATTTGACTTTTCAAACTTGCCTTTTGACTTTCAATTTGGAGCTCAATTTCTTTCTTACAAATTCCCAACCAAGTGACCTAGGACATGATGCAATCACTCTACTTATTCATGACACATTCATGTACCCTTACCCTTCCGGTTCGGTGAACCTTCTAGACCCTTCTAGATCATTCCGGTGAAAACACCGGAATCATTCCCGAACTTCGGAATTGGACTTTCCTTATATGAATCTTATTCTCTGGTCCATTCCAGGTCTCCTCATGATATCCCGGATCCCATCCGATACTCCGAACAATATTCGGTCTCCCTACTTACATTCCATATCTACTAAATAACATCGAATCCTTAAGTGTGTCTCCCTACGGTTCGTGAATTATGCAGACATGACCGAGACTCTTCTCCGATCAATAACCAATAGAGGAATCTGGAAATGCATATGGCTCCCACATATTTCTATGATTACTTTGCGATCGAATGAACCACTTACATACAATACCAATTTCCCTTTCTCTCGCGATAGTTTACTTATCCGAGGTCTACATACCTAGTTTAACCTCATTATTGATAAGTACTCTTTTCTTGTTCCCGTGATATGTGATCCCTTGTGAGCCAGTCACATGCTTGCAAGATAATTTTATGACATTCCACCGAGAAGGCCCAGAGTATATCTATCCATCATATGGATGGACAAATCCCACTCTTGATCCATGTGCCTCAACACATACTTCCCGAATAATCAATGACACCTTTATAGCCACCCAATTACGGTGTGGTGTTTGATGTCATCAAAGCATCCATCTGGTGATGGTGATTATCATGATCTCATCGTCGAAGGAATTAGGTTACTATGTATCAGAAAGCTTATAGCAAACGAACTATTGAAATGACTTGATCTTTATGCTACGCTTATCTATAGGAGTATGTCTATCACACCATTCTCCTAATGATATGATCGTGTTGTTAATAACATCTCAATGTTCATGATCAGGAAACCATGATCATATATTAACCAACAAACTAGTTTAACAAGAGGCTTTACTAGGGACTCTTTATGTTTACAAATCACACAAGTGTTAATGTTTCCGGTTAATACAATTATAGAATGGTATGTAAACATTTATCATAAGCATGAAGATATGATAATAACCTCTTTATTATTGCCTCTTGGGCATATCTCCAACAGTCTCCCACTTGCACTAGAGACAATAATCTAGTTTCAAATCTTTGTGTATTCAACACCTAGGCTTTCTGGTGTTGTATGTACACAATTTCTAGTGATCAACCGATCTTCGGATCCGACACTTTCAGGTCCGTGTGTAATTGCATGTATTTGTGTCTCTACGCATCACTCATTCTCTAATGAGATGGCTTTGTATAAATTTGGTCCTTTGGTGAGACATTTAGTTCCTAGGGGTTAAAACATGTTGACAATATTGTCGTACAATATATCTTCAGAGTATTATCTTGTTGTGAACTACACTTAGTTTGATAACAAACTACTTGACACAAATGCCCTCTTTTGCTGCTATAATAGCAGTCATATACTTAGCCTTTTGTTGCAGTATTTGTCACAATGTCCTAACTTTGGAATTGGTCCAAATCCATTATGGAACTTACTTTCCATTATATTGTTCCACCCTTAGTTTAGATTGAGATAAACTTAATTTATACTTTTTTACAAAACTAGTATCAATGTAGTACTTTTACAATGAACTAATCATCTATTTGTTACCTCTACAAAAATAATATATTCTTAGTTCTTCCAAAAGATCATAAGAATATCCTTACTATCTGTAAGATCCCTCCCTTTATAAAGGTAAGGATCCCTGTGATTGCAATGCTAGTCCCTGGATCAATGCTAGCATCCACAGTTTAAGATGAAGTACACAGAAACAAAGGTCATTATTACATATCATTCCAGAGACAACATAGTCTTTGACAAACTCCTTGGCCACAGGCCTAATACAAGAGTTCAATTATATAATAAGATAAATAAGTCTTCATCTTCATGTGCCACAGGCAAGCATATTGAGTGTAGACTCATAACCCCTAATCATCATCAGAATAACCTGCAACATCACAAGTTACACCCACAGTGGGTCAATACATTGGAATAGTATTGGCAAGTGATACCTTAGCAGAATATTAGTAGTCTAGATACTATATGCATTTTGGCTGAGTGTAGCTTAGGTTTTCTTTGCTCAAAATAGGTTTTACCTATCAGTTTAAAAACACTAAGTTTTTCTTTGACAAAAACTTTCCCAAGGAAACACCAATAGAAATTGGTGAACCTTCACCCTTGTTCAACCACAATTTTTTAACTTAGAAATTGGGATGAGGAGATTCTTGATAGCTTCCATGTCTTGATGCTCAAGTTGTCCAATACCAGGGACATGGCTAAGTACTTAGATTGTTCCATCTGCAGAGGTTGTGCACTTTCCCCACAAGACTTGATTTTCACCAAGACAGGACCTTTCATAAGCCTTCCCTTAGACCAAATGGACGCGCTCCAACCTATCATCCCACTACCACCAACTGTCCAAATGGCTAAGTTATTGCAACCTATGTGATCCAGGCAGAGCCCATATTGCCATGTGGCTGCACTAGAAGCTTCTTAACATATGGCATCTCAAATCCCTTTGTTCCTGGGTGGCTTTCCACAAGTGAGATACACAAGGTAAACCATAGAAATGGGCCTTGTGTAACCACTCAACACAAACCAATCTTTCCATTCCACCCAGGTGATTTATTCACTTAGTTGTTTTATTAAGCAAAACACAAGTCCAAAGACTTAGAAATATTTTCTCATAGCATGAATATATATAACCACCCTTGGTTTCTACTAGCTAGGCTAAGCATGGCATAGGTAAGCATCTTAACTCAGAAATTTCTAGCAATTCTACAACTACTAGGATTTCCCAAGCATAGCATATAGATCAAAATACTCATGCAAGTCTAGCAAAATATTTCTAGTGCATAGTTGAAAAACATAGGTATAAAAATCATGAAGCACCACTTGCCTTGGTAGTTTGGAGAGTAGCAACAATCCTCACAATCACAATCACTATTTGCACAAAAATCTACACATAAAATAATAGCACCAAAATCACATACAAAATATATACATGTAAAAATATATGAATGCATGCAAAATGCCATGTGATGATTTTCTACACCAAACAAGACAAGTTCATAGTACTGAATCTTAAACAAGTTCAAAACTTGCCAAATAAACTTTATTTGAACAATAAAACATTTTTCAAATAATTACTATACACAAAATATGCCTACAAATGTTTCTGTGAAAACAATCATTTTAGAAGAGGCAAAACAATAAACACATTGCATAAACAGAAAGGATTTTCTCTCCTGATTCCAATGATATAAAATTTGTCAAATTTGGACATGGGAATCAAAAGTTATGAATTTTGCAAGTTTGAATCATTAATAGATCTAATTCCAGATTTTAAATCGAAACACAGGCCACGCGGCGCTCCCTGTTTGGACGGTACCGCTTCGCACTGGATCACGCTCGCGCACCGTCAGATCTACTTAAAACCAGCGGCTCAGATCTGCCCGTACCTCTTCGGCCTGGCATCTAATCTAAACCACTAGATCTAGATCGAGTGGATCAAATCGCTTTGACCTAAAACCGGCGGCGCAAATGGTTGCTGGCGGCGGAGGCGCTGCTGCCGACGATGCTCTAGTGATTCCAGAGGGGGCTAAGGGTCGAGCGGTGGCTTACCAGACTCGTGGGCACACGACGATGCTCAAACTGTTGCTGGCGTGGGCGGGGGCGTGCTGCAGAGGCTGCTGGGGCTCGTCGGAGTTGGAGGCAGTGTCGGGTTTGCTCGGACGGTGACGAAGGCAACGATACTGGCCACCCTAGCAAAAACCGAGGGTATCAGTGTGTGCACAATGCTCAGGAGAACCTGATAGGGTCAAGGAGAAGGCGCGGGACGGTCGGGCTTTACCTCAATCTCTCGCCGGAGTTGGAGACGGCGTCGGATGCCTACGGAGCTTGTCAAAGTCGACGCTCTAGATCACAAGCAGATGAACAAAGGGGATCAGGAGGTGCTCAAGGATCAGGGGATCATCCTAGGGTGAACGAGAAGTGGGCGCGAACACCAGACTTATCGGAATATCTCGCCGGATCTGGCTCTGTCTGTGGTGGTGCAACGCGAAATAGAGGCAGCCTGGTGGCGGAGCGAGCGAGTGGTGTGAGGGGAAAGGTGCGGGGTGAGGAGGGGGTTTTGTAGCCGGAGCAGGGGCGAGGATCTCGCAAGGAAACGCCGGCAATTACTCGGGTTTAAAGCGCGGCAGTGATAGCGGAGGAAACAGCCGGCGACATGGTCGTAGGCGTGATTTTGGGGAAGACGGTGGTGGTGGCGAGGTCCACCAGTGATCGATTGGGTGCGGTGAGAAAAACAGGGAGAGAGGGAAATCCCGGGTGGGCTGGTTAGTGGGCTGCTTCTGTTTGTGGGCTCAATTGCCAGCGCCATCCCTTTTCTATTTCTTTTATCTTTATCTTTTTCTATTTTGATTTTTAGGAACCAAATTAAAATGAGTTTCAAATGAGTTTGAATTCAAAGCACTTCTAGATTTTTGTAAAGTGAATCTAGTACACAATTGGCTACAAAACAATGGTGTACACTTGAGAATGCATTGGCACATTGGAATTTTAAAATAAACAATGTCTTTATCAATTGCTTAGTAAAAACATAAAAATGGTTTTAAATTTATACTTTGTTTTGAAATCTTTGTCCAAGCTTTGGAAAACATCAATCAACCATAGGATCAAATATCTTTGGTTTAAAACAAATTATATCATACTAGAGAGTAGCATTGGACCAATGCCTTGCTTACATAAAATAATAGACATTCAAATGCTTCTGTTTTGAAATGAATTGAAAATGCTCCTAAAATGATTATGAATGCATGGATGATATGCAAACTTTGAAATCATGATTTTTGGGATGTTACACTATCGTCCAATGATCATCTTATGAATCATTCTGGTATATGCTCATAGCATTTAGAGCTTAGGACATATCTGGATTTGTACATATCACAGTATGATTAAAAATACTCTTGGTGATTTTATTCATCAAGTATCAATCAATACTTGAATCTTTGTTTCACTTACCAAGTGTCGATACACTTGAATTTCGATTTAATTATTTCTGTTTGGCAAGAAACTTTCTTGTCATTTCATATTGAACTCATTCAATATCTCATCTATGTACATTTGGCATAACCATATTAGCGTCTCAATCTATCTATATAGATATTGATGACAAACATTCGGGTTTTGCCTTAGTCTTTCATCAAGATGAAATTCTTAACATGTGTTAATGAAAGATACATCATTTCCAATCAACAATATGTCTTCCACATAATGTATTAGAAATATGTCTTAGCGCTCCCACTTAATTTCTTGCAAATGCAAGCATCTTCATCATCTCCAATGAGATTAACCTCTTTTAACAGTTTCATCATGGTGAAGATTCCAACTTCGTGATGCTTATTTCAACCATTGAAGTTTGCATATGCTTTTAGCATCCTTTGAATTGACAAAACCCTTTGGATCGTGTTATGTACACGTCCTAGATAACAATTATATTAAAAGAACTTTGTTTTTTTGTTCAACTAGCATATAACAGAATTATATGTAGTCGTTTCTACATTAATCCGTCTAGACTAAATATCGCTATGAAAGATCAAATCTTGTCATAGTCAACCTTTGAACATTGTTGTGAACTCTTTCCCAACATGTCGACTATTTCATAGATGTAAAACATCCATGTCTATTTCTTTATAGATCCAAACACGACTGTAAGGTCTTACACCTTTCCAGAGGGACTTTCAAGTTCAAAGATTTATTTATCGTTTATGGAACTATCACGGATTGTATAGCTCCAAGCCATTTGACGGAGTCAGGTCCCATCATCGCTTATTTGCATGTAGTCGGTTCATTATTGTCAAATAATGATTCAACCCTCAAATCTTGGTATTTGATTGTTTACCCGACCTACTTGGTTCAATAGGAACTTAGACCTCCGTAACCACAACCTTTGAGGCACGTGAGCCATGAGCATTGTTGCTGCTTCCAGAACACTTTTCGGCGTTGCACAACTTTGCACATATAGCTAAGGTTTGTTTAATCTTATCAAAGTTCTATTGTCCTCCCACTTAACTTTTCACGGAAAATTCCTTCTCTAAGAAACTTGAAGTTCTAAGCAACAACCATTTTTGTCTTCAGTGTTATGGATGAATACTCAACGATTATTCAAAATAACATACAAAGACATGTTCATCCGACTTTGGTAGTAAACATCTCACTTATGCATAGCATTCCAATGTTTAAGAAAGCACAACTTGGGTCTTATCCCAAACCATAACTTTATATGGTGTCATTTCAACGAATCATGATGGAGCTCTTTTCAGTGAAAAAGCGGTAGTCTCTAAATCTTTTAATCTTTAAAATATAATGGCAGTTTTATGAATTTCACCTTTGATCTTACCATGTCAAACAAGGTTCATTGCATATCCCGATTATTACATACACATATGGTGTTTCCGGAAACGCAAATCCATGGAACGATTCCTCAAATCTTAGGTGTTATGCTAAACTTGTAACTCAAATATCTTCCTTTATGATCCTATCATAAATTCTTTATTTTCTTGTTACATTGATTTTGCACTTCATCTTGAAAATCTTTGAACTTTTCAATTCACACTTCATCCTCATTTAGTAAAATATTCATATATTTACTCAAATTTTCGGAGAAAATATATGAAGTTGAAATCCATCGCTCTCGACTACACGTAATGGACTTCATTCATCAAATATTTTCAAATTCCAATAATCTAGTCATTCGTTCCCTTTTGGCCTATGAACGGAGTTTTAATTATCTCTAGGAAAGTTTCACAAGCGTCATTTGATCAAAAATCAAAAGACTCCAAAATTTCATCCACATGGAGTTTCTTCATCTTTTCTTTCCAATATGATTTAAACGATGATGTCACTTCCCAAGTGATCTTTCCATCAATTTGTCTTTCGACATTTTTAGCACTAGTTTTATGGATGTGATTTCTCCAACGGGATTTGTAAATCATCCATCTTTTATGGATTACGGCAATTATTTGAACAACCCTTTTGTTCTCATAATACCTGATCGAAATAACAATTATTGAAACAAATCTTGAAGGTAAGTTTTGATTTCAACGAGCAACACAACAACCCTTTATTTGTTCTTGATGAACATCATCACATATTCTTTTGCTAGTTACTTAGGCCATTGTAGTTCATGAATTGTGTTGTTTCGTATGACGATTCACACCAACAAATTCAGTATCCAATACTTAAGAACTACATTATTTAACAAGCAAAGAATACAGCCATAACATGTATAACCTCTATATACCTAAGCTGAACAATTCTAGTCTTTTCTCTTCTACCAAATATTTCTTAGATTTATCTTTCAGTATTTCTTTATCCTTTCAAAAGAATCTATCCACATCAACAGTGGTGCTATACTTATGACACATAGTCCAAAACATGTATAGTTAAATACCAATGTCTTTGGACTTGCACTTTGAAGTAGATCACCATCATCAAATGTTTGGTGTTCTTTCAAATTCCATTCTTTAGTAATATTTTAGTGTAGTAAACATTTTACCTACATCAAATATTCATCCTTATCATGGAACTATTCATGATCAAGCTACTTTAGCTTATAATGGTGAATTATGAGTATAATGTTGCTCTCCAAAAGCTTTTTGGAGAATTAGGACGACTAGCCTCTCCAACCTTTTGAAAATTCTCATCAAATATGAGAAACATACACTTTGCTATATTATACTCTATCATGTTGTAATCAAGACATCGTTTCAGATATCTCAATATCTTCCACAGATGATGGTTTCTGAAACAATTCTTTCATCTCCTAGATAACCTTGATATTAAAACAATCTTTTGAATATCAAGAATCATGGAGATAAACATGATACTTATTTACTAACACTGGAATTGTTACTCTTAATTTAATACCAATTATTAAATTTCTCGGATTAACCGGAACTTACTAAAGTTTGCAATAGGACTTTTAAACTTTAGATCAACACTTCAAAATAATACGATACCAGTTCGTAAAGTAACTAACTAGAATTCTATAGTTCTATTATCTCAATTATAACTAAGCACAAGGTGGTAGGCGGATGCCAATGACTACAACAACTATGCAAATTCACTTTGATTTAATTTATGATAAATAATGTTCAACTGTTAATCATATTACTGTTGAACTCCCACTCAAAACAATATCCCTCACATTATTTTAGTGATTACATAAACCAAATCCACTATACCAAGTCCGATCATCACGTGACATGATGTAGTTTCAAAGGCGAACAATCATCACGTTCATCATATCATCTATATGACTCATGTTTTACCTTTCGGTATTACGTGTTCCGAGACCATGTCTGTACATGCTAGGCTCGTCAAGATGTAACCTTAGTTTCCGCATGAGCAAATATGGCTTGCTCCCGTTGTATACACTCACAGAATCTAACACACCCGATCATCACGTGGTGCTTCGAAACAACGAGCTTTGGCAACGGTGCCTACTAAGGATGAACACTTTATAACTTGATATTTTTTGAGAGGGATCATCTTATAATGCTACTGTCGCGATCTAAGCAATACAAGATGCATAAAAGGATTAACATCACATGCAATTCATAATATGTGATATGATATGGCCTTTCTTCTTGTGCTTCCGATCTCCATCTTCAAGCACGAACATGATCTCCATCATCACCGGCGTGGCGTCAAGGTCAATGACACCGCTCCATGGTTGTCATCCACCAGCATCAACTATTACAACTACTTTGAATAATAGACACGCATGTCTTAATGAAATTAAAAAACAACCATAAGGCTCCTGCCGGTTGCCGACTTACAATAAGAAACATTGCATACATCATATATAATCACAATCATGGCCATATCACATCACAACACACCCCTACAAAACAAAGTTAGACGCCTCTAATTTTCTTTGCATGTTTTGCGTGGTTTGGGGCTTTCAATAAGTGTCGTTCTAACTTACGAACAAGAACCACAACGTTGATACTAGTATTGTCAATCACCCGTTGTAAATTGAATCTTCACTATGTTGGGAGAAACAGGCACCCATAAAGCCACTTATGCAATACAAGTTGCATGTCAAGCGTGGAGCAAGACTCATGAACGATGTCATGTAAGGTTAGCCCGAGCCGCTTCATCCCACCATCCCACAAGATGCAAAGTACACAAGAAGCAATCGACAACAAAAGCATCAACGCCCAAAATGACTATTGTTTTCTACTCGTGCAGCAGATCTACATATAGACACGGCTCTGATACCACTGTAGGGGTTCGTAGCATGGAAAACAAAAAAATTCTACCGCATGAACACAAACAAGAAAAGATATATCTACTAGATTGTAGAAACGATTCCAAAGCGGTTAACGAGAGCAGATTCTCGTGGGTGATGTAGTCGTACACTTGCCGATCTCAAGATCGCGTAGACGATCCTTCCAGCGCTGCGTTTTGGCAGCGCTTCCGCAGTCGGTCACATGTTCGGTACTCGATGAAGACCTTACTCTCCCTTGTTCTAGAAGGCAGCAGAGGTTGTAGTTCTCTTCTCGTGGTGTCGGAAGTAGAGGGAAGATCCTGCAGGGCTTTGCCTAAGACAGAGCAGGTTATGGTGGAGAAATAGGGTTCCCAGGCGATTTAGGATTTAGAGGCCGGAGAGGAGGAGGTGGAGGAGCCGGTGGCGGCTAGGGAGGCGGCGATGAACCAACGGCGGCACGGTGGCGATGCTAGGCGGCGGCGAGGCGGCAGCGACTGGTGGTGACGGCACTGGGCGGCGGCGGCGGTGTGGGGAGGGGCTGGTGTTGTGTGCCTCTTGGGGCACCCCTCCCCTCTATTTATGACAGGGAGGGCAGCTTGGGAGAGGGGAGTTTTAATCCTTCCCCAAATCCCTCTCCTTGTTGGCTTGTGGTGGAGGGAAAGAAGGATACTTTCCTTCCTCCACCATGATACATTGTCCCGGTTTGACTTTTCAAACTTGCCTTTTGACTTTCAATTTGGAGATCAATTTGTTTCTTACAAATTCCCAACCAAGTGACCTAGGACATGATGCAATCACTCCACTTATTCATCACACATTCATGTACCCTTCCCCTTCCGGTCTGTTGAACCTTCTAGACCCTTCTAGATCATTCCGGTGAAAACACCGGAATCATTCCCGAACTCCGGAATTGGACTTTCCTTATATGAATCTTATTCTTCGGATCATTCTGGGTCTCCTCATGATATCTCGGATCCCATCCGAGACTCCGAACAATATTCGGTCTCCCTACTTACATTCCATATCTACTAAACAATATCGAATCCTTAAGTGTGTCTCCCTACGGTTCGTGAATCATGCAGAAATGACCGAGGCTCTTCTCCGATCAATAACCAATAGAGGAATCTGGAAATTCATATGGATCCCACATGTTTCTATGATGTAACATCCCAGCATTTAGGACTAAATGAAGGGTAGATTTAGGATTTTGTGCATCTGCATGCATGCATCTGAAAATCCGGGAAAAAATTTCGCCAAATTAAAAGACTAGAGTGATCAGAATTCTCACTCCGATGAATTAGGTTTAGTGACATCAGAAGGGGAGTGAGATGAATTTTGACATGACCTTTATTGTTTTCTGGAGTTATGAGGGAAGAAATCGACTTACAAATAATTATTCACAATAATATAATACAACAGAAATATAAATATTATACTGTTCTTTATATAATAAACATAAGATACTTCTTATTCTTTTCTCTATTCAGTAACAACTAATCAAATAAAAGAAAAGAAGGAATATTACAATAATAATATTATTACATTGTTTCTTTACAAATATTCAAATGGAAATATAATAATACAATAAAGAAATAAGTAATAAGAAAGAAGTTACAATATTTGGAAGTTGTAGCAATATTTATGGTATACCGAGTATCACTCTGTTCTTACAAGTGTTTGAAAGAAAAGCAAATTACAAGAGAATAAAACAAATCCTAATCTAAATCTTGATCTCCATCTTCTTAGTATTTTTGTTCCTGCAAGAGAAAAACACAAACAAAGAAATATAGATAAAAACAAAAAGGAGTTAGTGTTAATAATATTGCTCTTAGTCTAACAGTGAGGTGCAATGTTCATTACATCATTGAGCATATAAAAATGGGGAAAGTTCACCAAAATATCATCTTCTCTTATCAGTATCTTGCCTCAGAACCACATCATAGGAAATTTAGGGGCAAGTTTCACCAAGGGCAGGTAAAAGGCAAAGAGGTAAAATCCAAGGAAATCTCAAGCCTTTTACTTGATATGATCCATCTGGGTGAGGCAAGCTCACACACACACATGCATGTTTACGTGTTGTCAACACAGGAGGCACTATGAGAGAGAGATAAGTACACAGCCGTAGCAGGAGGAGTACTCTGCTGAAATTACTTCACCATAGCAAGAAACAGCCAACACAACCAACATAGATCAACCACACGGGCCATCCTTACATTTCCAGAATTCATAGTTCAGCACCAAAACCCCATAGTGCACTACCACCACATCACTAGCACCCTAGTTGCTATAGGAAGCCATCCAAGGACACCAGGAGGAGGTCAGGAGCATAAGGAGAAGACCAATTGAGCAGCAAAAGGGAGAAGGCCGGGAGTGCAAGGAGGAGCAGGACAAGCACTAGATCTTGCAATAAAGTAGAATCATCACAACATCCACAACCAAGTCATCTATCTCCACTACAAGCATCAGGTTGGCTACTAGAACCACACTAATACATGTTCCTGCTAAATTAAGACAAGCATCAATTGTGGAAGAGAGAGAGCTCTCAGTTTAGTGTAGAAGTGCTACACTAGTTCATCCAAGAGCTGCTAAAGGCCAACAAAGTATTTGTTCTTATCTTAGAATGATCTGGCCTCAGTCTTTGCATCATAGGCCAAGCCAACAAATCCATCAGTTAAATCTGAGATATTTACCACTGTGCACACTCCTAAGGGAGGCACCACAGTGGCAAATTTAACTGTTTTGGCCAACCAAACTAAGCAGGTAATCATATAAATAATTTATGCTACTGTGCATCCTCCAAGTAGGTATCACAGTAGTCAGATCACTATAGAAACATTAAAGCCAAACCAAACCAATCATTTTTCTAGCCTACAGTATCTTGAAATCATTTAAATTCTCACTGTCATATTGACAGAATAAATAGTCACTCACTTGTATACAAGCTATCAATTGGACTACAACTTACAGCCAGAAAAGAGTCCAGGCAGTAGTTCACAACTGCAGTTTGCACTACCTAGGCCATCACTGTGCACACTCCAGGAATGGAGGCACCAAAGCAGTAGCTCAGATAGTAGATGCCACTGATAAGTATGGAATCCATTTTGCAATACATTCATTTAACTAAATAAATCTCATCTGATCATGCTAGATATGATCAGGCTATTGTGTACACTCCAAAGAGGCATCACAATAGCAAGACCAATTTAGCAGTAGCCACCCTGAAAAAATTCCATTAGGAAAAAGTGTAATCATTTTCCTAGTATATTACAGGAATCATATTTTTCTATACTACTTGATTGACAGCTAATACATAGTTCCAAATCTCATCATTCAGCAAAAAGGAAACGAACCCTAGTAATTGTTCTTATTTTCATTTGAACCTCAGTCAAGGCATGAGTCATTAACAGTCAACATTAGATTCCTTGCAAAGAAATCAACCCTCATGTATATCTACTGTGTTGTTCACCACTATGCTCAATCCAAAGGGAAGCACCACAGTGGAAAACATCATAGTAACAACCACCAGATAATTGATTAACTAGTTAACCATTTAGTAAAATTCTTCAAATATAATATATCATTTTCCTATCTTAGAAACCCAGGAATCAATTGCACCGTCATTTCACTTTCAATAATGACAGGAAGTAAGATCTTTCTCAAATTCCCAATCTGCAGCAAGGCTGCAACCATCATTTTACAATCCACCAGCACTTAGACAGGTGGATTAGGATTTAACCATATATTATATACAAACCACCTTGACAAGCAAATCCAAATGGAACGGAAATAATTTTCCTAGTCACCAATCTAGGAATCATTTCATTTCAAAAATCATTCTACCCAGCTTATAATCCACAGAAAATAGCCACAAAGTATCAGGATATAATTAGGTAACCATTAACCTAATAGTGCATGTCATCTCAAAATAACATTGAGATTTACAGTGCCTAAATTCAAACAGAAAAACTAGAGTATCAATAGAGTCACACATGCCAGGCATGATTAAGTCATCCTAATTGAGTTAGCACACTTAGTAACATTCCAGCAAACATAAATCGTCACCACTGCTACTACTTATGTACACCATCATAACCAAGATATCACCATAATCTTGCAACCAGCATAGCAAAACATCAGCCTAAAGCCGGTTACAGAAAGAACTCACTGTCCCATACAGATTGGGCGCAGCAAAGAATGGATGACGGGGTTGCGCCTGCAGCACCATCCTGCCGGCGACAGGGTTGAGGTCGCCATGTGGGAGCAGCAGGGGCAGGCCTCAATCTGGAGGCACGCGTCAGCGGCGGCCAGGACCAAGGGAAAGCCGGGTCACCCCGTCCTCAGCGCCGGTGACCAAGCTGAGTTGGGCTAGGGTTAGCCATGACGCCGCGTTTGGGGGCAGCGAGAGCGGGCGCTGGTGAGGATAGAGCAGAGGAGGGGTGGCGAAGCCACCTAGCACAGCGGCGGCGGCCGAGGGGAGCCGGAGCGCGTCGGAGCCGAGCAGCGACAGCGGCAGTGTCGCGGCATCACGAGGAAGAAGGGTCGAGACGAGAGAGAGAGAGAGAGAGAGAGAGAGAGAGAGAGAGAGGAGAGCGTGTGGGTAGGGTTGACCGACTCGGTCGGTTGGGCTCTGTGATTTAGTCTAGCCAGATGGACTGGGCTAGGTTTTGGGCTAGATGGGCCCAAGAGCTAGGCCCAATTTATATAATAACAAAAATGGAAATTATTAAAATACCTCTACACATTTTAAGCTCTATAAAAATGTAGAAAAATCTAAAAATATATTTAATACATCCAAGTGTTTATTAAAATAATATCCACCTAAGAAAAATATAATCATATTTAGAAGATTAATAAAATGCAAATGAATATTAACACCCTTAAATATCTAAATGAAATTTAATAAATTTAGCAAAATTCCTAAAAATAAATAAAAAACACTTTTATAAATAAAAATAAATCTCTTATATCATAAAAATACTAACTTAAAATTTTATTAATAAAATTTAAAACAAATATTTAAAGACATTAAAAAATATATATATAATAATAATAAAGGTAATATTCAAAAAAATAAATAAAATTCATTTTTAAGAATTTAAGCAAGTATATTTATTAGAAAGGTACTAAGTATATTATTATAAAAAATATTTTAAAAAGTTCTTATATCATATAACTTGAATTATCTAAGTTATTAAAATAAGATAATTGTTTTTTTAATTGTTTAATATTATTTCCTAAGTAAGAAATGATCTTATTCAAAACATAATCTTTTGAATCTAACTAGTCTAACCATAAATATAAATTCATATAAAATATAGATGTAAATAATTAACTTTATAATAATCTTCTAAAATCTTTAACTAACTATAAGTCAAGGATTTACAAGGTTATTCTTGGCAAATCCTTAACAATTCATGTATAATTATATTCAACAAACTTGGTATTCACTAAATATATCATAAAGGAAATTCACCTATTTTCTTTATATAAGAAAATATTATAGTATAATCTATAAACATTAAATACGCTACCTTTAAATCTTTAATACTAAATTTCATTATGCTTAGGAAAACCCCTAGTTATTGTTAATACCATAAATGTGATATCCCCAAGTCCAATTATATCTTGATAATTAACCTTGGTCTGATATATCATAAGCTAGATATATAATGACTCGGATCATTTAAACCTTATCAGAAACCATAACTTTAATCTTATTAATCTTCAGAATTGAATAACTTAACATAAAGAATATTTTCTTCAAATGTTATTCTTTTTGCCATTTCAAAAGAAACACTATACCAATTCTTTAAAGTCATGACAACTTAAAACATAAATTTTGTAATAATTACCTATTATCATGAAACCATAGAATTATATTATATTTGTACTTTACTCTTCATATTTTATATACTTATCTTCCTTAGGAAGTAAACTTAAACTAAAGCAAATCTTAAATAAATCATAAATATATGTCACAAGAAATGATTGAAGAATTACTTGGGATTTTGCATTATGCATCTCATTACTTATGCATAACAGCATATTGCTTCTTTAAACATTGTCCTTACCGGGCAATGATGATATTTTTGTAGAACCCGAGGTCCTGGGTCAAGTCGAGTCATTCGACTACAATACTCCGCTATATCAAGGCAAGTTCACACTTGCTCATGTCCTTTGATTATTTTCTGTAAAGTAATTGCAAACTGTATGTCATCACCTGCATTTCCAAAAAGGTCAAAAACACTATTTTCATAATTAACTTGAAGTATCGGTTACTGATCTAGGGTGATCAGCTAACCTATTAAGACTGGCAGTTGGGATACCACTGCACAGGAATATATCATCTAGGACTTAACAACCAATGTCGCCAGCGATTCTTGCGCCGTATATTACGCGTTAACCATGAGATTTGGAATGGGACGGAGAAGTCAGCTGGATCGCCTCCCTTTCGCATGCATTGGACATTGTTCTAGGCATTTGTGAGTTGCAGATCGTGGGTATGGCCGTTTTATATGGGGAAAGGTCTACCGTGGATCTGGGCTTACAAAAGACAGATTACTAGTGTTAATGGTTGTTATGTGTATCCAACTAAGGTATAGCCGTTTATACGGGGAAAGGTCTACCTTGAGTTTGGGCATACAACAATTGTGGTGTATGCGGGGTCGAGGAGAAGGACAGTGATTGGCTTGGATCATCTACTGGGCCCCACACCATAGGAAGTGTGGATGGGAGAGATTCGCCCGGTTGTGCATCAAGGATTTGATCTCTCATGGGTAAAGTGACGCACCTCTGCAGAGTGTAAGAACTGTATCTTCTTACTCCCTATTCCGGGAAGGATCTGCGAACGCTGTAGGAAAGGAACTCCATGAAAGTTCTAGTAAACCCGTGAAGGCTGACGGACATAGATTTTCAGAATAAAAGCAACCTTTGAAGAAATGTTTATGAAAACTTGCATTGCCTACGACCTATGGTCTGTGGTTGTAGTTATAGTGCATCCAACACTCCTTTTCTAGTGAATTTGCTGAGTATGCTCGTACTCAATGTATCTTCTTAACCCTTGCTAGATTCTAAAGATAATAACGGTCAGGAAGAGGAAATACTATATCCAATTGAAGACCAAGAAGAATTTCTCTATGAAGAACCAGAAGTATCCGGAAGCGTCGAAGGGAACAATTACGAAAACATCTATGAAATGGAGACCGATGTATCTGAAGTGTAGATGTAGCATATATAGTGATCTAGTCCAGTAGCATAGATATCTATCCTCTATCTATATTAAATCTTGTATAAACCTTAGTTGCTTCTTTATTCCGTTCTTCGAGTTATTATAGTTTAGCCCTAAATCATTGGGATACCTCTATGGACCTAGGAGGATATCAAGGTCATCATGTAATTTGTGGTTGTAATAATGATAATGTATGATGTGGACCCGCTTTGTTTCTGTTGTACCACTCTGAGGATGTAATATTTGCGGAATGGTACTCCGAGAGGGCCTAGAGTATATCTATCCCCCATATGGATGGACAAATCCCACTCTTGATCCATGTTCCTCAACACATACTTTCCGAACACTCAATGCCACCTTTATAGTCACCCAGTTACGGTGTGGTGTTTGATGTCATCAAATCATCCATTCGGTGATGGTGATTAGCATGATCTCATGGTCGAAGGAATTAGGTTACTATGTATCAGAAAGCTTATAGCAAATGAACTATTGAAATGACTTGATATTTATGCTACGCTTATCTATAGGAGTATGTCTATCACACCATTCTCCTAATGATATGATCTTGTTGTTAATAACATCTCAATGTTCATGATCAGGAAACCATGATCATATATTAACAAACAAGCTAGTTTAACAAGAGGCTTTACTAGGGACTCTTTTATGTTTACAAATCACACAAGTATTAATGTTTCCAGTTAATACAATTATAGCATGGTATGTAAAAATTTACCATAAGCATGAAGATATGATAATAACCTCTTTATTATTGCCTGTTGGGCATATCTCCAACAAAAAGGTACTCACATCCTCCGGTGTGAGTGCTCGAAGTTATTTCCTTTAGATTCTGCAATTATATCTTTTTGTTGCTTGTTTTCACTAGTTAGGCTTAATGGAATCAACAACAAAATTAGAGAGCTTCATAGTGTTTATCTTGAGTTAGGACATGAAGTGTTTAAAGAGAATTAAAAAACCTATGGAACTTTATTTGCATGCTAATAGAAATTTTATTAGAATGAATTCTTTGAACACCATTATTTCTAATGCTATGGAAAAGTCTAAGCTTAGGGAAGCTACTTTTGATGAAAATGATCTTTTTAGTCCCCCAAGCATGGAGGAGGAAGTTTACTTTGATGATACTTTACCTCCAATATATGATGATTACAAAGATGAATATGATATTTTCAGTCCACCTACTATTGAGGATAAAATTAATTATGATTACAATATGCCTCCTATATTTGATGATTATGGTGATGAGAATAACAATGATAGATATTTTGTTGAATTTGCTCCTACTACAATTAATAAGAATGACTATGCTTATGTGGAGAGTAATAATCATTTTATGCATGTGGCTCATGATGAGAATGTTTTATGTGATAGATATATTGTTAATTTTATGCAAGTTGCTACTGGAAGTTATTATAAGAGAGGGAAACATGGTTTTATGCATCTCAATAATATTAAGTTTCCCCTCTTTATGTTGAAAATCTTGAAGTTACACTTGTTTTGCTTTCCTATGCTTGTTGCCTTGTGATTTTATGACTTATTTATTTACAAGATTCCTAAGAATAGGAAGTGGGTTAGACTTAAATATGTTTTGAATTTGCTTCTTGATGCTCTCTTTCACTTCAATTCATATTACCTATTCGAGCATCTTCTCAAACTATCAAGCCTAACTTAAAGGCGTTAAAGAAAGGTACTTCTTGGGAGATAACCCAATAGTTTTATTGAGTCTTGGAAGTTATTACTTATGTAATAACCCCTCCTTATCCTTTTTATTTGATTTTTGTGCCAAGAATAACCTCTAATGAGAGGGAAATAATATTTGGGGAGTTGTTGTCCCGAAACAGATTTTTGTGCACCACCATAAAAATTTGTGTAAAAATCTCTGTAAGTCGGATTGAGATGATATTTTCTGAATAAATCCCTCAGTATATTAGATAACTTTCATTAGTTAAACACTTTTTTATTTGAGCTACATAAGGTCTACAAAAAAATCGGTTTCTACCTGCTCGTCTGTTTTGACAGATTTCTGCCATTATTTGCATTTGCTTCTTATTGATTCCTTTTTGGGTTCTTTTTGGGAAATTGAGATTTTTGAGGGAATTGATATAGTAGCTTGTGTTTTTAGTGAAATTTTTGTTGTTCTAAAGCTAAACCCAAAGGTCTAATATATTTTTAATACACTAATGTTGCTAATGAAGATTGTGTGAAGTTTTGTATGAAGGAAAATTTTCAGTTGTAGAGAAAGAATGATGTAATGAGATGAAGAATGGACAAAAGCTCAAGCTTGGGGATTCTACCCTGTGTCATCCCAATAAATATTCAAGAGTTTGAAGCATCAAAGCTTGGGGGTTCCCAAGGCATCCCCTTCTTCATCAATAAAAATCTCAGGTCTTTCTAGACACTTCGTTTTTATTGTTTTATGCATTGTTGTGTTATTTTTGGAGCATCTTAGTTTTCATTTTGTTTGCTTAGTTTGCTTGAATAATGTAGTTTGGACCCTCATTCTCGCTGTGTTGTTACATATAAGTTAATTGGTGTTGGAGAGGAGTAGAAAGTTCTAGCTTGAATAGTACAAGAGGAGCTTGCTTTGAGTGTGACTTAGACTTTATCATGTCATGCTAGATGTTGTTTTGACCTTATTCTTAGTGATTATTGATGTAGCATTACGTGTTCCAAGCAATTAGGATTTCCTAATGTGCCTTGAAGGAATCATGTGTTGTTTTAGCATACAAAAGCATAGTATTGTGGTATTCTCCTTTGATGCTTTGTTTGGGTTGACTTGGCACATGCTCACACCATGTTATGACTATGAGAAAGTCACCATAGCCTCTATGTAGCATCCCATCTGTCTAACATCTGTAATGCTACATGGTTCCTAATAAAATGCTACTTCCTACATATTACCCTTGCATTGCATCATCAATATATCATGCTCATGTCACCATGCCACATTGCATTTGAGCATCATATAAAACCCCTTTGTTGGTTCTCCTCCCTTATGCATTCATATTGCATTACTTGTATTTGCCTCTTGATATATTGTGTTTGGTTCTTGATATCTTGCTTAATGCCCAAATTGAATTGGGGGCATATCTTTTATTAACTCCACCACTTTTCCTTGCCACCACCTTACAATTCCACCATCCTAATGACATATGAGCCTTTGCAATTATATTTGGTATTTACATCTAGCTCATATGTGTTGGGGTGGGTCCACTTCTTTCTACATGCTTACATATATGATACATGTTGTTTTCACAATATTGGATATGGGAAGCCACATGGCCACCTTTGCATGCTATGTGAATAGTTTCTCTTTCAAGCTTCTCTATGGTTTATATTTGAATGTAGGCTCATTATGGATATAATTGTGACTATATTCATTAGTGGATCACACACACTAGTTGGTCACTTTATATTCATTCATGCTTTATTCCATATTTACCATGTGGGGAAGCAAGCTCATCTTTTCTTTTTTTTTTGCATTGGCCTTAGTCCATTTGGATGCATGTATGTATATATTTCCATGTGTGCAAATAGTTGTTTTCACAACTATTAGTGGCATTTATTACATCATGCATGGGCCAATGTAATCATGTCCCATTTTTCCTCCATGTGGGCATTATTTGAATTTGAATGGAACTTTGTTGAATCACATATCTCCAAGTAGTTCAAATTCAAATAAACCTACATTTGCCGAAGTGGTTTTCCCTGCTTGATCTCTTTTGGGTTATTTGAGCTTGTGATTTTTGGAGCCTTTTTGTATTGCTTGTTTAAATAAACCAAACCAGATCAAGACAGTTTAATTGAAACAAAATTTATCTATCTTTCTACCCCTTTCTTTAGCTAACTAAATCTGAGCAAAACCTGGCTGAAACCTAGACCCCTCCCTGAGCTTCACCCCCATCGCCACCCATGGCTCTCTTCTTTCTTCCTGTTGCAACCGGACCAAGACCCCTTACTTCTTAGCTTGATAACCAAGATGATCACCAACCCCTGGTCCCCACTCTCCCATGCTTAAAGCAGAGCCAGGAGGGACTCATCCCCTCCAACCACTCTGCCAGGTCGCCTCCCTCTCTCCTTCCTCCCCTCTACCAAAACCTAGCCGCCACGGCCGCCAGGTCCTAGCCGACGATGTCACCTCGCTAGAAGCCCCGCGGGAACACACCATGACTGCGCCTGTACCAGGAGCGAGGAGGAGGAGGAGGTAGCACGCCCCAGTTCGCCGCCACTCGTCTCGCCGTGCTGTGCAACCACGGCGTCCTGCTATTTGTCACCTCGCCGTCGCCGTGCCCGAAGCTGCTGCACGCTGCTACCCGTCCAGCCTCGCCGCTGATCCATTTTGCCACCCCGGTGAGCTTCTCCTTCGACCTCTCTGTTCCCTCCCCTTCATCCATGTCTCTGCCCAGCGTTGCCGTGCTCGCCGCGTGCTTGTCTCTGCAAGCAGCGACGCGCAACCACATAGCAGCAGCAGCGTCGTGTAGCCCTCTGTTCCGCGCTTGTTCCCCTCCTCCACGATCCTCCTCCGGCGACACTCTTCAGCCTTCGTTAATATAGGTTGTTCCCTATTTCTAGCGCAACAAAAGTCTCTCTTTTCCAATCAGCAACGGCGACGCTATCATCCTCCAAGTTCGAGACGACCTCGCAGTAGACTATGTCAGTTTTGTCAGCTAAACGCCTATGTTTTCATCCCCTGTTCATCGCGAGTTTCCAACTAGCATGAATGTATTCCGGTGGATCTCTTCAACCTCCTTGCATAATCTATGAACCCTCTATCTATAGAAACAAACGGCGCTTCATTTGGATCATGGACGCGCTGGCAATCTTCATCGCAAGTCGGCTCGATTCTGTGTCTATCTGCGCCAAAAATTCAGTTAACACGACGTTCCTCAGATTCAGTCCGTCAGGAAATCCAAACACCGGCCTTGATCTGTTTTAAATTAATTCCCAGCGTTTTTTTCTTTTTGTACAAAGTAGATTCCCACTCGGATGTAAACATCCCAGGTCCTTGATCGATTGGTCTGGAGTTTAGATCCTAGTTAAACTAAATCCTTTTTTTTATCTCTGAATTTCCAGATGTTTTACTAAATCTTGGTGTTAACTGAATCCAGTTCGGTGGTTGTTTAACATGACCGGCCCAGCTAGCTATGCACGGCACAGTCCAAATTCTGGTGAGCTAGCTAGTTTTGCACCATTGCGTTCTGATTCAGCTGCTTAGTAGTGTGCCAGCTCGGTAGCACTTGTTTCTTTTCTCTTCCTCTGTTTCAGCCATGTTCCCGAGACCTTCTTGGCAAATCCGACGAATCCAGGAGCACCTCAGTGTAGCCCGTGGTATCCTCTTTCCAGTGCCGCAAGTCTTGCTCAATTCCATTGCTTGTAGCCCTCACAATCGTCTGGCAAAGTCTGGTCGTTTTCATTTCGTTCCTATAAAAATATCCGACAGCCTAACATCAGTCTGAGACTCGTTTCCCCTTTGTTCTCGCCAAGTTGCTTGTTTTCAAATTCTAAGCATGTTTCTGGCTTCTATTTATTTTGTTAAAAATAACAAATATTTTTGGGATATTATTGAATTCCTTGTTAAATAATAAATCACACATTTTTTTTACTGATAATTCAACATATTGCAAATGATATATGTTTTCTAAATCATAAGAATGCCAGTAATATGAATAGGCTATTTAAAATATTATTTGAGCAATTTAAAATTTTGAAATAATTTAATTGTTAATAAATATCATTTCTTAAATACTGCATAACTTTAAAACCGTAAATCCGAATTCGGTAAATGATATGTCTAAGTCGATTAGCTCGACGAGCCCGTTCTAACCATGCATTCCATGATATGAATTATGAACTGAAGCATGCATCATATAAATATTGAATAATCATAACTGTTTATGCGAGTAAACATGTCTAAATAATTTAACAAAGTGCTTTATTATTGTTTTCTCACCTCACCCATGCCATGCTATGTTATACCATGTAAATTGTGCATCATATCATCATGGCATACCTTGTTTGCTGATGCATATGATTTATATGGTTGTGCAATGTATTTATTTCGTTCCCTTGTGTGTTTGGTTCTTATCCGGATAGACGTCGAGCAAGGATCTTACCAGGAGACCCAGGAGTTTTACCCGGAGCCATCTTATTCTCCAACTGAACTGTCAGGCAAGCACTTTCCCATGCTTGCACTACATATAGTACCTATTGCAGTTATCTTATTCTTGCATCATGTGTCACGATTCGAATTAAAATTGAATCCCAAGTATTGCATAGCCTTTACTTTTAAACCCCACCGAAACTTGTTCCCTCAATCCTATGAGCCATTTATACAGGAGTTGGTTGAGCCATGCGGGTCGTAGAATTGCATGTGTAGGGTTTGTGAGTGTCTTTGAAGAATGAGGTACCTAAACAACTGAATCGAGTAGTAATGGGATAACTAAAGAAAGAGTCACCGGTGGTCAATAGCTGAGATTTGGTTTTTATCCGTCCACTTGTGTCCCGTAGGACCCCGAGTACTTGATTTTTGTTCCTTGACTATCGCGCTATCCGCACGTGAGACCATGAATCCCCTTAATCCTAGCTTGAGTCATACTTAATTTCTTGGGGCCACAAAGTAGTTTGGGGTTTTATTACTATCTTGTACTTATGCCATGCTTTACTGCTTTATTTACTATTGCCCGTGGAGCGCCTGTACTGTTTTGGATCGCGGCACGATTTCGCGGTATCGACAAGCCCAGTCACACTTTCGGGTTCCTAGTCGTTTACAGCCGTTCTCGCAAACCCCTCGGTCCGTCGCGGAGACGGCCAACTTCGTAGCGGGTAGCTTAGCGGGGTGGCCCCCAAAAATCAAATATGAATCTTGCGAATGCTTTGTCGTGATGCCTCGTTGGGTGTTCATTTGGTTTTTCCGAGGTTGATCATGCGTGTGTTGCTATTTATGCACCCCTACAGGGTAAATCTTTCTGAAAGCCGTGTCCGCAGTTATGGACGACTTGGAGCACAGTTTCTCGATCATAGACAAGCATAACTAAAGTACCGTTTTTAAATTGACTAAAAAAATTGCCTAGTAATAGTGAAATATTCATGGAATGATTAATAAAACTGCCAACGGATGGGATGTTCTTCCGCCTTCTCGTTTGGGAACGAGGGGGTGGGCGAGCGATGAATAATTATGTTGATATCTCTCGGATGGGAAACTAACTGTTGTTTACTTAGCGAGCGTCCGTCTATCACTGGTTAGGCGGATGTTGTAGCGCGTCTCTATAGAACTGCTAGGCTTTATTTTTGCTGCAATTGCGTCACCCTCAGGTTGTTCCCTTTAGATGCATAAAGACTTGCTGAGCCCCCTAGGGTCTCACACGATAAATATTTGGTTCAGATGGACAGGTTTACCCACAGGAAGGCTACTGGGTTGAGGAGACCGATGATGGAGGCAACGACCGTCAGGTGTAGAGTTTCCGGGGTTTGGAGATCTTGAGATCATGTGGGCGGGATATGCTTACTTTCAGGGCATCTTACGCCGATTTGCTTCTTATCCGTACTCGGATCTTGTCTTCCGCTTCCGCTTGATACTCTGATGTATGCTATTTGAGGATGTATCCTAAACTATTAGAACTATCTAGTAATTTGAATCTTGCCGTATAGCGTTGCATATTTCTATTTCTTTTAGATGGTCTGCCTCTGATGTACTCTTGTATGTCGCTAACATACACATATGTTTTCGCATGCCTATCGACTACGCCGCTCGTACTTGTCCCGATGTTCTTGCAAAGTGGATGGGGTGTTGGCCGATACCGTGCCCTGTTCCGCTCAGATGGGACCTACACGTGGTTGGCCCCGGCCTCCTCGGTAGGACACCTCATGCATTTTGGGATCATTCCAGGCTTGTTACTTAGAGCGTAGTGTCCGAGGTATTACACTCTATGATCATTTAGTCCTTGACTTGTAGTACCACTTTATGCTTTAATTAGTAATGCTTTGTCGCTCTCCATGATTATGGCCATTATTGCTCTCTTAGTTGGTCGCTCCCAGTCTTTTGCTAGCCTCCACTTGTATGAGTAATCTCTACTCATGCATCCAACTTCCAAGAAACCAAGTTATTCCAAAGTGTCCACTATAAATTCTTATGCACGATGCGTTATATCATTCCAAGTATATTATTGTTTTCATCTATCTTCCAATTAAAAAGTATTTTATTATGTGAAAACCTAGTGATTAAACCTCTCACGAACTTGATGGTACACATTATTTTTCTTGCCCCTAATAAACTTGAACCATTGTGTCATCTATGTTGTATATGCTTACACTTATACGTTGGGATTAGCAGAACCGTGCTATCACGGAGAACGCTTTCAACACCTGCAAATATCTACCCAGTTGATATCATGCTCTTTTGTCTATGGATGTCGTCGGTGTGAAATGAAAGGGGGGCTAGTAAGTCCATGGAGTTATCTATGTGTGTTAGAGAAACGTCTGGGCCGCTAGCCTAAGCCATGCCTAATAATGGTGGAAACTTGCAACATCATCATAGTGAGCAATCTATGAAGCATTCTTCTTATAAAAAAGATATAGAAAGAGAGATTGAGAAAAATAAAAAATATGAGAAAAGAGGAAAGAGAGAAAAGAACACCATTTTCCCATGGTAAATAAGAAGATTGCTGAGATGCTAATTGTCTACTTGCCTTATCATTTTGATTATGGGATAGCTCCTATATCATGTGCAAGGGGTACCCCATTGGCGGTTCTCTATGATACACATGTACTTACTATGACAAGAACTTACTATGACAAGAACTTGCAAGTAACTAAACTTGAGTAGCATGAGGAGAGGACCTCGTATTCAAGGGACATGAGATTGCCAACTTATACTTTGTCAAGCATATACTCCATAGTTTGTTCAATTTAACCTTAATCACTTCAAGATTCTCATGATAGGGGCAATGAGAGTTGAAAGCTAACAAGTACCATGATTTTTGGAAGCTCTTTATGAAACTTGAAATCCCCGCTTCCCTTTATGAAGGGTCTTTCTTCCACTATTATATTGCGTCTCCACCTTCTATCCTTAGGCACCAATTAAGAGAGCATAGTTGCCATTCTAAGTTATATGTGCATTGTCCCAAAACTTATTGATTGATTCATATTGTTGATATTTCTTGTTCTTGAACTATTTGTATCTAGTCACTCTTATGAACTTTGAAGGTGTCCTATGCATTTATTGCTACTCCATGAGGGACAAGATGAATGCCACCATGCTATTTTTCTATATGTGAAACAAACAAACGTCTTTCAATGCATTGTTATTCATGATCTTTGTTTGTATCCTTTCATGGTGTAGCATAGTTACTATGTCTTACTGTTAGAACTTCTTCTTTCATGCTCATGTTTAGAGTACTTTGATCCCAGCTTTCAATGCTTGCAAATAGTTTGATATTGATTTTGATTGTACATGTCACCTCAAAAATTATTATTTTTATCACTTACCTAGTCGAGGACGAGCAAGAGTTAAGCTTGGGGATGCTTGATACGTCGTAAACATATCTATAATTTTTTATGCTCCATGTTTGTTTAGTATCTACTTTGCATTGCTTTGTCTACACTTTGAGGTATTTTTATATGTTTTCTGGTACTAACCTATTAACAAGATGCCACAGTGCCAATTGCCTTTTTTTTGTTGTTTTTGGTTTTAGAAAGCTAAAAATGAATATTCTTGGAATTGGACGGGACAAAAGCCAATCTTCATATTTTTCCCGGAATGATACAGAAAATCGAAGTAGAGAGAGTAGGGCACCAGGGTGGCCACACCCTAGGGTGGTGTGGGCCCACCCTGGGCACGCCACCAGGGGGTGCTGGCCCCCTGGGCCTCCATCGACCTTGCCTCCTTTGCCTATAAGAAGCCCCCGACTCAGAAACCCTAAATCATTTGGGAGAAAGCCACGAAAACCTCCGTAATGCCGCCGCCACTGAAGGAGATATTCTGGGGATAGAAAGTCTTTGTTCCGGCACCCTGCCGGGACGGGGAAGCGCCCCCGGAGCCATCTCCATCGATCTCCACCACCATCTTCATCACTGTTACTGATTCCCATGATGAGGAGGGAGTTGTTCTTCTTCGAGTCTAAGGGCTCTACCGGTAGCTATATGTTCATCTCTCTCTTTATGCATGATATTGTTGTGGTCATGAGCTTTGTAATCAAGTAGATCTATTCTACTACTCAAGTGCTTTAATAGATCTCTAGCTCTTCCCACGTGTGTGTAAGTGACAGCGTGCATACCGTGGTGGCACTTAGGCTAGAGGTTACATAAATACTCAATTTCTTTAATAGATCTATACTTTTCCCCACGTGTGTGAAAGTGACAACGTGTGCGCCATGTGTGGCACTTAAGCTAGATTACATATATATATTTGTCATGAGTTATATTTGGAGTTGGATGTCTTTATGAAATTGTGGTGTTTGTTAGAACCTTCTAGCGCTCAAGGTGACAGTGTGGGGTTATCTAGATGGGGAAGACGGACTTTGAGGAGTGCTGTTATAGCCCTACCATGGATTAGAGCGTCCAACCGGAGAGTAGTTTATGATAGTATCATGAAGAGAATATATTTATATGAGAGTGTTCACTAGTGAAGGTATGATCCCTAGGCCTTGTTGCTAAGCATTGAAACACTGTTTGCAACTAGATCTATTACATGTTTTCTTGATGCCATCTTTATTTCAAATTGCCTTTAGTCTCTTCCTCCCGTCAAGCTCTTTTCTGGTACCGTTGTCTTATAATCATCCACACCACATGTATTTCACCATCTCTTCGCCGAACTAGTGCACCTATACACCTGACAAGTGTATTGGGTGTGTTGGGGACACAAGAGACTTATTGTATCTTGATTGCTGGGTTGCTTGAGAGGGATACCTTTGACCACTTCCTCTCTGAGTTCGATAAACCTTGGGTAATCCACTTAAGGGAAACTTGATGTTGTTCTACAAACCTCTGCAGTTGGAAGCCCAACAACTGTCTACAAGAATAGAAGTGCGTAGACATCAGATGCCTTGATGACACTAGTAGGAAAATTCCTAGTGGCGGCGTTCGGAAAAGGGGGTTCATGGCGTTGAATCCGCACGCCGCTAACCTCACGCCAGTGGTAGCAAATAGTGGTGGCGTCTCCACCGAATGCCACCACTAGTGTATCCAGTGGTGGCATTTACTACAAGCATCACCATTACATATCCTAATAGTGGCGTTCCCATTAATTTGAGCACCACAAGTGATTTTTTGAAAATTAAAAAATATCTGGTGCATTCAATTGAATATCCACAACACAGCAAAATATATTCATAGAAATGGCGCAATATAACATCACGAAATGTATTATCACATAAAAAGTGGTTGAACACATCACAAGTGGTTCACGACAAAATATTAGCAAGCGGTTAAAAACAACACAAGCTGTTCAACACAACTTGAATCTACACTAACAAACCATCACAAGGAACTAGCTAGTCATCATGAAAAATGATGTCAATTACGAACATTATCTTAATGTTACGGCATGAAGTGGTCCTGCCAGTAAGGAGAATGGCTTGCCCAACTTGTAGATAATCATGATGAGCTTCAACAAAGTTCTTCCACTCTGGGATGTTGAAGATGATGCGGCCATCACTTGTTGTCTTGTACGAAATGATGCTTACGGCACCTATTACTCCAAGCCGTATTCCAACCACGCCTTCTTCATAAATTTGAAGAGAAAAAATCATTCTTGATGGTAGTTTCTAATTAAGATGCAGAAGTTAGAAATCTTAAAACTATCATGCAATAACACAAATACAATAGGAACTAAAAAAATAATGACCAGTGAAAACATACCATATCATGTAGCTAAATATGTGTCCTGGTCAAGCGAGTGACAAGTTCTAGGCCGATGTAGGAAACATACCATATCATATAGCACTCTTCACTCTAGAAAGCTTGCATCTCTGAGCAAAAATTGCATAATACAATGGTCCTTCTTCCTCCTCATCCTCTTCCTCTTCATCGCCCTCATCCCCCTCATCGCCCTCATCCTCATCGCTCATATCCTCATCGCCATCATCCTCCTCGTCCTCATCCTCCTCGTCATTCATATACACAACAGTGATTTTTGGACCAGGAGCTCCCATTGAAAAAAATAGGTACACACCATAGGCGATTTGGTTTTCAGAAATAAACCTTCTCCTTGAAGAACCTACAAGGCGGGTCATTGCTCGCTCTTTGGTCACATCAACAACATATGTTCACCCAAGAGCTTCAAACTCCACGCTTTGTCATGTTATTCTATTGAAGTCTGACGAGGATTCGACTCGTCAATGCTCATTGTTATGGACTTGGGTTTTGGAGAAGGAGGGGACACTGGAAATCGCAGAACGGCTAACACCTTGAAACACGGGGAAATGAGGTTTACCCAGTTTTAGGCCCCCGGAGGTAAAACCCTACTCCTGCTTGTATGTTCCTGATTGATGGCGGAACCGGAGGTTACAGGGGTGCATAGATTGGATCTGGCGTGGTGTATACTAGGGTATGAGGTGAGGTCTAGATATGTAGATCTATTGTCTATTGAGGTGGTGGAGAGATTAGGTCGTGCCCTCGTTGTTGGACCCTTCTAGCCTTTATATATGGGGAGGCTAGGTCTCAGGTACCTATATGAGTAGGTTACAAGTTGGATTCAAACTCTAGTCTTGAGCTTTCCTTGTCTTGCGTGCTTGGAGTCCGTGTCCATATGGGCTTCATACCAGCTGAATCACCATGTGCGTCATGGACCTTGGTAGGTTGTTGAGTGGGCCTCCCATTGAGCCGCACCAGGTAGCCTATAGTCGGGTGCCTGTTGGGCATATCCATGTTAGTATCCCTCGAGTGTCCATCTGAATCATAGATTCGGGTGGAGACTCAGTTGTCTTGAACCTTGCATTTGGATGTCGGAGTTGAAAGTTGTGTCGAGTGCGAAGCAGTTCACCCGAAAGTTCATCCGTTCAGCCAAATTTTTAGCCGTTCATAGGGATATTGGTGATCGTGCATGGTGGAGAGACTTGTATTCGTCGGTTGCTAGACACAACGATTCGGAAGTTCTTCGGATGATCTTGCAAATGCCGTCAACGCTAGCGCTTTTTGAATGTGCGACCAGCGCTCCCTATGGGAGTATCCCCTGAGTTCTTAGTCGAGAAATTTATTCGAGTGAGGAATCAGAGCGTGCCACTCGAAAATCTTGTATATGCGTGAACAACGCTCCAGTTTGGAGTAGCCCCTGAATGTCTGGCGGAGTCGTAGACTCGGGCAGAGACTCGAGTCTTGTATCATACAATTTTAGTCGACAATATCGTGGGCATACCGCTGACCTGGAAGTACATAGGGTGCACGACCAGCGCTCCTGATGGAGTAGGCCCCGCGTATCTAGTCGAGTCGTAGACTCGAGTGGAGACTCATGCGAGGAGAAACCACTGACCCGGAAGTGCATCGAGTCAGTGTCTCATGCATAAGGAGCCAAGAATCTACGATGCAATCAGAGTTGACATAGCGGAGTCATGCGGCGCCTTAGTCGGGTGAGTCCACGATGCGGATGGAGTTGACGTCGTTGCCTTTGTTGGGTGTGCGGCTAGCATTGCATTGTGTAGCATCAAGCGATGCAACCATCCGAGGAGGGATTCGACTCGGGTCTTGAGTTTATGGCGTAGCCAGTTGTTTTGTCGACTCCTATTGGAGGACCAGATAGAATAGCTCTGCGCAGTCGACATCCTTGTAAGCTGAAGAAAACATGAAGAATTGTGAAGTACTTGTATATTGTAAATAATAGTTGCCTGTCGGCTTTTTAAGTAAAATTATAGTGCCAATCGAGTCAACATTTTTTGCACGGTTTGCTAGGCCTTTTCGTTAGCCTGGTTACCCTTAGTCTATGTACCTTGCCGAGACACTCGGAGTTTAAGGATTCAACGATCAGGCAGAATCGTCTACTCAGGCTATCGCGTATGAGGTTCTCAAGTGCATGGAGCCGATGGAACATTAGGTTACTCAAAAAGGGTTGATGGTGCTCGACGTGGCACTTCGTTGGTAACCCCAAGCGCAGGGTGTGAAGAGCACAGCAGCAAGCTTTCCTTCAGTTGAGACTAAGGTTATCGAACCAGAAGGAGGAAGCAAACGTCACACAGGTGTTGCAAAAAACGTGTTGACCTGCACAACACAAACTCAAGACTTTGTCCCAACGAATCAGTGAGGTTGTCAAGCTCACCGTTTTGTTATAACACAGGATTAAACGTATGGTGTGGAAGGTAATGGTGGTTTGCAGCAAGTAAACAAGTAACAGTGAAAGATGTATCAATGGTAACGATTTGTGGCATCCCGCAAAACCACTGCTAGAAAATCGCGTTGAATTTGTGCATTGCATCGTCATCATCATGTGTTGTTTGTCTAAAACTATTTTTGCAAAGCCCGTTTTGTTTTCTAAAACGCCCCATCTTTATTCAAAACCAAAACCCGGGTCTCCGGAATATTTTATTTTGTCCGCTATCGGTTTGCAAAAGCCTTGTTCGAAATCAATAAAAATATTTATTTATTTTAGTGGGGCAGTCGAACGGGCCGGATGACCCGAACGACCACCCCAGAAATTATAATCGGTCCATCCCAAAAATCCCTAGTCTACCCAACCTAATCTACCCACACCCCCTCCACATCACCCCACCCAATAGCAGCTTGCCACCTCCCCTTTTCCCTTCCCCCAGCCAACCAAGTGCTGCCACCTCACTCCCTCTCTCTCTAAACCCACCCCCACACAACACCCACACAGCACACATGCGCCAGCACCCCCTGCCCAGATCCCCACGCAGTCCCCACGCTGGCCCCACCCTCCTTCTCCTCCCCAGCGTCTTCCCCAACCCAAGCCCGAGCCACCCAGCCACGTGAGCACCTTCCCGTCAGGCCGCCCTGGTCCTTCCTCTCCCTCCCCCCGCCTCCTCTCGCGAGCTCAGGCCTTCCCTCTTCTTCCTTCCTCTCTTCTCAGGCTCTGGCCAGGCTTCCGTCGCTCTCCTCTGCGCTTTTCTCAGCCTCTCCGCTGCTCCTCCAGCTCTGCGCGCCACGCCATGCCTCATGGCGCCCTGCTCCTCTTCTCCTCCTTTTTCCTCGGCGTGCTCGCCGCCGCTCCGGCTTCCACCGTCCGCCCGCCGCGCCTGCGCTCCCGCAACCCCGCACCTCCACCCGCGCAGCTCGCCCTTCGCCTGCCGACCACCTCAACTCCACCCCAAGCCTCCCACCTCCGCCGAGCTCGCCGCCTCGCCTGGCCTGGCCTCGCTCTGCTCGCCGCCTCGCTTCTGCGTGGCTTCCACTCCGCGACTTCCTCCTCGCTTATCCTCGCTTGTTGCGGGTACGACTCCAAGGTCTGGCCTGTTCGCCATCGCCGTCATCCGGCTATGCATCTCGCAGCTTTTGTTGCCGCCGACCAAGGTCCGCTGTGAACAAGCCCAACAGATCGTATAAGGAGGCCCATCGTCAAGTTTCAAGATCCTCTCGAGTTGCCGCCGTTTGGCCAAGGTCGACACGAACCCAAATAGCGCCTATTACGGATCTTCGTCACTGGCCAACAAGATCTCCATCACGGATCGAAGCCGATCGCGCCAAGCCGAACTTCGCGGAACCCGAATCAAGAGCGCCACCGAACTACAAGCACTTCTCCAACGCCAAGACCGACTCGATGGCGCGGCCCGACAAGACCCTCATAGCGGCAAGATCGACCCGTGGGACCCGACAAGATCTACCATATGAAGATCGTGGGACCGTGAACCTCGGCGAACCTCCGGCAAGAACTTCGACATGGCCAAGATCTACCGAGTCAAGACCGACAAGTGAAGTCAGAACCACCAAGCCCTTCCTCGCGGAACGCCAAGACCTACCTCTGTTATCCGAGAACGTTTCCGTCGAACCCTGGACCCTGAGACCGACCCCGGACCCCCGGATCCCCAAGATCTGCCGAACCCTAATGTGTGAACCCCTTCCCGAAACCCTATTTTATAACATAATACAACTTGTCGCATCTTAAACATTCATTTTGCATGCATATTCATGTGGTTTGGGGGCCTTATGCCGATTCACCTCATAAATAAATATGGGGCCCATATGCGGGCAAATCTAGTCTCATATCGGCCTCATTTAAACTTGTGTAGCGAACCGGTATCTTATCTTGCCTTGTTATAACAACATTTAATTGCGGGGGTTCTAAATAACTTGAACCACCTAATTAATTGTCGGGACCCCGGTTCCGCTTAATATGACCTAATTGCATCGCACCTTTGCCATGCCATGCGTCATACATGCATCATGCCGATCTTTTGCCGTAGTATTAAATATTGCATCCGGTGTTTATTCTAGTGTTTTGGTTCTTCGCGGATAAGGCTTATGAGTTGATGCGAGTGTCGACCCGATCCTCGGTTGAACCTTCGACAATGTTTTCAGGCGAGCATCTCCCCCTTTCTACCTATCTTACTTTTATAGTATTTATTCCCTCCTGTTGATCTATTGCTATCTGTGTTGCGATGCTTTAGTTTCCGTACCTGTGATGTACCGTGCAGCCCTATATTGCCTTGGACACAACCTATTACCTGTTGTTTGGTAGATAGTTGGACTTGCGCGTCGTAGTCGCTTGCTCAAGTGCTGTTGCGTGTCGTTCCGTGCCACAGTTGTTGGAGGATTGCCGCATGTTGACGTTGGAGATGATCATAGTTTTACTTATCGCTCACTTTAATTCCTGTTTAACAACTAAAATTAAAATAAGCGAGGCATCGGTGGGTGATAGAAAATATTTGGTTTCGACGCCCACTTGTGTCCCTGGGACCCCGAGTACTTGATACATGTTCCTTGATTTATCGCTATCCACATCCGGGAGGTATATGGGACCCCCAGCCGAGCTTGATTCATCTTATTTCTTGGGGCCACAAACTAGTTTGAGGTTTTATTTACGATCCTGTACTTATGCCATGCTCTGTTTTATTTAAATTGTGCGAGAGCACACTGTCTTTGTTTAGTAAGCGGAATGTTTTCGCGGTATCGACAAGCCCAGCCACACTTTCGGGTTCCCGATCGTTTCTGACCATTGTCGCAAACCTTGAGTCCGTCTCGAGTCAGTGGCTTCGTTATGGTCTACTCAATGGGGTGGCCCCGAAATATTTCTGAATCCTGTGATTGCTTAGTGAAAGCCTCGTTGGGTTTTGATTTGGTTTTCGAGGTTGATCGTGTGTTGCTATTGGTGCACCCCGGCCGGTAAAACTTTCTGAAGCCGTGTCGCGGATATGGACGACTTGGACAGATATCTCGACCATAGACAAGCATAACTAAAGTTTATTGCTATAAATTTGACTTTATAATGACTAGTAATCAGCTTCACTATAATGGAATGGCTAATTAATACTGCCCACAATTGCTTGTTTGGAGTGTCGCTATGACCATTGTACTGACTAGTAAGTATTGCAACTACAACGGAATGGCTAAGTAAAAGTACCAACAACTGCTGGGTTTTGGGGATATCTCATGCCAATTGTATCGACTAGTAAGTGTTGCAACTATCACGGAATGGTTAACTAAAAGTGCCCATCGCTTATTTTATCGGGCGACTATCTACACACGACTAGTAATTGCATAGCGATAATCGAATAATTAAAAGCGCCAACCGTGTGAGTTCCTCGGTTGACTTCCTCGTTTGGTCTCGAGGGGAAAGCGCCAGATGGGTTTGTTTGATGGTAGTATCGGTTGGATCCGAATAGGTCTTTCTTACCCTCTCGATAACCGCCAGTTGTATCGAGTCTCTATAGGTTGTTTAGTGCATCTTGCCGCCGCCTTGATCCACCATACCTATGTAGGCGAGGACCGAATTCTAGCCTCGCCGTGTCTTGGCCTCGATCGACGCTCCTCTTTTCCTTTGCCCTTTGTCGGCACCCCTTTTTGTTTAAGCGGTTTTGAGATCGACGCCGTTAGCGTGGTTACCCTTCCGGCTTGGCACAGGCAGGTTATGGACGCCATTGGTTATTCTTCGTGGCTCTTAGCCCCATTTGCATCTTGTCCGTAGTCGGACGCTCTACCGCTTTCAAGGTGATTTGGATCTTTGTATATTATATCTGTATTCTTGACTCATTGAGTCATATATATATCTCGTATGGGTCCCATCGAGGACTGTTGTGTAATGTTATTACTTCGTTTTCCACCCGCACGAAAGTGCCTGGTGGGCACCTTTGAATCGTTTCTATGCGGGTTTGGCGAGTTTTGCTAAAACTTGCATAGGTCCGATTCTGAGGGTGTTACACGATTGGACTGGGGTCCATAGTTCACTAGAGGTGCTCTCCTTAGATAAACAACATGGCATGAAGGGTAAACAAATTACAGCAGGGCAATTGACAGGAACTGAGCAAGGCATGACATTGCAATTACTAGTCAGAAAGATATATAGACCGCCATTCAACTGCATCTATGACTAGAAGTCCACCTTCAGGTTATCATTTGAACCCCCTCCAGTATTAAGTTGCAAGCAACAGACAACTTCTTTAAGCAAAGTGTGTAAGGTAAACAGTCCACATGTTCCATGAACAAGAGACCGTTGTTTTCTCCCTAGTAGAAACAGCACATCTACAACCGAAGAGATTTACGTCACTTCCCTGGGAAACTAGATGCATGAACCCACTATCGAGCATAAATACCCCCTCTTGGAGTCACTAGCAACTACTTGGCCAAGATAGCCACTGACAACAGAGAGCATGCAAGATCATAAACAACACAGACATGATAGAATCATAAAGACAAAACCATTAATCAAACCAACATAATAATCTCAATATCCATCGGATCCCCGCAACCACAACATGCAAGATTACAAATAGATTAGATCTTGATCATGAACGGAGCTCACAAGATCTATACATTAAAGCACAAGGAGGACATACAACTATCTAGCTACTACATGGGCCCATGGTCCAAGGTGGAACTACTCACGCATCATACCGGAGAGAAGGCCTCCGAGATGATCTCCCCTCCGGCAGGGTGCCAGGAAGAACTTTAGATCCCCCTAATCTAGGGACAATGGTGGCGGAGGCTACAGAAGGTTTCGTGGAGATTTGATCGGGTACTTAGGGTTTCTGCATCGGGGGCTTCTTATAGGCGAAGGGGGAGGCCGAGGAGGCGGCCAGTGGACCCACACCCTGCCTAGGCGCGGGGCAGGGCCCACCCGCGCCTAGGGGGTCTGGGTGCCCTGGCCTGCTTCTCCGTCTCCCCTCTGGACTTCTTTTCCCCCACAGAAAGTTATTTACTTTGAATTTTGTCTCGTCCAATTCCGAGAATATATCCTTACTAGCTTTTCTGGAACCAAAAACAGCAGAAAACAGGCAACTGGCACTGTGGCAACTTGTTAACGGGTTAATACCAGAAAACATGTAAAAAGCACCTCAAAGTGTAGACAAAGCAAAGCAAAGCAAAGTAGATACTAAACAAGCATGGAACATCAAAAATTATAGATACGTTTCTGACATATCAATCATCCCCAAGTTTAACTCCTGCTCGTCCTCGAGTAGGTAAGTGATAAAAAGAATAATTTTTGAGGTGACATGCACCCTCACAATAAAGATCTAACCATTTGCAAGCATTGAAAGCTGGGATCAAAGAACTCTAAACATGTGCATGAAAGATGGATTTCTAACAATAGGACATAGTAACTATGCATGCAACATGACAGGCTACAAACAAAGATCATGACTAACATGCATTGAAAAATGTTTGTTTGTTTCACATGTAGAAAACATAGCATAGTTACAATCAGCTTGTCCCTCATAGAGTAGCAAATAGATGCATATGATACCTGCAAAGTTCACAAGGGTGACTAGAAACAAGTATCACAAGAACAAGTAATATCACAATATGCATCAATCAATAAGCTTTGGAACACTGCACACAGAATGACAACTATGCTCTCTTAATGGTGCCTAAAGGTAGAAGGTGGAGGCTCAAATAATGGTGGAAGAAAGGCCCTTCACAAAGGGAAGCAGGGATTTCAAGTTCCAAAAAGAGCTTCCAAAAATTATGGTACTTGTTAGCTTTCAGCCCTCATTTTCCCTATCATAAGCATCTTCAAGTGATTAAGGTTAAAGTGAACAAATATGGAGCATATGCTTGACGAAGTATAAGTTGGCAATATCAAGTCCCTTGAATACGAGGGCCACACCTCATGCTACTAAACTTTAGTCACCTGTAAGTTCTTGTCATTGTAAGTATTTGCATATCATAGAGAACCGCCAACGGGGTACCCCTTGCACATGGTACAGGAGTTTTCCCATAACCAAAATGACAAGGCAAGCAGACAATGAGCATCTCAGCAATCTTTTTATTTACCATATGCATAGATTTTTATTGAGGATGCTTCATAGATAGCTCACTATGGTGTTGTTGCAAGTTTCCACCATGATTAGGCATGGCTTAGGCTAGCGGCCCAGGCGTTTCTCTAACACAGGATACAAACTCCATGGACTTACAAGTTTCCTCTTTATTTCACACCGGTGACATCCATAGACAAAAGAACATGATATCAACTGAGTATAACAAGGTACAGGTGGAATGTTCAAAATGTTCCCCGTGACAGCACGGTTCTGCTAATTCCAACTTATAAGTGCAAGCATATACAACAAAGTTGTCACAATAGTTCAATTTTATTAGGAGCAAAGAATAAAGTGTGCCATCAAGTTCGTGAGGTCTTTAATCACTAAGTTTTCACATAACAAAATAGTTTTTAATTGGAAGATAGTTGAAAACAAGAATATACTTTGAATGGTGTAACACACCATGCATAGGAGTTTATAGTGGACACTTTGGAATAACTTGGTTTCTTGGGAGTTGGAAGCATGAGTAGAACTTACTCATACAAGTGGAGGCTAGCAAAAGACTGGGAGCAACCAACTAAGAGAGCAATAATGGCCAAAATTATGCAATGCAACAAAGCAAACTAATCAAAGCAAAGAGTGGTACTACAAGTCAAAGACTAAATGATCATATAGGATAATGGTGACTTGTCATTATCATAACATGGTGTGAGCATGTGCCAAGTCAAGCCAAGCAAAACATCAAAGGATAATACCACAATACTATGCTTTTGCATGCTAAAACAACGCATAATTTCTTCAAGGCACACTAAGTAATCCAAATTATTTGGAACAAGACATGCTACGGCAATAATCACTAAGCATAATGCTAACACAACACCTAGCATGTCATGCTAAATTCTAAGTCACAGTCAATGCAAGCTCCTCTTTCACTTCAAGCAAGAACTTACTACTCCTTTCCAAACACCAAGGAAACTTATTTGCAAAACAACACAGCGAGAACGGGGGTCCAAACTACTAAAGAAAACTAAATAAACTAAGCAAAGAAAATGAAAACTAAGACGCTCCAAGAACAACACAACTGTGCATGAAACAATAAAAACAAAGTGTCTAGACAGACCTGAGCTTTTTATTGATGAAGAAGGGGATGCCTTGGGCATCCCCAAGCTTGGACACTTGTAATTCTTGGATATTTCTTGGGGTGACACCATGGTGGCATTCCCAAGCTTGATCTTTTGTCCATTCTTCATCTCGTGGCGTTTCTCTAAAACATAATACAAACTCCATGGACCTAGAAGTTCCCTCTTTATTTCACACCGGTGACATCCATAGACAAAAGAGCATGATATCAAGTGAGTACAAAGTACACGTGCAATGTTGAAAACATTCCCCGTGACAGCACGGTTCTGCTAATTCCAACATATAAGTGCAAGCATATACAACATAGATGACACAATGGTTCAAGTTTATTAGGGGCAAAGAATATAAAGTGTGCCATCAAGTTTGTGAGGGCTTTAATCACTAAGTGTTCACATAACAAAATATTTTTAAATTGGAAGATAGTTGAAAACAAGAATATACTTGGAATGGTGTAACACACCATGCATAGGAATTAATAGTGTACACTTTGGAATAACTTGATTTCTTGGGAGTTGGAAGCATGAGTAGAACTTACTCATACAAGTGGAGGCTAGAAAAAGACTGGGAGCAACCAACTAAGAGAGCACAATGTCCATAATCATGCAGAGCAACAAAGCATTACTAATCAAATCAGAGTGGTACTACAAGTCAAGGACTAAATGATCATAGAGGCTATGGTGACTTGTCATAGTCATAACATGGTGTTAGCATGTGTCAAGTCAACCCAAACAAAGCATTAAAGGAGAATACCACAATACTATGATTTTGCATGCTAAAACAATGCATAATTTCTTCAAGGCACACTAAGCAATCCCAATTGTTTGAAACAAGACATGCTACAGCAATAATCACTAAGCATAAGGTCAAAACAACACCTAGCATGTCATGCTAAAGTATAAGTCACAGTCAATGTAAGCTCCACTTGCACTTTCAAGCAAGAACTTACTACTCCTTTCCAACACCAAGCAACTTATTTGCAACAAAACACAGTGAAATCGGGGGTCCAAACACTTTATTCAAGCAAACTAAACAACCTACGCAAAGCAAAAAAAACTAAGATGCTCCAAGAACAACACAACTGTGCATGAAACAATAAAAACGAAGTGTCTAGACAGACCTGAGCTTTTTATTGATGAAGAAGGGGATGCCCTGAGCATCCCCAAGATTTGACGCTTGTGCCTCTTGGATATTTCTTCGGGTGACACCAGGTTGGCATCCCCAAGCTTGATCTTTTGTCCATTCTTCATCTCATTGCATCATTCTCTCTCTACACCTAAAAAAATTTCCTTCATACAAAACTTCACACAATCTTCATTACAAACATTAGTTTATTCAAAAGATATTAGACCTCTGGCAAAACTTTAGAACAGCAAGGCTTTTCACTAAAAACACAATCTACTGTATTAACTCCTTCAAAAATCTCAATTCACCAAAAGAGAACTCAAAAAGGAATCAATAAGAAGCAAATGCAAATAATGGCAGAAATCTGTCAAAATAGACCATCAGGTAGAAACCTATTTTTTCGAAAATCTTATGTTGCTAAAATCAAAAAGTGTTGAACTAACGAAAGTTATCTAACATACTAGGGGATTTATTCGTAAATTTCGAGCTCAATCCGAGTAACAGAGACTCCTCACGATTTTTTTTGGTGGAGGACAGAAATCTGTTTCGGGACAGCAACTCCCCAAATCTTACTTCCCTCTCATTAGAGGTCATTCTTGGCACAAAAAACAAACAAAAATGATAAGGAGAGGTCATTACTGAAGTAATAACTTCCAAGACTCAAGGAAACTCTTGGGTTATCTCCCAAAAAGTACTTTTCTTTAACTCCTTTGAGTTAGACACAAGAATCAAGAAGAATCAAGTATTTTCAAATGAGGAAGCATCCTTCTTGTTCTTTCCTTTCTTACCTTTCTTCTTTCCTTTCTTACCTTTCTTATTTTCTTTAGGAAAAATAAGATTGCTCACTGGAGGAGCAAAATGCATAATGCCTTTTCCCACATCTATTACTGCTCTAAGGTGTTTTAGTAGGGATCTTCCAAATGTAATCTGTCATTTGCCTACACATTCAATAACAAGATAATCAGTAGACACCATTTTCCCTGAGATTTTTGTAAACACACCTTCAGCTATTCCAATGGGTAATAAAGTGGCATTGTTGGTAAGAGAGATTTTCTCTCCTCCTTCAGTAATCCCGCAAAGACTCAAGGAGTCATAAATATCTTTAGGCATGAGGCAAAATTCAGACATGATGTCACAGCGAGCATCAAAAAGTGTAGTGTTTATAGAGACTTTGATTGTTGGAAACCACTTTGAAGGCTCGGAGTTTATGGGAACATAATCATGGTAATCCCTAAGCATGTGATAGCAACTATTCATAATAGAAATACTAGTCTCAAGAGTGTTCAACCTAGAAAAAATATTTGTGAAGGAGGAAACAGACTTGCCAGGTGTCCCATAGATTATAATTAATTTTTATGGCATCAAAATCTTCATCCTCAGTACATAGCAAAATATCTTTCTTAGCCACAGCATTCAAAGCATATATATATAACGAAGGGCAATACCGCGGAAGAAACTATTAATAACCAAGCCAAGACTCATCTTAGGCTCGGTTTCCCTCTGTAAAGCGGAGATTCTAGACCAAGCTTCTTTAAAAATCTCTTCATCTCTTCCATAGGTGAAATAGAGATTGGACCAAAACCATACATGGTGGCAAATAGAGTAGGAACTAATTTTTTTGTGTTTTTGAATAAAGAAAGCAAACCAAACTAGACTATATTGTTTTGGGTTTTTTGGAAAGAGGCAAACAAAACCAAGCAAAAAAAACAAAGCAAACTAAAAACAAAGTAAAGAGAAAGGAATTGGAGGAATCCCCTAGTGAAGACGTCCTTAGCCTCCTCGGCAATGGCGCCAGAAAGACTTTGATGTGCTCGACGTGGCACTTCGTTGGTAACCCCAAGCGCAGGGTGTGAAGAGCACAGCAGCAAGCTTTCCCTTAGTTGAGACCGAGGTTATCGAACCAGAAGGAGGAAGGAAACGTCACACAGGTGTTGCAAACAACGTGGAGACTTGCACAACACAAACTCAAGACTTTGTTCCAACGAATCAGTGAGGTTGTCAAGCTCACCGGTTTTCTATAACAAAGGATTAAACATATGGTGTGGAAAGTAATGGTGGTTTGCAGCAAGTAAACAAGTAACAGTGGAAGATGTATCAATGGTGAAGATTGGACTGGGGTCCATAGTTCACTAGAGGTGCTCTCCTTAGATAAACAACATGGCATGAAGGGTAAACAAATTACAGCAGGGCAATTGACAGGAACTGAGCAAGGCATAACAATGCAATTACTAGTCAGAAAGATCCTATGAGATTTGATTGGACAATACAACAAGATACATAGAACGCCATCCAACTGCATCTATGACTAGAAGTCCACCTTCAGGTTATCATCCGAACCCCCTCCAGTATTAAGTTGCAAGCAACAGACAACTGCTTTAAGAAAAGTGTGTAAGGTAAACAGTCCACATATTCTATGAACAAGAGACCGTTGTTTTCTCCCTAGTAGCAACAGCACATCTACAACCGAAGAGATTTCTGTCACTTCCCTTGGAAACTAGAGGCATGAACCCACTATCGAGCATGAATACCCCCTCTTGGAGTCACTAGCAACTACTTGGCCAAGATAGCCACTAACAACGGAGAGCATGCAAGATCACAAACAGCATAGACATGATAGAATCATAAAGACAAAACCATTAATCAAACCAACATAATATCTCAATATCCATCGGATCCCCGCAAACACAACATGTATGATTACAAATAGATTAGATCTTGATTATGAACGGAGATCACAAGATCTATACATGAAAGCACAACGAGGAGATACGACCATCTAGATACTACATGGACCCATAGTCCAAGGTGGAACTACTCACGCATCATACCGGAGAGAAGGCCTCCGGGATGATCTCCCCTCCGGCAGGTGCCAGGAAGAACTTTACATCCCCGTGATCTAGGGACGATGGTGGCGGCGGCTAAAGAAGGTTTCGTGGATATTTGATCGGGTACTTAAGGTTTCTGCATCGGGGGCTTCTTATAGGTGAAGGGGAAGGCCGAGGAGGCGGCCAGGGGCCCCACACCCTGCCTAGGCGCGGGGCAGGGCCCACCCACGCCTAGGGGGGTCTGGGCGCCCTGGCCCGCTTCTTCGTCTCCCCTCTGGACTTCTTGTTCCCCACGGAAAGTTATTGACTTTGACTTTTGTCCCGTCTAATTCCGAGAATATTTCCTTACTAGCTTTTTTCGAACCAAAAACAGCAGAAAACAGGCAACTAGCACTATGACAACTTGTTAATAGGTTAGTATCAGAAAACATGTAAAAAGAACCTCAAAGTGTAGACAAAGCAAAGCAAAGTAGATACTAAACAAGCATGAAACATCAAAAATTATAGATACGTTTCCGACGTATCAAGGACGCATCCCCCAAGTGTATTGAGTGCGATTACAGTAAGAAATAAGTCAACTCTAAGTAGAGAACTTAGCTTTGTTGGTTATCGACGAGGTGGACGGGTCACGGGAGCCATTGTGATCTATGGATCACGGGAGTCGGTGTAGCATACGGGTCAACACAGCCGAAGGTTGTAGCGGATTACCGCAGTCAAATATTGCAGCGGGTCGCTAGAGTTGAAGACTCGGCGGGTCACACAACGGAGTCGTCGCAGTCCCCGGGCATGAAGTTGATGTGGTCGACGTAGTCGAGGCGGTGTTCAAGAGCCGATGTGGCAGACCGGAGTCAACGCGACAGCGGGATAGTCAAAACATTAAAACAATAAGTAAATGTAAATAGGAAAAATTATACATACCAATGAACGCTAAATCGATCCCATATGAGACAAACACTGAATAGAGAGTCTGACTTTGTTTCGTCGCTACATTTCGTGAAACAAACTTCATAGTGATATGCACTACAAGGAAAATGTAAAGCACTCGTTAGTTAATCACAAGGATCTTTAAGATAAAAAAAGGCCTCATATTTTCTGTGGCTGCAAAATTATTTTAGAGACAGTGTGAGTGAGCCAAGTAGGATGCACACATTATTTATTTATGCATATCATAAAGCTCACTCGCACCACCCCAGACATTGCATCCTCACATTGTAATCATCGGCCATATGTAAGTACAACTAATTTAAAACTATTTTTGTTTTCTAAAATAATTATTATAACTATGTAAACTATTAACCATTTTCAATTAAAAATGAATTAACTATTTTTTGCATATTTTTGAATCTTAAAAAACTTTAAACATGAAAATTGTTTGAATTTGAATAACTAATTCAAAACCATTTTCTGTTTTCTAAAATAATTATTGTAACTATTTAAACTATTAACCATTTTCAATTAAAAATTAATTAACTAATATTTTTGCATATTTTGGAATCTTTAAAAACTTTAAACATGAAAAGTGTTTGAATTTGAAAAACTAATTAAAAACCATTTTATGTTTTCTAAAATAATTATTGTAACTATTTAAACTATTATCCATTTTCAATTAACCATATTGTGCGTCTAAAAATGATTTTTTCAAAAAATCATGAGCGTTAGATCATGTACCTGTAGTTCAAACCGGACCCACTTGCTGCCGATTTGGCAGACATTTATATTTTTCACCAGAAAGGATGGAAAGGTTTGAGATCTCCCTGTTTGGAGATCGTCCATCTAACATGTTCTATTATTTTATAAAAATGGGGTGGTAGCATTTTGAAACAGCATTTTGGTGGTTATTTCATAAAACGCCCCATTTTTATGATCGGAAAATATAAAATGGTTTTTCCGTGCGACGAAAAGGAAAACTTCCTCCTGCAACATTGTTCGCCATCCCAAGGTGCACATGCATACATAATATGGGCACAGTATCACAAACTATGCCCCGATTCTGTACATAATATTGGTCATTTGGACCGAAAGCCATAAAACCTTTAACATGATAGATCATTTTGTGAAGGTTTTTTGGAGACATAATCAATATACCAATTTTGGTATTATTTTTCTTGCAACTATGTCACATAATATGCCACCACGCGAAGGATTTTCATTGTTCGGATCGGTTTTGAATTTCTTATGCCCGTTTTGAATTTTTTCTATTTTAAACTATGGTCAAAACGGCGGACATGAAGATAAGGTATGAGACTCGTTAGAACGTACATTGGATCTCTGAAAAACAACATATTGTGAGTCTAAAAATATTTTTTTTCAAAAAAATCACGAGCATTAAATCATGTACCGTAGTTTAACCCGGACCCACTTCCTACCGATTCGGCAGACATTTGTTTTTTTCACCCTGAAAGGATGGAAAGGTTTGACATCTCCCGGTTAGGAGATCGTCCATGTAACATGGTCTAGTATTTTAGAAAACTAGGGTGGTAGCATTTTGAAACAGCATTTTGGTAGTTGCTTCACAAAACGCCCCGTTTTCTACGCTCGGAAAATGGAAAATAGCTTTTCCATGCGACAAAAAGGAAAACTTCCTCCTGCAATATTGTTTGCCATCCCATGGTGCACAGGCATGCACAATATGGGCACATTATCACAAATTATGACGCGATTCTGCATATAACATTGGTTATTTGGACCGAAAGCTATGAAACCTCGAACACGATAGGTCATTTTGTGAAGGTTTTTTCGAGACATAATCAATGTACCAAGTTTGGTATTTTTCTTGAAACTATGTCACATAATATGACACCACGCGAAGGATTTACATTGTTCAGACCGTTTTTGAATTTTCTATGCCCGTTTCGAATGTTTCCCGTTTGAAACAATGGTCAAAACGGCGGGCATGAAGATAGGGCATGAGACTCGTTAGAACTTGCATTAGATCTCTAAAAAAACAATAAATTTTGATTCCAAAAATTATTTTTTTCAAAAAATCACGAGCGTTAGATCATGTACCTGTAGCTCAAACCAAACCCACTTCCGACTAATTCGACAGACATTTGTATTTTTCACCCAGGAATGACAGAAAGGTTTGAGATCTCCCGGTTGAGATATCGCCCATGTAACGTGGTCTAGTATTTTAAAAAAATAGGGTGGTAGCATTTTGAAACAATATTTTGGCGGTTGCTTCACAAAACGCCTCATTTTTTGCGATCGAAAAATGGAAAATGGCTTTTCCATGCGATGAAAAGGAAAACTTCCTCCTGTAACATTGTTCTTCATCCAAGGTGCACATGCATACACAACATGATCACAATATCACAAACTATGTCGTGATTCTGCATATAACATTGGTCATTTGGACCGAAAGCCATGAAACCTCGAACATGATAGGTCATTTTGTAAAGTTTTTTCGAGACATAATCAATATACCAAGTTTGGTATCTTTCCTTGCAACTAATATGATACCACGTGAAGGATTTATATTGTTCGGACCGTTTTTGAATTTCTTATGCCCGTTTTGAATTTTTTCCAATTTCAAACTATGATCAAAACGGCGGGCATGAAGATAGGGATGAGACTCGTTAGAACTTGTATTGGATCTCTGAAGAAACAACATATTGTGAGTATAAAAATGATTTTTTTCAAAAAATCATGAATGTTAGATCATGTACGTGTCGTTCAAACCGAACCAATTTCTACCGATTCGGCAAACATTTGTATTTTTTACCCAAGAAGGACGGAAAGGTTTGAGATATCCTGGTTGGGAGATAGTTATAGTATTTTAGAAAAATAGGGTGGTAGCATTTTGAAATAGCATTTTGGTGGTTGCTTCACAAAACACCCCATTTTTTGCACTCGGAAAATGGAAATGTCTTTTTCGTGCGACGAAAAGGAAAACTTCCTCCTACAACATTGTTCGTCATCCCAAGGTGCACTTGCATGCACAATATAGGTATAGTATCACAAACTATGCCACGATTCTGCACATAACATTGGTCATTTGGACCAAAAGCCATGAAACATCGAACATGATAGGTCATTTTGTGAAGGTTTTTTCGAGACATAATCAATACCAAGTTTGGTATTTTTTTCCTTGCAACTATGTCAAATAATATGACACCAAGGATTTATATTGTTCGGACGGTTTTTGAATTTTTTATGCCCGTTTCAAATTTTTCATGTTTTAAACTATGGTTGAAACGGCGGTATGAAGATAGGGGATGAGACTCGTTAGAACTTGCATTGGATCTCTGAAGAAACAATATATTGTGTGTATAAAAATAAATTTTTTCAAAAAATCATGAGCGTTAGATCATGTACCTTTAGTTCAAACCAAACCCACTTCCTACCGATTCGGCAGACATTTGTCTTTTCCCCCGGGAAGGACGAAAAGGTTTGAGATCCCCCGGTTGGGATATCGTCCATGTAACGTGGTCTAGTAGTTTATAAAAATGGGGTGGTAGCATTTTGAAATAGCATTATGGGGGTTGCTTCACAAAACGCCCCATTTTTTATGCTCAGAAAATGAAAAATGGCTTTTCCATACGACGAAAAGGAAAAATTCCTCCTGCAACATTGTTCCATCCCAAGGTGCACATGTATGCACACTATTGGCACAATATCACAAACTATGCCGCGATTCTGCACATAACATTGGTCATTTGGACCGCCATGAAACCTCGAACATGATAGTTCATTTTGTGAAGGTTTTTTTGAGACATAATCAATATAACAAGTTTGGTATTTTTTCCAACTATGTCACATAATATGACATCACGCGAAGGATTTAGATTGTTTGGACCGTTTTTGAATTTCTTATGCCCATTTTGAATTTTTCATGTTTCAGTCAAAACGGCGTGCATGAAGATAGGGGATGAGACTAGTTAGAACTTGCATTGGATCTCTGAAGAAACAACATATTTTGATTCTAAAAATATTTTTTTTCAAAAAATCACGAGCGTTAGATCATGTATCTGTAGTTCAAACCGGACTCACTTCCTTCCGATTCGGCAGAAATTTGTCTTTTTCACCCGGGAAGGATGGAAATGTTTGAGATATCCCATATGGGAGATCCTCCATGTAACGTGGTCTGGTTATTTAGAAAAATGTGGTGGTAGCATTCTGAAACAGTATTTTGGTGGTTGCTTCACAAAATGCCTCGTTTTTTATGCTCGGAAAATGGAAAATGGCTTTTCCGTGCAACAAAAAGGAAAACTTCCTCCTGCAACATTGTTCACCATCCCAAGGTGTACATGCATGCACAATATGGATACAGTATCACAAACTATGCCGCCATCCCAAGAGAAACTAACCAGGACTTAAGGGGTTGCGGTAGGTTGGGGCCAGCATGGGCATATTTAGTCCCGGATGGTTTCTCCAACTGTGACTAAAGATGAACCTTTAGTACCGGTTGGAGACACCGACCGGGACAAAACATGAGTGGCTACACTATGCCAGTGAGTGACGACACTATTTCGGTGAGTGTCGACACTATACTGGTGGGTGGAGATACTATTTCGGTGAGTGGCGACACTATGCCAGTGAGTGGCAGCACTAATTACAGAGTGAGTGTTGATATTATGTCGTGAGTGTCAACACTATGTTGTGCTGCTTAATCTATAAATAGGCATCCTTGTGAGTCGTCAGACATATTCAAGATGGAGCAGGGACAACACTACGGCCAGCTGTGTGGAGATGCCTAAAGATCCAGGCCCCTGGAATCTCCAGATTGCTTGTCATATAGGCACTCCCTAATATGTGAAATTAGTTATCTCCTAGGCGTATTGATCTAGTTAGAGAAGTTATAAACTGTGAGATGGTGTATGAGAGCAGGGACAACACTATGGCAAGCTCTGTGGAGATGCCTAAGAATCCAGTCATCACGCATCTCCACATTGCTGGTCATAGAGGCACTCCCTAATATGTGAAATTAGTTAGCTCTCCAGCACAAGAATATAACAACATCTTCATAGTTCGGGTAAGTCGTAGTAGGAAACGGTGCATTAGTCCTGGTTTGCTAACTGGGACTATAGAATGGGGACTAAAGGCCCCCCTATAGTCCCGGTCCAGCCACAAATCGGGACTAACACTCAAGATATTTATTAATATTAAAAAACCGAGACTACGGAATCGGGACTAAAGGCCCCCCTTTAGTCATGCTCATATCTATCCCTATAGTACACAGCTTCAGGGTCGTCTTCATCTTCGTCATCATCGACGTCTCTAGGCACACGCGGCTGGATCCTCAGCCCAGCCATAGCATATTCCGGGGGCACCTGCCACTCCGGCATCGGATTCAGGATGTGTGGGGGAGGGGGCTCTCGAATGATAATGTCGCTACGCTCACGGTCTTCACCACCGCCACCCTTCTTATGGCTCTACAACTGGTGCAGGCACCATAGGCGAGGATGATCTCCCTGCGTGATGTAGCACACCACGTTGATGATAGTCCGGTTCGCCCACCACAGGCGGCGACCGGCTTCGTTGTGGTTCACTGGGGGGGCCGTCACCCTCATACCTGGCAAGCTCCCTTTCCTGCCAGTTAGCGAAGAAGGCTTTCCAGGTGTCGTAGTTGTCAGGATACCAATGGGGATCCATCCGCTGATCCGACGTGAGCTCGTGGTAGAAGTGGTTCGTGATGGCCGCATGGCGGGTGGAATCTTGAGGCACAGGAGGGACAGGAACCCCTCCAGCGCTTAGCATCTAGCCGGAGGGCAGCCGATAGCCCGATGGGCATGGGAAGCTGGAGGCACACAGCGCCTCAGTCTCCTCTAGGGTTAGAATGGTCCGGTATGCACTGTCCATTGTTGTAAGAGAGGACGGTGTGGATGTGTGGATAGCCATGGCATCGGTCGGCCTGTATATAGAGGAAAAGGGCGGGACAACATGGTAGGAATATGTGGGAAATGGCGGGAAATATCTTTAGTACCGGTTAGTGGTTACAACCGGGACTAAAAGCTCTGGTCAAAGGGTAAGGGCGAGAAAAATTGGCGGGAAATGGTGGGAAATGTCGGAAAATATCTTTAGTCCCAGTTAGTGGCTTCAACCGGGACAAAAAGGCCCGGTTATAGGGAAATATCTTGGGATGGCTTACGATATGATATTGTTGTGTTATGGCTTGAATCGCGGCATATATATTTTGTGAAGCAACAACCGAATTAAAGTTTCACATTTATCAAAAATACTAAACCCTTCGCGTGCTGTCATGTTATGTGTTATAGTTGCAAGGAAAAATATTAAACTTGGAAAATTGCAAACATCATAAAATATCCTTCACAAAATGATCTATCATGTCTCATGGCATTAAGGTTCACAATATGCGGCTGGCCATATTTGAACTAGAGGTAAACAATATGAGGCCATGAACTTCTTGGCGTATGTCCCTTGCTTATTATCGTTTCGTCCGTAACCATGGAGCATCTTCTTTATTTAACGGGATGATTGGGTTAGTTTTCACTATGAAGGGCAGAATTTCATCAAACTTATTATGATCTTCTAACATGTCTATCTTGTCCTCGATTCCCACGATCTTTCTTTTCCCTAAAATAACTATGTGATGCTTTGGCTCATTGTATGATGTATGCATTTGCTTATTTTTTTATTTTTTCGGTCTGGAGGACATGTGCTTCACATACAAAACCTGAGCCACATCATTGGCTAGGATGAATGGTTCGTCTCTGTAACCAAGATTGTTGGGATCCACTGTTATAATTCCATACAACTGGTCTACCTTTACCCTTTCTCCATTCAGGTTGACCCATTTGCAGCGAAACAAAGGGACCTTAAAAGAAACTCCATAGTAAAGTTCTCATATCTACTCTATGTAACCATAGTATGTGTCATTTTTCTCACTCTTGTCTATTGCATCAAAGCGCACACCACTGTTTTGGTTGGTGCTCTTTTTATCATGGGCGATCATGTAAATTGTATTCTCATTTATCTCGTACGCTTGTAAATTCAACATAGTAGAAGATGGTGACCCGGCCAACAAGTAGAGCTGATCTCCAACAATGGTGTCATTCATGAGATGTGTTCGCAACCAACTGCCGAAAGTCTTCATGTGTTCATCTATAATCCAAGAGTCAGGCTTCCCCGTGTTGTTGTAGCGTATAATATTCTTGTGTTCCTCAATATACGGAGATGCCAAGGTGAAATTCTATAGAACTGTGTATTGTGCTTGAGTGAAAGATTTTCTGTTCCTACATATCATTGCTTTCTTTCCCAGCGTGCCTTTTCCACTCAGTCACCCCTCATGCCACGAGTTAGGAACACCAGTCGGCTTAAGGTCAGGAATAAAGTTAACACAAAACTCAATGACCTACTCTGTTCCATAGCCCTTGGAGATGCTTCCTTCTGGCCTAACATGGTTATGAACATATTTCTTTAAGATTCCCATAAACCTCTCGAAGGGGAACATATTGTGCAGAAATACAGGACCGAGAATGGCAATCTCTTCCACTAGGTGAACCAGGAGATGCGTCATGATATTGAAGAAGGATGGTGGGAACACCAACTCAAAACTAACAAGACACTGGACCACATCATTTTGTAATATTGGCATAATATCTGGATTGATTACCTTCTGAGATATTGCATTAAGAAATGCACATAGCTTCACAATGGATACTCGAACATTTTCCGGTAGAATATCCCTCAATGCAACCAGAAGCAACTGCATCATAATCACGTGACAGTCATGAGACTTCAGGTTTTGTTATTTTTTTCTCTGCCATATTTATTATCCCTTTTATATTAGACGAAAAGCCATACAGCACCTTGATACTGTAAGGACTTCAAAAAATATTTCCTTCTCTGCTTTGGTAAGAGCATAGATGGCACAACTTAAGTGACACCCTTGATCTATCTTGTTCTATGTATGCATGTTCTTTGGGTCTTTCATAAGTTGTTGGTCCTCCCGTGCTTCTGGTGTATCTTTTGTCTTTCCATACACGCCCAGGAATCCTAGCAGGTTCATGCAAAGATTCTTCGTCACGTGCATCACGTCGATTGAAGAGCGAACATGTAGGACTTTCCAATAGGGTAGTTCCCAAAATATAGATTTCTTCTTCCACATGGGCGCGTGTCTGGTAGCGATTTCGTTCGGAATAATTGACCGCCAGGACCCTTTCCAAAGATTACTTATATGTCCTTGACCATACCAAATACATCATCACCAGTATGGAGGTCAGGCTTCTTCCGATGATCTGCCTCACCTTTGAAATGCTTGCCTTTCTTTCTTACGGGATGATTAGTCGAAAGAAATCAACGATTCCCTAGGTATGCAACCTTCTTGCATTTATGCAAATATGTACCTTCAGTCTTATATAAACAGTACGTGCATGCCTTGTGTCCCTTATTTGTCTCTCCTGAAAGGTTACTATGAGCAGTCCAATCATTGATGGTTACGAAAAGCAACGCTCGTAGGTCAAATGGCTCCTGTTTGTGCTCATCCCACACATGTACACCTAGTTTGCCCGACAACTATAAGAGTTCTTCAACTAATGTCCTTAGGTACACATCAATGTCGTTGCCGGGTTCCTTTGGGCCTTGGATGAGCCCTGAAATCATAATGAACTTATGCTTCATGCACAACCAAGGAGGAAGGTTGTAGATACATAGAGTCACATGCCAGGTGTTGTGACTGCAGCTCTGCTCACCAAAAGGGTTCATGCCATACTTACTTAGACCAAACCATAAGTTTCTTGCATCACCTGTAAAGTCCGGGAAGTCTCTCTCGATTTTTCTCCACTACGAACCATCAGCGGGGTGTCTCAACTTCTTGTCTTTCTTACGGTCTTATTTGTGCCATCGCAACAACCTGACATGCTTTTTGTTTCTGAACAGACTTTTTAACCGTGGTATTATAGGAGCATACCATATAACCTTAGCAGGAACCTTCTTCCTGGCAGGCTCGCCCTCAACATCACCAGGGTAGAGGATGCAGTCAGAGACTTTTTGTTTCTGATCTTATACCGCAGTGCAGTGCATACCGGGAATTTATTTAAATTCTCGTACTCCTCACCGCCGTAGAGGATGCAGTCATTAATATATACATGTATTTTTTGCACATCTAATCCTAGAGGGCAGAGAGTCTTCTTGGCTTCGTACATACTCTTGGAAAATTTATTATCCTTTGAAAGCTTTAGCTTCATTATTTTTAGTAACTTCTTAAATCTCTTGTCAGTTAAACCAGTCTCTGACTTCCATTTCAGCAATTCCAGTGTGGTACCGAGCTTTGTACTGCCATCTTCGCAATTTGGGTACAACAATTTTTTTGATCTTCTAACATGCCCTCAAACTTCAAATTCTGCTTTTCCGTTTCACAGTCTCGCTTTGCATCAGAAATGACCCAACCAAAATCATCAGCGGGCTCATTTAATGTCCGTTCTTCATCTTCTTTCTCTTTATTGTCTTCCCTTGCAGTATCACCGTATTCATGGAACATATGATAGTTGTTATTATCATTATCCTCTTCTTCATTATCTTCCATCATAACCCATCTTTCTTCGTGCTTGGTCTAGAAATTATAGCTGGTCATGAAACCTTTCCGAACCAGGTGGCCACGAATGATTTTCGAGGAAGAGTATTTCTTATCGTTCTGACATTGAACACATGGACAACGCATAAAACCATTATTTTTGTTTGCCTTAGTCATATCGATAAATTTATCCACGCCCTTAATATACTCGGATTCACGTCGGTCACCGTACATCCATTCCCTCCTATTCATCTGCATCATATAATTAAGTTTATCAAAAACCATTACTGAACATCATGAATAGTGAAAAGACCACTTTACATTGACATATATATTGTATCAATAACAGATGAAAAAATAAGGTTGCTAACCTCGATCGAGGAGGAAAGAAAGAGGAGAAAACTCAAGCGTGGCTCGGGCACCTCATATCATTTTTGTTTTGTGTAAAATCAAGCAGCAGCATTCACTCAAAAATTTCATCAAACACCTCGTGTGCCTAGGAAAAAACAAACTAACACACACATCACCTTTCACCAAGAAAAAATAAAAGAGGGACGAAGAGGGCTGGATGCGTATTTATAGGCAGGCGGACCATTCAAACCGGGACTAAAGGTGTGTGGCGAGACACATGGCCTTCTGCACATATGTAGTCCCGGTTTATGTCACAAACCGGAATGAATAGACCCTTACGAATCGGGACCAATATCCTCCGGTTCCCGAGCGAACTCTCCGTCCGCTCGAACCGGGACGAACACTGGCATTAGTCCCGGTTCATGACACGATCGGGACAAATGCTTTAAAGCCAAGCAACAAAAGACATGTTTTTACTAGTATCACAAGTGTCATTAATCTGCATGACGCATGTGATCTCTCAAGAATTGGACGGAGAAAGACAGTCTGAAGCCGTCAAAATCCGCCGCCGCCGCAAAGATAGATCCCATAACCGACCACCTCGTCAGCGAGAGATGTCGGATGAACAATATGGGCGTTGTACCTGCGCTGGTGCAAATATAACGGAATACCCTACGACCGCGCCTGGTTCAGGTCGTTCATGAGGACCGCGAGGTACGTGCGCAAGGTCAACAGCTCCGGCGTCCGCTACAAGCTGACGCTGAATCAGTTCTCGGATCAGACCCGGGAGGAGATCTAGCGAACCTACTGCTGCAACAACGCAGGCACTGGCGTTCACCAGCGGCGGCATCTGCATCTGTCTAATGTGGAAATCTCATCCTCCTTAGCCTCATTCGAGGAGAAAGACGGTCACGATTCAGAAGAAGATGCTGCCGCCGCGACGGTAGATCCCAGGACGGACCTCCTCGTCAGCGCCTAGACCTTCGAGTCGGAGGAGACCCGAGTAGAAAACAGGGCTTTCTTCCAGAGCCCTTCAGATCATTAGTATCAGATCATTAGTACTAGGTGTGTTAGGAACTAGGACTAATCCTCACAATAGTCCTGGTTTGAACAGAACTAAAGGGTGGAGACGTGGTGGGTAACACCCTTTAGTTCCGGTTGCAGACACAAACCGGGACTAAAAATGGACCTTTAGTCCCGGTTTGAGATATCAACCGGGACAAAAAGAATTGGCAAAAACCTTTGGCGGGTTCTGCCATGGCAGAAAAAAGGGCAAAAATCCTGCCGCGGCAGGATATTTCTAAAAATAAAATCCTTCAGACTGTAGTTATATTAAGTGATATAGTTGTTACGAAAAATAACAAACATGAATTTCGATATATTTTGCCAAAAACTATTATGAAAACTTCAAACAGCTATAACTTTTGCGTACAATGTCGGAAAAAACGTACGACCTACCAAAATGTGCGGAAAAAAATTGAGTTCGATTTTGATGGCCTTAGGCCATTTGGGATTCTTTTAGATTTTTAAATTTTGAAAATGAAAAAAGTTATTTAAACAATTTATTTATTTTAGAAAAAAAATTATGCCATATTGGATTTCTCACATTTTTCTGATAATAATGGATATATTATTTGTTGAATTTCGATTTATGGATTTAAAGATATTAGTTATGCCATATTAAATGAATAAATGGCAAAAAATGAATAAAATATTAATTTAATTAGTTTTTTTTACTTTCATTGGATTAAAATATTATTATTAACTATTTATTGTTATTTACTTAAATAGTTGTTTGTAGTTTCGAAACATAAAGACGTGTGACATATTGATATGAGCTAATTGGATTGATATGGTAGTGTTGACAACAAGGTACTAATAGACTTCGCGCAAGGACATCTGGATAGAACAGAGAAGTTAAGCGTGCTGGGGTAGAGAAGTGCTAGGATGGGTGACCGACCGGAAAGTCTATGATTTGAAGACCGGGAAGTCTATGATTTGACCTAAGATTAAGTATAGTTAGTGATAGAAATGTTCCAAGTGAGAGATATTAACGAGTCAAATAATTCAAAAGTTAAAAATAAATAAAAAAATGAAAAAAAGGTCTCGCAGTTTGTATTATAAACCGGAACTAAAAGGTGTCGCGCTCGACCGCGGCCCCGGAAGGGCCTTTAGTTCCAATTTGTGACACAACCGAAACTAAAAGGACCTTTAGTCCTGATTCCGTAGTCTCAATTGCAAAACCGAAACTAAAAGACCTTTACAAACTGGGCGATGTACAAGCGCTGGAGCAAGTGGCATTCTCGCAGCCCCGCCGAGACCAAACGCCGCTTCAAGACGTTCAAGAAGAAATCAGATGAGTTGTTGCGCAGCCTCAACAACTCCGGCGACCGAGATCGGCTGTTCCTGTTCACGAATATGACTCGGAGCGAGTTCCGGACGACTTGTCGCGGCTATTGTTAGAGCATTTCCACTCATTGGGCAAACTCAGGCCGAAATCCGGACCTTATTTTGGCCGGACGAAATGCATTTTCGGTCTGGATCCGCCGAGCTTCCCTCTCGTGTACTTAGGCCGAGTTCCAGGTTTCAGCGAAATTCAGTTATACTCGGCGAAATTCAGTTAAACACGGCGAAATATGAGCGAATATAGGCGGATTTCATTAGGTAGGGCAAGAGCGCACATATTGCATCGAATTTAATAACTAGGAAAAGGCCGCCACCGCCGTGGCCGACGCCGGACGCCGCAACTACAGGCCGAGACGGGGGTGGTTGCCGGCCTGGATGTGCTCCATGACGCCGGCGAGAGTCCGCCCTGGAACGCTCCACCAGCGGCGGTGATCCCGGCGGTCCGTCGTGTCGGGCGAGTTCCTCGAGGCGCCTGTCAGCGAAGAATTGCCTCCAGAAGACGAGGTTGTCAGGATCCTCGGCGAGATACGGGTCTTGCATGGTGGCGATAGCCGCCTGGATATCTCCGGCGATGTCCTCTTCTGCCGGCACCAGCAGAACAGGAATCCCGCCGGCACTGAGTTGCCAGCCTAATGGGAGACGAGTGTCCGGCGCGCCGTATAGCGCGCCTCGTAGAGGATCCGGGCTTCCCACAGCGGCATCGTGCGTCGGTCCTCGGCCATGGCTTATCGGTGGAGTTGAGGAGGAAGAAAGGTGCGAACGTCTGAAGTTCGCCAGAGTTGGGGAGGTGTGAGAGACTGTGAAGAGAGACGGCGAATTGTACGCCTTTTATAGGCAGAGTTCGGCGGCGAGGACGGGAGGGGTGTAGCGGCGAGGGCGGGAAAAGGAAAACGACGGGAAGGATGGTGGCGACTCGGCTTCTGTCGCTGACAGGCTGGTCCACTCGGCCAATTCACTGCGTCCGGCGTCCCCAGGGCGTACCCGGGATCCTGGGTTCAGCTGGGTAGTCCGGACCAAAGTTGGCACAAATACGGCCGAAAAGAGGTTCTTGGGTACGCGACTGGACTGATTTTCAGCGTCCGGACATAATTTCGGCGTCCGGATCAGACTCCTGGGTAAACGAGTGGAGATGTTATTAAAAGCGACACGGCGCTGCATGCTGCACATGTTGTTGTGCACCATTGGTTGCACACTCAACTTCCAACCCTCAAGAGCGAATTAATAAGTTTTTTTACAACGGCAATATCCCTTCTTTCTATGTCGCTACTACGAGTCACCAATCACCAAGCAATTTCCGATAGCCAAAAAAAGTCGAACCACCATTGCTAGTCTTAAGATTTCGGCTTTCATGACATTTTTGCCTCTGATTTCACCATGGACCAAAAGATGTATCCTATGATGGTAACAGACAGCAGAGTTTCGCAACGCTTTCTTTGAGACCAAATGGTCCGTAAAAGCACATGTGCACACAAACGAATCACATCTGATCCAGCAATCTCCAAGTATGAGTCACCCATGGGAGTTCGCTGGCGGATCCTTCCGAAACTCTACACTTTCGCTTAATCAACGAGGACAGGCATCAAGCATATTTTCGTCTTGGCGCGAGAGGAACCCAAAGATCGCCTCCACCTTTATTTTGAGACATATCGGTAGCCCCGCCGCCATCGCCCGCCGACTCCCAATAGGACAGGCCGTCCAAAACCACCACCAGTAGAGGCCAGCAGAGAAGAAGGCAGCCCATGTCGCCACGATCTGGCAGCAGGCGCTGCGTGAATCCACCACCCGAGGAGATCGATAGGGCAGCGGTGTTGAACGAATCTGGGCCGCAAGGGGCCAGGATCGACCATGCACCACCTCCACGGACGATCTCTAAGGCCGTAAACTCCCTAGCATCGCCAGGATCCGCCTCGACGCCCACCACCATCCCTGACCTAGGGCTTCTACACGACGCACACCACACTCCCGATGGCCAAGACCCCATTCTGCACCGCCAACAAGGGGAGAAGGGTCCCTGCCGCCACTTTCCTTGGGGCGACCGGGCTTTGCCCCCTCCAGCGGCGGCGAGATTGGAGGGAGAGCGGTCTTCAGTCGTGAGAGATATGAGTAGTATGATGGGTCAAATAAATAAGTAATGCATGTTGATATCACTTCCAAGTGCATCATATCTCGGTAAAACTATTGAGCAGTATTCGGATGCAGTTTCTAAGGAAGCGAAAATAAAAGAGTGAGCAATTGGGATATGCAAGAATATACTCCTTCGGTCCATATTAATGGTCTCAACTTTTTCTAGATTACTATGTATCTAATTAAGTATTTGGTCTAGAATTGCTCGCTCCAAGAAAAATAAAAGAATTGCTCGTTCGTCCATTCATGAGCCAAAACCGGAAAATAATTAAATCAACCAAAATCGACCGTGGATGGACCTCCTTGTTGGCTTTGTCATGCACGAGGTGAAACGAAGGGCTCGTGAAACCTGCATGCATGAAGCCAACAACTCGCGCTGCACGACAGAGCGAGCATAAGATTATGTCATGTCGGCTAGGTAGGTTATCTGCTCAGGTGAGAGTTTCAGACCAGACCCATTTTTTTATTTGTTCCGTTCCCTCGTTCAGGGCATGTATAATACTTTCTCCTTTTCGAAATATAAGATGTTTTAGTTTTGTGAAAAAAATGTATAGACTTTTTTTATGTCTAGATTCACTCCAAATCTAAGTGAACATGTATACTAAAAGTAGTCTAGATATATTTACTTCATCAAACTAAAACATCTTATATTTTCTAAAACGGAGGGAGTAGTTGATAAGACAGTTTTATCCTATATAGGACATGTAATCTTGATATGATGACAAAATATTATGTACAATGGATTGTTTTTTAGTCTTATCTCCAGCTGCAGATATCTCTAAATACGTGGTAAGACTTATTATGCTAAGAGATCATCTCTTGACTAAGATAAAACAAAAGTCTTTTTTTTTTCTCTCTCCTCCAATTCAGCAATCATTCTATGTGGCATTGCTAAGATAAGACTGTACGTGCCCTCATTCGTTCAGGTACCCAGTCAATGGTCAAACTCAAACATCCATGCCAAAATACACCAGATTCTGTGTTGCGAAGAAGAAAAAACACCGAAATCTCCTTGTTCTAAAAAGAATCGATCCGTTGTTCACACCGTATGTTGTGTATGCTTTCAGCATCAGAACATTATTATTACTACTACAAATCAGCATGCAGCAGCATTAGTTTTTTTTCTTCCAAATCAGCAGCAGCGACAAGAAGTCAAACAGCCACAAATGCTGGATCATGGCCTGGTGAGAGCATATGTACCATGATCGATGATGAGTACACGTGTGTCCAAAATAAAATAGTTTTCAGATCCAGCCTGATAATTACACCAAAATAATTCCTCAGAGAATGCTTTCGCAAAACAATACCAGGAACACCATGCGACAGGACATCCATTAGTCAAGCAGGCGGCTTTCAGTTGGGTATTGCATCAAGTAAAAAAAGAAGTTGGTCATTGCATGATTGCACTTGGAGATCCATCATATCATACCATCCTGCTTTGCATAAAAGCGAGCACCACATGTCAGCACTTTCATCATCATATACAAGACGCTCAAGGAGTCAAGGTGGAACACATTGTGCTTATTATACAGGTTTCTTGGGAAGAATCTGGGTGAGCTTTCATATCTCGAAGGAAGCATGAAGCAGAGGAGTGAGCAACAGGGATATGCAAGGATATACATATACCACATCCGGTACCTACCACCATTGGTGCTAAAGAACATTCCATGATGTAATACTTATTAAAGGTTGCTTTTCTTGTATCAGAGACTGTAACACAACTTCAATGTAATATGTGCTTTGCCTCTTGGGTTCTTGGGTCTGAAGAAAAAACTACATCCATAAATACTGACACAGATCAGTTAATTTATAAATATAATTTTGGAAATAGTATTTCGTCCTTCAATTTTTTCTGTACACTGACCTTCCAACAGCCAGGGAGAAATAATAATAAGCAGCAGCTTTGACATCATTGCAGCATAACTATTATGATACTATACCAACATATACAATTATCTTTGAGGACAAAACCAGGAACAACATGACATATCAGCGGGCGCTTAGCAAAGACATCCGTATTAGTCAAAGGCAAAGCATGATGTACTTAGGTCGCTGCTTTCAGTTGAGCCATTATCAAGAGACCTGGAAACTTAATTTGGTGCCTTGGCATTGCATTTTTTTTTTTTGAACAGGGAAGGGTCCCGAAGGACCCTGAAACTGCATTCATTCACTCGGTGGGATTACAACGAGGACCTCAGCAGAAAATAAAAGTACAACACAGCCCTCACATTTTCTGAAAAGGACCCTAAAGTAACAAACAGAAACGCAATCGAGTCCTTCTCCACCTCTGATGCGATTCGATCTCAAAGCACGGCCATCCACCTCGCCGCCGGGGACTATGCCACTTGGGGCAAGGCAGATGAGGAGCGCCGCACTTGAGTCGATGAAGATCCTCCCGTATGGCTCACTTGCCAGGAGGAAGAAAAGCCCCAGACGCACATGGCAGCCAGGCGCGGAGTGGCCTCCCCTTGAGCCAAGGATAACGTCGGCTTGAAGACGCCGCCGTTGATGAACTCCGCCGTAGATAGCTGCAGCCTCACGCACTTCCCAAGAGCCTCCAGATCCTGGCATCATCCCTCTTCTCCCGCCACCGCGACGGGCGGATCGAGGAAGAACACCAAGAACAGGAGCTCCACCGAGCTTATTGGGGAAGCCTCCACCAGATCGACGCCTCTCTTTCCTTCTCCTCCATGGAGAAATCGTGGAGAAGCTCGCCGGCCAACCCAAGTCGCCGCTCGCTAGCGACTGGACTCGACTTCCAGGAAACGGCATAACGCCAAACGCCATATAGGCAACACGGGATCTACCCCAGGACCTACAGCTACTATATACAGAGGAGACCCGGCCTCCTCTCCCATCCCTACTCCGGCCGGGAACGCCGGCGGAGAGGAAGGGGAGAGGAGCCGGAGGCGTCGAGGCGACTCTCAAGAGATAGGCAGGAGAGAGAAAGAGAAAAGAGGAAGAGTCTCCCCCGAGCTCCGGCTGGGCCGGCAGGCAGAATGGACAAAAATAACCTATTTTTGAAAGAATTTCACAAATTGAACGCTCGGTGAAAGAATTTCACAAAACTAACGCTTTTAATAGCGCCTAACACAAAGGCGCTATGCTCAACGGTGTAGCGCTTTTCTGAAAGGCGCTACACTCTTTGCCAGTGTGGCACGTGGGTCCCATGGTACGTTTGGCTGGGATGTCACTATACATAGCAGGCGCTACACTAGCCTATATATATAATGTCTGTATTTAGTTAACAGAGAATTATGGTTGCTGAGTTGGTTGAAGTCTTTGTTGCTAACTAGTAGGTCGTGAGTTCAACTCCCCAAAATCCCACTTTTTATTTTTATTTTTTAAAGGCTGTGACATTGGTTTATATTGTTGTTCATATGGAAATATGTTACTTCTAGCATCCTTATTTATTTTAAAAAATGGAAACCGAGTATCTTTTAAAATTTTACTAGCTTTAACAAACTCAATCGATAGTGATTTACGATAGGGGAGCAGGACAACCAATTTTGTTTTCAACTGAGTTATTAGTGTTTTAAAAAGCAGGCGAAACAGTGATTTACGTTGTTGGTATATGGCACGCTCGCTCACTTTTTTGTCTCGTCCGTATATGTCACAAAGAAAGTGTTTCGTCGTATGTTTTCTTTTCATGTTTTGGTGAACGTGTATACCACCTAATCGATTGTTTGTTCGTTATTCTTTAATGCTTCGCTAACTAATTATAAATTTTGTTAATTCAAACAAAATAAGTTTCGCTTTCCTAGTTTATTTTAACTCTATCATGTTGTCTAAAGCACAAAATAAAAGAAATTAGTACTTGTTTGTAGCTTATGTCATAGTCAACCTTGTAAATCGATATAACCCTTTCAAGATTTCTATTACTCGCATGATTTGGCCGGAGGCACCATATACGTAGAACCATTCAAGCTAGCAGACCACACAGTTTGTTTTTTCTCTTTCTAGTGTTCGTGCGTGATGCCGTGGCTTGTCTAGTCATTTTTGGCTCTTTTTTCCTTTGTCGCGTAGACTTTTTTTTATAGTCTTTTGTGTGTTATTTTTGAGTTTTTTTATTCAATATGTTTTATAGTCTTTTATAGACTTTTGTTAAATGTATTTTTATAGGCTTTTATAGACTATAATAAAACTAGTAGAGTTTCAAAACATAATCGGTTTCATGCTTCTGAAAAATAATTTTAACAGAGATTATAAAATTTTATACTCGGTTTTTATTTTTTAAATAAATAAGGATGCTAGAATTAACATATTTCCATATGTACAAGGATATAAACCAATATCGCAGCCTTTATAAAAAATAAAAATATACGTAGAACCATTCAAGCTAGCAGACCATACAGTTTGTTTTTTCTCTTTCTAGTGTTCGTGCGTGATGTCGTGGCTTGTCTAGTCATTTTTTGCTCTTTTTTCCTTTGTCGCATAGACTTTTGTTTTTATAGTCTTTTGTGTGTTATTTTTGAGTTTTTTTATTCAATATGTTTTATAGTCTTTTATAGACTTTTGTTAAATGTATTTTTATAGGATTTTATAGACTATAATAAAACTAGTAGAGTTTTAAAACATAATCGATTTCATGCTTCTGAAAAATAATTTTAACAGAGATTATAAAATTTTATACTCGGTTTTTATTTTTTAAATAAATAAGGATGCTAGAATTAACATATTTCCATATGTACAAGGATATAAACCAATATCGCAGCCTTTATAAAAAATAAAAATAAAAAGTGGGATTATGAGGAGTTGAACTCACAACCTACTAGTTAACAACAAAGACTTCAACCAACTCAGCCACCATACTTCTCTATCAACTAAATACAGACATTATATATGTAGGCTAGTGTAACGCCTTACACATAGGCACTATGCTACATATAGTGACGTCGTCAAACGTACCATGGGACCCGTATGCCACGTTGGCAAAGAGTATAGCGTCTTTGTGTTAGACACTATCAAAAGGGTTAGTTCTGTAAAATTCTTTCACCAGTTTGTGAAATTCTTTCAAAAATGGGTTATTTGTGTCCATTCTGCCGGGCCGGCATTGCATGATTGTGCCTGGAGATCCATCATATCACCCCATCCTGCCTTGCAAAAAAGCAAGCACCACATGGCACCACTTTCATCACACGAGAATGCCCACATGGAACAAACACTATGGTAATTATACAAAATTCTTGAGAAGAATCTGGGTGAACTTTCCATGAAGGGGTGAGCAACATGGTATGTATAGTCAAGGACGTATACCACACAGTACCAACCACTATCCCATTGGTGCTGAAGAACATGCCATGATCGAATATTTAATAAAGCGCGGTTTTCTTATGTCCAAGAATGAACACAACTTGCATATGACATGTGCTTGCTTCTTCAGTTCCACCGGGGTGGAAGAAAACAGCGCGAGAAAACGTCGCGACACGCCTAGCAGTGGCAGAACAAACCAGACGCATGGAACATGGCAGCAACCTAGATGCAGGGTTTATTTCTTGGTCTACTATACAGAGATGCAATGACACACATGACAGAGGGCAACAATGGGTGAAATGCGGGTGAGCTGATTTATCAGGCCTGTGCCTGGATTCGCTTCGTGGTTGTGCTAGCAGGGCCCGGCCGCTGTTTCGGTTCAGACTTGGATGCTCCTTCCGCGGCGCTCTTGGAACTGCCGGAACGAGTCTTCTCGCCGCTGCTGGTTGGGCCTTTTCCTACTCCCCCCCTCGCAGTCGCTGCACACATGTCATATGGATGTCAGGTGCTGTTGCAGCAGGGACATTCGTGCTTGGCTTAATTGGATGTTGACTACAGGTAAAAACCCTTAGCTAGTTGCAAATGGGCACTTGCAAGATAAAGAACTGGCGACAGATACAGTTTGGAATAGCTAGCTTTTCTGAACAAGAGCGTTCAGGACTCCGGAGTTTAACTAGCAGCAGAATACAGACGATTTACCTTTGTTAGGAAGGGATAGGCGCTTCTTGGTTGGTGTATTGACCTGTGCTGCCCTTTCTTTCGGATTGCTTGTGGACCGGGGAGCCAGGTTTGGAGGTTGAGAGCTGACTTCCTCAGAGGTTTCAACCGATGTCTTCGGCTTTAGATTGGATGATCCCAAAGAAGTGGCAGGTATCACGGCTGCAGATTGGCCTGACGAAGAACCACTTGCATCAGAATACGACTTCTTGTGTTTTGCACCTTTCTTCTGGCTTGAACCGTTTGAGTGAATGCTCGAGACTGGCACTTTTCCTACTGGCTTCTTTACATCCTGGGCCTCATTATCCTCACCCTGCTTGTCGTCACCAGTTGGGACGTTCTCTTTGGCACTACTGTCAAGCAACCTGTTCTCCCATGGACGCACAGCCATCCACCTCTCTACCCAGTTCCGCCCCCACTGGTTCTCATCCTCCTCAACCCCTTCGACAGTTGCTGCTTTCTGTTTCCTGGAAGCTGCTTGCCGCTGCCAAGGAAAAGTGGAGATTAGCACAGCTTGAATTGTCAGGCTCCCTGAACCTAGCGAGTCCCAGCTGGACTGCTTGAGCGCCAAGGCTTATAGGCTGCTCACACATTTGTGGTAGAATGTAACCGCTTAAAGTTACCTGGTGTGTTAAAGCGTACGCCATCGCTCTTTCCCGCTTAGCGGCAGCTTCTTGCCTTTTCAGCGCTTTAGCTTGCATTTCTTCCACTGAGCCAATACTGCCACACCAGCGTTCCTGCATGTCATTGTCCGGTAGGATTTCTTAACAGTAAATATTTGATTCAAATATGCATATCAAGCATTTAGGTAAAGCTATCAGACAGTTTACAATTTCTATTATTTGTGAGCTCATTCTGGAGTAATTTCACAGAAGTCTGAACAATTTTTCCCACAGGGAAAAAACTTATATCAATTCATTCGTTATTAGACATTCTAACCCCACATCTTGATATAAAAACATAGTGTCTACAATGTTTTGCTGTTCTTGTTTTTCAGTCACAGCTAAAGCTTCTCAGTTTCCTAAACTACAGCAAATAATATAGTTTCATTTATTCCAACATACTTCATAGTTCCTAACAGACATGAATTATGCTAGATGCAAGAGAAGGATGGAAGAGAACTGAGATAATTGAAAGGTTACAGCATACTTTTTCTACTTTTCTATGTTTTATGTGAACCCCTTTTCGAAAGAATATGATTGACTTGCATTTGCATATATGCTCTAAGAAAGGAAATCATGTATTGAATTCAGTGCAGTTTCATACCTCAATTTCTCGAGCATTATCCTCTTGAACATTATTTTCAGGAGCCTTCTTCTGGGTCACTTGACCTTCCAAAGCAATGCGGACTTGTCTTGCTCTCACACGAGCTTGAGCCTTTACCAGAGATTGCATACACTGAAGTGTTTCTGCTGCTTGCTTTCGTACAGCATGACCCCTAACAAGCGCCTGGAGCCTAACTAATCCCTTTAATGCCCGTAAAGCCCGCCTAGCCTGGTAGAGTGAGCAAAAAAAACTCAAAGTGCTTTAAACCACACATCATCAAATAATGCTTGATAAGTGAGAAATATTAACATAATTGTATTTTCAAACTATTGCTTATTTTGCATATTTTTTACTTAGGTGAATATTTGGTCAGATCAGCCCTTATACCATACAATGAGTTGTAGGCATTGGGTACTTACTATTGAATCATCAAAAATTATCAAAATATAGTGAGCAACAGGAACATGAGTGATCAAACTACATACAGGGGTTTAGTCTCTAATGGAAAATAAAGCCGAGAAAAGGATAAGTTTCTAATGAACAGAAAAATCTATCATTTATTCAATTTTAAGATATTCTCATCCGAAACCTATCTCTCTTTCACAGATAGGGATTAGGAATTGGCAGTGCTATTGTGTTAATCAATTATTTGTCCCCTATATATACAAGAAATTCTGATGATCATGAGCCTGCAGTGGTTCTAATTTTCCTATTTCAATAATTGCTCCAACTAGATATGCCCGATAAGCTATAATTCATGAGTCAGTAAACATCCATCACTACACCTAGCAAAGTAGTATCAATTCAGGACTACAGTGCAATTGAAACATTTCTTAGGTGTATCTTGTGACCACTAATATTACATGACTGGCCAACAAAACGGACAGAGTTCACATAAATCCCATTTTCCGTCTATTTTCATCCATTATGAAATTAACCCTCAACGTTTTGTGGCATTTCGCTCGTTTGATAAGTTGCTTTCATAAAGCTGAATCCTGAGTTGGAACATTAGGCTTATTCACATTACAATATGCAATATTCCATGCTTTTGTTTCTAATTGTCAGTAACAACATGGTAACTAAAGATAGAATATAATACCAAGAATGATCGAAAGGCTGACTGAATAACTGTTGCAGCCTGATCCTCCTTTGTTTGTAGTTGAGCCTGAGAAACTTGAAGATATGTACTGGGTGAGGTGGTAGAATCTGATATAGTCTGTGCATTTGTATCACTAGCCGATGGCTCAGTTTGTTCTGTGAATTCTGCAACTGCAAGAGTGCCTCCAGTGTCCACGGAATGTTTCCGCTTGTGTAGCAGCTGAGCAGCTGAGCTCCTCTACAGTAGCCACAAAGCATAGTGTTGAAGCAATATTGTCATAAAATAAAGATAGTAAACCAACGTTTTTGGAGGATGTCATCAAAGTATAATCTTTAAATCCTGTTAATAAGGATCTCATGCTTAGATGTGGCAGTGCACCACTACAATCGGTTCCATAAATGGACAACACTACAAACCTCAGGGTAATATCATACCGAGGACAACAGTATAGTTCATATTCTGCTGGTTTTGCACAATTCTTGGGATGAATGCACATCCATTAATTTTTTACATGTCCCAGAGCCGCATTATGGCAATCTGTCAACCTACTACAAATTTACGCACCAACTAGATAGCAATAAGTTTCAGTGGCTGTAAATTGAGGTTAACCATATTCATGATACAGATTAGAACATTTCAAATTATAGTATGGGACTGATTGGTTGGTTGTCCACAACTCGTTGTAGCATGTGTTAACATTTTCATTATCTACTATATTATATAGGGGTGTGAGGACGATGGAAGTATTACAGCTCTTGACAGTAGTAACTAGCAACAGAAGGACTTCAGCAACGCCAATTCACAGGACACGGATAGTGCTAACATTAGTTACATACTGCATAACTTCTAAGCTATGCTATAATCTAATTGTTTCAAAACACATCCTGCATATGGCACTTTAGTTCTGACAACAAAAAGGAATAGTGGAGGAATAAGCCTTCAGGGACATCAGATGATAAAGACATGTCAACAATAAAAGCACTGTCTGACTTCCAGTGGGGTTTTGGTATTCCATCTATTTCTTTCATCATTCTCAAAGAATCCTCATGATTGGACAGGACAAGACAAAATCCAAATGAATATATTTTTTTATGCTTATAAAAGGACAAGCAGGGAACAACATAACCAAAGTATCAACATGAGCAAGTAGACAAAACATTCACTATCACAATATCCAACCATAACGAATACCTTTTCTTACGGGAATGCTGGCTGACAAGGCTGTCAGATTGCTTTTTTAGTACTTTTTGATGTGTTTTGACAGAAGTTGGGTATTTCCCTAACTATGGTTGTTAATTTGTAAAATAACTGGATAAAGTGTGTCAAACTCGCTTTTCTTCTTTCTACTTCCTTCTAAGCAGGGGATCAAGTAATAGAAAAGGTGAAAGCCAATCTAGCAAAAAAAAAAAAGTGAATAGCCTTGACTTACTTCTTTGCTGCTTTCGGCATTTTGAGATTTCCCATGCTTTTTAATCCCAACAAGTGATTTGATCCACTTGGATGAAATGCCCATGCTGGCTCCTTTCCCCTTCCAGTTTATCAGCTAAAACCTGTATATCATAACATTATTGTCAAATAAAGTATGAAGTCCTACCTAATTGAGCAATACAGCGACAGCTGTGGAGGAAATTCTTGACCAGTACAAGTAATTCCAGCAATTTCAGGCAACACTCAGTCGAAAACAGCACTAAGAAATAAAAATGGAAGTAACTACACTGCCTTATCAAATACACTGGCTAGTACGTCCAAACTAGCGAACAGGCTGTTCTTTCACCCAGCAAACTGAGGCATCAAGTAATGTAAACACAAATTGAAACTATTTAACTGCTTCGAATTCACAAACGTTTTCCCCTGAATATAACAAAAGATAGAGCGAAGAGCACCAAGCTACTCCATTGTTAACAGAGAAACAAAAAAGATGGAAGGAGCAAAACCATGGATGAGCTCCATAATCACATTAAAAACGGCAGATTATGGGCAGGACACGAACAAGAAACAGGAAATAAAAGATACATTTGCAGCCCACACCTAGAAGTTGTAAACATTTCGAAGTACCCCCGTGGAGATATACTTGCAGGAGAGTGCGAGAACAAAATCCCTCGGAAGGAACCCTAGTAGGGGGAATTCTACAGCAACCAGCCCCGAGGCACGCACAAAATCTCGGCCGAAACGCGAGCCAAGTACATGGGGGCGACGCAATTTCGAGAGGGAGCGTGTCAATCGACGTTGTCCGAACCGCACCAACCGTCTCAGGAGATCGAACTGGCACCCCAAAACCTCCTAAATTCTCCACGGAACGAGCGTAGCAAGAGCATGGAATCCGGGGAATGGGGGAGGGAGGGACGGAGAAGAAGAAGAACTCCACCTGGGCAGCGGCGGGGGGAGGCAGAGTGAGAGAGGTCGGAATCAGCACCGACGAGCAGTCCCCCTCCTCTCCTCTTCTCTCCTCTCTCCGTCTGGGCTTTGGTTGGATTTCTCAGTTCTAACTTCCCCCTTTCTCAACCTTTTTTTTTTTCTATTCGCTTGCTTCCGCCTTTGGATTATTCTGAAGAATTTTCTTTTGGGTACAAAACAAGGACAAACGGAGTCTGCTGCGGTTGCCACTTGGCGCTGGCAGAGCATCTTTTTCTGCGCGGGTCCTTGGGGTTGTTCGGTTTTCAGGAAATGTGCCCATGAGTTTCAAATCGACCAAATAAGGGGAAACCGAAGACTTTTTTTGGTCCATTTGTCTATGCCCGTTTTGATTTTTCAACTCTAAAATTTGTTAATTTTATTTTTTCCAACTGAATAAAATTATCTTATATACATATAATGTAACTTTCGATAGTCAACACATCGTTATCGTCATGGTATACATCTTTCAGTGTTGTTTTTCTTTAACTAAGGCCCAAAACAGCAGATAAACCAAATTGGCATATTATTTCATCCTATATAAGATACGTCAGGTAGCGCTGCTAGATAAGTATGTTGAACCATAAGTACATGCCTAAAAGTTATTAACCCAAATGTTGGATTGTTGCAAATAAAACTTATTTTAAACTGAGAAAATCTTGTGTTATTCATGCAAATGGGCTGCATGCACATAAGTACGACTTCTCCTTAGCAAGAAAACAGATTTCTTCACAAGACGTCACCCATATGATGTATCATCTTCTGTCCTCTCTTGCATGTGAATGCATATCCAAAAATAATACTAGAAAATTATCTAGCAGAAGCTGAACCTTATAGAAATCCATTTCATATCATGCATGTAGACATATCTAGACATAATGAAAAGCCAATTTGATGATACATTAGAAAATAAAGTTCATAAGACACGCACATTTACACAATAAAATCATTAATGATAATATCTAGAATTGCTTGTCATCTACAAGAGGAAAAACATACAACACATCAGCTATGTGCATTATAAAATCAAACAAGAACTGAAATATGGATGAATAGCAATAATAGATTAAGGATGGGGGGTCTTACCGGGCTGCAGGCTACTGCAGGTTGGCGTGGTCGATGGCGGCAGCAAGAAAAGGTCACAACAGATGGTCAGGGACATCGTCAGCGACCAAGAGCTCAAGAGGTGGTCGCGGAGGCCACCGGCAGTAGCAGCTCTGGGCAGGCAACCATCAACATGGCCTCTCCATGCCTCCTGACCACCAACACTGCACCGCGGTAAGCTCATCCTGCTGAGAAGAGACGTGGACGAGCACCATAGTCGCGCTGCCTAGGTTGTCTGCGCCGATCCAAGGCCTCGCGTGAAGGAGCTCTGCCGCCAGGCAGTAGCAGCTCCGGGCAGGCGACCATGGGGAACTAGAATGTCTGGAGATTTCGCGCCTGGCATGGCCGACGATGCAGGCAGGCGGCCCCCGAGGATCGATGAGATGGATGAGGCATAGATCTCCATCCAAAGAACGTGGTATGGCGTTGGGCGAGATGTGTCACCCTCCATCCCGAGAACGAGCCAACACGATGTGCTCTAGGGCCATCGCAGATCTCGGGTCAGGCAAAATCCGGGCGTGCCGGACCTTGCTAGTCAATAAAGTAGAGCAGGATGGCCAGAGACTACAAAACGGGAAGTGGGCGTTGAGGCTCTGCACCGGGTGAGTATGAGAGGAGTGAGGGAAATGGGGGAGCTACCAGGTGAAGGCGGCGCCTATCGGACATGGTAGCAGGGTGGAGAGAGGGCGGCGCCTATCGGACATGGCGGCAGGGTGGAGAGAGGGCGGCGATCGGCGGGGCTAGCAAGGGGATGGGCGGTGTGAGGTGAGAGAGGGGAATGGTTGAATGTTTGTGTGCCGCGAGAGGTGAGAGAGTGGGCCGGGAAGTGGGTTACTACGTTAGAGTGAGCATACAATTTTCTTTCATTGGTAGGCGGTTGGAGCGATGCAACCGAGTCTCACGAGGGGCAAACCTTTAATTCTTATACGCGTGTGCGAGCCTAGCAACCCGCACATTTTAGCCTTTTCGTTCATGATAGGGGTCGTAATAGGTATGATATGAACTAGTTTTATAAGAATTCTCACTCAAAAAATCATAGTCAATTGATGTCATTCCAATCTCAGTTGCAACTAGAGTTGCAATTTATATAAAAAAACAGCTAAAACTCGCATGAAAACACAGATCGTGCTCCCCGTTTCGGTGATACCGGGTAGGATATTACCCCAACTTGTGAACCAACATGTTTTTACATCATCATATGACCTAATCAAACACAAAACAAGAGAGAGATACGCCGGGCTACCCCTATCAGAAGAATGTCTAGGGGGGTAGACGATCTGAGGCCCGTAGATCAGGTTTTCGCTAGAGGAAGACCACGAGAACGTCGGAATCAGATGAAAACTTGCATGTGTCCCTAGCATATGTGTGTGAGTGTGGTGCACGGTTGGTAGGTGCTTGCATGTGTCCCCCCTCGCATGCATGCGCTCTAACCTAGAAGCGAAGGTTCTAGACTTGTATAAGGGGGAAACTCCCTGTTCTGGTGAAACCGGGTAGGATAGTGCCCCAAGTTGTGAACCAACATGCTTTTACATCATCATATGACCTAATCAAACACAAAATAAGAGAAAACTACGTCGGGCTACCCCCATCAGAAGAATGTCTAGGGGGTAGACGATGTGAGGCCCGCAGATCAGGGTTTCGTCCGAGGAAGACCACGAGAACGTCGGAATCAGATGAAAACTTTCATGTGTCCCTAGCATATGTGTGTGAGTGTGGTGAACGGTTGGTAGGTTCTTGCATGTTTCCCCCCTTGCATGCATGCGCTCTAACCTAGAAGCGAAGGTTCTGGACTTGTACAAGGGGGAATCTCCCTATTCCGGTGAAACCGGGTAGGATAATGCCCCACCTTGTGAACCAACATGGTTTTACATCATCCTATGACCTAATCAAACACAAAACAAGATAGAGTTATGTTGGGCTACACCCATCAGAAGAATGTCTAGGGGGTAGACGATCTGAGGCCCGCAGATCAGGGTTTCGCTGGAGAAAGACCACGAGAACGTCGGAATCAGATGAAAACTTGCATGTGTCCCTAGCATATGTGTGTGAGTGTGGCGCACGGTTGGTAGGTTGTAACATCCCAACATTAGAGCTCAGAAATAAGATGAACCCAGATGTGTGCATTGCATTCATGCATAGAAAATCCGAATAATTTTCGGCTTTTAAAAGAGAACTTGTCAAATTGATTGAAGCTTCTCTTAACTTGATGGAATTTAAGTAGATCATCAAGTTAACTGCGATAAGTTTCAATATGACCTTTGCTAAAACCTAATTTAGTTGAACATGATTTGGTCTAAGGGTAGACCAGATATAATAAAATGACACTCATAATGTATTGCTTAAATGATTCATATATGATCCTTAAGGGATCATATCATACTATTCACCATATCAACCTATGTATACTAAGTTAAGATTACCATTAAAATAATAAAAATGCAATGATTAATGCTGACCTATCTTATTCTTATCTATTCTTACTATGAGTATCATAGTAATACCTAACCTTAAACTCTTTCATGAGTTGGAGTTGGAAAGAGACTAAGTCAAGATCATCCACTATATATCTTTCTTTCTATAGCAATCTTTATGGAACTTATCTTAATATCTGTTGTTCATCGATGTTGGGTAATTCTCCATTGATTCACAATTCTTTAACTATCAATCCTTGATCTACTATTTCTTGATCTTATCATAACATATAATTAAATCTTTTAAAGAGGGTATAGTCCATTAATAACCTTAAACCAATATGAGATACTAAGAAGATAATTTCAAGACAATGGAAAAGTAGGATTGATAAAGCCTTGCTTAGCCAACTAAGAACTTAAGCAATAAATGATTAAAGGATTAAAATGGGGATGCTTTAGCCACCAATATTGAATGCTTATATTTAGTATAAGTAATACTGGTGGGTAAAACATGATTGGAACCTTAGTAGAGATAAGTTATCCTTAAGTAGACATTACAAGCCACATAAATATAATTTAGGGTTTGGAGTAAAGTGAATATAGGATGATATTATTCAATTAAAGCTAGTATAGCATTGAGTTATAGAAGTGGTGTTATTCATTTTAAAGGATGGTCAACTTTAGAGAAAGGTAGTTGGATGCATACAACTAATAGAGATACATTAGTAATGAATGGTTAAGAAGATTATGAGTAGAGTTTGAAGGAACTATTTGTTGGATGGAAGGCTATCAACAGTAGAGTAGTAAATACAACCAAGCAAGGATATGAGGAAGTTATGAAATACTTTAGTATCAAACTCATTGGATTCATCCATGAGTTTAGAAGATTCATCAGTGAATAAGAATATTCTTATGAAGTAAAACTCATCATGTTCATCATGCTGATAAATAGGAAAAGGTAGTTTATCTAGGAAAGGAATTCCTTAATAAGAAGTCTAGAATTATGAATTATGGAAGATAGTAGTTCTTGGTAAACAATCAACTCTAAATCTTAAAACCAAGTATAATATCCATTTCATATTAAGAATTCCTTATCTTATATCTATATCACTTGATAGGAACATTTCCCTATAACAACTCACATAAGCACATCTCTGCCAATTCCAACCATCATAACTATATGTGCTTAAGTATATCTTTATCAATTCCTTTCTATAAAACATTCAAGATATAATTTTCTAGTACTAAAGGTGATGTTATCAAATATTCCAAACAGAAAACAATATGCTTAGTTATGGAGTCTTTAACCACATCCATAAAGGAGTCTAAGTATATTAAAAAAACCTAAACTTTAGGGTAAATAATCATGATCCAAAATCCTAAACCTCTTTGTTTATCATAATAGAATATATACATTGTCATTTTCCAAATTAATGGAAGTAGTAAGAATCATATTAATTTCTTTCATATTTCATGCATCAAATAATGATATAGGATCATTATACATATAAAAAATTATATTCAAACTCTGAGCCAACTAGAGTTTAGTCTTATAAAAAATAAGAATATATCATTCAAGAAATTCATAACTAAAAGAGGAGAGAAAATAATAAGAAAAGTTTCTACAAATTATTAAAAAGGGGTTCATATTGAGTAAATAAAAGAAATACAAAAAGATTATATAATAAAGGTTCACAAATGATACTAAATATACCTTAGTATTATTGCAATTATCCAGCAAATAAATCCTACAAAGAAAAGTTCAAAATATAAATCAAATTCAAATCTGAAAAGGAAAACAGAAAATTAGAAAAAGGTAAAAAAAAATTACCTGGTCATGGCCCAACATCTTTTTCCTTATCTGACGCCCATGTGCAGCCCACAACAGCCCAACAGCCAGCTCAGCTCTTTCTCTTTTGTGACTGACAAGTGGGGCTAGGGAAGGACTGCGGGTTGAGAAGAAAGAAACGCCAGGGGGTTATCTGCAAAACAACACGATGTCGTCATCATCACGTACACAAGCAGCTCGCTGGAGGAGCTCGCCGCCGCCCTATGCCATCGTCGTCGTCAGCCGTGCATCAAGATGCTCGCCGTCGTTCCAAAGGAGGATAAGAAGGCCACCGTGACGCCCTGCCTCAATCCCTATCCACAATCCCTCCTTATCCTCTCTGATTTGAATAGGGCCAAAACCCTGGCTCACAGGAGCCACATCTCATCGTCGAACCACATCTCCCCACACCCTTCCAAGCAGCCATGGAGAAGCACCGTCCTCCGTAGATCCTCTGAGAGAAATCCTGCATCAAGGGGAGCACTGGAGTGGATGAATTTGGCCGTTCTTCTTCGCGGCAATTCGTCGGAAATCTTGTTACAGAGCTCACCTCCGACCGCGCCTGTCCTCACCGACCTCTCTATCATCATGAGGGTGAGTTCCAGAACCTTCCAGTATCCTTAAATCGCCTTATCTCGTTGTAAATCGCCGTCTCACCGTGTACCATCGTCGGCCACCGTCGGAGCTGAGGCTCCGATGACCATTTCCGAGCGGCGCCGCCACTTTAGGACTCAACACGATGCACTGATTTGAACTAGGTTCATTTCATTTGCTAGGGCGCAATAGATCGTCGCCGGCGACCAACCACTGACGGCGGTGGTGGTGCTGAAGCCATAGCTACGTCATGCCGACGCCACCCTGGACCCATTCCGCTGTTTGACCCGGTATTTGTCTCACGTGGCCAGTGATGTGGCCTTGGTGTAGGGTTCGCAACATAGAAAACAAAAATTTTCCTACGATGTGAACTATATACCAAGATCTATCTACTAGATACAAACAACGGGCGGATGTATATCCGTAGAGAACATACCCTTGAAGACCGACAAAGCTTAACGAGTTCAACTCGTGGTTGATGTAGACGATCTCTTGCCGATCTCAAGATCGAGAGGAAGTCCTAGCGCCGCAAATCAACAGCGCATCCGTGCTCGCACACACGTTCGAGAGCAACCTCGCTCCTCCTCCTCGCCTCCGATGCAGCGGAAGCACAACTCTTTCTTGCCGAATAGCCACCGGTAACATGTATCTCGCTAGTCCGAGACCATGGGGAATAAATTCTAGAGGGGGAGAGAGATCCTTCACGAGAAGGTGTGAGAGACAAGTGAGGAGGGGGGCTCCTTTTATAGGAGGAGGGGGGAACCCCAAGGGGGTGGCCGGCGCATGGGGGCTGCCCCCTTGCCCTCCCCTCTTCATGTGGGTGGACACTCCACTCACAAATTTACTTTAAATTCCCTCCACTCAAAAGTCCACTCAAATTCCCATTAAATTTCCACCAAATTTAATGCAAACTCTCATTAAATAAAACTCTTTTATTTTATTCAGAATTTTGTCAATTACTTTAATGACAAACATTCACAAATAACCCCTTGCTAGAATTCTATTTCACATGCATAACCACTTTATGCAATTTCACCCAAAAACCTGTTTCGGTATCTAGTGAAATAAATTCCTGCGCTTGTTCATTCTTTCGGCATGAAACATTTGATCCAATTGGATGTCGGTGTCTCTTAAGTGTGTTACCCTACGGTTCGTGAATAATGCGGACATGATCGAGACCCCTCTCGGATCAATAATCAGAAGCGGGATCTGGAGACCCATCGACTCCACACATTCAACGATGACTTTCTTGTGATCGTCGGAACCTTTACGCTAGTATCTTAATCCCTTTGTTTCACGATATATTACATGTCCGAGATTCGATCATCGGTATCTCCATACCTAGTTTGATCTCGTTCGACATGCACTCTTTTCTCGTTCTGTGATATAACATTCTAGTGATCAAATCACTTGCTTGCAAGCTAATCAATGTGATATCACCGAGAGGGCCCAGAGTATATCTATCCGTCATCGGGATGAACAAATTCCACTCTTGATCCATGAGCCTCAACATAACACTTTATTAGTTACGAATCCATCTTTATAATCACCACATTACGGTGTGACGTTTGATGTTATCAAGAAACTCTTCCGTGTTAGTGATTGACATGATCTCATGGTCTAAGGATTAGGATCACTTCGTAAGTTGTTATAGCAATATAAACTCAATGACTTTGATCGTAATGCTATACTTGGATGAATGTTCATCACACCATTACACTAATGTTGTGATCCGTTATTAACAACATCCAATGTCCATGATCGAAACCTTGATCATCTTGTTAATCAACGAGCTAGTTTATGAGAGAGGCATAACTAGGAACTTTACATTTGTTTATTAAACACACATGTATTAACGTTTCCGTATTAATACAATTATAGCATGCAAAATAAACATCTATCATATACTTGGAATACACATAATAAACACTTTATTATTGCCTCTCGGGCATATTCCTTGATCTCACTTGCACTAGAGACAATAATCTAGTTACATAGTGATAAATCTAACACCCATTGAGTTCTGGTGTTGATCATGTTTTCTCTAGGAGAGTTTTAGTCAACGGATCTGCTACATTGAGATCCGTATGTACTTCTAAATCTTTATATCTCCATCCTTGACATGCTCGCGGATGGAGTGAAACCGACGCAATATGCTTGGAATGCTTGTGAGACCTTGGCTCTTTGGCATTGGCAATGGCACCATTGTTGTCACAATAGATCACCATTGGGTCCAACGCGTTTGCCACAACTCCTAGTTCGGATATGAACTCCTTCATCCAAAGCGCTTCTGAGCCGCTCAAGCAAAGCAACATATTCGGCCTCCGTTGTTGATCCGCTACCACGGGTTGTTTGGAGCTCCTCCAACTAACGCTCGCCATCCATGAGAAATACGTATCCGGATTGAGACTTAGAGTCATCCGGATCGATTGTCAAAGCTAGCGTCGACATAACACTTAGCGACGAGCTCTTCTTCACCTCGTATACAAGAAACATATCCTTAGTTCTTCGTAAGTACTTAAGGATATTCTTGACCGCTATCCGATGTTCAACACGGATCCGATTGGTACCTACTAGTCAAACTAATAGCATGTGCCACATCCGGTCTTGTACATAGCATGGCGTACATTATAGAGCCTATGGGTCAAGCATAGGGACTTTGTCAATTATCTCTTTCTTCCTTGAAGCCGGACTTTGAGTCTTACTCAATGTCTTGCCTTGCAACATAGGTAAGAACCCTTCTTACTTCCGTCCATTTTAAACTTCTTTAAAATCTTATCAAGGTATGTACTTTGCGATAGCCCTATTAGGCGCCTAGATCTATCTCTATAGATCTTTATGCCTAATATGTATGACGCTCACCTAGGTCCTTCATTGAAAATTTCTTGTTTAGATAACTTTTAACACTGTTTAAAGATCTATATCATTCGATCAATAATATGTCATCCACATATAATATCGAAATGCCACATTGCTCCCACTCACTTTCTTGTAAATACAAGCTTCTCCATAAGTTTGTACAAATCCAAACTCTTTGATCACCTCATCAAAGCGGAGATTCCAACCGTGATGCTTGCTTCAATCCATAGATGGATCGTGAAGCTTGCACACCTTGTTAGCATCCTTAGGATCGACAAAACCCTTTGGTTGTATCATATACAACTCTTCTTCAATATTACCATTGAGAAACGCAGTTTTGACATCCATCTGCCATATCTCATAATCGAAATATGCAGCAATTGCTAACATAATCCTAACTGACTTTAGCATCTCTACGGGAGAGAAAGTCTCATCGTAGTCAACTCCTTGAATTTGTCGAAACCCCTTTGCGACAAGTCGAGCTTTATAGACGGTCACATTACCATCAAGATCATTTTCCTTTTGAAAATCCATTTGTTCTCCACGGCCTTTCGGTCGTGAGGTAATTCCACCAAGTTCCAAACTTGATTTTCATACATGGATTCCATCTCGGATTTCATGGCTTCTAACCATTTGTTGGAATCCGGGCTCATCATCGCTTCTTCATACGTCGCAGGGTCATCATTTTCATCAACCATGAAATTCATGACTGGATTTCCGTCTGACTCGGAGTTGCACGCTTCTGTTTGACTGCGAGGTTCGGTAGTACTCTCTTCGGAGTTTCATGATCATTATCATTAGTTCCCTCTTCAATGTGGAGCCAACTCCGGAACAACTTCCGCTACTTACTCGCCATACTTTGAAGAGAAGGCTCCACAACCTCTTGAGTTCTACCTTCCGACTACTCACACCTCTCGCGAAACTCTTTCTCTAGAAAGGATCCATTCTTGGCAACAAAACCTTGCCCTCGGATGCGTGATAGAAGGAATACCCAATAGTTTCTTTAGGGTATCCTATGAAGACGCATTTTTCCGCTTTGGGTTCGAGTTTATCCGGTTGAAGTTTCTTCACATAAACATCGCATCCCCAAACTTTAAGAAATGACTTAGGTTTGTTTCCAAACCACAATTCATACGGTGTCTTTTCAGCGGATTTAGATGGTGCCCGATTTAAAGTGAATGCAGTTTCTAGTGCATAACCCCAAAATGACAACGGCAAGTCCGTCGGAGACATCATAGATCGAACCATATCTAATAAAGTACGATTACGACGTTCCGACACACCATTTCATTGTGGTGTTCCGGCAGTGTGAGTTGTGAAACAATTCCACACTCTTTCATGTGAGTGCTAAACTCGTAACTTAGATACTCACCTCCACGGTCGGACCGTAGAAATTTGATATTTCTATTACGATGATTTTCCACTTCATTCAAATTCCTTGAACTTTTCAAAGGTTTCAGACTTGTGTTTCATCAAGTAGATATAACCGTATCTACTCAAATCATCCGTGAAAGTAACAAAATAACGATATCCACCTCATGACACACTCATTGGACCACATACATCGAATGTATGATTTCCAATAAATCATCGCTGTTCCATTGAACCGGAAAACGGCATTCTAGTCATCTTGCCCATAAGGCATGGCTCACATGTATCAAATGATTCATAATCAAGTGATTCCAAAAGTCCATCCGAATGGAGCTTCTTCATGCGTTTAACGCCAATATGACATAGTCGGCAGTGCCACATATATGCGGATATATCATCATTAAGTTTAATCCTTTTAGCATCAACATTATGAATATGTGTCACATTATCATCGAGATCTAATAGAAATAAACCATTCATCATCGTGGCATGACCATAAAATATGTCATTCATATAAATGGAACAACCATTGTTCTCGGTTAAATGAATAACCACTTCGCATCAAACACGATCCAGATACAATGTTCATGCTCGGTCAAGGCACCGGATAACATTTATTCAAGTTTATAACTAATCCCGACGGTAAGTGGAGAGGCGGCGTTCGGGCGATCACATCAACGCTTGATCCATTGCCACGCATCTTGACCTCACCCCTTTCTAGCGGTCGCTTGTTCATGACCCACGATTCGAGTTACAAATATTAGCAACCGAATCGGTATCAAATACCAGTGCTCTGCGAGCACTAGTCAAGTACACAACAATAACATGTATATCATATATACCTTTGTTTGCCTTGCCGGCCTTCTTGTCGCGAGATACTTGGGGCGATTCGCTTCGATGGCGATCCCTTACAATAGTAGCACTCGGAATCGGACTTAGGTCCAACTCGGGGTTTCTTTTCGCGTAGCAACAGCTTGCCGCCTTACTTCCGTTTTCCCTTCTTGTCTTTCTTGAAACCAGTGTTCCTATTGATCATCAACACTTGATGTTCCTTTTGATCTCCACTTCGGTTTTAAGCATTGGCGTAAGCTCGGGAGACTTCTTCATGCCTTGCATATTATAGTTCATCACGAAGCTCTTATAGCTAGGTGTCGAGACTGCAGAACACGATGGATGCCTAAGTCAATGGGAATCGATATTCCCAAGGACACAAGCTTATCGACGTAATTCTGACATCTTGAGTACATGCTCACTAACAGTGTACTCTTCCATCATGCAACTAAAGAACTTTTACGAGCGTTGTAGCTCTCTGACATGTGTGTCGAAAATCATTTTCAAATCACCCATTGTATCAAATGCATTGCCGTTTTTAAACGCTTTGAAGTTCCGCTCTAGCCCATACAATATGCCGCAATGAACTAAGTTGTGGTCCTCCGGACGAGTCGATAGACATTCTTCTCCTCGTCGGGGCATCATCAAAGGTGGGGGCCTAACGGGCTTCTAGCACATATTGCTTTTGTGCGTGAGAGGAGAATCCCCAAATTCATGGCCCATTAGGTAAAGTTGCTACCGTTCGTTGCTAGTTTCTCTTACTCCATGAACACATTGAAATTAAAAGCAGGTGGTGCCATCTACAACAGAATTTGTAAAGTTTAGACTAAGTGTATGATAGATTGAGTTCAACTAATCTATATTACGAATGAACTCCCACTCAAAAGCGACATCCCTCGTGCCCTTTTGGTGATTACATGAACCAAATCCACTACACCAAGTCCGATCATCACGTGAGTCGGTATAGCTTCAAGGCGAGCATCAAATGGGCATCATATCAACTATATGACTCATGCTTAACCTTTCGGTCCGTGTTCCGAGGCCATGTCTGTACATGCTAGGCTCGCCAAGTTAGAACCTTAGTATTCGCGTGTGTAACTGTTTTACACCCGAAATATGGTCGTGGATCCAAGAACACCCGATCATCACGTGATGTCTTGGAGCGACGAAAACATAATCGGTGCATACTAAAGGAAGAACACATTCTTATCTTGATATTTAAATGAGGGATCATCTTATTAACAAAGCGCTAAACAAGCAATATAAGATGCAATCAAAACATCATATGTTTATTAGTGAAATGATATGGTTCCCGCAGATGATCTCTATCATGTGCATCGTGGTATGATCACTATCATACCTATATGTGTAAATCCAAGGTCTATGGATTTTACATGCTATGTGTGTTGTAAGAGTATCATCTCATACTTCTACTTACAACACTACCATATCATAACACTAGCCCAGCAACAATCTAAACTAGACGCCTCTAATTTATCCATTGCAAGTTTTACGTGGCTTAGGGCTTTCGAGATAGAACCGTTCTTACCTACGAACATGAACCACAACGAGGATAATCAAATTGTTGACAACTCGCTTGCAAAATAGATATTGACTATAGTAGGAGAGACAGACACCCGCTAGCCACTTATGCAAACTAGTTGCATGCCAAGCGTGGAACAGGTCTCATATGCGAGGACATGTAAAGTTTGTCCGGGCCGCTTCATCCCACTATGCCACCAATATCCAAAATTACAACAAAGGAGCAACAACATGATCATCATCGCCCACATACTCATATGTGTACTACCCGTGTAAAGTATCTACGCATAAACACGGCTCGATACCCTTTGTAGGGTTCGCAGCATAGAAAACAAAAATTTTCCTACGATGTGAACTATATACCAAGATCCATCTACTAGATACAAACAACGGGCGGATGTATATCCGTAGAGAACATACCCTTGAAGACCGACAAATCTTAACGAGTTCAACTCATGGTTGTTGTAGACGATCTCTTGCCGATCTCAAGATCGAGAGGAAGTCCTAGCGCCGCAAATCAGCAGCGCATCCGTGCTCGCACACACGTTCGAGGCACCGAGCAACCTCCGCCTCCTCGCTCCAGCGATGCAGCGGAAGCACAACTCTTTCTTGCCGAATAGCCACCGGGAACATGTATCTCGCTAGTCCGAGACCATGGGGAATAAATTCTAGAGGGAGAGAGATCCTTCACGAGGAGGTGTGAGAGACAAGTGAGGAGGGGCTCCTTTTATAGGAGGAGGGGGACCCCAAGGGGTGGCAGCGCATGGGGCTGCCCCTTGCCCTCCCTCTTCATGTGGGTGGACACTCCACTCACAAATCTCCTTTAAATTCCCTCCACTCAAAAGTCCACTCAAATTCCCATTAAATTTCCACCAAATTTAATGCAAACTCTAATTAAATACCACTCTTTAATTTTCTCCATGCTTTTTTCCATTACTTTAATAACAAACATTCACAAATAACCCCTTGCTAGAATTCTATTTCACATGCATAACCACTTTATGCAATTTCACCCCAAAACCTTGTTCGGTATCTAGTGAAATAAATTCCTGCGCTTGTTCATTCTTTCGGCATGAAACATTTGCTCCAATTGGATGTCGGTGTCTCTTAAGTGTGTCACCCTACGGTTCGTGAATAATGTGTACATTATCGAGACCCCTCTCGGATCAATAATCGAGCGGGATCCGAGACCCATCGACTCCCACACATTCAACGATGACTTTCTTGTGATCGTCAACCTTTTACGCTAGTATCTTAATCCCTTTGTTTCACGATATATTACATGTCCGAGATTCGATCATCGGTATCTCCATACCTAGTTTGATCTCGTTACCGATATGCACTCTTTTCTCGTTCTGTGATATAACATTCTAGTGATCAAATCACTTGCTTGCAAGCTAATCAATGTGATATCACCGAGAGGGCCCGAGTATATCTATCGTCATCGGGATGAACAAATTCACTCTCGATCCATGAGCCTCAACATAACACTTTATTAGTTCTGAATCCATCTTTATAATCACCCTGATTACGGTGTGACGTTTGATGTTATCAAGAAACTCTTCCGGTGTTAGTGATTGACATGATCTCATGGTCTAAGGATTAGGATCACTTCGTAAGTTGTTATAGCAATATAAACTCAATGACTTTGATCGTAATGCTATACTTCGGATGAATGTTCATCACACCATTACACTAATGTTGTGATCCCGTTATTAACAACATCCAATGTCCATGATCAGGAAACCTTGATCATCTTGTTAATCAACGAGCTAGTTTATGAGAGAGGCATAACTAGGAACTTTCTGTTTGTTTATTAAACACACATGTATTAACGTTTCCGTATTAATACAATTATAGCATGCAAAATAAACATCTATCATATACTTGGAATACACATAATAAACACTTTACTATTGCCTCTCAGGGCATATTCCCTTCACTTGGGCCCATATGTCATTGTCTGGGGGTCAAGACAGGATCGGTAATAAATGTATTTTCTTTAAACAGTGTGCTGAGGTGGTCACTGACCCACTAGTTAGTGACTGAGGCTAGCTTTAGGTACGGTGTAAGAAGTATTTCCTGTTTATGAAAGAAAATAAAGTATTATATATTCAATTAATAATATTCCAGAAATCAAATAAATGCTTAAATCTTGTTTAATTAATAACTTTTATTTGGTAATTCAGAAAAATGTGTATAATATATGATAATTTTCAGAAAAATAAAATCTATAACTTAAAACTATTATCAAATATTATTGTGATAATTATTTAAATAAATATTATTTAATAAAGGATTTATAAGTAATAAAACTTTGATAATTCATATTTTAATAATGGTAAATGTTAATAATATAAATAAAATACCAAAAATCTTTAAAAAATAAAATTTATAATTTACAACCATAATCATGTATTATTATTTCACTTAATTAAATATTTGTTATTTATTAAGTAATTATAAAGTAATAAGAATTATAAAAATCATATCTTATTATTTATAAATCACAAAAAATATAATATACCAAAATGATCACAAAAATAATACCTACATGATAAAAAGAAAATATTCCACTTTTGAGTTAAATAGAACTTCAACTATTTTAATAACTCAAATTTAAACTTATTTACTTAGTTTAAAATTCATATATGTGTAAATAACACTTATTAATATTTCTAAAATTAGTTAATTAAATTTAATAAATAGTATTATTCTTGTGTATTAATAATATAAACCATAATGGTTTAAAACATTACAAGTACCTTAGTATTAAATTATCTTCTACTTTAAGTAAGAATTATATTCTAAAAGGATTTCCACTTATAAAATTAACCTTAAAGAGCAACTTATAAATACACCAAATCCTTTCCATCTATGTTAACTACCAAATTACAAAACTACCACAACATTATAAAAAGTTCAAAAGTAGTTAAGTGATAATATATCTTGGTTTATAAACTATAATCACTCAACTATAGAAGGTAAATGATACTAATACATTATAGAATCAAGAAATCACTACACCAAATAAAAGGATAACCAATCTTAAGTAACCTAAAGGAAACATTCTAGATACACAAGATACAAATGTTATAAATATTTTACTTTCAAACTATCCTTGTTTTGAAGTTAACTTTAGTCTACAAGAATCTAAATATAACACTATAAACATTATTATATGTTTTATAGTTAACTTTTGTCTGAACTAGTTAAGTTATAAAGCATTTCAAGCTAAAACTATTCAAGCAAACACAAATGACATCAAACACCACTAACTAACCACAAAGATTGTTTAAACCTTAGAAAAGGAATTTATTCTTCAGAAGTTATTCGTTTTGCCACTTCAGACAATGTATGACAAATAATCAAGATCACCGTACATCATACTTCACTTGTATACCTAGGAGCAATAACACATAAGCTATTTATAAATGACTATACTTATAAAGTCAAGTTTTAAAATAAACAATTAAAGTATAAACAATCTTGAAGAGCATTTCATAGGTGTATATTTTATTGTAACATAAATATGTGTTGTTCACACACACTCACAATCCCTAATAAGAAGCACAAGTGTGAAACTTATCTAAAGGACAACACATTCTAAAGTAACCATTTCTGGAATCCAAACCCTAGGACAATGTTATTCCCGGGATTTGCGTTTAGAACAAGCATCACATTACTTATGCATAAAAGCATATTGCTTTTTTAAACATTGGTCCTTATCGGACCAATGATGCTGATTTCAGATTTTGGATCTTATACTGACTCGAAGACCGTGAGTGCATAATCTTGCAATCACAAAAGGCAAGTTCACACTTGCTCATGTCCTTTGTTTATTTTCTGTAAAGTATTTTACAAATCCAGTGTTGTTGTCACCTGCATTTGAAAAAGGTCAGAAAACACTATTTTCAATAATAATGTGAACTATTGGTTACTGATCCAGGGTGATTAGTTAATCTATTAAATCTGACGGTTGGAATACCACTTTTCAGAATTATATCACCTAGGACTTAACAACCAATGTCACCGGTGATTCTTGCGCCATATATTACGCGTTAACCATGAGATTTGGAATGGGACGGAGAAGTCAGCTGTATCTTCTTTCTCTCGCATGAAGCCGGATGTGCAGGTCGTGGCTGTTATCCTCGAAGCGTGCATATTAATTGGTAATTCGTAGAGGATATGCAGCATATGGGTAGGAACCCTCATCGTCCCACGATAGTTCTGGCATCTAACGGTTTGTACAAACCATTGCCGTAATTCATTATGTGGGCATGGTGTACACCAAGGAGGCATGCGAGGTCACGAAGGGGGCAGTGATTGGCTTGGATCATATTCTGGGCCCCACATCATGGAATTGTGGACGGGAATAAGCTGCCCGGTTGTGCAACAAAGAGTTGATCTCTCATGGGTAAAGTGACGCACCTCTGCAGAGTGTAAGAACTGTAACTTGTTACTCCCTGTTCCGGGAAGGAGCTGCGAACGCGGCGGAAAGGAACTCCATGAAAGTTCTGGTAAACCCATGAAGGCTAACGGACAGAGCTTTTTAGAATAAAAGCAACCTTTGAAGAAATGTTTATGAAAACTTGCATTGCCTACGACCTATGGTCTGTGGCTGTAGTTATAGTGCATCAAACACTCCTTTTCTAGTGAATTTGCTGAGTACGCTCATACTCAAAGTATCTTCTTATCCCTTGCTAGATTCTGAAGCCGGAATAGACAACAACCACATCAAGTTATGCTCCAGGACTTATCATGCCAAGCTAGAGCTCTTCGATGAAGTCAAGAAAGTCAACATATACATCAACTCAAGTGAAGACGAATTTACTGATTCGATAGGAAGAAAATCTCTAGCCAAAGAACCTAATTTTGTAGTGTATTGCAAGAGCAGCAATGCCAAACACTAGTTAAAATATTAGTCTTAATAGTATAAGAGTTCTTACGATGTTTATCTTTGATTCTTCTCCGTAAGAAGTTCTTTCTCTCTCTTTAACCTAGAGTGTTCTCTGGATCTTGTGTAAAGAGTAAGTTGTAACCTCTAGCCATGTATTGTACCCGCTGTGTTTCTGTTGTGCCATTCTGAGGGATGTAATACTAGTGAACGGTGTTTCATTGGTGTTATGTCAATGACTATAGTATACTACATCATGCAGTGGTATGCTGGGTCACCGCATAGGTGCTTGCATGTGTCCCCCCTCGCATGCATGCGCTCTAACCTAGAAGCGAAGGTTCTGGACTTGTATAAGGGGGAATCTCCCTGTTCTGGTGAAACCGGGTAGGATAGTGCCCCACCTTGTGAATCAACATGGTTTTACATCATCCTATGACCTAATCAAACACAAAAAAATAGAGAGCTACGCCGGGCTACCCCCATCAGAAGAATGTTTAGGGAGGTAGACGATCCGAGGCCCGCAGATCAGGGTTTCGCCGGAGGAAGATCACGAGAGCGTCAGAATCAGATGAAAACTTGCATGTGTCCCTAGCATATGTGTGTGAGTGTGGTGCACGGTTGGTAGGTGCCATGTGTAAGTCCCAAGTGTGACCCCCTTTGTAGACATGCATTAACACTTTGTAATATCCTCGATATATACGTGGAAACTCCCGCCAAGGGGCAACCAGAGCCTATTTTATGGGAAAGTTGACCCAACCTTTGCTTTCCATGTACATATGTCCTAAACAAACCAAAAAAAGAAAAATCCACTGGGCTACCCTCGTACGGAGAAAGCTATAGTGGTAGATGTCAACACCCAGATTTTTAATCCCAGATGCCTGTTATGCCATACATCGCAATCCCAGGATTACCATTTTTGCGAGACATAACAGAATTGGATACCACAGTACATCATCCATTACAAACCATACATAAGGTCTTACACAAATAAGGATCTCAGGATCCAGTCTTAATACAACACAAGCAGCGGAATACGTAATAATAACGGTAGCATAGGCGAAGCTCCATCTTCGGGGTCACAGGCAATGCTGACGATGGGAGATGATCCTAGTTGTCGTAACCTTCCTGGGGTCCATCTTCCAGGTACTCCTCTTCATACTCTAGCCATGGGAATAGCCAGGGACAAAGCCATGAGTACTCTTTAAGTACTCGCAAACTAATAATAACAAGTGAAAGGGGGTTTTGTAGTAGGACACTAAGCTCTAGGGTTGTTTTGCAAAAAGTCAGATTTACCTCTACTAAGTTTGGAAACAACGAATGCTAGTAAGGTTTTATAACACCTAAGTGGGAACTTGTATCTCATGCCACAACTCTGTTGTGGTCAAGTCAAAGTCTCAAATCATTTCACAAGTCATTTTGAAAACATCTGACGGGGGAACAGTATGGCCACTAATCGTCCATAATCATGACGCGGCTATTCGAATAGCTTGACACTCTGCAGAGATTGTACACTTTCACCACAACACTCGATACATCCGTCAGGAACAAATCCTGAATTCACCATACTCAGTATGCGGATAATCAATCCTAACCTTTGAATTACACGCCCTAGTATAAGCACCTCTCCTGTGAGTTTGGCCTCCCAACCATGACCAACTGTCATCTTGGGTACTACACAGGTGGACAATCTTCACAAGATAGCCTCAGCTCAGACCTTGGCCGTGAGGGAACTAATACTAAGGTATATAAGTTTCCAGTCAAGCCCTACCCAATTCTCGAGTATTGTGGTTGTACGGTAAAATTGGAATGGTATCGCATCCAGACAACCATCAGTTTTATAAAGGGCTAAGGCTCATGCCTCAACGTTTTCATCACCATAAATCATCGGGTGTTCGGAAACACATGTCCAAAACATTTCAATAGAATGATCCATCATTCCAAGGTTTTCATAACCATTTTTCCACCAAGTATTCCCATCTAAATTGGATCAAGTTTTATGCTTAGCACTAGCACCTACAAGTGGGGGTAAGTACTAATGAGGGGTGGTAAACAAGTGGAGTTTAAGTAAGTTCAATCTCATGCCTTAGGATGACATCAAGATTATCTATCTTAGGCCAAATTTTATGCTCTTTATGCAACCTTCAAATATCCTTCTAGTATCTACAATTTACTTAAAAAGCTTTGATAAAGAAATAAAGTATAAAGCTGGTAAGTAAAAACTAGGATTGGTTTATCAAGTGGGTAGGATCATCTATTCTTAAGGCATATAGTTGGCATGGTGTCAAGCAAGTATTGGCTTGCATCAGTATCAGTATAAGCTTGCTAAATTGCAAGTGTTAGCTTGCACATTCATCTAGTAGTATTAGGCTTGCATAGGTCAACTTTATTAGTAAGGCTTGGTAAAGTAGAGTATCTTGCAAGTGTTAGCTTGCCTTGTGCAGAGCAGTGGTTGAAGTTCTCCTCGGCTTCTTCTTCGTAGTATTCTCCTTCCTCCTCGTATCCTTGGTCGGTACTAGCGTCTATGAATAAATACGAGGTACAAAATCACCAAACAATACTTAACTACTTGCAATCATCACACAAAAGGGGTCCTATAGATGATCTAGCATCATCACTAACATTACCAAATCAAAGCTTGGTTTAATTCCTTTTGTTTTTAGAAAAGTAATTTCTACTCATTGAAAAACTACTTAAGATTTAATATTCTCCAAACCAAACATGGGATCATGTTGACACATGTCATCACCACATATTTTAGTCCATGGGAATGTGATTTAAAGTGGTGTCACAATTTAATAAGGTTTAACCTTTTATTTTTAATTAAATAAAGTGACTAAAAATGCTTATGTGGCATTCTTTTATTACTTGGTCATTATTTCTGTAAGTAATCCTATATATTTTTATATATTCTGAAAGGTATGGTTAAATGTGATTTTTTAGAGTTGGAATCAACTCAAAAGCTATTATGGTTTAAATTTGAAAAATGTTTGAATGCAGAAAAGCTTCTGCCTTGTTATTTTTACCAAAGGTGATCTACAGATCCAAATGATTTAAATCCAACGGGCTTGGATTCAGCACTTCCAGACCTTTCTAACAAAATTGGTTTCATTCAATTTGGTTCACTGAATCGAGCTGGGTTGATTTTTTAAACTAGGTGCAAAAGGGTGTTTGAATGAAAATGGAAAAATCCAAATTCAAACAACTGGGCTGCGCGGGAAACGATACTGGGCCGGCCTGCTAAGCACAACGCTTACGCGGGCTGGTTAGGTGCGAAGCGGTATGGGGCAATATGGTGCGTTCGATCTAGTTCTAATCCAACGGCTGAGGGTCGTCGGGCAACGCCGGCGAGACTGAACCCTAACGCGGTAGGTGGGGGTCGCTGGGCTCAGCGAGGTCGGAGGCGGCGACGGAAAGTCGACGGCGAACCTCCTGCACCGGCTTCTCTTGGCGGCTCAATCGTTGGCTCCATTCTTATCTAGCAACTTGGTGGAATTCGGCGGCTGCTCATGCTTCGGAATGGGGTGGAACGATCAAAGGAGAGAGAGTGAGATGGTGTGCTCAATTCGGTGGGGTGGCCTCTATTTATAGTCTCGATGACGAGACCGAACGGCATGGGCAGGCGACGGTGGCGACATGGCTACGGGCTGCTAGAGGCATGGACGGCGGTGGCGATCGCTTGATGGTCTCCTGGCGATGCTCTACGGCTTTAATGCGCATGTAGGGGCGGTGGCAAATGGTCTGGAACGTGCGATGCTCTGCGCGGCCGAGGCGGCGTCTTCGACGGCGAGCGGTGGCTACGGGGCATGGGGCGGCGAACGTAAGTGTCTGGCGGTCTCCTCGGTCGGTGATGATCGTGTATGCGCTGCGCGGCGCGCGATGCAGTGGCAGGTGTCGAGGGTGGCGCTCTGGCGCATGCTTGGCATGGTTGACAGAGGCACGGGCGCGGCGTTCCTGGGTGCTCTGGTCAATGTCTTCGAGGCAGGGCTGGTCGAGAGGGGGCGGTGAGGCATGGGTGATCTCCCAGACAAGGTTGGCACGGCTAGTTCCTCTCCTAGCTTGCTGTCTAACTGGGGTGGCATGGGTGGCTTCGGCTGTTCACCATTGATGATATTGCCAAGCTTACAGTGGCTCTAGACGTTTACAAATGAGCTAGATGATCTACTGAAGCCTAGTTGCAACCAGAGAGGGAACAAGTTAGGCTCAAATCACTGCTCCAAATAGTGTTTGGATTTTATTTGATTTGCATCTGCAAGGTGTTTGATGAAATGGCCGCAAGAGTTCAAGTTTTGAATTTTGAAAAGAGTTTTAGTGGGTGTGCTAGGTTGGTGCTGGTGAGTCTGCAGATGCTTGGGTTTTGAAAGTTGAGCTTGTTTGAGTGGTTTTTGAAAAAGTGGGATGAATGGTTTTGAAAGTTGAGCTTGTTTGAGTGGTTTTTGAATTGTTTAGATGATGTTTATTTCACCTAAGAATCCTTTTACAAGCAAAGAAACACATAAACAAGGAAAATCAAAAGAATTCAAAATGGGATGCATACACACATGCATGCTTTCATATTTTTATTTAGAAAAGTTTTTGTTAACCCTAAATTTGATGATTAGAGTTTGATGTTCCAAGTTTAGTATTTTTGGGATGTTACAGTAGACCACCGGTTCTCCAGGAGTTATAGCACTTGGAAAATTGGTGAGATCATCTTATCTATATTTAAGTTAAAAAGATTGAATTATACAATTCCATCATAGCATATAACTACATCTCGCAAGATGTCCATTAGACTCTTGAACAGAGTTCCTGGTTCTGTCAACCCTCTTGAGGAGCGGATGATAGTTTCTCTTGTAGATATAGCATGTACCAGCTCTTCATAAGGATTGAGACCATGAAAATATGAACTTTGCACTAGACCATAAGCTTCTGGAGGATGCTGAACTTCATTTACATTAGGTGGGTGCCTAGTCACAAACTTTGAGAAACAATCCTTAACCAATCGGCAAGAGTAGAATTTCCCCTCACGGTAGAGCTGCTAACCAACAAAACCAAGCAAGCTGTTGGACTACTTTTGAAATAGAAAGGTCACTCTTTGGGTCAATCAAAAGACCAAGATGAGAGGATTTCAAGACAAAGTCTGAAATTTGTTATTTGGCATCCTTTAGATTGTTCTCAATTTTGACTACCTCAAGGACCTGCATGCATGTGTCCCTAGCACATGCATGAAAGTGTGGTGCTATGTTGAAACATACAAAAACTACTAGTCTCCGGGTGCTTGCATGTGTCCCTCCTCGCATGCATGCGCTCTAACCTAGAAGCGAAGGTTCTGGACTTGTATAAGGGGGAATATCCCTGTTTCGGTGAAACCGGGTAGGATAGTGCCCCAACTTGTGAACCAACATGGTTTTACATAATCCTATAACCTAATCAAACACAAAACAAGAGAAAGATACACCGGGCTACCCCTATCAGAAGAATGTCTAGGGGGTAGACGATCTGAGGCCCGCAGATCAGGGTTTCGCCGGAGGAAGACCACAAGAACGTCAGAATCATATGAAAACTTGCATGTGTCCCTATCATATATGTGTGAGTGTGGTGCACGGTTGGTAGGTGCTTACATGTGTCCCCCTCGCATGCATGCGCTCTAACCTAGAAGCAAAGGTTCTAGACTTGTATAAGGGGGAAACTCACTATTCCGGTGAAACCGGCTAGTGACATGGTTATACCCTACGGGTACACGGCCTTAGCATACCTGGTCCAGCCCAAGGAAGGCCCATGACAAATATACGCCGGTGAAAGAACATGTTGGGCCCCCATGTGTGGTTTTGGTAATTAATGACAATCTTTATGGACTAATGTGTGTATTAAGTTATACTTGTAGGATTTATCCATTGGCATCGCTTGGAGCATGTGTTGGCTTCAAGGTCGATGAAATGCAAAGAAGATTTGTTGGGCAAGCTCAATATGTGAGGTCGATGGTGAGGAATTAAGAAAGGTGTTCCATCTTGAGAAGGGCAAGACCGTCTACATTGAGCTCAAGTGGAATGCTCAAGGCAAAGGTATAATCTTGATTGGTTTTTTCCTTTTGCCGGTCTCTTGTTGTGTGTAGGAGACCAGGTTTAGGATAGATAACTGTACTATCAAGAGGGGCTCTCGTATGAGTAATTCGGTCACATCGTTCGGAGAGAGCTCAAACCTTTGCATACTTGCATCATCGTATTTGGTTGTTATTTGGTCTTATTCATGTGAGGATATAGAGCTTGTGGTAATCTCCATACCAAGCTCTTGTTCATCAAAATCGGGTCTCCCATATATATCTTGTTGCGATTTTGATTTATGCGGCTTTTCGGTTTCTCACCAAGTGAGGTATATCACATTATTCTACTTGATACTTTCTCACTTGGTGATAATCAATATTTCCACTTTTTATTGGGAAGCCCTTGTTGCCCTCTATCCAACGCAATTTGAATCAGGTCAATCGGAGCTTCCAATCAAAAGTTATCGCGGTTTGAATATTTGCCGTTTTAAATGAAAAAGAAAAACTGGGTCGAGCGGTACTACCGCGGCCCAGTACCGCTCGGGCCTGGCGCGCGCAGCCTATTCTCAATTTTACCCGGCACCCACTTCTGGTCCTACCGAACCGGCCCGGTAGTACCGCCCGGGTGGGCCGGTACTACCGGCCGGTCCAGAAAAATGCCCAGTTATTTTTTAATCCAGATCTTGATTCCGCGCAGATCTTGATTCCGCGCAGCCCTGCCCGTCTTTGCGCGTTAACCTGCTTCCTGGCCCACGCGCCCGCGCCGCTGATCTCGCGCTCGCCCGCGCGCAGGCATGCGCTGACCGCCTGCTATGGCCCCGCCTGCTGCGCTGCGCTTGCTGCCTGGCTCGCGCGCGCGCCTACGCGCAGGGCCCGCCGAGCCGCTGCAGCTGCTGCCGCGCGTGGCCCCGCATGCCCTTGATGCTAGCTACTACTGCATGCGCGCGTGCTGAGCTGCTGGCTGCATGCGGCTGCCACTGCTGCACTAGCTGCTAGCTTGCGCGCGCATGCGATAATAGTCGCTGCTTTTTTTTTCCTTGATCGCATGCGCTGCTGCTTTTACTCTGCTTTTTTCTGGCACTTGCGGTAGTACCGCTCAAAACCGGTACTACCGGTCCGTTCTGGGAAAAAAACGCCCTAAACGGCTAGTTTTTCTGGGCCCCTATTTAAGGTTTTGCCATTTTTCAATTTAGTCAGCTTCTCTATTTCTATTAGGCTAAACTTTGTTCACACTTGCTTTAGATCTTGAAGCTTGTCTAATCTTTTCCCTCCGATGATTCTTGCCCATATTTGAGTGGAAGAGAGAGAGGGGATCTAGCCCCACGTTTTGACCTAACCGATTCATCTCTTTGTGAGTGTATCTTTGGGGATCTAGATTTTGTGGAATTTTGTCTCTCTTTGATTCCTTCTCTCTTGTTCCCCCAATAGCTTTAGTAGCTTTGTTGGAACTTGAGAGTAAGGTATTTGAGTATATTTGTGGTATTCTTGCCATTTGCATTTGTTGCATCGGTTTGAGTTCTCCTCGGAGGATTTGGGTTGAATTGCTCATTGGAGCTTGTCCCGCTTGGGTTCTTGGACCCTAGACAGTTTTGTGGCCTTGGTGGCATTGTAGCCTTGGTGGCATTTGTTGAGGCCTTTTGTGGCGTTTGTTGGGAGCCTCCAATTAAGTTGTGGAGTTGTGCCCCAACCTTGTGAGAGGTTTCGGTTGCCACCGACAAGTGCACCGATAGTGGAAGCGTGGATCGATCCCATTGGGGTGAGATTCACCGGAGAATAAGGGAGGCCTTTTGTGGCGTTGGTGGTTTGATACCACCCCCTCTCCAAACGAGACGTACTCCATGTTGGGAGGAATTCGGTAAAATATCGGTGTCCCCGCGTGCCTCGGTTCTCTCTATACCCGAGCTCTTTACTTATGCACTTTATATTGTGATAGCCTTCGTGCTTGAAGTAATATATATCTTGCTATCACTTTGTTGCTTGTATTGCTTAGCATAAGTTCTTGGTGCACATAGGTAAACCTTAGTGGTTTCTAGGTTGTGCTTTACAAAGTAAACACTAGTTTTATTCCGCCTTTGTTGAGCCACTCCAGGAAAAGTTTTAATCGCCTATTCACCCCCCCTCTAGGCGACATCCGTTTCCTTTCAGCCGGCCCATGAAGACTTTCGGGTGGCCAGGGCCCATGACGCCTTCGGATCCTTGGAGAGCAAGACTAGGGTAGATAGAAAATTCAAAGGGTCAAACCCTAAAATCTATAACCGACTCGATCTGTGCCTGGGACCTGCCTGCCTCTATATAAAGGCCAGGAGGGCACTCGCTCGCATACCACCGCATACACACCTCCACGCCAAATTGCATCTGCGCACCCCTGTAACCTTCGGTTCCACCATAATCAGAGCAGACAAGAAGGAGTAGGGTTTTCCCTTTGGGGTCCTGAACCTCAGTAAACCTCATGTCCCCTTGTTGCTTGTTTGCTAACCGTTCCGCGATCTCCAGCATCCCCATCTTCTCCAAAACCCAAGTTCATTACAATGGGCATTGACGAGATTAAACCTCGTGAGCTAGAATAGTGCCCCAACTTGTGAACCAACATGGTTTTACATCATCCTATGACCTAATCAAACACAAAACAAGAGAGAGCTATGCCGGGCTACCCCCATCTGAAGAATGTCTAGGGGGGTAGACGATCCGAGGCCCGCAAATCAGGGTTTCGCTGGAGGAAGACCACGAGAACGTCGGAATCAGATGAAAACTTACATGTGTTCCTAGCATATGATTATGAGTGTGGTGCACGGTTGGTAGGTGCTTGCATGTGTCCCCCCTCGCATGCATGCACAGTAAGCTAGAAGCAAAGGTTCTCGACTTGTATAAGGGGGAACTCCCCGTTTCGGTGAAACCGGGTAGGATAGTGCCCCAACTTGTGAACCAACATGGTTTTACATCATCCTATGACCTAATAAAACACAAAACAAGAGAGAGATACGCTGGGCTACCCCCATCAGAAGAATGTCTAGGGGGTAGACGATCTAAGGCCCGCAGATCAGGGTTTCACCGGAGAAAGACCACGAGAACGTCGGAATCAGATGAAAACTTGCATGTGTCCCTAGCATATGTGTGTGAGTGTGGTGCATGGTTGGTAGGTGCTTGCATGTGTCCCCCTTGCATGCATGCACTCTAACCTAGAAGCAAAGGTTCTGGGCTTGTATAAGGAGGAAACTCCCTGTTTCGGTGAAACCGGGTAGGATAGTGCCCCAACTTGTGAACCAACATGGTTTTACACCATCCTATGACCTAATAAAACAAAAAACAAGAGAGAGCTACGCCGGGCTACCCCCATCAGAAGAATGTCTAAGGGGATAGACGATCCGAGGCCCGCAAACCAGGGTTTCGCCGGAGGAAGACCACGAGAACGTCGGAATCAGATGAAAACTTGCATGTGTACCTAGCATATGTGTGTGAGTGTGGTGCACAGTTGGTAGGTGCTTGCATGTGTCCGCCCTCGCATGAATGCGCTCTAACCTAGAAGCGAAGGTTCTGGACTTGTATAAGAGGGAAACTCCCTGTTCCGCTGAAACCGGGTAGTATAGTGACCCAACTTGTGAACCAACATGGTTTTACATCATCCTGTGACCTAATCAAACACAAAACAAGAGGGAGCTACACCGGTCTACCCGCATCAGAAGAATTTCTAGGGGGGTAGACGATCCGAGGCCTACAGATCAGGGTTTCGCAGGAGGAAGACCACGAGAATGTCAGAATCATATGAAAACTTGCATGTGTCCCTATCATATGTGTGTGAGTGTGGTGCACAGTTGGTAGGTGCTTGCATTTGTCCCCTCTCGCATGTATGCGCTCTAACCTAGAAGCGAAGGTTCTGGACTTGTATAAGGGGGAAACTCCCTATTTCGGTGAAACCGGGTAGGATAGTGCCCCAACTTGTGAACCAACATGGTTTTACATCATGCTATGACCTAATCAAACACAAAACAAGAGAGAGCTACACCGGGCTACCCCCATCAGAAGAATGCCTAGGGGGGTAGACGATCCGAGGCCCGCAAATCAGGGTTTCCCCGGAGGAAGACCACGAGAACGTCGGAATCAGATGAAAACTTGCATGTGTCCCTAGCATATGTGTCTGAGTGTGGTGCACAGTTGGTAGATGCTTGCATGTGTCCCGCCTCGCATGCATGCGCTCTAACATAGAAGCGAAGGTTCTGGACTTGTATAAGGGGGAACTCCTCGTTTCGGTGAAACTGGATCGTATAAGGGAGGGTACATGTAGTGATCAAGACCACAAAAACCTATTCATATGTGTATGCTCATGATCCTATGAAATAACATCACCTAACATATATGTAATAAAAGCCTTTCTAAGTAAATAAAAGAAAAAAGTGAAAAAATGCTTTGCCGTGTATACAGGAGAATACACATGGCAAAGATCATTTGCCTGTTAGAAATAATGGGCTAAATCATTAGACCCATTTGTGATTTCAGATTTTCCCTAAATCTCAAAGCCCGTGTATGTGGAAGCCCATGTGATTTGGCCTAAATTGGTGGCAGCTCACATGTGTGTGTGGCAAGAGCTGTGAGAGCTAAAGTTTAGTCCCACATGGAAAGTTGAAGGAGAGTTGCACCACCTTATAAGGTGGAGTGTTGCACCACTTTGTAAGTGAGTGACAATAAGAGAGCTACATGCGCGCTCCTCCGACGACGATGCCGCCGCTCGCACGCACGCACGCTCGCCTCGTCTCGTCACGTCACGATGCGCGCGCGCGCCGCGGGTTGCGGAAATCTCGCCGAGCCGAGCTTTATTTTGCTGCTCAGGAAAATATGTGCGGTTAGACAGACGTGTCAACAGTTAGCGGACTCGGATCGCTCCCGGATCGTGGGCTATCTGTAACCGACCCAAACGTGCACGACGTGGGCTTGGTCTACTTCGTGTCTTGTACGGGATTTCCGAGCTGCTCTATATAAACGCATGTGCGGCTTCCACAACGTACGACACCAAACCAATCTAGGGTTTTGCCATCCTCTTTGCTTGCGCTGCCACCGTAGTCTACTCCATCCCGCTTGCCGGCGTGCACCGGCGGTCGGGAGAGCAGGTCTCCGGAACCACTCGCCTTTGCGATCCTGTACGGGAGAGGGCGAATAAGGTTTTTGGGAAGCGCTCCGCGCGACTGCTCAAGTTCGTCATCACGGCGCGTCTTCCCGGTCGTCAAGCTAGACCTCGTGCGCATCATCTTCAACGCCGAATTCTTCGTCAGTCTACTGCACCAACGACGACTACATCGATAACCAATCAGTACGTACACCGTCAACAAATCTGTTGTTTTACTATGGCTGTTAGTGCGTATAATCTGCTACTGTTCATATTGATCAATACATCTAGTATGTTAGAGGTTCACGTGATTGTAGCTGCTGTTGTCATGATTTATATAATGAAATTAATCGTGGAAATTATGCCTAATAATCCAATAATCCAAAAACCTTATTATAGGCAATTTCCTGAATTAAACATGGGACACTTGGCCGATGCTATGAAGCCGGAAAAGTTTACCGGTGTTAATTTTAAGAGATGGTAGTATAAAAATACTATGTGGCTGCAAGCTCTGAAAGTATTCGAGGCTAGTGAGGGTTTACCTGAAGGAACTACATCTGACGAGATTCAGAACAAGTTCAAGGAAACCAATCTTGCCTTTGTGGGATGCGTTCTGAGTGTTCTTGACAACAAGCTTTTTGATGTGTATATGCACATCAAAGATGGAAAAGAGCTCTGGGAGGCACTGAACGCTAAGTTCGGTGTAGCAGATGCTAGCAGTGAGCTGTACATCATGGAGAACTTTCATGATTACAGGATGGTTAACAACCGTTCTGTAGTTGAGCAAGCTCATGAGATACAGTGCTTTGCCAAGTAGCTTGAAATCCTCAAGTGTATCTTACCCGACAAGTTTATGGATGGGTGCATTATTGCAAAGTTGCCTTCTTCGTGGAAGAACTTCGCCACAACTCTCAAACACAAGAGACATGAGATATCGGTTGAAAACCTGATAGCGTCTCTTGATGTTGAGGAGAAGGCTCGGGCTAAGGACACTGCTGAGAGAGGAGACGAGGGTCAGTCTAGCGCCTACATGGCGCAGAAGAATACCTTCGTCAAGAACAAAGGGAACTATAAGCCCTCGTTCAACAAACCTGAAAAGACTACAACCTTCAAGAGGAAGAAGAAGCTGAACAAGGCCGAGCTACATTGTTATTCATGTGGAGAGCTCGGCCACCCCAAGGACTGCCCAGATCGTGCAGATCGCAGAGGGAAAGGTGGGAAGACTGTCAACGTCGTGACCGCTAGCAACACTGATGGGTACGGTAATTTATTTACTGTTCTTTCAGTATTTCAATCACCATGTTGGTGGATTGATACGGGTGCTAATGTTCACATGTGTGCTGATATCTCTATGTTCACTTCTTGTCAGGTCGCTCGGGATTCGGCCGTCCTAATGGGGAATGGATCACATGCTTCTGTTCGTGGTGTTGGCACGGTGGATCTGAAGTTTACTTCCGGAAAGATCGTGCAACTGAGGAACGTGCAGCATGTCCCTACTATGAACAAGAATCTCGTTAGTGGCTCCCTTCTATGTAGATATGGGTTTAAGGTTGTGGTAGAGTCCAATAAAGTCATTGTTTCGAAACATGGACAATTTATTGGTAAAGATTATGAGTTCGGAGGCTTGTTCCGATTTTCACTTTTAGAGTTTTGTAATAAATCCGTGAATCATATTTGTGGTGATGTTAATGATGATACTAGTGTTTGGCATTCTCGTTTATGTCACATTAATTTTGGTTTGATGTCTCGGATGTCCACTATGAGTTTAATTCCGAATTTCACTATTGCCAAAGGATCTAAGTGCCATAGTTGTGTGCAATCAAAGCAACCTCGAAAGCCTCACACGGCTGCCGAGGAGAGAAACTTGGCACCTCTAGAACTCATACATTCTGATCTATGCGAGATGAATGGTGTGTTGACAAAAGGTGAAAAGAGATATTTCATGACGTTGATAGATTATGCTACTAAATTCTACTATGTTTACTTGTTGCAAACTAAAGATGAGGCTTTAGACTACTTTAAAATCTATAAGTCCGAAGTTGAAAATCAACTAGAGAGAAAGATCAAGCGTTTTAGGTCGGATCGTGGTGGTGAGTATTTTCCCAAAATATTTGACGAATTTTGTCAGGAACACGGAATTATTCATGAGAGGACGCCTCCCTACTCGCCCCAATCTAACGGGGTTGCCGAGAGGAAAAACTGCACGCTAACTGACTTGGTGAATTCCATGTTAGCCACTGCTGGTCTATCAAAGGCATGGTGGGGGGAGGCTTTGTTGACTTCATGTCATGTCCTGAATAGAGTTCCTAACAAGAATAAAGAAAAGACCCCTTATGAGGAGTGGGCTGGGAGAAAACCATCACTTTCGTATTTGCGCACTTGGGGGTGTTTGTCAAAGATCAACATGCTGATTCCCAAGAAACGCAAGCTCGGACCTAAGACAGTGGATTGCATCTTTCTAGGATATGCTCCACGGAGTGTAGGCTATAGATTTCTAGTGGTTAAATCTGAGTTACCTGATATGCGTGTTGATATTATAATGGAATCTCGTGATGCAATATTCTTTGAGAATAATTTTCCTATGAAAGATATGTATAGCATTGGTAGAATTTCTTCTAAAATACTTCCTGAATCTAGTGCATCTATTGAGAATTCTGAACAACCACATGAGGAAATCCTTGAGAAGGATGACGATGAACCTCTCACGAGGAGTAAGAGACAGAGAATTGCAAAATCCTTTGGTAATGATTTCATCGTGTACCTTGTGGACGATACTCCCAGATCCATTGCAGAGGCATATGCATCTCCTGATGTAGATGATTGGAAAGAAGCTGTCCAAAATGAGATGGACTCGATTCTTTCTAATGGAACTTGGGAATTATCAGAATGACCCTATGGTTGCAAACCTGTGGGTTGTAAGTGGGTGTTTAAGAAGAAGCTAAGGCCTGATGGTACTATTGAGAAGTACAAGGCACGGCTTGTATCTAAGGGCTACACACAGAAAGAAGGCGAAGATTACTTTGACACATATTCACCTGTCGCTAGACTGACCACCATTCGAGTACTCATCTCTGTCTCTTATGGTCTTCTCGTTCATCAAATGGACGTGAAGACAGCTTTCCTTAATGGAGAGTTGGAAGAGGAGATCTACATGGATCAGCCGGATGGGTTTGTGGTAAAAGGTGAAGAGACAAAGGTGTGCAAGTTATTAAAATCTTTATATGGCCTAAAACAAGCACCTAAGAAATGACATGAGAAGTTTGACAGAACTCTACTTTGTGCTGGCTTTGTCATTAATGAGGCTGATAGGTGTGTTTACTATCGCCATGGTGGGGGCGATAGCGTTATATTATGTTTGTACGTGGATGAGAAGTTTGACAGAACTCTACTTCTTGTCAAAGAGTTTTGATATAAAAGATCTGGGAGAGGCTGATGTGATTCTGAACATCAAGCTTATTAAGAACGAGAATGGGATTACTTTAACGCAATCTCATTATGTTGAGAAGACCTTGAGCCAATTTGGCTTTGCTGATGGCAAGACTTCTCCAACACCTTATGATCCCAGTTTGACATTACGGAAGAATAAGAAGGAACCAACAGATCAGCTGAAATATTCACAAGTTGTTGGTTCTCTCATGTACTTAGCAAGCGCTACAAGACCTAATATCTCTTTTGCTATGAGCAAGTTGATTAGGTTCATGTCTAACCCGGGTATTGATCATTGGCATGCACTTGAAAGGGTCATGCGCTATCTATGTGGTACAATGAGCTATGGAATTCACTATTCAGGGCACCCTGCTGTGCTTGAAGGATATAGTGATTCGAACTGGATCTCTGACGTTGATGAACTCTACGCCACAAGCGGGTATGTGTTTACCCTTGGAGGTGGTGCAGTTTCATGGAGATCCCGTAGACAGACCATATTGACGAGGTCGACTATGGAAGCAGAACTTACTGCTTTAGACATAGCCACTATTGAGTCAGAATGGTTGCGTGAGCTCTTGATGGACTTGCCTGTAGTTGAGAAACCTGTGCTGGCAATCCTTTTGAATTGTGACAACCAAACTGTGATTGTCAAAGTGAACAATTCTAAGGATAACACGAAGTCATCAAGACACGTGAAGAGACGTTTGAAGTCTGTCAGGAAATTGAGAAACTCCGGAGTAATAACTGTTACGTATATTCAAACAGACAAAACACAGCGGATCCTTTACAAAGGGACTATCACGAAATGTGATAGAAAGTGCATCGAGGGAGATGGGGTTGAGACCCATGGATGTCACACCTAGTGGTAACCCAACCTATGTGATCGGAGATCCCGTGAATTAGGATCTGGGAAGAACAAGCCAGTGGGTGGACTGAGGAGAGTATTTTGTAACCCTCTCTATGTGAAGATGCATAACTCTCATAATCTGTAAGGCAGGTTGGCAACACACCTTAATGTGTTTCTGTTGGATTTAACTAGCAAAGATGTCGTCCTACAGGGCATTCTTGAAAGAACACACCTATATGAGCTCGACTGTAAACGTCGCGGTCTATGAGACTTGAGTGATCTCTAGTAAACTCATGAAGAGACCAGGGAGTATGACGCATATGCTCCAACCCGCGGGGTAGGCTACTGACAGCCAGGTACTAGTTATGATTTTGAGTGAAATCTATTGGCACCAAACTTGCAATTTAAGGTTCGTCCATTGTTCAAGTTGTTAATAGACGTAGTTCAAGATTCTAGGCGGAAGTTCAACTTAACAGTCTCTACTGAAACACTAGTATATAAACAAGTAGCGAGGATTGGCAAATCTTCAAATGGGCATTTGAGATCTGGTGAGGGATTGTTAGAAATAATGGGCTAAATCATTAGACCCATGTATGATTTCAGATTTCCCTAAATCTCAAAGCCCATGTATGTGGAAGTCCATATGTGATTTGTCCCAAGTTGGTGGCAGCTCACATGTGTGTGTGGCAAGAGCTGTGGGAGCTAAAGTTTAGTCCCACATGAAAAGTTAAAGGAGAGTTGCACCACCTTGGAGTCTTGCACCACTTTGTAAGTGAGTGACAATAAGAGAGATACATGCGTGCTCCTCCTCCTCCACCGCCACCGCTCGCACGCACGCACGCACTCTCGCCTCGCCTCGTCACAACGCGCGCGTGCGCCGCGGGTTGCGAGAATCTCGCCGAACCGAGCTTTATTTTGCTGCTCAGAAAAATATGTGCGGTTAGACAGACGTGTCAACAGTTAGCGGACTCGGATCGCTCCCGGATCGTGGGCTATCTATAACCGACCCGAACGTGCGCGGCGTGGGCTTGGTCTACTTCGTGTCCTGTACGGGATTTCCGAGCTGCTCTATATAAACGCCTGTGTGACTTCCACAACGTATGACACCAAACCAATTTAGGGGTTTGCCATCCTCTCTGCTTGCGCCGCCACCGTAGTCTACTCCATCCCGCTTGCCGGCGTGCACCGGCGGTCGGGAGAGCAGTTCTTCGGAACCACTCGCCTTTGCGATCCTCTACGGAAGAGGACGAATAAGGTTTTTGAAAAGCGCTCCGCGCGACTGCTCAAGTTCGTCATCACGGCGCGTTTTTCCGGTCGTCAAGCCGGACCTCGTGCGCGTCGTCTTCAACGCCAACTTCTTCGTCAGTCTACTGCACCAACGGCGACTACATCGACAACCGATCAGTACGTACACCGTCAACAGATCTGTTGTTTTACTATTGCTGTTAGTGCGTATAATCTGCTACTGTTCATGTTGATCAATACATCTAGTATGTTAGAGGTTCACGTGATTGTAGATGTTGTTGTCATGATTTATATAATGGAATCAATCGTAGAAATTATGCCTAATAATCCAACATTGCCGTGTACCTAACGACGAGGTTACACGGCAAAGATTCTGCCGTCCACCCTGCCGACGGGTGACCCTGTGAGGCCACGGGCCCACTTCTTTGTCGTGAACATATCATTGCAGTGTGTCTTCAGTGATTTTGCCGTGTCCTTCGTTTGTTGATTGCCGTGTTCTTTATCTGTAGTATGCCATAAACATTTTCTTTGTCGTGTGCTTCTTGTTGTTCACACGGCAAAGATCTTTGCTATGTTCCAGGAGTTTTAGCACACGGCAAAGGACGGGGACGACGGCGGCAGCGAACATTTTGCGGTACATTTTCCCCGTAGTGCATGGACCCCGCTGTGTACTTTTGCTGCTGTGTGTTAGATGGAAAGCAACGGACGTTTAAAGACGATAAAAACGGCAAAACAGATCTCAAACATTTATATGATGGATATTACTCCTTCGCATGGAGTCAACTTTAGAAAAAGTTCTCGTCGACATGCATTGATGCATTCATGTACGATAAGTACGAGACAGTTGCCGATCTGCGAAGTTGTCCCGGCAGACTACCTAGCTCACTTCACTTGGCTACGCGTATGCATCCGCAGCGTCTTGACGTATGCATCACCTAGTCAAGGTCGGCGGCGAGGCGAGACTGCATAGCGCTAGGCGGCTAAGCCCGTAACCGATCGTCCGCCGGTGGAACAGTCGCGGCACTGGCGAACCGGAGCTCGCTGCGTCTGTCGCGTAGTCTGCCGGGCACACCGCGCAGCAGCGTGTCGGCCTCCTCGACTCCGCTCGGGCGCTTCTCCTTTCGGGGAAGAGTACACCGTCGTCGATGCGTGGCAGACGGCCTCGTCGAGCCCATGGCGGAGGCGCCGCCGGTGCCGCCGAGCTCCGTCTTTGACCATGCTCGCTCCGACGATGTGGTGTGCATGGCGTGGCCATTGGAAGCGAAGAAGGTGAGGAGGAAACCGACGAGCATGGCTGAGGCGCCGTCGGCCTGTCTCTCGACATGGTCGCAGCTAGCACTTTCAGTATAACCTCACCGTGCCACCTATATATACATTTCTCGGCGTCGAGATCGCGCTAGCTGCCGGCCACCTCACGGTCAGATGCATATTGAGTTGTTTTAAAACGAGGATTCTGGTCGGCGCCAACGTGGACACTGGCTTATTATTCTTTTGTTAGTCAATAGCAGCAGAACACGCTGACCAAGATCGTGGTAACCTCTATCTCACTACAACACGGCAGTGGGCACTTCTGTCTCTATATACGATAAAAAAATGTCTCTAAAAAACTTTAGGAGCATTTTCAAAATGCAACCCTGATATTAAAAGTTTTAGAGGAAATTTTAATCAAAGTGTCTCTAAAGATTTCAGTGACAATTCAATAGAAGTGCTTCTAAATGTCTTTATTGACACTTTGAAAATGCCCTAAAAACCATTTAAAGAAATAGACAACATAAATCTTTTTAAAAGTCAAAAATACATTTTGTTTCGGCCTTTCCTTAAATGGGCCGGCCCGGTTATGTATTCATAGGAAATTAGATTTTTTTCTGACCCGTACATGTAGGGAGGCAGGGAGTCGACAGCCCAAGAGGCCCACACAGGGCCAGCGGATGTTACTCCCTAGAGCCCGCGCGTCAATCCGCTTTTGTTTCGCTCAAAGGATAGAGTTGGTTTGGGCTTAAGATCGACGGCCCATTCTTGTCCTGGTGGCTTTCTTCAGCTCAAGTATTGTCGTGTCAACTCTAGAATGGAAGAAACGAACGAACGATGATTCGATAGGTAGTTAGAACGTGCTCGCTATTTAAATTGATGCTAACCTCATTCGGTACACGACGTGGGACTAAAAATAAGATACGGGTAAGCATGCTTTCGTTAGGCAAAGTCGTGTGTAATTGCGACGGATATTTGACGCGTGCATGTCCGGTACGCGCTATGCATGCATGCGTTGATGCATTGTGCTTTGCCTTTTTTTTATTGGGTTGGAGTGCATGTTGATGTGGTTTAAGAAGTACAAACACAAGTTTAGAAAAAAAAGTGGACCACACTATCAGTTTTCATGGAACACAAGTTTAAACACAAGTTTAGAAACTACGACTACCGGTGGACTAAATATGGAACACAAACGCTTAGTGCTTTTGGGTAAACTATCACTATTAATAAGAAAGAACAGCATAGACTAGAACTGGATTATAACACCTCTAGAACAAAATAAGACTACAGATGAAAATAAGACTTTGATTAAAATACCCCTAAAGGTTATTATCTTTAGGGGCACTTCTTAAAATGCCCCTAAAGATACTATATTTAGGGGCACTTTGGTAAAATGCCACTAAAGTGTAGTATCTTTAGAGGCATTTTTTTTAAAAATGCTCCTAAAAATACTACTTTTAGATGCACTTTGATCAAAATGGCTCTAAAAGTATATATTTAAAGACACTTTAATTAATAAAATATCACTAATTGACATATTTAGGGACACTTTAAAAAATGCCCTTAGCCAAAACGCCCGTAAACCATACCGTGTACTAGTACAGGCAACCTGACTAGACTGACAAAAATCACAAAAATAACCTAATTAATAAAGGATCTCATGAAATTGTAGGGGTTCATAGCATGGAAAACAAAAATTTTCTATCGCATACAAACAAACAAGCCAAGATCTATCTACTAGATTGTAGCAACGAGTCGATGGAATAACTTACCCTCGAAGATTCCAAAGTGTTTAACGAGAGCGGATTCTCGTGGGTGATGTAGTCGTACTCTTTCCGATCTCAAGATCGTGTAGACGATCCTTCCATGGCTGCGTTCCGGCGCTTTTCGCAATCGGTCACGTTGATTTTCGACGAAGACCTTCCTCTCCCTTGTTCCAAGCGGCAGCGGAGGTTGTAGCACTCTCCTCGCGATTCCGGCAAGACAACTGTCTTGGAAGTAGAGGGGAAATCATGAGGCTTCGTCTTAAGCCGAGGCGAGTATGGTGGATTATGAGAGAGGGCTATTAGTGGTCTAGAGATTAGACACACCAATTAGAAGGCTCTAAACCGCAGGCTAAAGCAATTAGAAGCTCTAAACCGAGCGGCTCTAAACCGGAGATTAGAGGATAGGAACTTGTGTGTCTAGAGGAGGAGGCCCTCCTTTTATAGGTGGAGGGTCAAGGCCTTGAGGAGGAGGAGTCCTCCCAACTCGGCCTAGGCTGGCGCCCGGCTTGGAGGAGGGACTCCTCCTCCAAGTTGGTTCCAACACCTCTTGCTTGTTTCCCACGTTTCTGTTTCCCACGTTTCTGTTTTCCACAGTTTCTGTTTAGCCATTTGACTTTCAAACTGGCGGTTTGACTTTTCGTTTTGGAACAGCAAAACACTTAGTACATGATGCAATCATTCAATGAAACATTCATGTACCCTCCCGGTGCTTGGACAATCCGGAACCTTCTAGAACATTCCGATGAAAACACGAAATCATTCCCGAACTCCAAAGCAGGACTTTCCTTATATGAATCTTATTCTCCGGACCATTCCGGATCACCTCGTGATATCCGGATCCCATCCGAGACTCGAACAACATTCGGACTCTTTCTCATAATACCATAACTACTCAAACAACGTCGAATCCTTAAGTGTGTCTCCCTACGGTTCGTGAATTATGCTGACATGATCGAGACACTTCTCCGAACAATAACCAATAGAGGAATCTGGAAATTCATATGGCTCCCACATATTTCTACGATTACTTTGCGATCGAATGAACCACTTACATACGATACCAATTTCCCTTTGTCTCACGATAGTTTACTTATCCGAGGTTATGATCGTTGGTATCTCTGCATACCTAGTTCAACCTCGTTACTGATAAGTACTCTTTTCTCGTTCCCGTGATATGTGATCCCTTGTGACCTAGTCACATGCTTGCAAGCTAATTGGATGACATTCCACCGAGAGGGCCAGAGTATATCTATCCGTCATATGGATGGACAAATCCCACTCTTGATCCATGTGTTTCAACCAATACTTTCCGAACACTCAATGCCACCTTTATAGCCACCCAGTTACGGTGTGGTGTTTGATGTCATCAAAGCATCCATCCGGTAAAGGTGATATGCATGATCTCATGGTCGAAGGAATTAGGTTACTATGTATCAGAAAACATATAGCAACTGAACTATTGAAATGACTTGATCTTTATGCTATGCTTATCTATAGGAGTATGTACACCATATCATTCTCCTAACGATATGATATTGTTGTCGATAACATCTCAATGTTCATGATAGGGAAACCACAATCATTAATCAACCAACAAGCTAGTGAAGTATAGAGGCTATACTAGGGACTTCAAATTAAGTTTACAAATCACACAAGTATTAATGTTTCCTTGTTAATACTATTATAGCATGAATGTAAACATTTATCATAAACACAAAGATATAATAATAACTATATTTATTATTGCCTCTAGGGCATATCTCCAACAGTCTCCCACTTGCACTAGAGTCATCTAATCTAGATTACATGGTAATATACCGAACACCCATGGCAGTTTGGTGTTGGTCATGTTTTGCCCTCGGGAGAGGTTTAGTCAACGGATCCGCCACATTCAGATCTATGTGTACTTGGCAAATCTTTATATCCCCATCTGGATATGTTCTCGAATAGCGTGAAAACGCAGCTTGATATGCTTGACTTCTTGTGTGACCTTGGTTCTTGCGCATTGGCTATGGCTCCCATGTTATCACGGTAGATAGACATTGGGTCCGGCACTAGGAACCACACCCAACTGTAATGAACTCTTTCATCCATATCGCTTCTTGTGAAGCCTCCGGAAGCGACCATGTATTCCGATTCGGTTGAAGATCTCGCCACAACGCTTTGCTTTGCACTCCTCCATTAGCTTCTGCACCATTCAAAATAAATCATTATCCAGTTGTGATTTAGAATCATCCGGATCGGTGTTCCAACTAGCATCGGTGTAACCATTAACAACGAGCTGTTCATCACCTCCATAAGAAAGAACCATATCCTTAGTTCTTCTCAAGTACTTAAGGATGTTTTTGATCATTGTCAATGATCCACTCTGGATCACTTTGATATCTGCTAGTTAGACTAACGGCATATGCAATGTCGGGTCTAGTACATAGCATGGCATACATTAGAGATCCTATGGGTGAGGCATAGGAGTCTTACTCATCCTTTCTCTATCTTACGATGTCGGACTTTGAGTTTTACTCAAGGTCGTATTGGGCAACATGGGCAAGAACCCTTTCTTGCTTTCTTCCATTCCAAACCTCTTTAGAACTTTGTCCAAATATGTACTTCGTGACAATGATATTTGGCGTCTCGATCTATCTCTATAAATCTTTATTCCTAATATGTAAGCTGCTTCGCCAAGATCCTTCATTGAAAAACTATTATTCAAATATTCCTTGACACTATTAAGAAGGTCTACATCATTCCCAATCAACAATATGTCATCCACATATAGTATTAAGAATGCTCTGAGCTCCTCACTTTCTTGTAAATACAAGCTTCTCCATAAGTTTGTATAAAACCAAAACTTTGATCACCTTATCAAAGCGTTGATTCCAACCGGGATGCTTGCTTCAATCCATAGATGGACCGTTGAAGTTTGCATACCTTGTTAGCATCTTTAGGATCGACAAAACCTTTGGGTTGCATCATATACAACTCTTCATCAATATCTCCATTGAGGAATCTTTGTTTTGACATCCATCGCCATATCTCATAATCATAATATGCTGATTGCTAACATAATCCTCATAGACTTTAGCTTCGCTCTTGGTGAGAAAGTCTCATCGTAGTCAACTCCTTGAATTTGTCGAAACCCTTTTGCGACAAGTCGAGCTTTATAAACGATAACATTACCATCGACATCTGTTTTCTTCTTGAAAATCCATTTGTTCTCGACGACCTTCCGGCCATCCGGTAAGTCCACCAAAGTCCACACTTGGTTTTCGTACATGGATCCAATCTCGATTTCATGGCTTCTTGCCATTTATTGGAATCTGGGCTCATCATCGCTTCCTCATATGTCTCAGGGTCATCAGTGTTGTCCACCAACATGACACTCATAACGGGATCATACCAATCAGGAGTGGTACGAGTTCTTGTTGACCTGCGAGGCTCAGAGCAACTTCAACCGAAATTTCATGATCATCATCATTAGCTTCCTCTCTAATTGGTGCGGGCACCACAGAACTTCTTCGGTCTTTGCGCTACTCGCAATTTTGAGAAGGTTCGACAACCTCGTCGAGTTCTACTTTCCTTCCAGTCACTTCTTTCGAGAGAAATTCCTTCTCTAGAAAGGATCCATTCTTAACGAAGATTTTGCCTTCGGATCTATGATAGAAGGTATACCCAATAGTTTCCTTGGGTATCCTATGAAGACGCATTTTTCGCTTTGGGTTCAAGCTTGTCCGTGTAACTTCTTTACATAGGCTTCGCATCCCCAAACTTTAAGGAGCGACAATTTAGGTTTCTTCCCAAACCATAATTCATACGTGTCGTTTCAGCAGTTTAGGCGGTGCCCTATTTAAAGTGAATCTTGGTGTTTCTAATGCATAACCCCAAAATGATAGCGGTAAATCTGTAAGTGACATCATAGAACGAACCATATCTAAGAGAGTTCGATTACGACGTTAGGACACACCATTACGCTGTGGTGTTCCCGGCGGTGTCAACTGTGAAAGTATTCCACATTTCTTCAAATGCTCGCCAAACTCGTAACTTAGATATTCACCTCCACGATCAGAACACAGAAATTTAATCTTCTTGTTATGTTGATTCTCTACCTCACTTTGAAACTCCTGAAACTTCTCGAAAGTTTCGGACTTATGTTTCATGAAATAGATATACCCATATCTACTCAAGTCATCTGTGAAGGTAAGAACATAACGATAACCACCGCGCGATGCTACACTCATTGGACCACACACATCGGTATGTATGATTTCCAATAAGTCCATAGCTCGCTCCATCATACCAGAAAATGGAGTCTTAGTCATTTTTCCCATCAGACATGCTTCGCATCTTTCAAGTGATTCAAAATCAAGTGATTCAAGAAGTCCATCGGAATGGAGTTTCTTCATACGCTTCACTCCAATGTGACCAAGGCGACAATGCCACATATAGGTCGAATTATCGCTGATTTCAAGCGTTTAGCCTCAATGTTGTTAATATGTGTATTTCCACTATCGAGATTCAATAAGAATAGACCATCTATCAAAGGTGCATGTGCATAAAACATATTACTCATATAAATCGAACAACCATTATTCTCGACTTAAACAAGTAACCGTCTACTTAATAAACAAGATCCCGATATAATGTTCATGCTCAACACGGGCACTAAATAACAATTATTTAAGTATAAAACTAATCCGATGGTAGATGAAGGGTAGCGTGCCGACGCGATCACATCAACCTTTGATCCGTTTCCAGCGCATCGTCACCTCGTTCTTCGCTAGCTTCCGTTTATTCTGCAGCACCTATTTCGAGTTACAAATATGAGCAACCGAACCAGTATCAAATACCCAGGCACTACTACGAGTACTAGTGAGATACACATCAATAACATGTATATCAGATATACCTTTCTTCTTGATGTTGCCGTTCTTCAGATCCGCCAAGTACTTTGGGAAATTCCGCTTCCAGTGACCTTCTCCCTTGCAGTAAAAGCACTCAGTATTAGACTTGGGCCCAGCTTTGGTCTTCTTCGCCGGCGTGGTAACTTTCTTACCACCCTTCTTGAAGTGTCCCTTCTGCTTAGACTTGTCTTTCTTGAATTTGGTGGTCTTATTGACCAACAACACTTGGTGCTCTTTCTTGATCTCCACTTCTGCAGACTTTAACATAGCAAACAGTTCTGGCAACTCTTTGTTCATGTTCTGCATGTTGTAGTTCGTCACAAAGTTCCTGTAACTTGGTGGTAGTGACTGGAGGACACGGTAAATCCCCAAAGCATTAGGAATCACTATACCCAAGCTTTGAAGTTTGTTTGCGTGCCCAGACATCTTAAGCACATGCTCACTGACGGAGCTGCCCTCTTCCATCTTGCAGTTAAAGAACTTTTGAAGCCTCATAGCTTTCAATTGCGCATGAGTCTCAAAAATCAATTTGAGATCCTCGACAATATCATATGGGTCGACTCTTCAAACCTTTTACGAAGCTCGATTCTAAACCATACAAGATAGCACTTTGAACTATGGAGTCTTGATTCTTCCGAGCGAGGTAAACATTCTTTACTTCATCGGGAGCATCAGTGCAGTGGGTCACCAATGTGCATCCGGCACATAGGTCAAATTACCGGTGTGAGGACAATCCTCAAATTGCGGAACCAGTCCATGAGTTGCTTCCATTGTTTTTCAACTTTTCTTTCTCTAGGAGCATTAAAATTGATGGTAGGGTGCCATTGATCTACAACATATTTGCAATAGTTTAGACTAAGTTTATGACAAATTGAGTTCAAATAAATTAATGAAATTAAACTAGGTGAACTCCCACTCAAAACAACATCCCTCACATTGTTTTAGTGATCACGAACCAAATCCACTACATCAACACCGATCATCACGAGAGTTGATATAGTTTCAATGGCGAACAATCGTCATGTTCATCATATCTACTATCGATTCATGCTTTACCTTTCGGTGATCCGTGTTCGAGACCATGTCCGTACATGCTAGGCTCGTCAAGATCAAACCTTAGTTTCGCATGAGCAAATATGGCTTGCTCACGTTGTATACACTTGCGTAATCTAACACACCCGATCATCACGTGGTGCTTGAAACAACAAGCTTTAGCAACGGTGCTAACTAAGGGTGAACACTTTATGATTTGAAATTCATGTGCATGAGGGATCATCTTATAATGCTACCGTAAATCTACTAAGCAATACAAGATGCATAAAGGATTAACATCACATGCAATTCATAATATGTGATATGATATGGCCTTTCTCCTTTGTGCTTCCGATCTCCATCTTCAAGCACGAACATGATCTCCATCATCACCGGCATTGCATCAAGGTCAATGGCGCTTCACCATGGTTGTCGTCCACCGCTTCAACTATTACAACTACTTTGAATAGACACGGGTCTTAACATAAATTAAAGACAACCATATGGCTCACGGTTGCCAACTTACAATAAGGAACATTGCATACATCAAATATAATCACAATCATGGCCATATCACATCATCGCACACCTGCAAAACAAAGTTAGGCGCCTCTACTTTCTTTGCATATTTTACGTGGTTTGGGGCTTTCAATAAGTGTCGTTCTAACTTACGAACAAGAACCACAACATTGATACTAGCATTGTTGATTACAGTTGTAAATTGGATCTTAACTATGCTAGGAGAAAGCAGCACCCATAAAGCCACTTATGCAATACAAGTTGCATGTTAAGCGTGGAGCAAGTCTCATGAGCGATGTCATGTAAGGTTAGCCGCCTTCATCCCAACATACCGCAAGATGCAAAGTACACAAAAGCAATCGACAATAAAAGCATCAACGCCCACAATGACCATTGTGTTCTACTCGTCTGCAATGATCTACATATAGACACGGCTCGATACCCTTTGTAGGGGTTCGTAGCATGGAAAACAAAAATTTTCTATCGCATACAAACAAACAAGCCAAGATCTATCTACTAGATTGTAGCAATGAGTCGATGGAATAACTTACCCTCGAAGATTCCAAAGTGTTTAACGAGAGCGGATTCTCGTGGGTGATGTAGTCGTACTCTTTCCGATCTCAAGATCGTGTAGACGATCCTTCCGGCGTTCGTTAAAGGCGCTTCATGATCGGTCACACGTTCGGTACTCGACGAAGACCTTCCTCTCCCTTGTTCCAGCAGGCAGCGGAGGTTGTAGCACTCTCCTCGCGATTCCGGCAGCACAACGGCGTGGTACTGGAAGTAGAGGGGAAATCCCGCAGGGCTTCGCCTTAAGCCGGAGCGAGTATGGTGGATTATGAGAGAGGGCTATTAGTGGTCTAGAGATTAGACACACCAATTAGAAGGCTCTAAACCGCAGGCTAAAGCAATTAGAAGCTCTAAACCAGAACGGCTCTAAACCGGAGATTAGAGGATAGGAACTTGTGTGTCTAGAGGAGGAGGCCCTGCCCCTCCTTTTATAGGTGGAGGGGCTGGCACGCCAGGGAAGGGGAGGGGAGTCCCTCCCCAACTCGGCCTAGGCTGGCTGCCGGCTTGGAGGAGAGGGACTCCTCCTCCAAGTTGGTTCCAACACCTCTTGCTTGTTTCCCACAGTTTCCTGTTTCCCACAGTTTCCTGTTTTCCACAGTTTCCTGTTTTAGCCGTTTGACTTTCAAACTGGCAGTTTGACTTTTCAGTTTTGGAACAACAAAAATAATTAGTAAATGATGCAATCATTCAATGACACATTCATGTACCCTCCCCCCCGGAGTGCCGGACAATCTGGAACCTTCTAGAACATTCTCGATGAAAACACCGGAATCATTCCCGAACTCCGAAACGGGACTTTCCTTATATGAATCTTATTCTCCGGACCATTCCGGATCACCTCGTGATATCCCAGATCCCATCCGAGACTCCGAACAACATTCGGACTCTTTCTCATAATACCATAACTACTCAAAACAACGTCGAATCCTTAAGTGTGTCTCCCTACGGTTCGTGAATTATGCGGACATGATCGAGACACTTCTCCGAACAATAACCAATAGAGGAATCTGGAAATTCATATGGCTCCCACATATTTCTACGATTACTTTGCGATCGAATGAACCACTTACATACGATACCAATTTCCCTTTGTCTCACGATAGTTTACTTATTCGAGGTTATGATCGTCGGTATCTCTGCATACCTAGTTCAACCTCGTTCGATAAGTACTCTTTCTCGTTCCGTGATATGTGATCCCTTGTGACCTAGTCACATGCTTGCAAGCTAATTGGATGACATTCCACCAAGAGGGCCCAGTATATCTATCCTCATATGGATGGACAAATCCACTCTTGATCCATGTGTTTCAACCAATACTTTCCGAACACTCAATGCCACCTTTATAGCCACCCGATTACGGTGTGGTGTTTGATGTCATCAAAGCATCCATCCGGTAAAGGTGATATGCATGATCTCATGGTCGAAGGAATTAGGTTACTATGTATCAGAAAGCATATAGCAACTGAACTATTGAAATGACTTGATCTTTATGCTATGCTTATCTATAGGAGTATGTCCACCATATCATTCTCCTAACGATATGATCTTGTTGTCGATAACATCTCAATGTTCATGATAGGGAAACCACAATCATTAATCAACCAACAAGCTAGTGAAGTATAGAGGCTATACTAGGGACTTTAAATTAAGTTTACAAATCACACAAGTATTAATGTTTCCTTGTTAATACTATTATAGCATGAATGTAAACATTTATCATAAACACAAAGATATAATAATAACTATATTTATTATTGCCTCTAGGGCATATCTCCAACAGAAATAACCTACTTTTAAAAAAAAATCCCAATCTGACCTGTTTTTATGGCGTTTTACCAGACAACGCCATGGTCAGTAGCCTGACGCTCCCTAGAAAATCCCCATGCATCCATGGCGCCCCTGCCAAAAACTCCATGACCCCGTACGACGTGGCAGCCGTCGTGGCCCACGCGGGCCCGTTTTAATGTTTGACGCTTTATAGGGGAGCGCCATGCTACTAGGTATGGCGCTTTTGTGGCGGGCGCCATGCCCCTTTGATATGTCGGAAACGTACACTAGTGGAAAAAGGGCATCTAGTTCCGGTTTTGCACCCGGGACTGCGAAATCGGGACTAAAGGCCTCTATTTCTAGTCCCGGTTTGTTACAACCCGGGACTAGAGGGCCACCGCATGGGCGTTTTTTGCTACGGGGGGATGAAAGACCTTTAGTCCTGGGTCGTAATACGACCCTGGACTAAAGATTTTTTTATTTTTTTTCGAATTTTTTTTCGATTTTTTTTAAAATTTTGAATTGTTTGACTCGTAATCATCTCACTTGGAACATTTTTAGCACTAAGTATATTTAATCTTAGGTCAAATTATACTTGTGGTCACTTCCCATTCGGTCACCCATCCTAGCACTACTCCACCCTCAGCACGCTTAACTTCTCTGTTCCATCCGGATGTCCTTGCGCGAAGCCCTTTTATACCTTGTTGTCAACACTATCATATCAATCCTATTAGCCCATATCAATATGTCATACATATTTATTTATTAAAACTACAAAAAACTATTTTAGTAAACAACAATAAATAAGTAATAATATTTTAATATAATGAAAGTAAAAAACTAAATAAAATAATATTTTATTCATTTTTGCCATTATTCATTTAATATGGTATAAATAATATCTTTAAATCTGCAAATCGAAATTCGACAAATAATATATTCATTATTATCATAAAAATGTGAGGAATCAAAATATGGAATAAAATTTGCTAAATAAAAAAATAACCTTTTCCCTTTTCAAATTTTAAAAATGTAAAAGAATCAGAAAAATGTGAGGAATCCATTATTTATAATTTTAAAAATCTAAAAATGTGAGGAATCCAAATAAAGCTGTTAAAATCAAACTTAAATTTGTTTTCCACACATTTTGATAGGTTGTACATTTTTTTCGACATCGTACGCAAAAGTTATAGCAATTTTAAGTTGCCCGCGTCACACCCCTTTAGTCCAGGGCCGTATCACGACCCGGGACTAAAGGGTCACCCCTTTAGTCCCGGGCTGTATCATGGCCCGGGACTAAAGGATGTTGCCCACGCCTACACACCTTTAGTCCCGGACCGTATCACGACCCGGGACTAAAGGTCCGAAATGACCCGGGACTAGAGTTTTCTCGGTCTCCTGGCCACTAAAAACGGTACGAATCGGGACTAGTGCTCATACTAGTCCCGGCCGATAATAAATCAGGACTAGTGTCAGACTCTAAATCGAACCGAAGCCTCTTTTTCTACTAGTGGTATCTATAATTTTTTATGTTCCATGCTTGTTTAGTATCTACTTTGCTTTGATTTGTCTACACTTTGAGGTGCTTTTTACATGTTTTCTGGTACTAACCTATTAACAAGTTGTCACAGTGCCAGTTGCCTGTTTTCTGCTATTTTTGGTTTCAGAAAAGCTAGTAAGGAAATATTATCGTAATTGGACGGGACAAACGTCAAAGTCAATAAATTTCCGTGGGGAACAAAAAGTCCAGAGGGGATACGGAGAGGCGTGCCAGAGCGGCCACACCCCCCTAGGCGCGGCCAGGGGTGGGCCCACGCCTAGGTAGGGTGTGGGCCCCCTGGCCACCTCCTCGGCCTCCCCCTTCGCCTATAAGAAGCCCCTGATGCCTAAACCCTAAGCACCCGATCAATATTCCACGAAACCTTCTGTAGCCGCCGCCACCGTCATCCCTAGATCGGGGAGGGGGGGGGGATCTGAAGTCCTTCCCGGCACCCTGTCGGAGGGGAGATCATCCTGGAGGCCTTCTCTCGGGTATGATGCGTGAGTAGTTCCACCTTGGACTATGGGTCCATGTAGTAGCTAGATGGTTGTATCTCCTCCTTGTGCTTTCATATATAGATCTTGTGAGCTCCATTCATGATCAAGATCTAATCTATTTGTAATCATGCATGTTGTGTTTGCGGGGATCCGATGGATATTGAGATTATTATGTTGGTTTGATTAATCGTTTTGTCTTTATGATTCTATCATGTCTGTGTTGTTTGTGATCTTGCATGCTCTCCGTTGTTAGTAGCTATCTTGGCCAAGTAGTTGCTAGTGACTCCAAGAGGGAGTATTTATGCTTGATAGTGGGTTCATGCCTCTAGTTTCCAAGGAAAGTGACAGAAATCTCTTCGGTTGTAGATGTGTTGTTGCTACTAGGGAGAAAACAATGGTCTCTTGTTCATAGAACATGTGGACTGTTTACCTTACACACTTTGCTTAAAGTAGTTGTCTGTTGCTTGCAACTTAATACTGGAGGGGGTTCGATGATAACCTGAAGGTGGACTTTTAGTCATAGATGCAGTTGGATGGCGGTCTATGTATCTTGTTGTATTGCCCAATCGAATCTCATAGGATCTTTCTGACTAGTAATTGCATTGTTATGCCTTTCTCAGTTCCTGTCAATTGTCCCGCTGTAATTTGTTTACCCTTCATGCCATGTTGTTTATCTAAGGAGAGCACGTCTAGTGAACTATGGACCCCGGTCCAATCTTTACCATTGATACATCTTCCACTGTTACCTGTTACTTGCTGCAAACCATTACCTTTCACACCATACGTTTAATCCTTTGTTACAGCAAACCGGTGAGCTTGACAGCCTCACTGATTCGTTGGGGCTGACGGTGCTCGACGTGGCACTTTGTTGGTAACCCCAAGTGCAGGGTGTGAAGAGCACAACAACAATTTTTCCCTCAGTTGAGACCGAGGTTATCGAACCAGAAGGAGGAAGGAAACGTCACACAGGTGTTGCAAACAACGTGGAGACCTGCACAACACAAAGTTAACACTTTGTCCCAACGAATCAGTGATGTTGTCAAGCTCAGCGGTTTGCTGTAACAAAGGATTAAACATATGGTGCGGAAGGTAATGGTGGTTTGCAGCAAATAAACAAGTAACGGTCGAAGATGTATCAACGGTAAAGATTGGATCGGGGTCCATAGTTCACTAGAGGTGATCTCCTTAGATAAACAACATGGCATGAAGGGTAAACAAATTACAGCAGGGCAATTGATAGGAACTGAGCAAGACATAACAATGCAATTACAGTCAGAAAGATCCTATGAGATTCGATTGGGCAATACAACAAGATACATAGACCGCCATCCAACTACATCTATGACTAGAAGTCCACCTTCAGGTTATCATCCGAACCCCCTCTAGTATTAAGTTACAAGCAACACACAACTGCTTTAAGCAAAGTATGTAAGGTAAATAGTCCACATGTTCCATGAACAAGAGACCGTTGTTTTCTCCCTAGTAGCAACATCACATCTACAACTGAAGAGATTTCTATCATTTCCAATGTAAACTAGAGGCATGAACCCACTATCGAGCATAAATACCCCCTCTTGGAGTCACTAGCAACTACTCGGCCAAGATAGCTACTAACAACGGAGAGCGTGCAAGATCACAAACAACATAGACATGATAGAATCATAAAGACAAAACCATTAATCAAATCAACATAATAATCTCAATATCCATAGTATCCCCACAAACACAACATGCATGATTACAAATACATTAGATCTTGATCATGAACGGAGCTCCCAAGATCTATACATGAAAGCACAAGGAGGATATACAACCATCTAGCTACTACATGGACCCATCGTCCAAGGTGGAACTACTCACGCATCATACCGGAGAGAAGGCCTTCGGGATGATCTCCCCTCTGGCAGGGTGGCGGGAAGAACTTCAGATCCCCCCGTTCTAGGGACGACGGTGGCGGCGGCTACAGAAGGTTTCGTGGAATATTGATCAATTACTTAGGGTTTCTGCATCGGGGGCTTCTTATAGGCGAAGGGGGAGGCCGAGGCGGTGGCCAGGGGCCCCACACCCTGCCTAGGCACGGGGCAGGGCCCACCCGCAACTAGGGGGTGTGTGGCTGCCCTGGCACGCCTCTCCGTCTCCCCTCTGGACTTCTTGTTCCCCACGGAAAGTTATTGACTTTGACGTTTGTCCCGTCCAATTCCGAGAATATTTCCTTACTAGTTTTTTTGGAACAAAAAATAGCAGAAAACATACAACTGGCACTGTGGCAACTTGTTAATAGGTTAGTAGCAGAAAACATGTAAAAAGCACCTCAAAGTGTAAACAAAGCAAAGCAAAGTAGATACTAAACAAGCATGGAGCATCAAAAATTATAGATACATTTCCGACGTATCAAGCATCCCCAAGCTTAACTCCTGCTGGTCCTCGAGTAGGTAAGTGATAAAAAGAATAATTTTTTAGGTGACATGCATCCTCACAATAAAGATCTAACCATTTGCAAGCATTGCCATCTAGGATCAAAGAACTCTAAACATGTGCATGAAAGATGGAGTTCTAACAATAGGACATAGTAACTATGCATGCAACATGAAAGGCTACAAACAAAGATCATGAATAACATGCATTGAAAAACGTTTGTTTGTTTCACATATAGAAAACATAGCATAGTGGTAACCAGCTTGTCCCTCATAGAGTAGCAAATAGATGCATAGGACACCTTCAAAGTTCACAAGGGTGACTAGAAACAAATAGCACAACAACAAGTAATATCACAATATGCATCAATCAATAAGTTTTGTGACACTGCACACATAATGACAACTATGCTCTCTTAATGGTGCCTAAAGGTAGAAGGTGGAGACTCAAATAATGGTGGAAGAAAGGCCTTTTATAAAGGAAGTAGGGATTTCAAGTTTCAAAAAGAGCTTCCAAAAATTATGGTACCTGTTAGCTTTCAGCCCACATTGCCCCTATCATAAGCATCTTGAAGTGATTAAGGTTAAAGTGAACAAAGATGGAGTATATGCTTGACGAAGTATAAGTTGGCAATCTCAAGTCCCTTGAATACGAGGACCACACCTCATGCTACTCAACTTTAGTCACCTATAAGTTCTTATCATTGTAAGTATTTCCATATCATTGAGAACCGCCAACGGGGTACCCCTTGCACATGGTACAAGAGCTTTCCCATAACCAAAATGACAAGGCAATCAGACAATGAGCATCTCAGCAATCTTTTTATTTACCATATGCATAGCTTTTTATTGAGGATGCTTCATAGATAGCTCATTATGGTGATGCTGCAAGTTTCCACCATGATTAGGCATGTCTTAGGCTAGCGGCCAAGACGTTTCTCTAACACAGAATACAAACTCCATGATTTACAAGTTCCCTCTTTATTTCACACCGGTGACATCCATAGATAAAAGAGCATGATATCAACTAGGTACAAAGTACAAGTGCAATGTTGAAAACGTTCCCCGTGACAGCACGGTTCTGCTAATTCCAATGTATAAGTGCAAGCATATACAACATAGATGACACACTGGTTCAAGTTTATTAGGGGCAAAGAATATAAAATGTGCCATCAAGTTTTTGAGGGCTTTAATCACTAAGTTTTCACATAACAAAATAGTTTTTAATTGGAAGATAGCTGAAAACAAGAATATACTTGGAATGGTGTAAACACCATGCATACGAGTTTATAGTGGACACTTTGGAATAACTTGGTTTCTTGGGAGTTGGAATCATGAGTAGAGTTTACTCATACAAGTGGAGGCTAGCAAAAGATTAGGAGCAACCAACTAAGAGAGCATAATGGCCATAATCATGCAGCGCAACAAAGCATTACTAATCAAAGCATAGAGTGGTACTACAAGTAAAGGACTATATGATCATAGAGGCTATGGTGAATTGTCATAGTCATAACATGGTGTGAGCATGTGCCAAGTCAACCCAAACAAAGCATCAAAGGATAAAACCACAATACTATGCTTTTGCATGCTAAAACAACGCATAATTTCTTTAAGGCACCTAAGCAATCCCAATTGTTTGGAACAAGACATGCTACATCAATAATCACTAAGCATAATGCCAAAACAACACCTAGCATGTCATGCTAAAGTCACAGTCACAGTCAATGTAAGCTCCACTTGCACTTTCAAGCAAGAACTTACTACTCCTTTCCAACACCAAGCAACTTATTTGCAAAACAACACAGCGAGAACGGGGGTCCAAACTACTTTATTCAAGCAAACTAAACAACCTAAGAAAAGCAAACGAAAACTAATACGCTCCAAGAACAACACAACTATGCATGAAACAATAAAAACAAAGTGTCTAAACAGACCTGAGCTTTTTATTGATGAAGAAGGGGTTGCCTTGGGCATCCCCAAGCTTTGACGCTTGTACCTCTTGGATATTTCTTGGGGTGACACCGGGGTGGCATACCCAAGCTTGATCTTTTGTCCATTCTTCATCTCATTGCATCATTCTCTCTCTACACCTGAAATTTTTCCTTCATACAAAACTTCACACAATCTTCATTAACAACATTAGTTTATTCAAAAGATATTAGACCTCTGGCAAAGCTTTGGAACAGCAAGGCTTTTCACTAAAAACACAAGCTACTGTAGAAACTCCTTTAAAAATCTCAATTCCCAAAAGAGAACTCAAAAAGGAATCAATAAGAAGCAAATGCAAATAATGGCAGAAAACTGTCAAAACAGACCAGCAGGAGAAACCGATTTTTTTCGAAAATCTTCTGTTGCTCAAATCAAAAAGTGCTGAACTAATAAAAGTTAGCTAACATACTGGGGGATTTATTCGTAAATTTTGAGCTCAATACGAGTTACAGAGACTCCTCACTAATATTTTTAGTGGAGGACATAAATCTGTTTTGGGGCACAACTCCCCCAAATCTTACTTCCCTGTCATTAGCGGTCATTTTGGCACAAAAAGCAAACAAAAAGGATAAGGAGAGTTCATTACTAAAGTAATAACTTCCAAGACTCAAGGAAAATCTTGGGTTATCTCCCAACAAGTCCTTTGCTTTAACGCCTTTAAGTTAGGCTTGATAGTTTGAGAAGATGCTCACATAAGAAATATGAATTGAGGGAAAAGAGAGCATCAAGAAGCAAATCCAAAACACATTTAAGTATAACCCTCTGTATATGCATAGTAATCTTGTATGCAAATAAATACACAAAGAACAAAGCAGACATAGGAAGATGAAACAAGAGTAACTTCAAAACTTTAAGCACACAGAGAGGTGTTTCAGTACCATAAAAACTTCTATAACCATATTTTCCTCTCTCATAATAATTTTCAGTTGCCTCATGAATAAACTCAACAATATAGCTATCACATAAAGCATGCTTTTCATGATCTACAAACACATAATTTCTATCAAGCTAAAAAATAGTGGGATTAAAACCTTCACAGGTTTTACCCAAAGTAGATATTTCAAAAGGATCCATAGGAACATAACATTCATCCTCCTTTGGTAAGCATGGGGAACAATCAAATAATTTAAGGGATAAAGAGTTACTCTCATTAGAAGGTAGGCATGGGTAGATAATCCATTCTTCCTCCTTTTGTTCATCACCCCCCCCCTCTTTTTCATCTAATGAGCTTCCAGTTTGAACAATTTCTTCTTCCATAGGCTCCTGCAAGGCATTAGTCTGTTCCATTTGTGGAAAACGCTATTAAAATATTCAAGAATATAGCCATTTTCTTCCTTGTAATTATCAAAGCGAAATTTAAGTATCTCAAAAACCTCATGTCCATAAGGTGCATCATCAGTATTTTCAAGAAAACTGGCAAATTCAAATGCACCCTTGAAGGCAATAAATTCTTCAATTTGTTCCACATCATCAAAATCATAATTACCTTTAACATAAGAAGATATGGTAACATTATCATTATACTCACATTGAAAGGGTAGGTGTTTATACCTCCTGTAGCAACAAGCTTTATCAAAGCAATAAGTAACATTATAAGTAGAGCACACGTCTGTAGCAATAGTACTTAACTTATCAATTTGTTCCCATAAGTGTTTCCCTTTTTGTGACAAACGGTGTTCCTTATAATAATACTTTTGTTCTCCCGTGAACCCACCTTGCCAATAATAACTAGTTTCAAAGAAACCATCCATTGATAGAAAGCATGTGTAAGGTTCCCAACCTTTAATAAGGTAGAGATCCCTGTGTTTACAATGCTACTCCCTGGATCAATAGCTAGCATCCACAGTTAAGATGTAATATCAAGAAACAAAGGTCATAATACAACTTATAACTAGGAATAAAGTAATTCTTTACATCTTACATAACTCATTTGGCTATCACATTACAATGCAGCAGAATATCTATATAGCATGGAGTCCTTCATCTTCAAAGTGCCACAGGCAATCATGTTGGTTGTAGACTTGTAATCCTATTCAACACACTTCACTAACATCAAACAAACCTGCAACATAATAAGTTGCAGCCACAAGGGTCAATACATTTGAATTTTATTGGCAAGTTTCACTACTATGTAGAAATAAGTGGATCCTATCATTTACATGCATATTTGGCTAAGTAGGGTTTAGGCTCTTTTTTGCAGAAAGCAATATAGTTTTATCCTATCTTTTCAAAATAGTTTCTGATCTTTTTCAAATCTTTTTGAACTTCTTGGAAAACTCCAAGTGCTTCATATCCCTTGTTGTCACCATCAAGTTTTACTTTGAGAAATTGGAATGTCGAGATCTTCCATAGCTTCAGGCCTTAGTTGCTCAGTATTGTTCATAACCGGGGACACGGCTAAGTACTTAGAATTTGATCTTCTGCAGAAGTTGTACACTTTACCCACATGACACAATCTCATCTTGATGCCACCAGTGGCCGCTGGATAAGTACTCACCAAGATGGAGTACTGGCAGATTGAGAATGTGACAAAGTCTTTCCATAGAAGTCCTCCCAATACACAATGCTAGCTTGTCATCCAGGCACCAATGTAGGGTTTCAAGTTCCCTTACACAATTCTAGTTAACCTGAAGATGCCAATGCATGGGTCTTCCACTATGTAGTTGACTAAGCCAGAGCCCATTTAGCATGTGGCTGTACACGAAAGCCACTGTACGAGAAACATGTTCAATCTCTAAGTCCCTGGGTGGTTTTCTTCTAGTGCACATACAAAAAGAGATAGCCATATAAACATGGTTCCTTTTGTTGCCACCTTGTCCAACCTTGAGTATCCTTGTCCACCCAGGTGGTTCATTGAGTACTTGTTTTATTATATAAAACATATATCTTTTCAACACTTCATATAATCATAACATGTATCCCATCCCAATATATAACAGGGCTAATCATACTACAACTACATTGTTTCCACTAAAGGAGATATAAGGGTATCCCATTAGGATTTAGCATAGCATAAAATATAGTAAACCTTTCCATGCATGTTACAAAATCCACTAAGTGTAATGAAAATAGTAGGACTTGGATGATAGTGTCACTTGCCTTTTTAGTAGAGAATGTTAGTTCACTTATTGATCTTGCAAATATCACACTCTTCTAACTTCACTACAATTCAATCAAGCAAACACATATTCAACACAACATTCAAACATTTTGTCACACATAAAATAACAAAAACAAGGTCATGCATGCTAGCATGCAAAAGATAGTTTTATTTGCAAAAGTGGTTTCTACTAGGCTCTAAACATTATAAGGTTCAAAAGTGGTCATTTACTAGAGTGGTAAAACCATTTTCAAAAGGTTTTATCTGTAAATCATTTTTAAATCAAATCAATATTTTATGTGGTTGAAAATGCTTTTAGCAAAGCAATATTCTGTAAAGAGTTCACAAAATATATTTTAATTCTCAAAACTTGGTGTTTAGGGTTAGAAGGTTTGAATCAAACCATTTCCCAAAGGTTTTACTCAAAATTCATTTCTAAATCATAATCAATATATTTATTTGACTAGAAATGAGTTAATTCAAATATTTACTCCTTAACCTCACGAAATACATTTTTAAATCCATAAGTTGGTTCCTAGGGTCAGTAGGTTCACAACAAACCATTTTGCAAAGATTTCACATTAAAATTATATCTAGAACAATTTTTATATTCAGATTAAGCCTACACATGTTTCTGCAAATTCAACCAATTTTACAGAAGCAAAACATTAAACAAAGTGCATGGTTGCAAAGTACTTGTTCTTTTGAATCCATTGATATAAAATTTGCAAAATTTGGACGTGTAGAACTAAAGTTATGAATTTTACAAATTTGCATATCAATCAGATTCTAATCCTGTTTTTAAACAAAACCTTGTCCACGTGGCGTAATTCTATTGGCCGGTACCGCTTCGTGCGGATCAGCCTCTGTGGACCGTAGGTTCTAACTTAAAACGCACGGCGCTGATCAACTCGTACCCCTTCAGTTAAGATCTAATCACAGCCAGACGATCGTGATCTAACGGACTAGGTTGCTTGGTCAAGGATTGGCGGCGCTGCTGGCGATCGGGCGCGGCTACGCTGCGGTGGTTCTCGCAAGGTGAAGGAAGGGAGGGAGAGGAGATGCTCACAGGGTTCGCAAGAGTGCAGAGAAGCTCGACGTGGTCGTAATAATCCAAGGGGCGCACGGTGATGTCAGGGATTGCTTGCCGGAGTAGCTCCTGACGACGGATGCTCTCTGTTGAAGTCGGAGGCGAGCTTGTAGGCCACGCGCGGATTATTGGAGGGCACCTGGAGATGAACAGGAGACAGGCGAACCAAATGGCGTAAGTCGCAACTCGAGGCACGCATGAGGTCGAGGGCTAAGACTCACCGGAGTTTCGGCAGAGGGCGGCGATGCTCAGAGGCAGACCGAGGCGAGCTCCTGGGGCACGCGTGGGCGAGTGGGAGGCACTGGAAGGTGCGCCTGGAGGTGGAGAACCAGCTCGCGTGCAGATGGAGGAGAGGGGCGGCTGGACGACGCCGGAATTGGCCGGGAGAGTCGTCGGAGACAGTGTCGGTGTGGGGGCGAATTGGAGCAGCCTAGGGGCAGGGAGTGGCTGGAGTTTGGGGGTAAATATAGAGGAGGAACGAGCGGTTTTGTACGTGTGGTCAGGGGCGAGAATAACGTCGGCAGTAACTCGCATTCATCGCCGGAGTCAATCGGCAGCAACGGCTGGGGACGTGGTCGCGGGGTTGAAGACGATGTGCTGGCATAGTGGGGTCTGTCTGGCAGTGAGGGAGAGAGAGAGGGAGATGGGGCCACTCGTCAGCGTCTCTGCGGGTCCTTTTCCGAGTGAAAAACGGTTCGCGGAGAGGGGGGAAAAGTTGGGCTGCGAGTTGGGATGCTGGGCCTGTTTGCTGGGCTGGGTTTGATTAACTTTTTTTTATAAAGAAGCTTTATCCTTTTTCCATTTGAATTTCTGTTTTGGTTTTATTCAAACAATTTAAACACCCAAATGAATTCAAACCTTTGCCAAACTTTGTGTAGATTTTAATTCTATTTAACAACACAATCCAAAGTCCAAAATAAAATAATTTTTATTCTTTTTAGGATCCATTAATAATTAAATAAATAAACCTTAGTTATTAATTCAAATAGGATTTGATTTATTTTAAAAATTCTATTTGAAATCTAAAATAATATCAAAATCATTTAAGTAGGTTTTATTTGAAAATATAAAACACTTGGAAAACTTATTTAAAATAAAATAACAAGTTTTAATGTTTATTTAAAATGGAAAAGCTTTTACTTTAATAAAATTGGATATTAATAAATCCTCATTATTTAATTTAGATAAACCCTTTACTCTTTTTATTAAATAGAAATATTTCATTTCAAAGGCTTGGCCAAGATTTAATTTGTCTCTATAAACTAATCTTTATTTATAATTCTACCTTTGCTTTTGAAAACCAAATCTTTTTATTAAAAGATCCAAAAATAGTAATTCCAACTATTAAAACTTTCTTTATTAATTGTTTATCTTTTTAAATCCCTTTAGGATTTTATTTGATCAAAATAGGTTTTGATGTTTCCAATTGGAATCAAAAGTTTCTTCTCACCCTAAATTTCAACAAAATTTTATTTTGTTTATTTATTTTTCACATTTCAAAATTTGGAAAATTTTGGGATGTGACAGGCTACCACCCTTAAAATAAATCTCGTCCCGAGATTTGGGAAGGCTAGAGGTTACAAGTTGGCCTCAAGGCAACTAGGGTACTACCACCCTTAAAATAAAGTCTCATAGGGTTACATTGATGGTTCACTTGACTATAGGTTCAACACTTGATATCCAGACAAGGAATCCTTATTTGACTCAACTAAGTTAACTAGTTTCTGACATCCACTTCTTCTATCTCTTCAAAGTTTCCATCCATGTCAATGTGGTTCACATGTCCTTTTTGGGTTACATTGTAGTCATTTCCATTGGCTTTTCTAGCATCCTTTTTCTTTTTCTTCTCAGGACAGTCTGATGCATAGTGTCCAAGCTCCTTACAATTATAGCACTGCAACTGGCTAATGTCTTTCTTCTTGAAAGTGTCTTGTTGATTCTGACCAAGGTCATCTCCATTGTCAATATCATTTCCATTATTATCACTTCCATTGTTATTGTGGTGATACTGATGTGGTTCAGAATCTTCATTGCTCTTTTTAAATGAATGCTTCTTTTTTGATGATCCTGAGTTATTCTTGAGTTTATGCTTCCTATTTCTATTCTCAACTTGATTCATCTTGTTTTCCAATATAGTGGCTTTGTCACAGAGTGATTGATAAGTTGGGACATAGGCAACAGCTAGCTACAGGTTCAACTCACCATTAAGTCCTTCAAGAAATTTCTCCTTTCTCTTAGCATCTGTATCAACTTCATCCGGTGCAGAGCGTGCCAGATTGTTGAATTCTTCAATATACTCAGCCACACCGAGGTGACGCTGTTTCAGATTGTGGAATTCCTTTTTCTTCAAGTACATCACTCCAGGTGAGATGTGGGTTGTTCTGAATCCATCCTCAAAAATATCCCAAGTCACATCCTCAAGGGGAGTGGTGATTTGAAAGTTGTCCCACCATGTTGCTGCTGGTCCTTCAAGAAAAAATGCTGCAAACCTAACTTTTTCCTCATCGGTACAGCCAACATTCACTAAGTCTTTGTTTACTGAACGTAACCAATCATTGGCTTCCATTGGATCAGTTGTTCCAGAGAACCTTGCAGGCCTAAGTTTCAGAAACTTGGTGAGCATGTCAAGTGCTGGAGGATTATTCTGATTCTTGTTGTTTGTCACATCCCAAGATTTTCCAAATCTTGTAATGTGAAAATAAATGAATAAAATAAAACTTTGTTTGATTTTCAAGGCCAGAAGAAACTTTTGAATTTAAATGGAACTTCAAATCTATTTGGATTAAATAAATCCTGAAGGGATTTATAAAGATAAACATTTATTAAAGGAAATTAGAATGTTTTAAAATTTCTATTTTGAATCTTTAAATAAAAAGATTTGGTTTTCAAAAGAAAAAAAAGGTGTATTCATAAATAAGGATTATTTTATAAATAAAACCTTGGCCAAGTGTTTAAAATAAAATGTTTTGTTAAAAATAGTAAAGGATTATTTAAATAAAGTAATAAGGATTTAATATCAAATTTTGTCTAAATAAAAGGTTTTACCATTTTAATTGAAACATCAAAACTTATTAAATTATTTTAAATAAGTTTTCCAAATATTCTATATTATCAAATAAAACTTGCTGAAGTGTTTTGGATTTAAATTTGATTTAAAAATAAAGTTTCTAATAAAACAAATCCTATTTGATTTAATAACTAAGGCCCACTTTATTTAATTATTAATGGACCCTATAACAAAAAGGTTATTTTATTTTAAACAAGCTTTCCAAATACTCCTTATTTTCAAATATAACCTACTGAATGGTTTAAAATTATTTGGTTCTCAAGAGGAGCTTTGAATTAAATCAAAACCTATGGATTTAATAATTGGTATATCTATTTAATTAAAAAACAATAGACCCTATTATTAAAATTATTAATTTGAATTTGGATTTTGATTCATGTTACTAAACAGAACTAATTTCAGAGTTACAAAATTGGGTGAAGATTTGAATTATTTTGATTGCTTGGAAATTGTTTGAAATTTGAGACAGAATATAGAAATAGAAAAAGAAAAAGAATCAGAAACAGAAAAAAATAAGATTTAAGCCGACCCAACCCAGCAGCCCAACAAGCCCAGGAACCAGCCTAGTTTCCTCACCCCGCAAGAAAACGTTTCACACCTCGTATCTGACCCGCCCCAAGACTGACCAGTGGACCTCACTCTCATTTCTTTTCACGACCGTGGACCCCACCTCTCGCTCATCGTCCACACCATGCGACCTGTCACCCCAAACCTCATTGTCGTTGCCTTTGAATGCCGCGTTCAATTCACAATAATGCCGCGTTAATCTCCGTGATCGCACGATATTAAGCGCTGCATCTTCCTCCCTTTCCTCTGCCGCCATTTCTCCGCCCGAGGCTCCCAATTTGACTCGACACACTCCAGCTCACCACCGTCTCCGACCAATTCCGCCAAGCCACACCACCCCGAGACTCGAGCACGCTGGTAGCTTCCCACCCGACGCTTCTCCCATTCTTCATTCAACCGCGGCGCCGGGCGTCGGCTTTGACAAGCTCCGGCACGGCCGCCTGCTTTTCTCCGACGACGTTTTCCGGTGAACCGACCCCTTCACTTCTCGTTCACGCACAGGCGTTGTCTTGATCCAGCGCATCGACCGCCGCTTTTGCCTTAGGGCGATCTGCAGCAACGTCCTCGACCTCAACCAGATCCACCCACCGCCAGAACGAACTCCGGCGAGAGATTTCACCTGACCCCGTGCGCCCCTTGCCACATCGACCACACGTCGAGCAACACCTCGACCTCGCGAACACGGTAAGCTCCACCTCCATCTTCCTTGCTTACTAGAACCACCGCGAGCACTTTTTCTGGCCGTCGCCGCCGTCCACCGCCGCGCAGCGCCGCCCATCTGTGACCGAGCAATAGCATCCGTAGGATCTTAATCCAACGCCTACGATAGGTCACTTAAGCCGCGAAGAGGTACGCGCCCTGTGCCGTGCGATCAAATTAGATCCAACGCACCATGTCGCCGATCCGGCCGAATCGGTACCGTCCAGTTAAAACACGCCGCGTGTCACCTAATCTGTTTAAAAACAGATTTGAAAAACAGAATTATTTGCAAACTTCAAACCCTTATAACTTTGGATCCACACGTCCAAAAATTACAAATTTTATGTCGTTGGATTCAGGAGAGAAAGACCTAACCAACCATGGCCTTAGTTTAGAAAATAGTATCTGTTAACTTACTTGATTTTGCAGATTCTTTTGTGAGCTTGTTTAGAGTAGAAAAATTGTTTAAAATTGAATTTAGGGTTAAAACCTTTACAAAATGGTTTGTTGTCAACTCACTGACCCTAGGAACCAACCCATGGATTTGAAAATGAAATTGAGAAAATTTAGAACGGATTAATTGAATTAGTCTATTTTTAGCCAAGTAAAAATAATGGTTTTATTATGAGAATGATTTTGAAATAAAAACCTTGGGAAAACAATTTGAATCAAAGCTACTGACCCAAAACACCAATTCTTGAGAGTTAGAAACTTTTGGTGAAAACTTAAAGGTTTTAGATTTGACAAAACTAATTTCCACCACATAAAATGATGAATGGATTTAAAATGGTTTTGGGCAAAACCCTCTAACTAATGACTTTGCCATTTTGGTAAATGACCAATTTGGACCCTACAAAGTATAGAAACCTAGTAGAGACCATCCTTGCAATAGAACCATCCTTTGCATACTTATGCAAGACTTAGACTCCATTGCTTTGTGAGTGTGAAATTGTTTGTTTGACTTTGGTTTGGAATGTTAGTTGATTTTGTGTTGGCTTGATTGACTTGTAGTGAATTTAGCAACGTGTGATACTAGCAAGATCAAGGAGTGAACCACCATTCCCTACCAAAAAGGCAAGTTACACTATCATCTAAAATCCTACTATTTTCATTATACATAGTGGATTTTGAAACATGCATGAAAATGATTTATGCTTATGCTATGATAAATCCTAATAGGATGCCCTTACATTCCTTAGAGAAAATATTGTAGTTGTACATGCTTAGCCATGCTATATTTTGAAAAGAGATACATGTTGAGATTTTACAAAGGTTGAGAAAAGGACTTGTGTTTTACATAATAAAACAAGGACTCAATGAACCACCTAGGTGGAGGACACTTTAAGTTTTGGAGAAGGTGGCAACACAAGGAACCATGTCTATGGTAATCACTTTGTGTTGGGCTCCAAAAAGAAAACCACCTAGGAAACTTAGAGATCAAACATGCTTCTCCAATTGTGGCTTTAGGTGCAACCACATGCTATTATGGCTCGCTTAGTCAATTACATTAGGAAGACCCATACATTGTCTTTAGTTACTGGACATGGGGATCTGAATGCTTCATGGGGCTGCAGACAAAGCTAGCCATGATGTATGGGAGGACCTTTGGAAAGACTTCGTCACATTCTCACCGCCAAGATTCCATCTTGGTGAGCACTAATCCAGTAGGCCACTGGTGGCAACCAGATGGGATTGTGACATGTGGGTAAAGTGTACGCCTTCTGCAGAAGTTAATAAAATCTAAGTACTTAGCCGTGTCCCCGGTTATGGACAATACTGAGCAACTAAAGTTTGAACTATGGGAGATCTCGACATTCCAACTTCTAAAATAAAAACTTGATGCACTTGTGTGTCTACCAAGGAATTCAAAGAGATTTTGTTAAGCTTGATGCACTTGGGGTTACCAAGGTGCTCAAGAGATTTTGATGAAAACATGAACACTTGGGGTTACCAAGGAACTCATGAGATATTATAAAACTTGATGCACTTGGGGTTACCAAGGTGCTCAAGAAATTTTGACAAGGACTTGAACACTTGAGTGTCTACCAAGTAGTTCAAGGGATTCTTGGAAAAGAGATTTGACAAAGGACCAAAATCATTTTGAAAAGATAGGATAAAAATATAGCTTTATGCAAATAAGCCTAAAACTCTACTTAGCCAAATATGCATGTATTGATAGGATCCACTTATCTTAGATA